>JAJHSJ010000013.1:10108044-10205352 GCA_021015155.1 Magnolia officinalis
CCTCCAAATAAAAGATCAACGGTGGAGATCCCTCTCCACCCAAAATGAACGGTCTATGTGACCTTTTTATGCAAGGAAATACAAACATCATGATGGGGTCCATGGAGAATGGCCCCATCATGGAATGATCATGAGGATCAAGGTGGGCCATTGGCCACACCTAGGGTTCAAAGTGAGATCCACACCATTGATCGGTAGCCCTCACTTGGCCCATCATAAAAATATATAAAAAAAACTAGCCTATAGGAGCACCCACCGGTTGATCTCTTTGGTCCGTTGGAATGCCTATCTCCTTGTGCTCCTCTTTGATGGTGGAAGATGGAGTTTGAATGGTTAGGATGATGGATCTTGTGATGGGAATGGGTCACTCTCAATACACTCACTTTTCTCACACTTGGGATGCCATGGACGTGGGATTTTTTTCTCCTTGCTTGGGAATGAGAAATGAGGGAGAGAGAGTGTAGTAAAGAGAGGGAGAGAGTAGCTTAGGTAGGCCATGATTACTTGTAAGAGAGGGTGACTTGCAATAAATGATTGTAAGAGGGCTAGGGGTAGGGTGGTTAGTCATAAGTGCTTGTAAGAAGGCTAGGGGGTAGGGTGGCTATAGCTTAGACTAGGGTGGCTATAGCTAGGGTGATGTCATCCATCACCCTCATAATTACCTAGGGATTTGTGCCACATGGGATGGGTGGGTCCCATAATGTGCGGTCCACGGTTATTATAATGTATGGTCCACATCTTATGATCTAAGCGTCGGATTGGCGCATGAGACGCGGCGTTGGAATCGCGGTGATGGCGCAGTCACAATGGTATGGGTCTCGGATTAAACCGACTCGAATCTAAAGGATACGACTTACGGTCGTGCGCAATGTCAATTATCGGTCACGGACTGTCGGACTTCGACGGAAAGGATCGCAAGATTCATCGAAACAGTACTAACTAGGATACGGGTTTTACACACCGTTTGATAAAATGACTAAACAAAATGTGGCTGATGGTAAGGAAGGTATGTACATTTTAGCTTTGTTTTTCTGTGGTTTGCCTTACTCTTTTTATTTTATTGGTCAAGAACTTCAGTGGACGCACGGTGCATTGTGCATAAGCCTGACGTATTTCAGAGGAACGTAATGGTACACGAGCTACGTTTTTGCACGATATATGTATGTTTTTGTGACTGAGTGGGCACATGACTCGATAATCCAGACCATTGGTCAGTCACCATGTGCCAAATACAGCAACTCTCCACATTCGACTGAAAAGTAACATCAAAACTGGCAGTGGAGAGCATGGCCCATTGAATGTGGGACAGTGCAGACTCATGGTATTGATTACCAAAACCAGAATTAAAATGGACATTGAAATACAAATGTCAAACTCAACAAATACCCTTTTTCTCTTTCTTCTCTTTATTTTTCTCAGTTTTTATAGTGTTTAGAAGGTGTTTGATACAACACCTGTAAAACCATTGCCTCTGTTTGTAAAACAGTGGGATTTTGAAGTTGCAGTTCAGGTGTTCGTGGAAATGCCTCAATGGTGAACTCGGCTCGATCTTGGCTCAAACTCGGCCCAAGCTGGCTTGAGCTGCTGACCGAACCGAGCCGAGCCGAGCCGAGTTCGAGCTGAGGTCAGCCAGTGACCGAGTCGAGTCGAGCTGAGGCCAGCTCGACTTGGTTCGACTCGATGTACACCCCTAACCATACATCCCAAAGATTAGTTTCTGAACCACAGAATGCTTGTGAGAAGCCTCAGAAGGCAGAAGTCAGTCCACATTGAGCTATAAAGAAAAACCCACTACATGTACATAAGCTGAATTGGCATGTTTCTTTTAGTTTGAAAAAAAAAACATTTATACTTGAATATTGAATCTTTGCTATACTACAATTGGACGCCTCAAACAAGCAAAACTCGAGATGCAGAATTTTATTTCATTTTATTGAGAATATGACTAATTCATTAAGAATAACAAAAAGAAAGAAAATAGAACTCGAGACCAGCAGTAGAGGTAATCATCTCGTCATCCTGCCCTAAAAGCACAGAAACAAAAGGTTACAATAGTCCCAAAATGAATGAAAAATCAAGGGCTCATTTCGAGTTTTATGATGAAATCAAGTGGATTTTAATCCATACAAAATCAAGTGGATTTTAATCCATATAGAATCAAGTGGATTTGGAATCAGAGCTTTGAGGTGGGAGTTCAAATCAATCTTTGCCATTTCGAAGGATTTGGATTTCTCTCAAATCCAAATCCCTCAAATTCCTCAACTTTTTTTTATTTTTGAAAGCCCTCCAATTCCTAATTGGCTCATGGAAAATTTACTGAATATTACGATATATCATATCTACAGCGATATGACATTCTTCGATATATCGAATCTACTTCGATATGACATTCTTCGATATATTGAATCTACTTCAATATGACATTCTTCGATTATCGATGTTATCGAAGTCTATTCGATGTTATTGATCTTAAGTTATCGATAACATTGAAGACTATTTGATGTCATCGTAACTAACAAACTCACAACATTCCATGATATATCGAAGTCACTTCGATATATCGAACTCCATATGATATATCGAAAAAGGCCCAAAACTGTCCAGAGACCTTATGTTCATCTTCAACGAATTTTTGATGATATCGATTTCCTTTTGATATATCGAAGAAGAACATTTGGATATAAATCGAAGTGTACTCGATTACAAAGACCTTGAATTTATTGATGATTTGAAAGCTAAAACTAACAAGTTCACTTCGATATATCAAGGTCACTTTGATATGATAATCTTTGATATATCAAATTCCATCTGATATATTGAAAAGCCACCAAAATTGTCTAGAGACATTATGTTCATTTAAATCGAATTTTCGATGATATTGAGTTAATTTCGATATATCGAAGCTCATTTCGATATCAATCGAAGTATACTCGAGTACAAAAATAATGAATCTAGTCGTGATGTCAAAGGAAAAATTACAAGTGCTTTTCGATGTTATCGAAGGCTACTCGATGATATCGAGCGTAAGTTGTTGAGACCATCGAAGTCAATTCGATGTTATTGAACTAAACAATTCACTACATTTTACGATATATCAAGGTCACTTCGATATGTATTCTACGATATATCGAATTCCATTCGTTATATCAAAAAAGACCTAAAACTGTCGAGAGACTTCATGATCATTTACAACGAATTTTCGATGATATCAAGTGAACTTCGATATATCGAAGGACATTTCGATATCACTCGAGGTATACTCGATTACAAAAATCTTGAAAAACCCTAAACCCTTTGTCCCGTCCGTTGGACTCCCTTCGATATATCGAGTGACCTTCGATATATCGAAGAGACGCGTGTATTTATATCACGGCGCATCCACTTCACTTCATTCACTCCATTTCCTTCTTCCTCTGTGACGCATCCACTCTCAGAAGCTGGTGGAGGTGCATTCGAGCCATTTTCCCAAGCTTTTAAGGTTGGTAAATCGCTTGTTGCTCAATCAATCAAAACCCTCATCTTCCTTAGATTTCCCTTTTGCTATTCATCCCTATTTGTTGTCCTTTTCTTCAATCTCTTATATTTCCCTTTCAATTCTTTAAGAATATCCTCTGAGTTTTCATCTAAATGGGGAAAGACAAGACTAAATCTGTTCATCAGGGATAATTCTCTAATCCCAGGCCAAAACGTTCTAAAATAGTTGCCAGAAGAAAAAATGCTCAACCACCGACCCAAAATGTCTCTCCACCACCTAGAAATGACCCGACACCCAAACTTGAAATCCCTAATATGCCACCACCTCCTGGGGCTCTATATCAAAAGTTTAAAGCAAGGAAGATGGGGTATGAAAGACAAGTTGATAGGTCCTGTCTAGCTCCATATGGGATTGTACCAATGCTCGAGGTCATTGGCTGGTCTCGTATGCTTGACTTTGGTGGAGTCACACGAAATGAACAAATATATAGGTTTTTGGCCTACTGTCATTCACCAGTATTTGACCCCCCAGCCATAGATGTCACCATTGGCCAAACCACAACTCACATCAATCCTACCATTATCAGTCAATTAATTGGAATTCCCTGCAAATCCCAAGGCTTTGCAGACTACGACTTCAACTCACTTGAAGTTCGTTCAAAAATTACAAAACATCTTTGCAATGGGCAAGACATTCCTTGGCATGAGGGTAATTCCCTGCGTGGCACCCACATGTTTGCACAATTCCGCATTCTTCACGCAATTTTTTGTACAAACGTCTATCCCAGGGGCTCTAACAAGTCTGATCTTACCCCATTCATGTTGGAGATTCTCTATGTCGTCAGCCAAAGAGTCGAACTGTGTTTGCCTACTCTCATGTTGCATCAGTTGGCCGTAGCAATCCAGGCCACTAGATATGTGTACATTCCATTCCCTTATCTCATCTGTCTATTGTCCCGACATGTGGGATTGCTTCCCACCAGTGACCGTCCCCGAGAGCCTCGGAAATTTACCAAATTAAACATTAAAAAATGGCTCAGCTTGACACACCGGCTTCCTCTTCCGCACCACCTCCTGATGATACTATGGCCGAAATCAAAGCTGAAGGAGTCGGGACTGAAGTGATGGACACCGAGGCAGGAGAGACTGGAGATGAGAGGTAACAACATAGTGACACTCCGTTCTCGTTAGTTCCACATACCCATCATCATGATGGCCACTGAGAGCATCGAACCTCGATTATATATCATCTTTGACAGCAAGATGAACGATTGTCGAAGATCAAGGAGATCGTAGGTGCGATGCAAAGAGGACTGGAGTGAGTGGAGAAAAAGCTGTAGGACCTGATATCGATGATCACATGCAGACGAGATGACTCTGTGCCACCCAGAGCCAGTCCTTGAGCCCTGCCTGATGCTTAGTTTAAAAATGTTGTTAACGAAGTTTTTTTATTTTTTGGATATTGTATGTCCTTAAAGGGCAATTTACTTCTTTTGTTGGATGATGATTATATTACCCAAACATGGGGTAGTCATTTTGGTTATTCCCTTCAAGTGAATGAATGATGATATCTGATGGTACCTTATCTTAAGTGGCTTCTATATTCAATATGAGTCTGTTTGGATTCCACCATTTTTTTAGTTTTACAGCCTGCCTTAAGTGGGATACTGACCCCTATTATGCTTTAGATGTGTTCAATGCTACTTTCAAGAATCACCCAGTGATTTTCTTCAAAGTGCTTAGTGCTTACAGGCTTTTTGTATGGGATAAGTGCCACTTACTGTTTGATTCTTGCATGAACTTTTTGCATATCTCTAATTTATATATATATATATATATATATATATATATATATATATATATATATATATATATATATATATATATATATATATATATATATATATTGCCTATTTGAGTTTCTACCACCTCTCACTATTAACTCTGATTGCCCTTTATATACAAACTGTGCCAATGAACATATGCTGTGATCGCCCCCCCCCCCCCCAATCAAATTGCTATGGTAATTGAAGACTATGACACACCCAAATTACAAAATGGATTTTGTACATGTAGTTACAACAGGAAGTCCAAATTCATACTAAATTGCAGCAGGATGTCCAAAGTCGATGAGTTCCAGGTCCTTCTATCCTGGCCCACCAGCAAGAGCAGAAGTTTTGGATTCTATTTACTGTTGAAAAGCGAATCTGTAGTTCTTATAGTGGAACTTTGAATTTACAACTAGTACATGATTCTTTATTGAAGACTTAAACTCATGTTAAGGACTTCTTCAATAAAGCAATTGTGCAATGATAAGCTATGTGTGTTTTGTATACAGTACAAGGTGCTTTACCAATATTTTGAACTATGTAAATTCTAGGCGTCGCTTGTATTGCCCGCATTTCCGGTTATTAGTGATATTATTGACGATATCGATATTGTTTCTGTATCCCTGGCTAGCGAAACTTGTAGCAATACCGATACTTCGAACACTAGTCCCAGGACTTTCTCCAGCTGGAAAGCCTTACTCAAATAGTTGATGGGTTTTTATAGTTGAATGTGGACCATATGCAACTCCGACGAATTCTAAGACAATTCCCTTCAAGTGAAGGGAAATGACCATGAAATGCATGGAATTGACCATGAAGTGAAGGGAATTGACCGTGAAATGCATGGAATTGGCAGTGAAATGCATGGAATTGACCGTGAAGTGAAGGGAATTGACCGTGAAATGCATGGAATTGATAGTGAAATGCATGGAATTGACTGTGAGTGAAGGGAATTGACCGTGAAATGCATGAAATTGATTGTGAAATGCATGAGATTGACCGTGAAGTGAAGGGGAATGGCCGGAATTGACCGTGAAATGCATGGGATTGATTGTGAAGTGAAGGGAATTGACTGTGAAATGCATGGAATTGACCGTGAAGTGAAGGAAATTGACCGTTAAATGCATGGAAATGACCGTGAAGTGAAGCGGAATCGCTGGAATTGACCGTGAAATGAAGGGAATTGACCGTGAAATGTAGGGAATTGACCGTGAAGTGAAGGGAATTAACCGTGAAATGCATGGAATTGACCGTGAAGTGAAGGGAATTGACCGTGAAATGCATGGAATTGACCGTGAACTGAATGCCTTATTGAAAATTTGAATCGTAGTGGTAAGAAATTCGTAATTTCAAAGAAAGCAACATATGTATTACAAGAAATGTATAACATTGACATATTTATTATAAGAAATGTATAACATTCACAGTCGTATTACAAAAAATGCAATACAAATTATATTATTTCGGAGGTATTGGAAATTTGTAACTCCGACGATTATGCCCTTTTTGTTTGCAACGTCCACATATTTTTGTTGTTCATTCCTTTTAACGAGAAAGGATCCGTGCCTTCTTCCGTCTTCCAACTGACTTTGTTTGTAGCGGGGGCTTGATACTCGAACAATACTCCTTGAATTCAGAAGAAATTTTTCATTGACTCTTGTCCCGTACTGGGTACACGGAATCTTCATACGTGATCTGGTAATTCCTCACGGTGTACAACGAGGAGCAATACGAATAATGAGGAAGATTATAGTTTATACATGTTGAAAGAACATAAAAACAAGGAAATCCCTTTACTGAAAGCTCATTGAGCTTGATAGTATCATTGTAGTCCCCCACAATATAGTAGTCATCCCGAGAAATTGCGTGGCAACGAATATCTCGTGCCTTCGGTATGAGATCCTTTAATTGTTTCTTGGCCCACGGTGTCAACGGTCCAACGAATAATGATGTTGATTCTCTTCTCTTATAAAATATCTCTTGAATTTTCATTCTAACTGTCTCTATCAGCATAGTCACGCGATATTCTCATGCTTCTTTGAATAGAGCATTAACACACTCAGCTATGTTTGTAGTGACCAAATTGAATCTTTTTCTTGGGAAGTGCGAAGATGCCCACTTTTCATACTCTTTTTTCCTCAGCCATGCATGTACCGGGGGGTTGGCAAGTTCAATATCATGCATTAACTTTTCGAACTCAGCCCTCATATAAGTCTTTACAGCCTACCAGTAGTAGATTTTTAACGACTTATCTTTGAACGTGTCCACCAACTTTCGGTATATATGGTATGCGCAGTAGCCATGGATTGCTACTTGGAAGACCTGAGGAACTTCTTTCATTAGACTTTATGCCAGTCTGATATGATCACAAGACCAGGTAGATCCCCTAACGAATCGTTGAGGTAGGTAAGGAACCAGTTCCAACTTCTATTGTTCTCTGATTCTCCGATACTAAAAGTGACTGAAAAGATATGATTGTCGTCATCGAAAGCCGTAGCAACAAACAGAACACCCTTATACTTACCTTTTAAATGCGTCCCGTCAACGACCAAGACCCTTCGCAGAGATGTTTGAAAACTTCTAACGCATTGTCCGAGTGCAACAAAACATCTCTTGAATCTCATCGTCTGTTGATTTACAAGTAGGGCAGTTACTGTCCTCGGGTTCGCCATCCTCAACTCATGCAAGTACATCGGGAGTTCTTTGTAAGAGTCTTCATAAGACCTCATTACGCGATCGATTGCAATCTCTTTAGCACGTCATGTCTTCTTATAGCTAATACGAATATTATACTTCTCTTGCATTGCGAATAGAATGTCCTTCGGCCTTAATCCCAGGCGTTGCTCAATGCGATTGACAACCAGTTCACTGGCCAACTTACTACTTGCTTGCCGATGTTCGCTCTTCATCCATGACATTCCACATGTATGTATGGACCTATAAGTCTTAATCTTGAATATCCCCGTATCATTCACCCCAGATGCGTGTACCCTCCATTGACACATATCTTCCATACACGCCACGGTGAATTTCTTGGATGTGGAATACAAGACCTTGTATTGAAAGTTGTTGCGAATTACAAATTAGCTCAAAACATACTTACACCGACTCTTGTCCTTAAATGTTTGGCCAACGGCTATATTAATCAGGTCATTAAGTGGATATGAATACAGTGACAGGTCTGCATTGGTGAAACCAACATCCTCGAAAGGCACAATGGGAAGGCTGGTGGTGAAGTCCGATGTTCGATCATTCTCGGGTAATGGAATGTCGCTTCCTCTTACGTTTTTTACGTTGGATGTTGAGGGCAAATATACTCTTGTAAATGACGGTGATGCCTTATATTCACTTTTGAGCTTCAAGTCAGCTGATGCGCTCACTTGACTTGTCAAGAAGTTTGATGGCTGAGCTGGCTCGGGTACTGGTGTGTTGCTTGGAGGAACCTGTGAAGGTGATGTAACACCCCGTGTTTTCAGGACCGGAGTATATAACTCATTTCCCAAAAACCCGAGTGTTAACCTAAAAGAGCCGAGTCCCATATGCAATTTTTTTTCTTTTATCAGAGTTAGTAGATAAGCGTAGAATGGACAAGTCAACATAAAGAAAAATTTTATATTTACATTTAGGATGTACAAGAGGTTGCCCATAATGATTTATACAAACCAGTGTCTCCACAAGTATGAATACAAGAATTACAAAACTTATACAAGAGAGATAATAAAGTGCATATAAATAGGAGCCACAAGATCACGCAGCTACTCTTGGTAATACAACCATGCATCCTTGACCACTAAGATGACTCATCAATCTGAACCTGCATATTACTTAAGCCACCTGTACTACCTGTACGGTTGTATATTTGATAGATGAGTGGCTAGCTCAGTGTGAATTCCCCTCAAGATTACACATCGCCAACTTATCAAACATAGTTAAAAGGAAAACAAGCAGTAATCCAAAACAGACAATATGCAGTCTTATTAGATGTGTGGATGCATGAATGCACATTGGCCTGAGATGCATATCCAGCCGAACTTGGGCTCGTCACCCATGCAATCATCGACCTGGGAATGGTCATCCAATCGGACAGGGGTCGATATTCGATAGTCTAGGAGCTAGCGAAACGATACCCCAACAACTCTAGAGCACGTACTATAGCATCCAGAATATCCATTCGTCATCGCCAATATGCTATGAATGCATGATTAGCCAGCCGTTATTAATCCAGTTACAATCAGCTAATTTAAGTAACTCGATGGTCACTATAGGGGGTTTTTCACCCAGTGTAGGCTGACAGCTCGAGCATAAGTCTCATTACCACCATCCCCGCCTCATGAGGTTTTCCACCTTGGGATGTTTTAATAGAATACCTTGATCAAAATGACACCAGTTCAAGATCCCTATATTCCACACATTGTATCTAATTACATCCTAAGTGTGGCTTGCATACAATCATGAAATCCTCCATGTGTAGCATCAAAAGGTTATGTACAGAGGCAAATCATGTTAACATGTGACAATATATAACTTCAAATAAGACATGTAAGGGAGCATCATGAGTTAATAACTATTGAGGATATACTACCAAATCATGTGAATAGTGAGCATTGTTCAAGGATTAACTAGCATGTGAGTCTATCATATAGTGAAAGCAAGTATCACAATAATGGTAATCTAGTGCAAACTAGGTTTAGCTAATTTAGAAATGGAAAGCCCAGGGGGAAAGTCATCACCTGTATGGTAGTATCCACGTGCTCGGTCCGAGTCTTCTTGTGGCTTGCGGCTGCTCAAGGAATCTCTTAATATTATAGTTTATCTTTGTCAGGTATTTCTATGGCTTTGTACATCTAACAAAAGTTCAAAGGGTTACAACAACGAGGCCCTTTAGGTTAGTGATAGGCCCGCCATGTGCTTTAACAAGGTGGTCTAACAGGACCCCAGCTCACCTAATAGTTGTAACTATGACGTGTATGTAACCGTACTTTATTAGCATTTTCCAACACCATTCATATAGATCAGTGCTTGTTCATATATAGTTCATGCAGGTCGGCACTGTCTATATATAGTTCAGATAATCTAGTGTTGTCCGAGTATGGTTCAACATTGTACCAAATATCGTTCACCACTGTCCAGCACAGTCTGGATGGTATGGATCACATCATGGTGGTCCTCTAGTGGGCGGATGGTTTGGATCTAACACAAACGTCATGTACGGGCCCTCATAGGCTGCTGGTGACATACCATAGTTATGTAACTGGTGTGAGGTATGCCAGCCTAGCGCACCCACCATCCAATACTATTGGACGCTGTGGATATTTACATATATCATGGTGGGGTATGCAGTAAGGTGAGGCATGTTGACCTTGGACGGTCTGATTTTAACACATGCATTTGGTGATTTTCCAAGCATGGTCTAAAGGGACGGTGCAGATGTGATTGTGTCAACATGGGTCCCACACGGGCCCGTCACATATAGCATTGTATTATCATATATTTACATTTTTCCTTAACCCTGTACAACAGCCGTCACTACCTGCTCATTGATGGACGATCAGGATGAAACAAGGAGGTTCATCTTAAGTTGGTGGTTGGGTGGATTTTTGAGGAAGATGACCCACCCAACAATTGCAGATTTTTATCCAAAGGTTCTCAGGGTAATCCAGACCGTTTGATCGGTCTGGATGGGTCCCATAAGTGGTGTGGGGTCCACTTTTCGGACCCCAGGTGAGGCTTGGCTCCATCTCATGAGAATCTTCCGATTTCTCTCCTCTATCTCATGAGATGAGAGAGTTGCTTATCTCATCTCGTACCTTCCACTTGGGAGGGCTGGGATGGTGCCATGTGGCCCCGAACAGTCACAGTTATGACAGCTTCTGCCTCCCATAAAGGGAAAATCTCCTTTTTCCTTCTTTACTCTCTTTCTTCCCATTTTTGGGCCATGAGAGGACCTTCTCAGCTGGCAAGGAGGAAGGCTGAAAGCCCCTGGTCCATGGGGTGTTGGCTTGTCCAACAAGCCACCTGCTGGTCCCCCTCATTGGATCTCAGCCCTTTGTGAAGGAAATGGACGGTAGGGGCTGATCTTTGATGTCTTGATGCATGGGTCAAGGACCCTATACGGTTTTGTTCAGTGGCCCACCATGAGTGAAATGGACGGTTTGGATCGTGCAGAAAGTGTCCAGGGTGGCCCACTTTGGGGTTTGAACTCTCCCAGATTTAAACTCACGTTTGGTGGGAGGATTTTACTCCTTTTTGTGAAATGGATCGGCCAAAGTTCCTTTGACCAACAAGTTACGTCCAGTGCACTTCTTACATTTTGGCATATGGTGTATGCACGCTTCGTGTGGGGGCCACTGTAATGTCTATGATGAATCCACTCAGTCCATTCTCTTAGGGGTCCCTATTTAGGGGTCCCGGCCTAGGGGCACATGTGAGGCCCAGGTGGGCCATATGGGTCAATTCCTAGCTCCAACGGTGGTTTACCATTGATCTGAGGGTTGGATCACCCCAAGATTGAGCGTCAACGGTTAGAAAATCCTAATTGGCCATTTGTGAGGCTTCCACCATATATTACTAGCCAATTAATATAAAATCTATTACTATTGTACTTTACTTATAATTACATTAATTAAAACAATTTACAATTATATAAAAAAAATTAATATTAACATGCCATTATATACATGCTATTGAGTACACCTTTACTAGCGTATAATTCATAATATACAGTATCATACTATGCATATACATGAATGGGAAATTGTACAATACCATATTTAAAAATTGCATTGTTAACTAATTTACAATTTTGTTAAAATATCTAGTAATATTTTGTATACATATTTATGCAAGATGTTTACTACTACATTAATATTTATAATTCAATTATACATTGTAAAATTTTCACTCTTTATGTTTATTTAATATAATATTATTTTTCATATACATTAAATATGCACATATCACCTTATTTCAATACATTTTTATACGTTTCTGTATGATAAATAAATTATCAATTTCACCACAAAATTTTAGTCTATTGAAGTGATTGAAATCAATGTTTCAGAAGCTATGACGGGCTAGTTTTGGAGTGCAATCAGGTGGACGACTTGTCATACGAATGAATGTTGTTCTAGACGTTTGAGACGGATGATTTGATGATCACTAGGTGTCGATGTGTAAGGAAGTTATTTTCTGAAAACAAACACAATAATATAACTCGTTTAGTATTCACATGTATAAGGTGGATTTGACCGAGTAGTAGGAAATCCACCATTGTACTAGCTCAAATATGATCGACTTATCGGTCAGATGTTCAAAGTTATAAATTGCAGGGATGTATGCCACTCAGTTCGCGATGATTTTCACTCACTTCGCAGTCAATTTCACTCACTTGTAGGGCAGGTTCACTCACTTCGCGATGAATTTCACTCACTTCTCGGTCCTGAAGCGATTGAAAATGACTGCAAAGTGAGTGAATTTAAGGGCCTGTTTGATTTTTAGGCTCAACTGTAATTACCATGTAAATGGGTAATAATTATTTACCTAGGTAATTACCACATCTTTCCCAATGTAGATGTGACAACTTACTTTTTTAACACTTAAATCGAGAAATTTACAAATTCAATGTGGGGCCCACCGTGATGTATGTGATGTATCCACGCCGCTCATTTGTTATGCTAGCTGAATTTAGGGCATGAGCAAAAAAATAGGGTATATCCAAAGCTCAAGTAGACCACACCATAGGAAACAACGAGAATCGAACACCTACCATTAAAAACTTTTTGGGGCCTTTAAAAGCTTTGAATAAAGCTGATATTTGTGTTTTCCCAAATTCCATGTCTATGTGACCCTATGAACGGGTTAAATGATCAAAAAACCTCAATGTGGGCCCAGTTAAGGAAATAACTTTCAACGATATAAGAATTAAGGTCATTATTTCCTTTCGTGTGAGCCATTTGAGTGTTGGATCAGCCTCATTTTCGATCTGATGCCCCAAAATGTTATAATAAAATAGATGGACGGTGTGGATATATCATATACATTATAGTGGGGTCCACATATTTAAGTCAACATTTTTGTATCGCTTTTTGAGGTGGAATTACTCTCACCTTTTCAAACTAAGTGAAAAGTAATAATTACTTATTTACCATGATTTACATGTATCATTGAAAATCAAATAGGCCCTAAGGGAATTGAATTGACCATGAAGTGAAGGGAATTCACCGTGAAATGCATGGAATTGACCGTAAGAAGTGAAGGGAATTGACCGTGAAATGCATGGAATTGATCGTGAAGTGAAGGGAATTGACCGTGAAATGCATGGAAATGATTGTGAGGTGAATGGAATTGAGCGTGAAGTGAAGGGGATTGACCGTGAAATGAATTGAATTGACCGTGAAGTGTAGGGAAATGACCGTGAAATGAATGGAAATGACCGTGAAGTGAAGCGAATTGACTGTGAAATGCATGGAATTGACCGTGAAGTGAAGGGGATTGACCGTGAAATGAATTGAATTGACCGTGAAGTGAAGGGGATTGACCGTGAAGTGAAGGGGAATCGTCGGAATTGACTGTGAAATGCATTGCATTGACCGTGAAGTGAAGGGAAATGATAGTGAAATGCATGGAATTGACCGTGAAGTGAAGGGAATTGATCGGGAAATGAATTGAATTGACCGTGAAGTGAGGGGGAATCACATGGAATTAACCGTAAAATGCATGGAGTTGACCATGAAGTGAAGGGAATTGACCGTGAAATGCATGGAATTGACCGTGAAATGAATGTTTTATTGAAAATTTGAATCGTAGTGGTAAGAAATTCGCAATTTCAAAGAAAGCAACAAATGTATTCAATATATAACATTGACAGTCGTATTACAAAAAATGCACTATAAATTCACAGTCGTATTACAAAAATGCACTACAATTTGACGGTAAAATGCTTGAAATTGACCAAGTAGTGCATGAAGTTGACCGGTCAATTCAGTAAATTGGCTGGGAACTAAGTGAAATTGACCGTGAACTTCTTGAAGTTTATTGGATAACCATGTAAAATTAACTTAGCAATGCATGAAATTGACCACGTGAATTTGACCACAAATTTCTATGTAATTTCTTAAGAATTTACATAGAATTTAAACTTCTAGGTAATTGACCGCGAACTCCATTCACTCCTTTACACTCAGTGAAATCCATGTTCGAGAAAAAGAATAAGAGTGTATTGATGTGAAACACGTTCTTCGGAGAAAAGTCTTCAAGATTTCACTTTGATCAATGCATCCACTCCTCTCAGAAAAAGAATGCACTTAGCCTTGAGTAGAATGCAACATGGAAGATGTAATGTGATAGTAAGATGGAGATTCTGTGGAGATTTAATGAAGAAAATGGGTGAAAAGGAGGAATAGGGATGGTAGAGATGAATTCGGATGTGTATTTGAGTGTAAGAGAGTGAATGAAGTGAAATTGATAAAGCAAAGGCATTTTCGACACGTGAAAAGTCATTCTACAGGGGCTTACTCTTGGGACTTAAAAATAAGTTGGCTTAAAAAGGTTATTGGGCCATAAATGGGTCGTACATTAGGAAATTTCTCAACATTAGACCTCCGTTTACGTTTTATTAGTGTAACTATCCGGAGCACTGTCAGTCATAGTGCTCCTAGTTGCATTGGTATAGATGGAAAGTAGGATCGGCCTATCTGATCCGTCCATTAGATGAAGAACATATATAATAATATGTATTTTAAAAATTACATCAATCAGATAATTCATTTCAATTGGATAATGGACAAATAATTGATGGTCGTGATCACTTATAAAAATTTATTTATAATTAATAATGTGCGGTACACATATTCCGCTGAAGCTTGGGCTGTTTGTTTATCAAATCCAATGTGAATGCAATGTAAATGGGTAATTATTACTTACCCATGTATTTGCACTAAGTAGCCGCCTCTTGACAGTGACCGGATGTTGACAACGAAGCTTTGCAATGGATCAGAGTGGCGCATATTTTTTTCCATTAAAATACATGGGATCCGCTGTTATGTACTATCTTAATCCACACCGTCCATTCGTTTTTCTCTCTCATTTTAGGGCATGAGCCCAAAAACGAGGCAGATCCAAAGCTCAGGTGAACCACACCATAAGAAATATAGGGAACTAAATGCTTACCACTCAATTTTTCTTTGGGCCATAAAAGTTTTAGATCAAGCTTATTGTTTTTGTTTTCCCTTCATCCATGTTTGTGTGACGTTATGAACAGGTTGGATGGAAGGTATACATCCTTGTGGGCCCTATGCTTATTTAAAATTTTAATGGCAGATATTCAATTCCTCATGTTTTCGTGGTGTGGACCACTTGAGCTTTCTATCTATCTCATTTTTTGGCTCACACTCTAAAATGAGTATGTAGAACATATGATCAATATAGATTAGACACATATAATGATGGCCTCACAAATTTCACCACCATAATTTTGGTAAGATGATAATACTCGTGCCACTGCTTTGGAAGTGAAATTCAAACGTCATTTGATTGGTGAAAAAGGTAATAATTGCCCATTTAGATTGCATATCCCGTGGGATTTGAAAAACAAAGAGGCCCTTACTGTAGAATGCTTTTATTTCCGAAGAGTGGATTCCGTTAAATCAGAATAAATATCCATCCTTGCCTTGGAAAATGGAGGGCTATAAAAGAATAGTCAAAGAACAGGTGGAAAGTGCGAGTAAGATCAGTGATTTTTTTTTTTTCGCTTGTCTGGAGATGACATGAGCAGTTAATTTTTATAAAAAAATTTAAAGTACCTAATTAATATAAAATTTACATTCCAATACATTCTTCAAAATGATTCTTAAAAAGTCACTTCATCATTTATAGAACGTTGACTTTTGGCCCATTGGCCTGACGTTCTGGATAGGTACAGAAAAAAAATCATGGTAGGCCCACCCAAGTCATCTACCCATCTACATGATGTCAAGGGGAGCGGATTGGCTGGTGTAACCCCACACACCAGCTATATAGCTGCTGTAGGTACGTGTGGTGCGAAGACGAGCACCGACTCTCCTCGAGCTCAATAGACGGTTCAAAGTTAGATGGCCCCACAGTGATTTATTTATTATATCTATACTGTTTGTTTATTTTTAGAGATCATTTTAGAGCATTATAAAAAAAATAATCATATCTAAAGACCATCTAGACCACATCATAAATAGCAGTAGAGATAATGATTTTCACCGTTAAATAATTTTTAGGGCCCACCATAACATTTACTTTACATCCAATCTAATCACGAGGCCACAAAGACTCAAATGAAGAGGAAAAACAAATTTCATGTTGATCCAAAATTTCCATGACTCCAAAAACAGTTTCAATGGTAGACATTTAATCTCTCATTGGTTTTTGCAATGTGGTCCACTTGATAGTTATAACTATCGTGTTTTTCGTCTCAAACTTTGATACGAGCTCGCCAAATGGATGAATGGTTTGGATATAATACATCTCTTATAATCTGACCCACAAAGTGGGAGGTACACCAGCCAATCTGCTTCCGATGAAAAGTAGTGGAACAATGATTATATACCCCTTTCCGTGGGCAGCGGATTGGAAGTGGATTGGCTGTTCTACATGAGCTGTTGTATTGACTTCAGCAAATTTGGTGGGTCTGATAGTAAAGTATGTGTTATATGTAAATTATTAATTCATTCTGGGAGCTCGTCTTAACGCTTGAGATGAAAATAAAGGTAGATATAATTATCAAGTGTACCACACATTAAAAAGTAGTGAGAGATTGAAAGTCTACCATTGAAATCCTTTTTAGGGTCATAGAAGTTTTATATCAGTATGATTTTTTTTTTTTCCTCTTCATTCAAGTCTTTTTAGCCTTATGAACAGATTGGATGGAAAATAAATGTTATGGTGGGCCTTGCGAATTTTTTAACGGGAAATATCATTATCTCCACTGCTATTTGATGTGGTCCAAGTGATCTTTGGATATGATTCATTTTTTGAATAATTCTGTAAAATGATCTCTAAAAATAGATGAACAGTGTAGATATGATAAATACGTCACTACGGGGCTATTTAACTTTGATCTCATTTGAACCGTTCATGCAACACGGAGCTGGAGGAGCATCAATGCTCGTCTTTGCATGACACTTACATACAGCAGCTAGCCAATCTGCTTTCATTTGCGCGATGAAAAGTAGTGGAACGATGATTATATTGACTAGTGAGGCAGCTTCTAGAAAATCTTCTTTAAAAATGTTCAAAATGTAAATTTCTGGTAGTTAGGTAGTTTTTATAAAATTACTCTTGATCTTTGTGTTTGAGACTGCGTCGACGTTTAACTATCCATCCATGCTAAAAGTTTAGCTGGGGTACATCCCAAAGTATTAGAATACGGTACATTGTGACTTTGTCTATGAGTTTGGGCCATCTTCCAATAATCCAGACCGTTTATATGATGGATATTACTTCGTATGGTGGATAGCAACAAAATAAATAATCTTAATTGGATCATTTAAAGCGTTTGGTTATTTGGTTCTTTAGCTTTGAATATAGACGGCAAATATCAATTTAGTTCTTTAGCTTCGAATATAGACGGCTAATATCACCTTCTCATAATCAAGTGATTCAGACATTCAATCTGAGATTTCGTCGCCCACATAAAAGGGGGAGCACTATCAGATAAACGGTAGGAGTCATTGAAAAGGGCCCAAAACCAGAACTCATACGTTAGTTTTGGGCCATTTAGAAAATGATGGTTACTCATTCCCTTTAACACGTGGCACTGATATACAGAGATTACGTATCCCACCGTGGAAACACTGACAAAATCGTATCCATCCAATTAATTTCTATTAAATGGATGGTGAGCAGTAAAATAGTGAGTGGTCCAAATTCATATGGTTAATATTATATTTTCAGTAGAATTTTTAGGTTACCTCCATCCACATTTCATTAGAACTTTGGACGGTATGGATTGCTATACAAACATCCAAGTGTATGTATGATAAGTCACAACCAATATTCAAATGGTGCACAACTAACATAGGAGTCTCACCGAGCAACGTACAACGCTCGGGCTGTCAGCGGTTTTCTGTTTGTATAGTGGGTCTATAGTTCAATGATCAAAACCGTTGATATGATAGACCTCGACTTCGATTATGCAATCAAAAGCCCCCAATTTAGAAGATCCTATGTATAGAAAGTTTGGCTTCATTGATTTAATGTGAACCATATCTTTATTTTCTTTCTTAACGTCTATTTATTGGGCCAACTAAAAGGTTACGATTTTCGATCCGTGAAGAGTTTTATTCTTTGGACCACCCTTAGTGGGGCCCAATAATCCCAGCGGTTTGGATTACTAAACAATGGGTCTACTTGTACCAAACTTTCATCCGAGCATTGTAAGTGGGTCAGGTTTGAACTACAATCTTGGCCCGTTATGAAAATGGGTTGGCTCGGACTGACCGTGAACTGGGCCGAACCCGATCCGTTGCCACATACACATGATAGCATCACATCCAATATTATCTGTTAATCATATATGTGGGCCCACTTGGGTCCCATAAGTTAGGGATCATGGCTCCACTTTCAAACATAAAATAAAATCTATTTACTTGAAATATTAGCGTTATAACATAAATAAAACATCCAGTGAGAGGTTGTCTCACCTATTTCCATTACTCTATTTATTTATTTATTTATTATTTTCGAGGATGTCTCACCTAGTTCCGTATTCACATGCTTTTCAATGGCAAGCCCCCAGAACTTGTTCAAATTTTCAACTTGAATACTACTCTTACAGCTTTGATTTCCGCACTTCCAGCTTCGCTATGGTTCCTAGATGAACCTCATCAGGGCCATCAGCGATCCTCAGGGTCCGTGCTGTGGCCCAGAGGTGTGCTAGAACAGTGTCGGATGATAAACCGGCAGCACCATGGACTTGCATTGCTCTATCAAGCACTCTCAATGCCATGTTCGGAGCTGCAACCTGCAGGGGTAATGCAACATTACAGCCTACTCTGCTCACAAGTCATTTTTTAAAACTAGAATTATAGCATCCTGATGCATAAGTGCATGGTTTTAAAAAATAAAAAATAAAAAATAATAATTTTACACACCCAGTCCATACAAATGGGTCCCACCATTTGATGGTCCAAACCACTAATATAATGGGCTCCGCTGTGTATGAGGATGCCCCAAAATCTTTCAGATCAGATGATCTTACCCTTCCATCCCATGACCTTTATTTTTTTCTCAAAGCATTGCTTTATACTATTCTTAACCGTCTATTTGTAGGCCACAGATCTTCCAATGAGGAGATTTCGTAGCATTCATGGAGGGGTCCAATAAAACAACTGGTCTTGACCTCCAAACCATGGACCCAGCTTGTATGGACTGAGGGTGCATCATGACATAACATGCCAACATATCAGACAGCAAAAACGAAGAGAAAATTCCATGCTTGCCCAACTTTCAGAATTTCAAACGTCAGTTTACCTTGGCCATTGCGATGGTTCCCCGGGCTTTCTTATTTCCAAGCCGATCAAGCTGGTCTGCTGCTTCAAGGACTAACAGTCTCGTCATCTCCAATTCCACTCGACACTGAAAAACATATAATTAAAGCCGTTGCCATACATTCAATATGATCAGGTCTTGAAATTGATGGCCATTGGACACTGTTTAACTGTTTTTCGGTTTTGAGACTATCAAAATTCAAAGAGAGCATCATATAAAAGCAAATGCATGTTTTCATCATTTGTTCTTGCGAAATGAATAATGATAGAGCCTATTTCCCCTTTGAAAATAACTTGGTTTTTCTTCCTCAGATATTATATATATGGATTATTAATGAGGACATCATGTCACGTACACCCTTACGTACGTATCAGAAGAGGCGTGCCGCGCCAATTTCTCTGTGGCTAGGCGAGTACCCGTGATCGTGCTGAAGACTCCATGTGCATGTGTAGGTATCTGGAAGACCCCACACCGGGAAGATACACATTGGCTGCTTTATGGAGTGATCCAGACTGTTGGATCGGAGGGACGCGACGATCGGGCCATTGATCGTTGATCGTCCACACCAGTTTTAGACTTTTTCATATTTTAGGATTTAGTTTTTAATTATTTTATATTTGGACACATTATGAGTGTTTTAGTTGATTTCATTTAGACTAGGGCTATTTTTGTTAAAATTCACAAGAGGGGTATTTTTGTAATTTTTGTAAAATTTGAAACTTCTTAAATCTATAAAAAGAGAGGGGCGTGTGACCTTTCTCCCATTGAATTTTGTGATTAAAAAAAAAAAAAAACTCTTGCTTTCTTCTCCCATCTTCATGTGATTTAAAGATACTTCCATGCGATTTAGAAGGAAGATTGATGTGAGGCTAATATTCATCAACGGAGGTGCGTGGTATCCATCTATCCCCACACCATCTTATCTTTTCTTCCCTATCCAGATATTTTATTCAGATTCTTAATTCTCTCATCCCAAATCCGTCTTTTCCTAAACACAACTTTCCCATACCCATCTACGATTCAAACCCTAACCGACCTAAACCCATCCTCTCACGCCGCACGTGCCCATATGGCCACACGTGTGAATCCCACTTACACCTTTTGGTTTCCCACCATCATTATATCAAAAACCCCTTTCTTCCATCCCCAAAACCAAACCCTAAACCTAAATTTCCTAATTTTCCTACTTTCCCAAATTACCCAAATCTTAATTTTCACCATAGGTTGTATTAGGTTTCCTATTTTGAAATAGACTATACCCTATGCTAATTAGATGTTACTACATCCATTAGATCTTAGTTTCTTTTTTATTTAATGATCTTGTATTACGATGTTGGTAGCTTAGGTTAGGATTATGCACGATTTTCTTCTGATTTTTATGATATTTGTGATGAATATAGCGACATTTGTGTTTTTTTTTTGTTAAATATCTTAATTCGATTATTTGATCTCACATGTTACTTAGTTCATGCATCGGTCCTGCATCAATTATGTTTCTCGACTACATTTCAATTCATTCTAATGTGTTCAAGATACATTTCTAGAATGTCATACAAGGGCCCAATTTGGATCAGCATGTGTTCTTGTTCTTCCGGTATTTGTATATAATAAGATTCCTAGGAATTAAATTGTACAACCAATTCACTGGCTAAGGAGAGGGTCCATAGATGTTCTCTCTATATAGGGTTCTCCTTTCCACCACCTTGATAGGTCCCGTCAACGTTTCCCCTTTTGGGTTTTTCAGAAGAACTCATTGTTCCCTGATTGGAAAAACGAACATGAAAGGATGATCCCTTGAATGAGAGTCTCAGATCTTGAAAATTGAACTTCAAACCCGGATGATACCACAAGCTACTATAATTAGAGGCTGAGTTCCTTGTTTTGATGCAAACAGGGAATTTCCATGTTAGTCACCTAAATTGTACATGTGGGGGTCATGGTTGATTTATCCAAACCATTGATCTGATGGATCCCATCACAGATAAACCATGCCTAGAAAATCTCTTTATTTGATCAACTCTTTAAAATTTCCATTGTTAGCAGGTAAATTCACGATTCAGAAGAAATGCACAAAAAGTCCACATTCAATAGAGAAAGACAATTTTGATGATTAGGATCTTCCAATTTGGGATTTTCTTTTTGTCATGGTTCATCCATGATGGGGGACATCAAATCAATGGCTTGGATAAACCAATTATGGGCCCCACATGTACAGGTTAGGTACCAAACAGGGAAGTCCCCTGTTTGTTCCTAGGCAACTTGGATTCATATCATATGATAAATGAGGAGGTTTTTTTTTTGGTTAAAAAACCCTTGCTGTTTTGCTATACAACGAAAACACCCTGAACTTACCCCTACTTTCTGCATATTTGTGCAAACTTCCCCATGTGGTTAATTCCATCAATTGATAGCATCACAACTGGTAAAAGAAGTTACTTAAAAAAAAAAAAAAACTATAAATGACAATTTTTTTCCTTTACTTTTTTTTTTTTTTTTATATATATATACTATAAATGACTATTTTCCCTCTAGTCATTTAACATGCGTTAAATTATACATGATTTGTTAATCATTGGAAATGACCATTTTGCCAACTTTGGTGGATCCGATAGGTGCACATGAGATCTAATCACTCATGTGATGGGCCACACTTCATCTAGTGGGCCCCACTTTATAGTTTGTATCTTCTACAGTGGATTCAGCCATCCAATCTTCATATTCTTTATAGTTGAATTTAAATGGTAGGAGTTCCCATGCCCCATCCACAGTGGGTTTATCAGTTTGACGGTCTAGATCACTAAGACAAGGGGTCCACAGAGTGGAATAAGCAAACCTCTTATTTTAAAGTAGGGGTAGCATTGACTTCTTACATACACCCAACCAAGGTTAATAAAAACCGAATGGTAAGGAATGTTACAAAAGGTAGCAGGTTATTTATATATATATATATAATATATATAATATATATAATATATAATATATATATATATATATATAAACTCAAACAAATAAATACGTACGTATGTACTTATGCATGTACTGATATTATATGTATTCCATTAGTATGCGCCCATAATTGCATGAAGCGTTAAGCGAAGCGGCAATAAATTTGGGTAGCAAAGAGGGGAATTGTCTGTTTCAAAATGTTAGTAAATGCAAGAAAACTAGGAAATGAGAGCAGGAGTTCAAGTTCGAAGCACAATTCAAAGCGGAGGTACCACCTGGTTAGAGGGACTGTTAATGCAGACATCAGTGGTGCACCCTTTAGAGTGTACCTGAGGAGGCGTCGTCGACAGAGTATCGAAGCGGAGTTGATGTGGATGGACGTTAGATCCATCGGACCCATTTTCTTAAGCGCGATGAGTGCAGGAGCGGCATGACCACACCCTGACCATAGATCCATGGGTCGGATTTCATACCCTACCACACGGGTGTTTTAGTTTTGGACGTTTTTTGTTTTTTGTTTTGTTTCGGGGGCTTTATTGCACTTTCTTTATATTTTTTGTCTTTTTGTTATTTTTCAGGGGCTTTAGTACACTTTTAATTTTTCCATAGCTTATATATACATTGTAAGAAACCTAATTTTGGATTATTATTGAATGAATAGAAATTTCATATTTTTTCCTTCCTCTTTATTCAAGAGATTAGGGTTTCAGAATTGGCCCTTGAGGATTCCACCCCGATTTCAGGTTTTCTTCTTTTTTAGATCTTTGATGTGCAGGAAAAGATAAGAATCATCCTCGTTTTCTTTTGACAAGAAAAGGACCTGTACTTTCTTCATCTCGAACCCTTCATTCTTCACCCATTTCATTCCTCTTTGAATATCCCCTTTATAGTTTGAACGGAAAAGAGGGATGGTTAGTCAGTAGAATCAGATACAAACTTGACTGTGGACTGACTTATGCTAGATCTGAGATATCCTCATATCCCTAGGTCCTCCTTTTTTATTGTTTACACGATTTTATACTAAGGGGCATGATCCTGACTGTATGACCTTATCTTTGTGTTGAAATTTACCTAATCCCTTTGATTGGAAAGGGTTAGTTGATTCGTGTATTTATTTAAACATTCTTTAACTTGATTATACATGCATGTAAGATTAGGTCATCACGTGTCCCTGCATCAACTGTGCTACTATGTCATATAATATTGTAGATGCTAAAATGAAAGTCCATAGGATTCCAATTCTCGTGCAAATATACACAAGGTAAGGATCCAATAAGCTGAATTACAAAATATGATAATTATTGGAGGGTGGGTGTTATCTCGGGAGCAGTGTTATGGCATTCATTAAATGGTCTGGCAAATGGGACCCTCATTTACTGGCTTACTTGATGGTATGGTCCCAACAAGGGGTGACGCTGCATGTCCAGCAATTTCACATTTCGACTTTTCAATATTAAACACACAAATGACTCAACCAACTGATCATGAACTCCATTATAAAAGAAAATAAAAAAAAAAAAAAAAAATCCTAGAACACAATGCTACACATACCTTCGCAAGATCAGATAAAAACGATCCTTGCTCTGCAATCAACTTTCCAAACACTTTCCTACTAAGAGCCCTCTGCACCATCATCTGCATGCCACGTTCTGCCGCACCAATCAGTCTCATGCAATGGTGTAACCGTCCAGGGCCCAGCCTTCCCTACACATTCAAATGGCAGGGTAAGAGGAAGTAAGAATGAGCCTTATCTCTCTCTGTAACACATTGAATAAAGCTTGCCTGTGCAATTTCAAACCCACGGCCTTCTCCCAGCAAAATATTTTCCGCTGGCACACGCACATTTTCAAATGATACTTCCGCATGCCCATGAGGTGCATCATCAAAACCAAACACCAACAAAGGTCTCTTTATACATACACCAGGGGTTCTGACATCTACCAAAATCATGGATTGCTGCTTATGTATGGCAGCAGTGAAATCTGTTTTTCCCTGCATAGTAGTTCGTTCATCATTCCATAAATGAAGATAAATAATAAATAAGTAAACAATGCATCATTTCCATTGTTTTAAAGTCCCATATATGTCCAAAGAACTCACCATGACTATCAAAAGTCTGCACCTGGGATCCATTGCTCCACTCGTCCACCACTTGTTTCCGTTGATGATATATGAATCCTCTTGTCTGTATCAAATTTCCACAATAAAGCTACAATGAGTGCAAGCTTCGATTTAAGAGATATCAACTCTCAAGCTTATCTACCATATATTATGATCCAATACGAAACTGTTGTTTTGAAAACCATTTCAGTTCCCTAAGATGTACATGCATGGCTGCATGCATACCCATGAATGTATGTGCACATTAGGGCTGCGCTTATGGCTGGTCTTGGGTTGGGCCGGGATGAGTTAGGTTTGCATTTGGTACATGCTGGATTGTTGTACACCGATCTAAATTCGGGTCAGTGTAAGGCTGAGTTGTAACCTGATCCGACCCGGCCAAGCAAGCTCTGGTCTATTTCGAGTTATGGGTCATCTATGGTGGGGATCTTCATATTGATGGTCTGGATCAAGTTTAATTACAAAATCTCAAAGTCAGGTTGGGACGTGTTTGGGTGGGTGATAAGACAATGGGTGAGGTTTGGGTTCAGAATCAGTTTGGGTAAGGCTCTCGTTTACAACAGAGCTTTTTGGGTCAGGTCTTGGTTCATCCAACCTGAGCCAAGCTGACCCAAGTTGCATCCCTAATGCACATGCATCTCAGAGGACACACAGATGATGTGTCCTTCTAAATGAGACCACGTGTATTAATGACTTGATATGCACATTGACTCACTGCATGCACTACCTTTTGATTGCACACTCTATATTGGTTGCATCAGAAGATGCGACTTTTGGTTCTGTCATTGCAAATCCAGACCGGGTCTTTCCCTCAAGCAAAGGAATGAGCCATTCCTTTTGTTGCTCCTTAGTTCCATACCGCAATAATACCTGCATTAAAAGCAAGAAGCTATTGACTCTGCCAGCTCAACTATTTTGAATCAAACTTAATGCATGAATGATGGAAGAATAGTTTTTTGCTGGAATCACAAAGAAAGTGATGGATGTCAGCAGCAATATATAAAATGATCGAACCATGGTAATCTAAGTTCAATGACTTAAAGAACAAATGCACCTGCGCAATGTAGGATATATTAACTGAGAGGTTTGCTAAACACACGTGGGTACAATGCAGCCAGTCTACATGCAACTACATGTGTTGACATAGCACATAGGTAGAAGATCCAGGGCATCCATCTGGTGGGTCCCATCATGTAAATTCTCTGCTTTCAAAATCAGACTGGTCCATTTGTTTTGCAGGCAATATTGTTAGATAGGAATGGACAGTTGGAAGGACTTGCCAAGTTTTTCAGCCATCCATTTGTTTCATAAGCTGTAGCCTACCTGATCAATGGACTGTCCTGATTTTTTGGACAAGGGAATAAACATGCTGGAACCCAACTGATGGACAATATGGGTCTTGCACATGTGTTCCACATCAGCACATGTGGTGGCATGTATAGAGAATGCTAGTGTATTGTATTGTGTAGTGTGTGGTGAGTGGGCTCTTTTTGTGTATGTGCATGTGCACACTTCCCTATTCTCCTGCAGTGGATTATATGCTTTATCATAATAAAATAGTATGTGTTAGGGCAAGCAAGCCTAACACATCAACTCTCCCAAACTCTTCCTCTTCTTCTTCTTCTCTCTCAATATTCTCATCCCTTCTTCACATTATCCTCACCAAATCCTTCTCTACTTGGTATCAGAGCAAAGATCCAGGCATTCCGCATCCAACAGGTTGAGAGGCGACACGTCACCTTGCTGACGTCAGCAGTCGTACGGCTGACGTCAGCGTTGTACGGACGTATGACCTCCGTTTGAGCTAAAAGTTTAGGGGTTTGATAGATCTTGATTTTAGAAGATTTATCATGATTTTTCCAGAATTTATTAGACCTCTTTTCATGGTTTTTTGGGCGAAATAGAGAAATTCGAAAATCGGTTCCAGATTTCGTTTTTCTTCGATCTACGTCAAATCGGTAAGCTTTTCTTTGGTTTCTTTACTTGAGATGGACCGAAATCTTCCTCCTAAGCTATCCATGGTGGATTTTTTACTCAAGATCAATGTTTGAGAGGTTTTTAACCTCAAATGGGCGTGCGGCTGGGCCGTTTTTCACTCGGACAGGCCTCTTTTGACTGCGTTTCATGGTTTTTTGGATGATTGATGTTTGTTTGAAGTTTATCTCTTGTTATCTTGAAGGATTGAGGGAGATAAAGTTGTTTGAATCAGTCCTTCTTGGCATAGGGGGTCTCTAGGCATAGTTTTCTTTCTTTTGGACTTTACTATGGCTGACAAAGGGCCCTCATCTCTTGGCATAGGATCTCTTGAACCCAACCCCTTATTGATTACCTCCATTAGGTTGAATGGTGACAACTATCTTCAATGGGCACAATCTGTAAAAGTATTTTTAGGAGCCCGTGACAAGGTGTCGTATATATTGGATGATCCCCCAAGCTCTACAGATGTTACTTACAAGTCTTGGACAAAGGAGAATTATCAAGTTATTGCATGGTTGTTGAATAACATGGATTCCTCGATTAGTCACTCAGTGATGTTTTTATCCTCGGCTAAAGGCATTTGGGATTCGCTTCATGATATGTTCTTGGAATCTCAAAATTTTTCACGGGTATTCCAGCTTATTCAAGAAATTTGTCAGTTTCAACAAAACTCCAGATCCTTAAAAGACTACTACTCAACGCTTCGGGGTATGTGAGATGAGTTGGATATGTATCAGCCTCTTCCTTCCAAATGTAAAGAGGATCATGACATTGCTCATAAGCAACGGGATGATACTTGTATCATGCAGTTCCTCGCTGGGTTGAGTTCTTATTATCTGCACGTTCGCGATCAGGTTGTTATGTAGGATCATCTTCCCTCATTGACGATAGTTTATGCCATGTGTCAGCGTGCTATGGCCTCTACTCTTCCTTCTCATTCATTTGTGTCACCCGAGCGTTCGGCGCATCTTGCTGGCGATCAGTCCTTCCTTGGTCTTTGAGTACCATCCTTGAGCTCAGGGCACACTCCTAGTTTTGCTGGTCGTGGTAGAGGCCGCGAGGGAGATTGCGGTCGTGGCGCCCGTAGTCTTCATGGTCGTGGTGGATGTGGACGTGGACGTGATGGTTCCTGTATTTGTTCACATTACGGTGGAACTAATCACACTGTTGATTATTGTTGGCAGTTACATGGTCGTCCTACGTATGCTGCTGCTTCTGTTGCTTCCACTGTTACTTCTGAGATACAGTCTTTCATCCCGACAGCTGAGCAAACTACTTCAGGGGAGTCTCTTATCATTTCTCGGGCGGCATATGATGTCTTTATGCGGTTTCACATTCGGGATCTTCCTGAGCCTTCTCATGCAGCTTCGGCCCAGTCAGGTACCGCCCTTCTTGCGTCATCCTCTCCTACCTCTTGGGTCATTGACTCTGGAGCTTCCTCCCATATGACTGGTAAGTTGCAATCCTTTTCTTCTTATTCTCCTTCATCTACCACTCAGTATGTCACAGTCGCAGATGGAACCCAATCTCCCATCTCTGGGATTGGTTCCATCCCTCTCTCTTCTTCCTTGTCTTTGTCCTCCGTATTACATGTGCCTCGTTTTCCATTAAACTTATTGTCTGTTAGCTCTCTTACTAAATTACTCAATTGTTCCATCACCTTCTTTCCTTCTTATTGTTTGTTTCAAGACCTACAAACGAAGAGAGTGATTGGTGGGGGCATGAGCGAGGAGGCGTTTATCTTCTCGATGATACACCTGTTGCCGCTTCTAGTACCCTTTCTCTAGATCGAGAGTCCATGACTCGGTGACATTGCCGCTTAGGCCACCCATCCATTGCTAGATTGAGACTTTTGTTTCCCTCCTTATCTGTCACTAAACCATTATGTTGTGATATTTGTGAATTGTCTAAACATCATCGTGCTACGTTTCATCTTAGCTCTTCTGGGAGGAAATCTCAACCTTTTCTTTTGGTTCACTCGGATGTTTGGGGACCGGCTCCAGTTACCTCAACTTTTGGATTTAAATATTTTGTTACCTTTATTGATGATTATTCCCGCATGACTTGATTTATCTTTTGAAATTAAACGTGAAGTGTTTGATGCGTTTAAAGTGTTTTATCATGAAGTGCGCACTCAATTTCATTGTTCCATCAAATCCTTCCATTCTGATAATGGAGGAGAATACATGTCTACTGTCTTTCTGTCCTTCTTGCAGAAACGTGGTATTTTGTCTAGGACGTCATGTGCTCGCACTCCACAACAAAATGGTATTGTAGAACGAAAGAATCGTCATCTTCTTGAAATTGCTCGCACTTTTCTGCTTGGTATGCATTTACCCAAACATTTTTGGAGTGATGCTCTTTTAACTGCTACTTTTCTTATTAATCGTATACCATCACGTATTCTATCTTACAAATCTTCATTTACTATATTGTATCCTCATGATAATCCATTTCCTCTACCACCTAAAGTTTTTGGTTGTACATGCTTTGTTCAAATTTTGGATGAGAGTAATGATAAACTTAGTCCAAAGGCAATTAAATGTGTCTTTATAGGGTATACTCGGAGTCAGAAAGGGTATAAATGCTTTGACCCATTGACTCGCAAGAAATATGTCTCTGCTGATGTCACTTTCTTTGAGGATCTTTTTTTTTTCTCCTCTCCCGGCCGTTCCCTTTCTGATCCTCTTGCGAGTCAGGGGGAGTATGACTCTTATCCTCTTTCCACTAGTGATTATGGGAAAACTCCTCTCCCCTCTATTCAGCATCCTGTTGGTGATATGGGTGAACCTAAGCCTCTGCGGGTGTATCATCGTCAAGATAAATCTTCACAAGCTTAGCCATCCACCCTTCCGCTCACTTTGGATGTTGGTTCAGGTGATTCTCCTAACTCGAGTTTAGACCTTCCTATTGCCTTGCGCAAAGGGTCACGATCTTGTACTCAACACCCCATTAGTAATTTCGTTTCATATGATCATCTTTCACCGTCTTTTCAGTCGTTTGCAGCTTCCCTTTCATCACAGACTATTCCTAGATCTCTCTCACATGCTCTTCAGAGTCCTGATTGGACAAAGGCGATGATGGAAGAAATGTCTGCTCTTGAGAAGAATCATACTTGGGATCTTGTGCCACTTCCTGTAGGCCATAAACCTGTTGGCTGTCGATGGGTTTATACAATCAAGTTTCTTCCAGATGGCTCAATTGATCGCTATAAAGCCCGTCTTGTTGCTAAAGGTTACACACAGACTCATGGTGTGGATTACTTCGAGACATTCTCTCCGGTGGCTAAGCTTAATTCCATTCGCGTTGTGCTCTCCTTGGCCGTTAATTTATCATGGCCCTTGTTTCAGCTTGATGTTAAGAATGCATTTTTCCATGGGGACCTTGCAGAGGAAGTTTACATGCATCAACCTCTTGGCTTTGTTGCTTCTCACAACCCTGCACTTGTATGTTGGTTGAAGAAGGCTCTTTATGGACTCAAACAATCTCCACGTGTATGGTTCGAAAAATTTAGTCAGGCTCTCTTGGAGTTTGGCTTTGTTCGTAGTCATGCCGATCATTCTCTCTTTATATGCCGTCGATCGATGGGCATCATGGTTCTCATTGTCTATATGGATGATATTGTTTTGTCTGGTAGTGATTCTACTGGAATGAGGGAGATCAAAGAATTTTTGAAGACCGAGTTTGAGATCAAGGATCTTGGTCCTCTTCGCTACTTCCTCGGAATTGAAGTTGCTCGCTCATCATCCAAATTGGTCTTGTCACAACGGAAATATGCACTTGATCTGCTCATGGAGACCGGCATGTTAGGGTGCAAGCCTGCTACCACTCCCATGGATACTTCACAGAAGCTTCGACCAGATGATGGTTCTCTTCTTACTGATCCCGAGATGTATCGACGACTTGTAGGCCGGCTTATTTACCTGACTATTACTCGCCCAGTCTCTCTTTTGCGGTGGGGGTTGTTAGCCAATTCATGCAAGCTCCCCGCACTTCTCATCTCACGGTTGTCTACCGCATACTTCGGTATTTAAAATCAGCCCTGGGTCTTGGCTTCCGCTTTCAGTTGCATGGTCATCTTCATATTTCTGGTTATTCCGATGCTGATTGTGCAAGTAGTACTTTTGATCGCCGCTCTACATCCGGCTTCTGTACCTTCCTAGGTGGTAATCTTATAACCTGGAAGAGCAAAAAGCAGCCAGTTGTTGCCCGGAAGCAGAATATCGTGCTATGGCTCATGCGACGTGTGAACTCGTGTGGCTTCGCAATCTTCTTGAAGAACTTGACTATCCTCCTCCTTCAGATCCTATTCCTCTTCACTGTGACAATCAAGCGGCCATCCATATTGCTCGTAACCCAGTTTTCCACGAGCGAACCAAGCATATTGAAGTCGACTGTCACTTTATTCGGGAGAAAATCACTTCTAAGGAAATTGTCACTCCTTTTGTTCGATCTGGGGATCAACTTGCTGATGTTCTTACAAAATCCTTGAGTCGAGATGCTCTTCATCGTGTTCGTGACAAGTTGGGCATGATCAACATCTATGCTCCAACTTGAGGGGGAGTATAGAGAATGCTAGTGTATTGTATTGTGTAGTGTGTGTGGTGAGTGGGCTCTTTTTGTGTATGTGCATGTGCACACTTCCCTATTCTCCTGCAGTTTATTATATGCTTTATCATAATAAAATAGTATGTGTTAGGGCAAGCAAGCCTAACACATCAACTCTCCCAAACTCTTCTTCTTCTTCTTCTTCTCTCTCAATATTCTCATCCCTTCTTCACATTATCCTCACCAAATCCTTCTCTACTGCATGTACATTGGCTGCCATATAGATGTGCATAGACTTGTTAAGCCTCATTAACTGATTAAGAAAATGAAAAAAAAGGATGATTGATTGACCTTGTAAATGTATTTCAATGCATTTACATTGATCCAATCATCTATTTAGATATTCTAGTTATTTATTTCACCCAATGCAGTGCATATGCATTTCCAGAAGACATACGTACAAAAACGGATCTGCTTTCTCCTAAAAAATACTGTCAGAAAGTATCTAATCGACTTTGGGAACATAGAATACTATTTTCCAGCATGGACCAGGAAAACATACTACAAAACCTTGCAATTATCCATCATAGCCTGACCTTAGAGAACCAAAATTCTCACAAGCTACGTCGCTGTCTGACTCTGTAAGGGTCCTCACTCTTAATGTAACAAATAATGCTAGCTTATATTTGGGAACTATAACTTGTCAAAGAAGTTAGCTTATTAGATAAGAGTTGGCTCTCTAAAACCATAATTAGTAACTTGAGATAAACAGGAAACAGTGTCTTTAAGGATTTTAGCATTCGTATTTAGATTAAATATGGATATAGGAGAATATGGAGAACAAAAGAGAGGAGGGTAGGGGGTGAGGCTATATGTACAACGTATACTATCTGTTTTTATGAAGGATTTTTAAATAATTGTGCTGGGGAGTATTGCTCTAGCAACAGGAAAGTAATTCTCAAAAAGAAAGAGAGAGAGTCAGTGACACTCAATCGGTGACAGTGATGCTAACTGTACATGAGAGTACAGATTGAAGATGTGCAAATTTAGGTAGATGTTTCTCTCGTTAGTGCTCACATCAGACCATAGCATTTTCTTGGAGTTGATGTGGGAGATTGGAACACGTAATACTTCTTCCTCAGTTCCCAATAAGTTTTCCACCAGATAGTTTGTAAGACAGCAACCTTACCTAAGTTCCATCATCATCCAAGATACAAGTCAAAGGATCTAAAAAAGGCACAGGGAAGGCCCAAAAGGACATGGATGGAGGCGGTAAGAAAAGACTCGATGACCTATGGTCTAACTGAAGTTATGGCGCTTGAAAGAGTGCAATGGCCTAACAGGATTCATGTAGCTGACCCCAGTTAGTTGGGATAAGGCTTAGATGATGATGATGAACTACGCCCTATATAGTTTGGTCATTGGGATATTCATATCAGCACAAGGTTCAATCCATTACAGCAAGTACTGGTGTAGATTGGAAAGAGAAATTTGATGTCAGAGGGACCATCACAAGCTAGAGGGTTCAGTGGTTGTATGTAACTTGTAAGGTAATTATGAAAATTGAATCTAAGAATAAACAATACTTTCTTTATCATTAGTAAATAAAAGATGGGCTTCAGATTTGTTTAGAGTATAGAAGCTTTACAAGTTTCTTGAAATTAAAACTAGCATATACAGGGTAACCAAACATTGTCTAATTATACTTAAGTGGAAAAATTAATTATGAGTGCATAAAGTCAAATATATTAACAGTGGAAAAAAAAAAGGAGACATCCATTAATCTCCTAGATGAGATTATTGAACACAACTGAAAGGACCATTCAGGCTAAGGTTGTTTTGTGGTCTGGTTATTTTTGGAAGTGGGAGATCTAGCATTGAATGCAGCACACTGATTTTCTGATATGGTACACTACACTTAAATGGACATGTGGCACAATGCCCCAGACTTTTCATCCGGTGGGTCAATTGTGGATGGACCACTATCCATCATATGCACAGTTTGGAAGTCTGCTTGGTAAACCTTCTCATGTTCAGTGCTCACAGTTGCCGATATTCTTCCCTGCAGTATGCTTGCAGGTCACCAACTGGACAGTAAACATCGACCCATAAGTGCTTTAAAAAAATAAAAATAAAATAAAAATAAATAAATAAATATTTATTGTGGTCAACCCAGAGTGGAATTCACCACGAATGGCTGGATCATGAACTGTTGTGCCATGTGCGCGGTTTGGGTTCAGTGCACCCTTGGCATTAAAAAAAGGTATGTAATGGCTGTAAAGACTGTTAGATAATGGTAATGGTGGGACCCTTACCCGGTTTGGAGCTGTAACTCCTGTTCTGAAAAAAATGACCTGTAATCTCATACGGACCTGTAACGGTCCAATATAGAGGTGATACATTTTCTTTCTTTCAAAAAAATATGACTGTTACAGTATCATAACAGCCATAAGGCCGGCCATCATGACGACCATAACAATCATTGAATACCTTGAGTCAGATAAGGAAGTTGGTGAGTACTTCTCAGGTTTGGTGTCTCCTTTTGAGGCAATAAGAGAACCTAACTCACACATGAAAAGCTCGTACTATTTGTTCTACCCTTAATGGTACGTACAGTGAGAGTGATGAACGTTTATGTTCAGGTACAAGGATTTATTTCCTTCGATCCTACCAGAACATGCAAAATTTTTATATAAAATTAACACCAGCACATAAGAAAACTCTCATGAGATGAATTTGTAAATAAGAAAACCTAACAAAAATATCTGCAGGATGGGTGTTACATATGTGACGGCAAAATGTAAGAATACATTGTGTTAGGATATATTGGCCTTGAATCAGGATATTCTTACCTAATGTTAAAAAAGAGAGGATATTCTTACCTCCATATTTCCAGTGTCGGGCGCACCACAGTTAAACACCTGCGGAGCCCAAACTGAGCGCCCCATAATCTCACAAAGATATCCATATTCAAGGTTTGAAAGACCTGCACCCAGTAAATTATTGTTCCCATTCCCATGAGAAGCATGGTCTGTCCTGTCAAAAAGTAGCTCTCTTGCTCTAGCAGCACTATCCAACTGCAAATTGAGCAATAACAGCACACATCATGTAGTTGATTTGAGGGAAAAAGAAAAGAAAAGAAAAGAAAAGGAAAGGAAAGGAAAGGAAAAAAGAAAGAAAAGAATCCAGAAAATACCAGAAAGCATGAAGCATTTAGAGTATGTTTGGGCATTCCTAGTTCGTAAGGCACTACCTGCTAAATCATGGCTGAGCAAGGAGTCTCCAATACTAATCTCAACCACAATTTGGGGCTGAAAAAGCAGGAAAATGTGGTCCACTTAATGTGAGCTCCATTTTTGGGACCCCCAAACACCAAGCATATTAAGTACAATTCCAAAGCACGCCATGATAATTTGGTGGTGTGCCCAGAAGTTACCTTACTTTCTGAGGAAAAATTTAAGCATCCCCTATCCTATTTCAAGTGACTAGTGAGATTCATAAAGGATGACTGTTGTCTAGAAGGAAATTGCTTACAGGTATCCACAAGTTCCATAATCCTTCCTTCTTTGCCATTTCTTTTAACTTTTCCTCCTCTGGATGAACTGTCCAACGCATGCTGGATTGTGCTAGTTTGTAGAACTCATTTTCCATGGGGTATATGTGATCTTCCATGAACTTCAACAGTCTATTTCTCAATCCAAGAACCTGTGGACTAGGAACAAATTTTCCACTTTCTTTTTTAAGGGCTTGACTTTCCCTCTCCTTTTCAAATTGTTTTGGATAGTCTCCTGCAATCAAATGACCTGAACAGATAAAATTGAAAATAATGATTTTTTATTTTTATTTTCATTTTTATTTTTTACGATGATTCATATCAGAATGCAGATACATGCCTGGCAAAATTAAGTACAAAAGAAATTATTGTAACGTCATGAGTCTAGTATTTTTATTTTCCAGTAGGCATCATAGCCATCAAATTTCAAACATGTTTCTTCAATTCAAAAGACTCAAATTGCATAAAACAGTACTTTGTTGGTTTTCTATTCCCCAAGGATTTTCATTTGAGAGTTTGATGTTGCTGAACATTCTTTTATAGAAATAACTGCAATTTATTAAGAACAATAAGGCAACAGCATTACTCAAGGGAAAAGAAGGAACCAATTAAGAGTGACTGATGCGCCACTCCTTTCCTAGAAAGGGAATCATTTACCTCATTTGCATCCATCAATATGTGAGGGGGAGAAAAACAATTCTCAACTGAGATGACAAGGCTTTGATCGCTGAAATAAAAATCTAGCTTCCAATGACCCATCTCCGTGGAAGATATATGATGGCATCGTGGCCCTTCCAATAATAGTGGCCCCCAAAAAATGGTTTGATACAATGAGAAGGCCCTCCCTGCATGTGACAGCCTCCACAACATTAGAACAACATTCTCCACAAGGTCCGGAAAATGTGATCAAAATGCTACCTCTATTCTGTCTAATTTTTTGCCATTCTGGACGGATCAAGATTTCCGATAGAGCACCCTCAAAGTTGAGTTTCAACCACCCAGCAGGAGGGGGCTTCTTCCTCTCTTCGGTTAGGATCTTCTTTGCCCAACCACTAATCGTGACCCTCCAGTCTTGAAAGAAGTCAGACATGGAGACTGCTCTGAACTCAGGTCTCATGAAAGCCCAATCAGTAACCATTGCCACAATTTCTTTTGATAGCTTCCACCATTGAAAATTGTTTTCAAAAGTCCTATTTGTTTCTTTCCACAAACCCAAAATAAATAAAGGTAAATGGCACTATTTTCCATAAGTTTTCCTGTGTCTGGGAAAGGCCTAGCTGACCAACCTCTAATCTAATCGATCAGGATCCACCAAGGTTCATTTAACTCCAAAAAAGCTCAAAGAAGTGATTCCACACTTTCTAGTCAAGCAACTATGGATGAAGAAATTATCAAAACTATCTCTTTTTGAGGATTATGATAAAAACTTTCTTCATCTTCCCATCATAAGAAGCCTTTTTTCATATATTTGGATTAAATAATAGGCAGTTTAGGAAAACCATAACCACTACATCATCAGGACTCAGTACCAAGTCTCCCCTCTAGTAGGGGAACTAATGAGCTGGATGCCCCAACATATGAAGCCAATCTTAAGAAAAGCTTGATGCCATTTCTGCAATTTATCAAGAGTGAAGATCTTGTTAGCCATAGCCATAGCATCTTTTTAGTCAAGACTCTAACCAGTACATCATCAGGACCTGAAACTGAGTATCCCCTCTTTAAGAGGAACACACTAACCATCTCATGTAATGAGCTGGATGTCTCATCATAAGAAACAATACTAAGAAACGTTTAAATCTCCCTCAAGTTATCAAGAGTCAAGATCTTGTTAGCCTTAGCCATCCACGAGGAAGCCCTGCTTAGAGGAACAAAGTTCCCCCAAATTATTCGCATAGGAAGCACCATCATCACTCAAAAAAAAAAAAAAAAAAAACACTAAAAAAAGCCATGGTTGGGAAATTACTGTTCAGATTCCACTTATATATTGCATCCTCGTTGCTATCATCAACACACACCTTGTTCAACAATCTCTTGAAAATCTATCTAATTAATAAGTAAACCAGAATAAGTTCATGATTTCCCCCCTTTCCCACACCTCTGTCCTCCCACAAGAAGTTTTGTTGGATGCGCTAGATCTTCTTTAGCCGCAAACTATCGGTATCTTGAAAAGGGAGGGGAAGTAAACCACAAGATTTGCCAAGGCCAATTTAATTATGATAAAGAAAAAAGGCTCCTTTTACGAGCTGTCAACCTTTTTCTCCATCTTAACAATTGATCCTAGAAAGAAGATGCCCTAGGATTATCTGCTAAAAGGGAGCCCAAGATAGTAACTGATAACACAACCCTTTTGCAACCAATCCACATCACTAGACAAAGAATATACAACCCCACCAAACCACTTTTGTTCACGTTTACCCTGGGATTGGAAACTGCCACAAAACATCTTAATACATTTTGAAGAAATTTGATTTGGGTTAAGGAGGCTTCACACGTAATAATGAACGTCATCCACAAATTGTAGGTGTGAGATAAACACTTCCGGATTTCCAACCGGGAAAGCCATAAGAAGATTAAGATCCAACACCTGATTAAAGGCTAGGAATTTCTGCTACAATGGAGAAGCAAAATGGGGATACATGATCACCTTGTCTCAACCTTCTCGAACTTTTGAAAAAGCTTGTTGGAGGGCTATTTACATGGATGGAAAAGGTCGAAATACACTCCTTAATCCACCCTATCCATTTGTTTTTTTAAAACCACCCCTGAGAACCGGCTGAGTAACTCTTTCGGAGTTTAAGATTCATTACCCAGCTAAGCAAAAGGCCAGGACTTTCGACTACAATAGAGAAGCAGAATGGGGTACACAATCACCTTGTCTCAACTCTCTCAAACTATTGAAGAAGCTTGTTCGAGAGCGATTCACAGGAATGGAGAAAGACTCCGTTGAAATACACTCCTTAATCCACCTTATCCATTTGTTCTTGAAGTCCATTCTAGACAAGGCATAAGAGAGGCATCCTCAATGCACATTATCATATGCTATTTCCATATCAACTTTGCAAATAGCAACATCCTTGTCATGCTTGATTCTCTTGCATATATGTTCTTGTTATGCAGAAAAATACCATCAAGAATTTGCATTCTTTGATAAATGTTGCTTGTAACAGAGAAATGATGCAACTCATAACCCCCCTTAATATAGGGAGAGAGTTTTGGCTGAAAGCTCGTACACCCCACTTGCTAAGCTGACAGGTGAAAGTCATTTCTTTCAATCTCTTTCAATTTTCTGGGTTAAGGTCATAGAGGCGGTAATTAAACTTGTACTGAGCCTCAATATCTCATGGAAATTCCTCATAAAACTCACAACAGCCTCTTGAATGACCTCCCAACAACCTTGAAAGAAAGCCATAGTAAACCATCCCACTCGGAGTCTTATCCATCTCCATCTGCCCCACCTCCTGCAAACTTATTCCTCTGAAGAATCTTTCTAGTGACTGTGTCATCTTGACAGGAAGCCACCTAAACAAATTGTAGCACTAGCCATGCTTACACTATGAGAAGATGAGAAGAAAGGCATAATTGACTATTGAGAGCAGTGAACTGTTGAAAATCAGAAATCAGGAGCTTTGTCCTGAGACCTGACTAGAATTTTGGGTACACAATGGGCAGAGGACACTTTTCAAGCTGAAGGCACAGTAGTAAATGATGCTAGGATTCTAGTTTAATTAATGGGTTAAGCTAACCTGTGCACTGGGCACTAATTTCCTTGTCACATGTGCTGCACTCAAATTCAAAACAGCAGAGAGGTCCATGATCTGGATTGCTCTTTGAGTGCATCTCACTGTGGATGGAATGCAATAAAAATCTCACCAAGTAGACGATCTTAATACCTGCAGCATTTAGCAAAAATGTTCAATTGGACAGGTAGAATCATCCAATCTATGCAGGCAGTGGTCCCATCCATAGTGGGATCCATCTGATGAACAACTAAGATCATGGATTTTTGCCACATGCCCCCAGTTTGAGACTTTGAGTGCAGTGCACCATATAAAGAAATTGGTGCACTGTTCTATGGTTAGAGTTCCTTGATAAATAATTGCTAACTCCATGGATAGACACAGCTGCAGTTTTGGGTAAACTTTCTTAAAATCAAACAACCCATGTAGATAAACAAGAGCTTGGTTTTTGCGTATAAAAATAGCTGGCACAATGCTATGACGATGATGATGATGGTGGTGGTGGTGATGTTGAATTGTTAAGCATTGACCTCGCTATGGATATGTTATGTGTCCCCTTAGGAATCCTTATCAAGGTCTAAAGTATCATCCAAAACTGAAAGTACAAACCAGTTTTGTGCAAAAATGATATGGCTGCATTGGCCAGATATAGGTTAATAGAAATCGGTTTTGGTCGTAACCAATGAAGTACACTGAACTGATTTTCAATCTTTGATCCTAATTAAAGAGTGCGAAACAATTCCATTTTCCAGCATACAAGGAAAATATGTTTTCCTGATTCTGTGGTAAAGTAAATGATATGGCACGGGAAGAGACGGTGTCATTTTCCATTTTGAGCTTTCGACACAATTTCTTCTTCAGAATGATATCAGTAATTTCATTATTCACATATCCAATTTCTTTCAAAGCTCCACAAAAAACATCTCAAACAAACAAACAAAAATGATGATCTGTAAAAAAATATTTATTGAAATCACCGTTTCAATGTACCAAATGGAGGCAGGAGAGGAAGTACAGATGTTCAATTGACAAATGCCCATGTTCCATTTCGAAAAATTTCTTCTTCAGAATGATGTCAGGGATGTCATTATTCACATATCCAATTTGTTTCAAAGCTCAACAGAAACATCTCAAACAAACAAAAAAAAATTAAAAAAATATCCTCTGAAAAATATTTATTAAAATCACCATCATCAATGTACCAAATGGAGGCTCGAAGGAAGTACAGATGTTCGATTGATAAATGCCCATGTTCCAGTTCGACACAATTTCTTCTTCAGAATGATGTCAGGGACATCATTATTCATATATGTAATTCTTTCAAAGCTCAACAAAACCATCTTTTTTTTTTTTTTATAATATCTAAAAATTATTTATTAAAATTCACCATCATTAACGTACCGAACGGAGGCTGGTCAGGAAGTACAGATGTTCGATTGATAAATGCCCATGCTGAGTCTATCAAGACATTAGCCACCTTCCCTGTGTGCTGGGAACCTTTACCACCTGAAGCATTGCCCTGAATTTTGGTGCAATAGAAATTAATGTCTAGACTACTTATAGTAGTAATCTTATACAAATATTTTAAAAAGGGGGGGCATGCACAAACTCTCCATTTCCTCACATGAACACCAATGAATGACTACATACCATAGTCCATCTGTCATACACCCCTGCAAAAATAGATGCCCCACGAAAAATGGAAAGAGCAACATAGAACTTCCAATCTGCTACAGGCCATGGCTTTTCCTACATTTCAATTGTTCCACAAAAAGACAAGTCACTATAGATGTTTAGCAGACCATTAACAAAAACAATAATTGTAAAGGAGCTTATCAAAAGGATAAGGAATAAACATCCAATCAGACCCATCAAAATAATGCTTACCGCAGCAGAGCAGTAGTCCGCCAGGTATTCTGCTAGTGAAGGGATCCCTTCAGGAATGCCACTAAATTCTAATCCGTCAAATGCTTGAGCATCAACTAACTTCACATCCACAGTGTACGGCTGCCAGCAAATGAAATCAGTGATCAACTTTGATCCATTACTTTCTTGATCGTTAGCTCTAGTAGCAAGTAGATAAAATAACAAAATGGATTGAGTTCCATTTCAAGCACTGAAATGTGATTTCAGAAGAACAGAAGCAAACAGGTAGCTAATATTGAAAAGTTAAAAGGTACCATGCAGCTGTATGCAACATCACACATTTGGTTTCCAAGAGTTGACAACTCCCAATCAAGAATACCAATCACTCGATCCTGCAACAAGAAAGAGTAGCCTTTTAGTTTTGACATTCACAACTCCACATCGCTAGTATCTTTTTTGACATGTATTATTTTTGTGATGCATTTCCTTCTTTCCTTTTCTTTTCTTTTATTTGGTAGGTAAACTGGGTTCCAACTCTAGACCTCAATGTTGTAGAGTTCCTTCCAGTGAACAACTCGCTCGAACTATTGTGCATTTTATATAGTACAAGTCATTTGAAGGGGAGCTATTTTCTTCTGCAACTTTTACATCATCCAGAATCATCGGACTACATGCGGTTCATTCTCACATTCCCAAGAATTTAAAAGCATCATTTGAAAGATAGTGCGTCCCACCAAGCAACTGGTGTGATTAAACATATGCAGCATTCTAGTCATCACCGATATTATTGATAATATCTATAATGCCAGGCTGGCAACACAGATACCACTGGAAATGCCGATTTTTCGCTAATGTATATATACCATGTCGAATTGTAAATACTACAAAAAATAAAATAAAATTTAAATAGGTTTATTTTATTTTATTTTTTTCGAAAATTCTTTTGAGGATCTAGTTGGGTGGATTTCGACCTCCTATTCAATTTCGTGAATCAAATTCTCCATTACAGGGAAAATTGTGAAGGGAAAACATGCATAAATACTGTGAAACAAAAAGAAATATAAATTTATTTATTTATTTAGAGTGGATGTTGACTACTCTTCAATTTTTGGAAAACTTTTTAATTATTTAAAATTTCAAAAATGCAAGAGAGAGAGAGAGAGAGAGAGAGAGAGAGAGAGAGAGAGAGAGAGAACTGTCTTTAAAAAATGACACTCTTTCAAAAAAAAAACTTGTTAATTTTTCTATTCATGGATGAACATTGATGAGTAATGAGTTGCATTTTTAATAAAAAGTTATTTTGGGATTTTAAAAATTAAAAAAATTCTGTTTACTTTGCAATAATATTTAAGTTATTTCATAATTATGTATGCATATGTGGATGGATGTATGATATATGTATGTATGGATTGGTGCACTAATGGATGGATGAGGATGTGTTATAGATGGATGGATGGATGTATAATGCACGTATGGAAGTATCATGAATGAATGAATTGATAGGTGTTTATGAATGCATGCAAGTATATATGTATGTGTGCATGGATGGATGGATGATGGATGATGGATGACTTATGTATATATTTATGGATAATTTTTTGTTACTATTGCACTGTTTTTTTTTTTTTTAATTTAAAAAAATAAATTATTAAAAAAATTATGACAGCACATGGTTTAAGCCCCTTTTAAATAGAAATTATGTATGATTCTTTTTTGCATTTTTATTCCTAAATATGTAAACATGTGTCTTTTAGCATCTCCTGAAGTTTCACTAAAAAATTCCACTTTTCTCCCCATGCTTACCTAATGTTTCCCTTGGTCAGCGATACATTTCCAGGTATCGGCAATATCGATACATGTTTCTGTATCCCCAGTTGACAATACATGTAACTATACCAATACTAAGAACACTGAACATAAGGTCTTTTTTTTTTTTTTTTTTTTTTTTTTTTCTTTTTGCTTTTTGTGAAGAGGCAGAATAGATGGAAGCATAGAGAGGTTGATCATGAACTTCTGAAATGCAGAAAAACTTCTCTCATTTAAACCCTGAAACTAGTCTATTTTATAAAATAATGGATCATTTTGATCTTACACATTTAAGAAAATATCATCATCGTCATAGCCATGTCCCAGCTATTCGGGGTCAGATTTACAAATCCTGTTTCCAATTATTTGGCAAAAGATCAACCCTCCTCTAAGTGGCTGGGAACTGGCAGGTGGATTTGAGAAAATATAAACATACGAAAAATAAAAAGGATGGGCACATCTTAATGTTGGAAAAAAAAAAAGAACAAGAAAAAAATATTCTTTTAGATGATTAAACTAATTATTTACTGATGAGCTACATGCAGTTACAATGGTTAAAAACGATATCTGAAGTACCATACCTCAAAGGGATGGAAAACAAGATTATCAATCCGATAGTCACCATGAACAAGACCAGTTCCAGATGACCCTGAAGAATCTCCAAGAGGAACATGTTGCCTTAGCCAGTCAGCCAAATCTAGCATCCTTGGATTCTGCTCAGGCTTACCCTCACCAGTTGATGCTAGATATTGTTTTGCCCACCTCTCTACCTAACAGAGACAAGATTCACTATCAGTCTCTTTTAAAAAGCTTTGCCATCAGCAAATGTCCTCCATTCCTCATTCATAGGCATAAAATTCACCAATTCTCAAAGAATAGGACCTGATGAGTGTCAGGAAGAAAGAAACAATCAGTTTGTCTCAGCAGAAAAGATGACATGAGTAATATAAAGAATAGAATGCATCCGGACAGCTATGATACCAAGATACTTTAAAAAATGGTCTCCTTAATTGAGCTGTATCCTGGTACCATCACCAGCTGGAGACTCTTGATTGAACTGTTTGTCTCAAATGGACTGGGGGATATAGCTGTAATAGAAGAGATGATACTAGTCCTCGAACCTTTGACCTTTGACCTTTGGCCTTTGCAGCCAACAATGCATGATGGCACCGCTAAGACAAAGTGAGAGGCAGTGTTCGAATCATCTCCAATAGTATCGAAACATCTCTGATATTATCTTTATCTCCAGCTCAGTGATACTGATAACACTGGTTGCGATACCGATAACGCTGGTAGTATCAGAAATTCCAGGTTTTAGCAATGTATCACCAACATATCAATATCACTAATGTAATCGTCAATATTTTCAACTACGTAAATTCTAGGCGTCGCTTGTATTGCCAATGTATCGCCAATAATTTTTACTATGTAAATTCTAGGAAATACTTGTATCATAAGTGTATCGACAATATTTCAACAATATCGCCAACGTATTGATATCATAAAATAAAATAATAATAATAATTCATGGGCACATGGTTGTATGTAGTGTTCAATTTGTCATTGATAATATTGATAATATCTCGATATTATCGATATCGCAACATGCGAGATATTGAGACAACAATCTTTCATTTCCCTTCCAATTGTTGATGGTTTCTTGGAGAAATATCATGTTTTGTTGATATTTTGCAATATCAATAGATGTTTGGATGGAAAGTTGGATGGTTAAATAAGCCAGAGGGGATGGTTAGACTGATTTCTTACAACAGCACATGCTTTTAAGGCCCTATTAAATGGAAACTTGTTATGTATGCATTCTTTTTGTAATTTTTTTAATTTATAAATACGCTAATATGTACATTTTAACATCTCCTGAAGTTTCGCTGAAAATTCCACTGTTTTTCCTATGTTTCCCCGCATTTTCGGTTATCGGCGATATTATCGGCAATATCGATATTGTTTCCATATCCCTGGCCAGCAAAACTTATAGCGATACGCCGATACCAATACTTCGAACACTGGTGAGAGGTTGGTAAACCTCAATGAATTCTGAACTATCAGTTCAATAAATGAACTCCCAGAACTGATTATCATAAACTGAAAATCTTCTAGAAATATCTATCAAAATTTGTGTGTCCCTTGATAATAATCAAACTATCATCATGTCAAAACTAAACAAATTTCTAGAGAGGGAAATAAATACTGATCTAACATGACAGCTGATCACCACACAAACAAAAGCATGTGACAGATAAAAGGACACATGCACAAGATAACATTTACGCTGACCTAAAATGCTAATCTGTTAGTGAGAGATGGCTGTACACAAGATATGTACAAGGTACTGGGCATGCTGAGTTATAATGAACAGAAGATTCAAGTACATAAATACAGGTGAAGAGAGTTACACGCTAAGAGAAATATAATTCTGTTCATATCAATCAAACTATCATGTTATGTTGTATACTATTCCCATCAGAAACTTGTTAGTTATAAAGAATACCAAATATTATTATCAATTATGGCATTATTGACTAAAAGGGAATACTAGAGAAAAAGAAGAAAAGGAAAAGAAACATTAAAATATAACATAGGTTACTCAATGGGGTGTTGATTACCCACAACTAATGAAAGCTATCAACTCCATCCTTAGCCAAATTATGCACCAGCAGGCAATTTAATAAGACCTTAACCCTGAAGGAACCGAGAAAATTTACTCACCTGCCTCTTGCAGTAGTTGTTGAGCCTCCCAAATTTCCCTAACCCAATTGAGTCCACATCAACGCTATGTAAAGATGCTAATGTTTTGGCAGTTGCATAATATATAGACTTCCTTTGGTTAGGATGCATTCCCTGCTCACGTAAACATGACAGGTTGTGCAAAGATTAGGATGACACAAATTGAAGAAATGTGAAATCAAATTTAGGAAGTAAAAATCAGAATAATCGCATCTGCTATAAGCTAAAAGGATAACCACATCATCATCATAGCCTTCTCCCAGCTATTTGGGGCCAACTTTCACGAATGATTGGCAGAAATTCAGCAACTGGCTGGCTGCCTGATAATAGGATCCCTATTGATACCTTAAAACTATTGATGATGAAATCAAAGCTAAACCAAACATTAAGAAAATATGATCCCTATCACAACTTACTTAAAATTAAACTTTTCTCCTATCAGAGCAACATAACATCACTGGACAAGTGAAAGTACAAGCAACGTACATGATGCCCTTTTACAGTGAAAAATGATAACTAAGAAGCTCCTCAGCTTACAAAGATCGCTACACCAAACTAGTCAAGTGAGACATCTTACTGGCAGCTTGGGATCTAAAAATATCCGTCCGTCCAAATACTCCATGATGTAAAATGCAGTTCCAATCACATTGACGTCGGTACACAGGCAAAAAACCTTAGGAACAGGAACTTGCGTATGAATGCCCAAGGCCTTGAGAACCTGTGATATCAAAATGTTCAAAACTCTTAGAAAAAAATGGCACCTTCCAAGCTCAGTTTGACAAACAAAACAGGCTAAAAGGTAACTGAGAGAACAAGAATTCGATTATTGATGTGCATGCAGATTAAAAAATCATTTAGTAATTTACAGGCAAATACTGATCTTGTGAAGACATGCAAGATGCATTTGAATGCACAAGTGAACTGAATTGTGAACAATCAGTTTAATCAAGAGGATATGAAAAGAGTTTCAACACGAGGTCACAGGTTCGAGCATCCCTTATGGTGCGAGTGTGTGGGAGTGTGTGGGGCGTGAGTGCTTGTGTGTGTGTTTTAATTTTTTTTTTTTTTTTTTTTAAAAAAAAGAGGATATGACAAGATTTAATGAGCCCTCATATTGCGATTACATTTCTTTAAAGTACAACTAGGAAGTAACACAATTTCAATTTGGAGCCCAGATCCTCATTATGGATGCTAAGGAAGGAAATTGCAATCTGATTATTGTTGTTGATAGATGTCGTAAATCTATCAAACAGGCTCAATGTCATCAAGGAAATTCGGCCAGCCCAAGATAGTTCGGCTGAAAATCCAGCAGCATATTCTTTTGGAATTTGCGGGAAGTTCGGCCAGCCTAAGGTCAAGTTCGGCTAGCCGAAATGTTGGTTGGCTAGCCCAAGCTCTACTTAGGCCAGCTGCAGGTTACGCAGTTTGTGCGCGGACTGCGTAAATTTGAGACAGTTTCCGGACTATTCCAAGTTAGTGCGAAAGTAAGATTTCCTAATCTATAAATAGGAGTTCCTAGGGCCATTCTAAAACGGGTTAAGGCTTTCTAAAAGTATTCTAAGGGTTTCTAGAAGGATTTCTAGGGTTTCAAAGGGTGTAGCAAGGGTGAGATTCGAGGTTGTGCGAATCAGGTAAGTCCTTTCTCTTTGTAATTTATGCTTTCATAGTAGATTTTTGTCACTTTGTGCCGTGGTTTTTTCTCGAAAGGGTTTTCCACATTAAATCTTTGTGTTCTCTTGTATTTGCTTGGTGCTATTAGATTGCTATCCTAGATCCATATCTGTGTGATTCCGCAGTGTAAATCCCAACAAGTGGTATCAAAGCATTCGTTGGGGCACAGATTTGAATCTGAGGGATAAGCAATAATGGTAAGCACTAGGTATGATATTGAGAAGTACTCGGGGGAAAATAACTTTGAGTTATGGAAGATCAAGATGATCAGTTCCTTAATCAAGCAAGGCGAAGATGGTGCTCTTGAGTAGCGAAAGTCTACTATGACTGATGATGATTGGAATACTCTTGATAAGAAGGCCTTATCCTCGATCCGTTTATGTCTCACGGATGAGGTTCTGTACAATGTCATGAGGGAGAAAACTACGGCTAAGTTATGGGCGGAGTTAGAGGATGTCTATGTGAAAAAATCCTCTGAAATTGCCTACACTTGAAGCGTCAGTGGTATAACTTCAAGATGGCAGAGGATGGAGATCTAGAGGCTCACATCAGCAACTTTAATAAATTGGTCTGCAAATTGTTGGATATGGAGGAAGTGATGAAAGATGAAGAACAAGCATATATATTGTTGAATTCTCTTCCGGCATCGTATGAGTCATTCAAGGACACAATGTGTACCACAAATAAAACCCCGAGTGTCGACACTATTATCTCAGCCCTTCAAGGAAAGGCCATGAGAAAACTTAACGACGACATGGGGACATCTTCTGATGCACCATTTATGAGGGGCAGAAATTCTGAACAAGGTACATGATCTTCAAGTTCTAGATTCAAATCCAAGGGCAAGGGCAAATGAAAGATAAAGTGCTAGAACTTTGGGATGAAAGGAAATGTGAAGAAGGATTTGTACATGAGAAGCGTTGATGGAGCTATAATGCAAAGCAGAGATAAGAGAATGGGTTAAGAAGCTACACGTTTGAAGATTGAAGACATGGTGGAGATTGTTGTTGATAGATGTCTTAAATCTGTCAAACAGGCTCAATGTCATTAAGGAAATTCGGCCAGGCCAAGATAGTTTGACTGAAAATCCAACAGTATATTCTTTTGGAATTTGCGGGAAGTTTGGCCAGCCTAAGGTCAAGTTCGGCTAGCCGAAGTGTCGGTCGACTAGCCCAAGCTCTGCTTAGGCCAGCCGAAAGTTACACAGTTTGTGCGCGGACTGCGTAAATTTGAAGTGGTTTTCGGATTATTTCAAGTCGGTGCGAAAGTAAGATTTCCTAATCTATAAATAGGAGTTCCTAGGGCCATTCTAAAACATATTAAGGCTTTCTAAAAGTATTCTAATGGTTTCTAGAAGGGGTTCTAGGGTTTCAAAGGGTGTAGCAAGGGTGAGATTCGAGGTTGTTCGAATCGGGTAAGTCCTTTCTCTTTGTAATTTATGCTTTCATAGTGGATTTCTATCGCTTTGTGCCGTGGTTTTTTCCCGAAAGGGTTTTCCACGTTAAATCTTTGTGTTCTCTTGTGTTTACTTGTTGCTATTAGATTGCTATCCTAGATCCATATTTGTGTGATTCCGCAGTGCAAATCCCAACAATTATTTCCACATTATGAGAGCTACTAATCACAATTCATTTTGATAGTGCATCCAAACATACCCTCAGTTACACTTCTGACTGCAAAACTATTTTTCACCTATTGAACAAAAAATGTTGAAAAAATATTCTGATCACGTGATACCAAGTTTAGGGCCCATGAACAAAAATCAAGTTTTTGAGTATTGGTATCAGCTTCCTGGCTGATACATACAGCCTTTGTAATGGCTGGACTTCTTCTTTGGCCAGAAAAAATCGCCAAAAAAAAAAAAAAATTCAATTAAAAGAAAGGGAGTAGCCCAAATATGTAGTTATTTTTGGTTTTTGACATGTATTTAATGGTGTAACGGGCCATTCGTTGGTAAGAATGTTGTTTGTCAGGCTACCTGTTTAAAGTAGAGTACCAACCAGTCGACTGACACTAAAATTCTAATTTGTAATGTTCTAACATCAATACATAGTAATTCCACAAATGAGTCATGATGACACAAACCACAATAACAACTCACAAGCATAATATATGATAAACAGATAAATTAAACGGCCCAAACTTTGTGAAATCTGTGGGTTTCATCCCATTAATGCTAATGATATATCTAAAATACATGAAACAATTTCCCTGAAGAAATCATAAGAAAAATAAAAAACTGGACAAGAAGTGTCAACCTGATTTGGGTACTTGAATGAATGAAAAAGTGCCCAAAATTTGTGGAATCCTTGGGTTTCATCCCACTGGTGCATATCTCGATTTTATATGCACCATTTCCCTCAAGAAGCTTTAAGAAAGAATTAAAAATTTTGGATGAAAAGTGACAGCCAGAAAACGACCTAAAATTTGTTAAATCCGTGTGATTCACCCCACAATTTTTTTTATTATTTTTTTATGCTAGGTCAACAATTTCCCTCAACAAATTAGAGGGGAAAAAAATCTGATGAATGGTAACATAGGTTATGATTCATCTCCCTAAGAGCCTCGATTTGTGAAAATCAAGTAAATAGGTCCCAATTGAACACAAATCAAGCATGATTTGGTTGATTGGGCCCAATTACATTTGAATTTAACAAAAAAAAAAAAGGAAATGATTTTTAAAAATCTACGGAAAAATGTGGTGGTTTAACGAATTTTCAATTTTCCCCAAAATGGGGTGAAAATGCTTCAAGCCTTCAATTCACAATCAAATCCTCACTTTCAAGATCTAAATAGGCAGCAAGGTGGTTGAATCTAACACCCAACAACTCACTTTTTAATTTTTATTTTTTTGTGTTGAGAAAAGAGGTGATAAGTGGAAAAGATGAGAAGACATGGGGTCTTATCATGCTATTTATGAACAGTAATGGTGGCCATGATGGAAAGCGTCATGGTTGTTATGTTGGGGACGTAAAGGCCGTTATGGCCCTGTAATGGTTGAAATTCTTTTAAAGAAAAAATAATTAAAAAAAAAAAAAGGTGTCGGCCCATAACTTCCATATGGCTGTTGGAGGCCAATTACAGACCATCTTTTTTTTTTTTTCAAATTGGGTGTTACAGCCCTGTATCGCGTAACAGTTGCCACCATTACCATTATGCAACAGCCGTTGCAGTCAAAAGTAACCGTTTTTTAATAGCATAAGTATTATAAGCGTAATGTCGACACATTGTTACGCACTGAGCATAATGATATCGACACACCAGATACAGGCTGTTACGGCCCTTTTTTTAACACCCACCGGTTCAACCCCTATAACATGTAATGGGAGTGACCTATATGGTTAGGTAACAGCGGATACAGCTGTAACATAATTGATTTTCCAAACCTTGCCAAAACTTGAGATGCAAACAAGGGAAGATATTTTCCAGTGTTCTCTGATTGGCCCTGTACAGTGTATCCCACAGAAAATAAATCCACATGGCCATTGCCCTTTCACTTGCTTCAGAGTAGGCCCCACTGCACAGGGTCAATCAGCAGCCAATCAGGACTCTTTTGATTGGGTGTTGTTGCCTGCAGAGTGATCCATCTGATGGAGGGCTGGTCATCTCATGCTTGGGGCAATCCCACTCGTTGGATGTGGAAGATGGTGGGCCCTGCAACTTTCTGGTCCTTTGGGAGAAGCATACAAAGAGAAGCTCAAATTGGACTGATGTTGAAATACATATTCAGAGTCGCTGTCAGTTGGGTCAAGGTACATGTCAGTTTCAGGGGAATATCCCCAATACGAATTGGGAGGACGTGATTAACTTGCAGAATAGAGTTGCTACGAATCGGATCAGATGGAAACCTCCCCCAGGCGGTTTCTTCAAAACAAAATATTGACTGGAACGGTATGATGTTAGTTTCATTTTCTGGCCCAATCGGAAGATGGGATTCCAATAACAGTATAACACAGAGGCTGTGACCTTACTTCAAGCAGTAAAAAAAAAAAGTGTGTGCATTGAATTTAGTCCCAGCAATAGTATAGAGAGACTCCAAAAATGCAAACATGTGGAACAAGTCTGGAAACTGGCCATGGAGAAAGTAGCAGACCTGATGGAGGAGACAGATTTGCAGAAACAAAATATCAAGTTTGCCCATGTCAAGAGAGAAGCTAATGAGATAGTGGATGTGGGGGTCAAATTAGGTGTTTATCGAGATGCATCCTAATTATTATTTTTTTGAAAGATAACGGTTCTATATTAGATGAGAAAGGATTACAAAAGCAGGGAGAGTCAGCCCGCTGAGGTAGCGGGAAGACTACTCGCCTAAAAAGGAAAAATTACACCCGTTGAGAGAAACATCATTAGAGGCCCATTCTACTATCAGATAAATCACCTTCTTAAGAAGGGACTCTGCCGAGTTAGAGGTATCCCTGAAGCACCTCCCATTCCTTTCTTCCTGTATGGACCACCAGACAGCTAGAAGAGCCATTCTCCAAATCTCTTTTCCGTTGTTGCCTACTTCAGCACCTTGCCAGGTATTGAGCAGCCGATCAATAGATTCTGGAAAGGACCAATACATGCCAAAAGGGACAGAATTGCTGACCAGATATGATTGACGAGCGGGCAATGAATGAACATGTGGTCTACAGATTCTTCATTTGCCGTACAGCACAGGCAGACATTCGTGATTGGCATACCCCTTTTTCTCAAGTTGTCAACTGTCAGGACCTTCTTCATACCAATCCGAAGGCCGCAATCTTTGGAGGAACTTTAGTTTTCCACAATCACTCTTTTAAGTTCTCAAAGTTGGTGGAGGATTCACTGCCAATAGAAGAGTATAAGGACTTTACCTAAAACGTGTTGGATTTGTCTAGTTTCCATACTAGAGTGTCCTCGCTATTCTGATCTAGCTTGCAAATATTTATGCGGCTAAGGAGAGCCAAATATTCTTCAATCTCCCAGTCCTGGAGGTCTCTTCTACACATAAGATTCCAAATGATTTCATCCCCCTCAACTGAATAACAGCCCGCTACTTTGATGGATCGCTAAGGACATGCATCCTAATTATTGACAGGAAATCAGAGTAAAGGTCCCTACTGACCAATGCCTGCCTGCTTGGCTAGTTTTATTGGTGTGTCATGTGTTTCTACTATCGAATCTAGTGATTTGTGTTTTATTGTTCAGGACTAGAGCTTTGCTCCTTTGGGCTTTTTTGTTTTATTTTATTTTTTTACATTTTTATCAATAATATATCAAAATGCGTCCATCGATTTTTTTTTTCTTACACATAAATCCCTTCATGATTCCCATATAAACACTTTGAAAACAATACATTCACAGAAAAAATGCTAAATCACATACAAATCTCAAAGAGGAAATGGAGATATATAGCATATAAGCATGGTGCCTGGACTGTTCAAAGTTCAACTGGTGGCCCAGCAACACGGATGGGCCATGCAAATCAAACCTTCAAATTATCATAACCATTCAATTAGAGTTCTAAGGAGGAAAGGATGGTTCCAAAGCTCGCATTCAGTGGGAAGCTATGATTACCCAATAGTCATGAGCTTTGTACCAATGTTTTAAAACTGGACAGGGGGTCAACTTGTTTTAAATTTAGTCTGGTCCAAACTGGTCAAACTACCAGTCAGATCTGGTCGACCAATGATGCCATGTCAATTGAGTTAGACTCCTACATCATGTTTGCACCATTTACAAAATATTGGTGATTTTACAACCACACACATGGCATAGTTGTAGAGCAATTCAGACCATCCGAATTGTTATGCACAACCAAAAAAATTCACGAAGAAGATATCAACCAACTGATTCTTCTCTTTGAATTTGAACAACTGACTATTTTATTTTTAACCATCCATTTGAAGCCATTAATTGGATGGTTAGCATTTTTTTACCAGTGTGATTTTAGAATTACGCTCAATCTACAATGGGGCCTATGAATTGGATAGTATGGTTAGCAGTACATTAATGCCACATGTGAGGAGATGAGTCACTGCCATTTCTAAAATGGTGCCGGACAAACATACGAGTCTAGCCAATTTATGGTATCTCACGCAAGGTCCCTTCTTCTGCATTCACCGTAGATGATACAGAAGAGCCAGAAAAATGGGAGTATCAGTCAGGACTGTTCATCTAGCTGGACATAGCATATGTTAAATGATTAAATATACATGCAGATCAAGTGATCTTCCCCCCCTGAAAAGTTGCCTTCAAAGCAATGGTAGTGAAGAAACTGTTAAAAATGGTCAATATTAAATGACTTACAGAGAAGAAAACTGATCTCCATGATCTTTAGATTGGTGCGATAATCGAAATATGGACCATCCATGATGAGTCTGATGCAAACATCAGTGGTGCACCCTTTAGAGTGTACCAGAATAGGAGGCGTCGCCGACAGAATATCGGAATGGAGGAGTTGATGTGGATGGACGTTGGGTCCATCGGACCCATTTTCTAACACGCTATAACTGCAGGAGCGATATGACTACACCTTGACCATAGATCCATGGGTCCGCTTTCACACCCTACCATATGGGTGTTTTAGTTTTAGGCATTTTTGTTCTTTTTTCTTGTTTCAGGGGCTTTATTGTACTTTCTTTATTTTTGCGTCTTTTTGTTATTTTTCTTGTTTTCAAGGGCATTAGCGCACTTTTTACTTTTTCCATAGCTTATATATACGTTGTAAGAAACCCTATTTTCATTATTATTGAATGAATAAATTTCGTATCTTTCTTCCTCTTTATTTAAGAGATTAAGGTTTCAGGATTGACCCTTGGGTGTTGAGGATGCCACTACGATTTCAGGTTTCCTTCTTTTTAGATCTTCGAGGTGCAGGAAAAGGTAAGAATCATCCTCCTTTTCTTTTGACGACAAAAGGACTTGCACTTTCTTCATCTCGAACCCTTCATTCTTTATCCCTTTCGTTCCTCTCTGGATACCTCATTTCTAGTTTGAACGAAAAAGAAGGATGATTAGTCAGTAGAATCAGATTCAACTTGATCGTGGACTGACTTACGCTAGATCCGGGGTATCCTCATATCCCTAAGTCCTCCATTTTTACTGTTTACGTGATTTTATGCTAAGGGGCATGATCCTGACGGAATGACCGCATCTTTGTGTTGAGATTTACCTAATCCATTTGATTGGAAACAGTTAGTTAATTGGTGTATTTATTTGAACATTTTTTAACCTGATTATACATGCATCTAGGGTTAGGTCATCACATGTCCCTGCATCAGAGTCCCCTCAGATGGACTATCCCGATTGAAGTGTTGTCTCTAATAGCCCTAAATTTCGGTACACTCTAAAATCATAATTAATGGTTATAAATTTAATTTTTTGAATGCGAACAAAACAAGCCACTTAGCTGGTAGGTATAAACACTATTAGTTGAGAGAGAAAATGAGGGATTGACTCATGCTGCCGAAGGATGTGCTCATCCTACCTTATCTAGAAAGGGCTTCTCTTTAAAAGCATTCGGGATAGAATTCTCTCTCGTAGAAAACCCAAAAGAGAGAAAACCCTAGAGAGAGAGAGAGTTTTGGGAGTTTAGATATGGTAGGTCCCTAATTTTTTTTTTTTTTATTATATTACTTTTATTTTTACCCAATCTATGCAATGGATGGTGTGGATCGACCACATGGTCATTGCATTGGTCCATAGAGAAATCTTAGGAAGAGATGACTTGGAATCCAGGTTTGGGTTGCAGTCATTTCTTGTAGAAATCGGTATAGTCTTATTTAAGGGCCTTAAATTTGATCTATACGGATCATTTAATCCTGAGGGCCAAACGATACAATGTTCCTAATTTCTAGATCAATCTGACCATAGGTTGGATTCCATCAATCAAATCTAACTGTAGATATTATTTTACACCTTCAATTTTAAGATGATGATTGGAAGGATCGGATTTGATCCTCACCATGCATGCATAATCTGAGACAGATGTAACTTAATATTTAGAAACTGTGGGTGGATCTGACCATTTGATAGGCCATCATACATAACATGCTTAGATCTAAAAGTTGAGATCATGGATGGTTTGGATCTAAATGATCTATTGACCCATCCCTAATATGGGATTTTAGGAGTCAATGTATGGTTCAGATTTGTCCCCTATGATCAACGGATCATTTAAAATAAGAAAAATAAGGGAACACAAAAAGTTGTGAGATTCAGATCGTCCGGACTATGTCCAGCGGTGTCAGATCGATTGATCGATCAATCGGTTCGATCGATTGAAGGTGGCCCAAAAGTGTCCAGCAACCAAAGTCTGAAATCCGAATAGAGATCGACCGATCGACAGGGTAGTTCGATTGATCGAAGGGGGTAAAAAGTGTACAGAGAGTTGAGTTGAAAATTCAAATTAATCTCGATCGATCGAAGTGGATTTCGATCGAACCTCAATTGATCAATGACAACGTCGATCGACCTTGATCGATCGACAGTTCGCTGGAACTTTTTGTTTAAATTGGAAATTTGATATTCCAATTATAACATGTGAAGTGATCATAACCCTTAATTATCTTGAGACATTGGAATGGTCAGAGCACTTTAGTAAATCAAGTGGACCTCACATGGAAAGATAACTATCTATATATATTGTGGGTGAGATCTTAAGAGATTTCAAATCTTACGGTTGGATTCTCCGTGTGCGCGGCCTTGAGTTAGGATTTGATCAACCCAAGGTGAATTGATCATAAAGGTCTAGATAAATGTAAACAATGAACTAATTGAGCTATGTAATTAGATAGTTGTCAATTGATTGAAAATGGGGTGACATCTCAAAATTCACATAACCAAGATAGAGGTGAGTGATCCCAACATGTTTCCTCTCTAAGTGTGGATGGTGGATGTTAATGAGAATCTAGATTAGAGATGGTACTATGCCTCTAATCAAACCAGAGGACTCACTAATTTAAGTACACTCCGTGTGCGAGTCATGTGCCGTAACTTAGGTCTAAGGGTGCACACTGTATCCGAATTTCGGGGCATGACACTGTTCGTTCATTTCAATACTCAATTCATTTTTAAAAACATATACAACTCTGCAGTGACAAACACCAAGGCTGCATTTGGATACGCAAGTGAGTTGCATTGTGAGTATTCTTCTCCTTAGTCAAGAGGACATTGTGAAAAGAAAAGCAACGATCCAAACGTCTCCCATTCATAACGAGAAAGCAGCCCTTAAATTGCAGTTACATTCCGTCCAGCTCGGACCTGAAAATACCCTAATAGCAATTTGGAGCTCAGAAAGCTAACGAAGTAGCAATTCAGCCACTTTCACTTCCTCATACTAACAATTGCAATCCAATCGAATAATGCATCCAACCGCACCCTTATAGCACATAAATTACAATCCCAACACTAAATTGAAATTGTATCAAAATCCACTCCACCTGAAATTCCCTTTCGACGGCGTGCGCGGATTCTAACAACTTCCCGGAAGGCTTCTTCCTCAAGACGTAGCGGCTGACGGACGCGCCTTCGGAATCACCGACTTCGATTAGAAACGTTGGATTCGATTGCCCGTGCCCGAACTGAATATATTATTATTTTTACATTATAAAAGAAGAAATATCTGGAATTACAAAAAAAAAAAAAAAAAAAAAAAAAAAAAAGATTGAAGAGAAGGAATCTGACCTGAGAGACTGTGAATTTGGAAGGAGATGAAGGGAATCCTTCGACGTTCGCTCGAGCATAGCGAATCAGAGACCCCTCGTCGAATTGGCCTGAGGGTTGTACGGAGGACAGAAGATCGGATGTACGGATCGCCATCGAGAGAGAGAGAGAGAGAGAGAGCAGGTTCCAACTGGTTACCTGATATCTTCGGACGGCTAATTTTTTCTATATTTGGGTAGTTGTGTGAGGGGACGCGGATTGTGGACCAGCCTGTCCCGAGCACGGTACAGGGCCCACCGTTATGTATGGGTTTATCCACACCGTCCATCCATTTTTCCATATCATTTTAGGGTATAATTCCAAAAATTACGAAGATCCAACTCTCAAGTGGACAACACTACAGGAAGCACTTGTGAGCATGACACCCAACGTTGAAACCTTCTTGGGGCCACCGTGATATTTATTTGCCATCCAACCTGTTCATCAGGTCACGAAGACTTAGATGAAGGAAAACACAAATTTCAACTTGATCCAAAACTTCTGTGTACCTGAGAAGTTTTCAACCGTAGGAGTTTAATCCCCACTGCTTTTGTTTTCTCTGGTGTGGTGCAGATGAGCTTTGTATCATCCTCAAATTTTGTCTCATTCCTTAAAAATACATCAAAAATTGGATGGACGGTGTGGATATAATAAATACATCATGGTGGGGCCCACAAAACTTTTCCCCGTTAGCACCTCCAATTGCCGTACCTCGCAGCTATTATGAAGGAGTACAGAGATTTGGTAGCTCAGCTCTACGGCTAATAGATATTGCGATGTGAATTCTTCTAGCCAAGTCAACAAACCAAACTGTACCTAATTCATATTAAACTGATTCGTAGACCGTTGGATTCTTTCATTCTTAACCGTTTAATCAAATCTCCACCAATCTAATGGTTAGATAATCAAATAACCTTAGTTTTTGGTTCATGATATATCTAAAGTGGGACTCATGATTTGGACAGGTAAATATGCCACCAATGCAATTTTTAATTAATTCGTTAGTGCCTGCGTACCCTGTCAGATTGTTACACTTTTTCTCATGTACTTTACGAGGCACGGCACATGTTTGTACCATACACGTGTAGGAATATGCGTCTGATGATCCGGACCCGGCATCTCGTAGCCTCCGCCGTTGATATGCCCATTAACCAAAGTTTCTTTGATCATAATATCATAACCATCTAATAATTAACATTTCTCCCTCAATGTGAGCCGTTGATACATTTTGTCGTTTAGTGTATAATTTTGCACTACCGATTCAACGGTTACGATCTTTTAAAAGTGTCATTTTTGGACTATGGCCCATTCACTGTGGGGCATGAGGAAGGAGCGGTTTAGATCTTGTCCACGTACAAATACTATTCTGCGATTGCACCAAACTCACATAACCTCAAAGGCACGGGATACTTTCGTACGTTCCAAAGCGGATAACCTCGAGTGGATCTGTGGGGAGAGCGGGTCAGGTGCGCCACCGGCCTCACTCAAGATGGTACGGACCTTACCATGAGGCCCACCTTGATATATATATTTTATATCCATGCCGTTTATCTGTTTTTATAAATCATTTTTAGTGTATGAATTCAAAAGTAAAGAAGATACAAATCTCCATGGACAATACTATAGAAAACAGTGGTGATTGAATGCTCTACCATTAAAATTTTTCTAAGGCAAACGTGAGGTTTCTGTAATTTTTTAATTACCATCCAATCCGTTGATAAAGTCACATGAAGCTAGACAAGGAATAAAAGGAATAAGAGCTTGATCCAAAACTTTTATAGCTTATTAATGGTCAATCATTACTGCATTTTGTGGTATGGTAGACCTTAAAATTGGATTTGCTTAATTTTTTGGCCATGTAGTAAAATAATCCTGAAAAAAAAAAAAGATGGACAGCGTGGATATAAAATAAATACATCAAGGTGGGCCCCATAGTAATGGTGCACCATCTTGGGTGAGGCCTGGACCGCACCTAGTTCGCTACGGGATCTTCGCCTCGGGAAATGCGAAGCGGATTGCCTGGTGTCGTATCCGATAGAGATGGACGCGGATTGCGTCGTACCGCGCCAGGCTCTAGCATCCGAACAGGCAGTACTGTCGGTGGGTCAGCCGTGATTTATCTTTTTATCCGGGCTGTCCATCCCTTCTCTCGTATCATTAAAGTAGGGAGTGTTTTGCAGCATGGAATTGGATGTTATTAAGTCGGATGGAATTGTATTTTTTTTTGTTTTCCGAAATACATTTGTCAATGAATTGCCTATTAATGCCATGTGAAGGACCTATTCATTACTGTGTTTGGATCATGTATGATGCAGGGCTTAAAATACATATTTTGATTCAACTAATGTTTGGTTGTACAACGAAAATAACTATCAATCTCGAAAAATCATGTTTGAAAATTTAGAGTGATAAGGTGGGGTGCACCTTGATATTTGTGAGTAATTCACTCTGTGCATCCGTTTTGTGAGATCATTTTAAGACGTGCTACCAAAAATCAAGCCGATCCAAAACTCAAGTGGGCCATATAAGAGGAAAGAGTGGGGAAAGAATTTCCTTCCGTTAAAACCTTCCTGAGCTCCACCTTTAAGTTCTGTATATCATCCCAATCGTTTATAAGTTCATTCATGCCAGGATGAACTGACAACGTATAAAATTTTATCGTGATACTGTAGACACCCCCACCTAGGCTAGAACCTTAGGAAAGATAAAGCAGTCCAGGAACCATGATCATGTCCTAAACCAAACCCTAATCCTAGCTTAACCTAACCCAGAACCCTAAACCTCAAACTTCCAATCTGCAACCTGAAATCTCCAATCCAAACCATTTAATCTACATACAAACCCTGCCTATACCCTATACCCTGACCAGACCCCTTTTACCCAAACCTAAGCCCATCTTTTTGAACCCCAAAACCCCAAAAGGAGACTATCGGACGAACCAGTGCATCAAACAAGCCCACGTGCTTGAGCCCAGCCCGAGCCCTTATCGGCAGTAGTCAAACAACCGCTAGCGATACTTGGAGTGCCGCCGCTCGCGGCCCATGTGTGCGTTTCTGGAGACAGCTGTTCTAGCATCCAAAAGTCAACTTTCTCAAAAAACTACCCCTCCATCCGATCGTTTTTACCAATCCCAAGAGCCAATGGGAGTGCGCCATGTGGCATTTCCCTCCCCTCAACCACTCATAGCTTCCCATATCGGCTTTCACCCTCCCTAAACCCCATATTTACCAAAAAACCATTGGAGAAGGCTATAAATAGCCCTCTCCTCTTCATATTTCAATAACAACTCTTCACTTCCAAGCTTAAGTGAAAAAGATGGAAAAAGAGAGGAAGAGAGTGAGGGTAAGGAGGAGCTCTCAAGCTTCCAAGTTCAGATTTTTCAGGTATCCCCTTAGTTTACTCCCTACCTAACCATCCTAATCCTCAAGTCTAGCTCAGATTGATCATGGCTTAGTCTATGTCTTAGCCTACTCAAGATCAAGCTAAAGATCTATTCATTTTACATACAAGCATTCATTATGACATTTATTCCCTTCTCAACCCCCTGCTTTTCTAGATCTAAAATTCCTAATATCTAGTCTATTTTTCTTACCTCTTTACATAAGCATCATCACATCTTCCTTCTAAACACGCCGTTGAATGTATGATCTGTGGCTTCTCGAAATCTCGGATCTTGCCACATCAAAAATTCACGTGTGTGCCTAGTCCTATCTTGACCACATCATCCATCCCTTGAGATTATTTTACCACACAAAGTAGTGACCATACATTCGCACGGGCAGAGAGGGTGCCTAACACATTCCCTCTTTGTAACCGAGGTCCCTTACCCGAAATCTCAGATCGCAGACCAGGAATCAATCTAAGGTAGGAGAGTCTTCGGATTTCTCCAACCTTACGTATTCCGTAGGTTCTAGCCGACCGCGGGATTCTGAGATTAATTGGCTAGTGACGACTCCAACATTCACAAATCAGCATAATCACCCCCACCACCAAAATATAACATACAAATCAGCGTGGGCGTCGATTTTCAGTGTCTACAGAATGACGACTCCACTGGGGATTTGCTAGCTCGTACTAGCTGAGACCCGACTCGAAATAGTGTGGTAATATAATCTTAGGGGATATTCTACATTTGCATTCACACCTTGCATTAAAAAAATGAGTATCGATCTTTGGCTTGCACCCATTCAAGGCTTTCACTCACCCCATGCTTGTCCAATCCAAAGTTGTCATGACAAACCAAAAAGAAGAAACTATTACGCCTAAAAGGCACCCCCGGATGACCTGAATTTATGACTAATAATACCGCATTCACCTTAACCATGGACGAAATAGCCCAAAATTCTAAGGCTTTACAGGCCCTTCTTGTCCAATGTGTTCAAAAAGAGACTGTCCAAACCATGCAAGTGTCATCACCTAGTGCCCCAGTCATCTCAACTTTCTAGCATCCTCCCCATAATGAGAGTTACCTTCAAGGCCAATTCTCCGCAACTGAGAATCCTTTCCAATAACCTCTCACTGATGAGAACTGCTATCAAATACAATCTCCCACAGTCAGGAATCCTAGTTAGTTTCAACATCTTCCTCCTAATAAGAGATCCAATCAATTCCAGGGGGCAAAACCCCCCTCGACCGGTCTCTCCGAAATCGAAGAGCTCTAGGAGCAATTATGAGAAGTGCAGAGGAAACTACAAAGGCAGCAAGAAGTGGATCTCCCATCCACCAAGTTCGAGGATCTTCATCCCTTCCCTGAGCAATGGCACCTCAAAACTTTGAGGTACCAAAATTCAAAAGGTATGATGGTACAGGGTGTCCTATGGACCATTTAAGAGTATTCTGTGGAGAGCTTAATACTATGGCAGGTAATGACGGAGCATTGATCCGTTTGTTTCAAAAATCCTTGAAAGGAGATGCATTAAATTGGTACACGTCATTAAACTAGCTACCATCGAATTAAGACTTGGGAACAACTTTCCAAACTTTCATTGATTGTTTCATGTACAATCTTAATGTAGCACCCAAAAGGTGGATCTTGTTGCCTTAAGGCAGAGGAATGATGAGTCATTTTCAACTTTTGTTGGACGGTGGCGGGCCATGACTGGTAGAATGAAAACACTCATTGATGACGAGGAGCAAATCTACATGATCATCCACTCGACAAACCCGAGTATCTCTGAATACCTCGTTTCGTATCCATATGCCAACTTTACCCAACTCATTCGCGCCGGGGAACAAGTCGAAGTCGGAATAAGGGCTGAGACAATCTCCCCTAGTGGCCTCATCAGACCTCCCCAGTACAACGGATAGGGGAAGGAAGGCTTACTGGATACGAGTATGGTAACAGAAGTGTTCATAACCTCCATCCAACAGAAGAAGACAATCTTATCGCCTCTACCCAAGGTGCTCAATTCGCTCCTCAAGAGAGACAATGGCAACAACAACAGTAAAGGGAGATTCCTCAGTACCCCAATCATGGTCAACGGATGAGGATGGCTTGGAAACCTAAACAGTTTACACCTGTCACGCCCCAAACCCGGAAATTGGATTCACAGAATCCCAATCGCCGAATCCAGTGCCGACAGCCTCCATAGTACCCCATTCTCGGCTCCTAGCGTCCATACGCCAGATTCCGATCCTGTGATCCTACAAGGAGGATTTTTTTGTGTATATTTAACTCGTAATAAGCATAACCACAAGTATACCCAAATCACAAAGGCAACATCATCATCACATATCCACTAATATAATCATTTGATTACAATACTGAAGGGAAATACATAAATCGAAAATCAAGCTCCAGAAGACTGCTGCATGCTCCAAGCTCAACACTGTTGCAACCTAACATCACCTGCACACATCTATCGTGCATAAACTTATAAAAAGCTTAGAGGGTGGTGTAAGTGTGTGCACAAGGTAAGTGCCAAGTATTCAATACAATGCCACATCATACAGTATCGAAAATACTGGTAATCCATAAATTGTACAATATCAGAATAAGCAGAATTACTAACAAGATCATGAATTACCAGAGTAAGCAGAAATACTGACAAGAGCGGGAATTATCAGAGTAAACAGAAATACTGGCAAGATCATAAATTATACGATAACAGAGTAAGCGGAAATACGGACAAGTCCATGAGTCAATCAATATCAGAATACGCAATATAGAACAGTTATGCAAATGAGGAGTCATAAAGAGCCAAATATCAATACCGATGATGCGATGCAGTATGTAATTCCTGATGAGTCCACGAATAGCGTTAATCGTATCTAGACCATATAAATGTAGAAAGACAGTAACCCAAAATACTATATGCCGCAGATGTAATGCAATATGCAGGTGCGAATGGAATGACCATGCTGGAGTGTGAAGTTGGGATGATAGTACATAGTATCGCAGGCTATGGGGTCCATCACAAGGGAATTCTATCAAAACCAGTCCCATACCTAAATTTGGATAGTCAGACTTAATGTGATAAACTCCTGATCTCAGGTTAGTCGCTCGCCAAACCGAAATCATAGCCATGCGAAGGTACACGTAATAAATAGTTACGCACCACCAGCCTGAGTGGATAGTGAATGAATGAATGAGTGAGTATGCAACTCCTCCTCAATAAGTCCACATATCAGTACGGTTCATCTCTGGGATCATTACCGGGGTCTAGTACACTCTACATGCAATCGCCGCCCACTGGACGTGTAACCATGCAAGTGGAAGAGACCTCACTATCCGCCTGGCCAGTAGTCAGCCAATATCTACCCGGCACGTCGATAGTGGACCCATTCACGAGCTGGTCAAACTCAGCCTAGCAATACCCCCTACCCTCGGGTGGGTAAGGCCACACCCCCTCCCAATCGACCACGACATAGTGGGCGACGCGACCTCCTGATATTCGGCACTCGGACGCTCATGTATCCACTCGGTCTAGACGTTGGGGCGTCTCCTGGCCACAGAGGTTTAAGAATTTTCACCCAGGGACATCTATGGTGCCCGTATGCTAGAACCAAACATTTTCGGTGTCCCCTCTGGCCATCCACGATATGCCTGTGGAGGCTAGACCCTGATGTCGTTAGGGCGTATAGTAATCACAGCACACAATGCAAGATGTATGAGTCATACAATCCAGTCATGCATCAATCCTGCGCATACCGTGCGGTCATGTGAGATAACCTCCGCCTATCAGGGAGTCTTATAACAACATGCTTAATGACATATGCAATGATCAACCACGTCTCATAACAAACATGCAGATGATGCATATGGGCATGTATCATGATGCTATGCTGTCACATACTCATAATCGATATGAATAACCGGCATCGACAATCGACCTAGACAATGTGGACATTTAACCAACATTGTCCCCAAGGAATGACCCTTATGGATCCTAATATATAGTGAACCCATGACCTTACACAAGGGCCAATTATACAACACCATGGGCCTTACTCAAGGGCCACATATACACAACAGGTGGGCCCTGCTCATGGGCCTCAAATACATGACATGCGGACCCTACACATGAGTCCCGAATACGTCAAATGAGTTATGCATCATGGACCTAATACATTTCACAATGGGCCTTGCCCGTAGGCCACGAATACATCTCAACGGGTCTTAACTTACGGGTCGCATACGCATCATGTAGGTTTCGACAATCGGCCCTGAAATTGAAACCAGCCTCAACCATCAACCTCGACAAATCGGAATCGGCCTCGATACTTGGCCTCGACAAGTCGGCATCAGCTTCGATAATCAGTACCGACGATCAACATCGATAATCGGCACCGACAACCAGCATATAAGCAAGGCGGGGTCCATAGTTAGACAACTAATCGACCATAATGTAATGATCGACTTTCAGCCGTGGTTATATCAAATCTGATAGCACGGAGCCATCCATATATCGCAAATGGGGCCTGCTTATTTGGGTTAACCCACGAAGAGAATGAGCCTAACAAGGCCTAAGGTAAGGTCACAATGAGGATATCTATCCGTCATTGTCCATCAATATGGACATCTAACCAACATTGCTCCCAAGGAGTGACCTACATAGGGGTGAACGTAAAGTGGGCCCATGGCCTCTCACAAAGGCCCGGTACACATCACTATGGGCCGCATCACATGGGCCTCGAATACATCATATGGGCCACAAACCATGGGCTTCAAATACACATTAGGTGAGCTTTACACATGGGCCTTATACACATCAAATGGGTTACATCAATGGGCCTCGATTACATCACAATGGGTCACATCAATGGGCCTCGATTACATCATAATGAGCCACATCAATGGGCTGCACCAAAGGGCCTCAAATATATCCGGGGTGGGCCCCATGGATGGGCCATAAATACATCAAGGTGGGGCCCACCATAACGTTTATTTTCTATTTAATCTATTCATACGGTCACAAAGACCTAAATTCAAGAGGAAAACAAATATTATATTGATCCGAAACTCCTGTGACCCAAAAAGGATTCCAATGGTAGCCATTCAATCTCCACAGTTTTCTACAGTGTGGTCCACCTGATAGATCGACCGTGTGGATCTCACGTATTCAACCAAGGTGGATCTCACCGTCCAGCATTCCGGACGGTGCAGATACAACAGATACATTGGGGTGGGGTCCACAGATGTGGCCCACCAACAAAAAGGATGGACGGTGTGTATACAACACACACGTTAGAGTGGGAGATGTCCCACCGTTCTGGGGTAGATGGACGGACGTTGGATATAAAACATGTACGTCAAGGTGGGTCCCATACAATCTGGACGACCTAGATAAAATACATAAATCATGGTAGATCCCATAGACCTTCCACTGAACGGTGGTGGATCAAAGCACACGTCAGGTAGCCCTTGCAGCTACTGGACGACACTCCAGCAGCATGCACAAATAAATGGTCATGGATGAAACATACATCAGTGGTGGGCCTGCTGTCTGTTGACCCGCACGCTGGCCGTTGGTCCTGGCCCTAAAATATTTGGAAAAAAAACTGGATGGGCGGTGTGGATGCATCCCGCAATGATGTGGGGCCCACGCACGTGGATCGGATGGCACGAATAAAAAACGTACATAATGGTGGGTCCCACGTCCATACAATGGACGGCGAGGACAGAACAGATACATCAGGGTAGATTCCACCATCCTGAAATAGATAGTGGATGAAATACATAAATCATGGTGGGTCCACGTGGAAGTGGCCCACCCAAATATATATTATATTATATATATATATATATATATATATATTATATATATATAATATTTCACCGTCCAGTCCAGCGTCCAAATCTTCTGAACGTGCTAGACTGACGGTGGATGCAAGGCACATACACTTAAGGTGGGTCCCACGTATGTGCTGGCCACACGTGCCATTAAGGTGGGTCCCACGAACCTTGCCAACGTCAATACACAGCTATGTATATAGCTGGTGAGTGAAAAACCAGCCAGTTCATCTCCAGATGGGTGGGTCCCACGTGGGGCCCACTGTAACGTTGATTTGCCATCCAATCTGCTTATAAGGTCACATAGCCATGAATAAAGAAGAAAAAAAATAACAAATCTCCATATAGATCTAAAAACTTCTGTAACCCCCCAAAAAAAAGGGTTTCAATGGTAGACATTCAATCCCTGCTGTTGATGGTGTGGACCACCTGAGTGCCGTGAACGGCTGATTTTTGGAGGGGGCCCACGAAACTAAAGGGGGCCACCAATGCGCAGTGTTGATGTTCTACACCCATCAAGTTGGGACCTGCAGTGGGGCCCATAGACCCTACGTCCAAGCAGCAGACGCTGCTTGCTGCAGCGTCCTCTGGACACTGACAACAACAGCTCTGCTGTTTGCTATTTTTAATTTTTTTTTCTTAATACCGTGGTTTTTCATATACATGGCCCACATCTGAAAAATCCAACCCGGCCATTGGAGTCTATAGCCCCTGATCGTCCAAATGAGACTAATATGTGACGTGTTTTTGGCGAATAAAAGAATCAAGGTGGGTTTTAACAGTAATATCACTATTTCCTATGATATGGCCCGCCCGAGAATCAGATTGGTCTCAAATTTTGGCTCAACGCCTAAAATGATCTGAGGAGGAAAAGGATGGACAGCTTGGATTAAGTACATACATCAGGGTAGGGCCTGTAAGAGGGGTCCACATGTCACCCTTAGCCACCCCCACATGTTAGTTCATGTTTCACTCTTAGCCGCGCCCAAGACTAAGCACGTCCAGCGTCCTTGGACGCTGGACACTCTAACACGTGCATCATGGTGGTTCCCACATGGACATGGCCCACCTAATTGGAGCAATCAAATATTTGTGTTTTCTCCACTCCCGGCCTGTGGGTTATGGAATGTTAGGTGGGCCCACTTGATGGACAACATAGATAAGATGTAAATTAAATTCATGGTGGGGTCCATTCGGGTGGGCCACACGACCAAATCAACTCAAATGAGAGAGAGAGAAAGAAGCACCCACTTATGATCTTCTCCTCCTTTTTTTGCCAAAGTATCCTAAAGCTTCAATAGACGAACTTCAACGGTTGAGATGATGATCTAAGGATTGGTTTGGGTGATAGGAATGTGGGCCGCACAAGCTCTCCCATGGAAGCTTGCTTGGACGTGGGATGCTTGCTTGGAGAATGAGAGCGATGAGAGAGAGAGAGGTGTAAGAGAGAGAGATGGGTGTGATGGGTGTGATGTGTACTTTTGTAAGAGAGAGTTGACTTTAGGGGAGGGTGGTTGTACTTGGGGATGGGTGAGTGATGGAGTGTGATGTGTACTTTGATTGATGGGATTGATGGGATTGATGTGATGTTTTCAAGGGATTGTAATGCGCGGCGTTTATCCTCGAACTGAACGCAGGCCCACATCCTGACCTAGGTATCACCTCGGTGCGCTAGACACGGTGTCAGAACCGCGGCGACGGCGTGGTCGCAAGGGTACAGGTCTCAGGTCGAGCTGACTCTGAAAAATGGGATACGACTCAAGGTCACGCGCAACTGCCGATAACAGATCGCAGGTCGTCGGAATTCGACCGGGAAGACCGCGAAGGCATACGGAACGGCACGGGTTATGATACGGGTCTCACAATACCGATAGCTCAAACTTACAGTGAGATACTAGCCACGCTAGTCCAAAGGCAAATACACCGTTACTACCTAGGCTACCCCCAAACCCTCTGCCACTAAATTATAATGAAAATGAGTACTGTGCATACCACCAATCCCAAGGCCACACAACAGATCGTTGTTTCGTCCTGACACATGTAGTCTAAGATCTAATTGACAACTAAACGATTGTGGTACCTCTCCTGCTGTTGCCACCACCAATTACACCATCCAGAATCCCCTGCCACCGTATCAAGTATGCCCCAGTTCATCAGGAACCCCTACTAACAATATCAGTTAAGGAGAGTCACCCCGATCAATCCAGTCCAATGCATCCATCCAATCACTGCCAGCCCAATAACAATACCCCCAAGTCTACACGGGGCACACTCTGCTAGTCCAATCTCTTCACTCTTAAAGATACAAGGGGCATCTTCATCCAGTCCAATCTCCATGCCCCCAAGTCTACAGGAGCCACCACCGATCAATCCAGTCCATACATCCTTTGTCTCACAAGGGGCACCATCTGCCTATCCGACCCTTGCTCCAACTGTCATGCTCCAAGAGAAATCTCCTTCCCCGATCAACATACTGCATGCCCTAGCAAAATCAGGGCCCAGATTCAATCATGTAGTAACTTTAAAAGAAGGACATTCTACTGCTCAAAGAGATTTGCCTAGCTCTCCTTAGCTTTCGATGCTTCAAGAGAAGAGATTAGGACGAGTGGTTCCCGCCTTTAGGAGAAGGTCGAGGAAGAGATTAACGTCGAGATCTTTATTAGCCTCAAAGCATCAACCATCATGTTTCAAGTCTTTGACATCACAACTTCATTTCATCTCCTCCCTGATCGATCTTGGATCCATAGAGTCAAACATCTCTCTTCAATTCTTCACCAAAAGGCCAAGTGCATTTTCAGAGACAAGACGCTAACCATTCTAGATGATCCCGAACAAATCCTTCTGATAAAAGTAGTCAACCGTCAAGAACTAGATATCCCGATCATACACATACAATGCTTAGATGAGGATATCCCAAACCATAGTCTCGAGTTCGAGACTGTGAATTGCATGCCTCTTGCATGTCCCATCGGATCAAACTATGTCTTCCCTTCAGTCGAGCATCAACATTTTTATTATCAGCTTGAATATCAAGAAAATGTAGGCATGACAGGACTGGAATATCTATCTCCTATGGGTGAGATAGCAAAGCACAAATGCATCGGAGAAGAGCAAACTTGGTAAGAGGAGGATGATCCCATCATCTACGCATTAATCAGATCCTTTAAAGAGGGGATCATCTATTCGGTAGGCAGGATAAGATCCACCATGGAGGATCAAATGAGCAAAATGAGCCCAATTAGGCTGTTTGCAAAGGACTCGGGTAAGGGGCAAGAATTGCCTCTGATTGACTGGATCACAGTCTGGGTCCCACTTGAGCATGAAGAATCCAAAGACTCACAATGCATCGGGAATGAGCTGAGGAAAGTGACAACCAACACTAACTCAAAGCCCAATCCCAAACTCATTACGACATTTGGGCACGATAATGAGGGCCCACCTACTGATCCATCTGGCCCTGCCTCCTAAGGGGAGGGAGCGCAGGGCAATAGCTGGTTCGAAGTCCCCAAGACGGCATAATAAAAGCAATGTTTGGCTCCTCGAACAGAATCAGACAATCCCTGGTTCACATCGTCGTCTTTCTTAAAAAAAAAATCAGAAAATTCTCAAAAGCCAAAAACATTAGATATTTTCAAAATGCAAAAAAAAAAAAAAAAAAAAAAAAAAAAAAAAAAAAAAAATTAGATACTTATTAAAATCCAAAAAAATAAAATAAAAATAAAAAAATTCTCAAAAGCCAAAAACATTAGATATTTTCAAAATGTCGAAAAAAATTAGATAATTGTCAAAATCCAAAAAAAAAAAAAACAAAATCAGAAAATTCTCAAAAGCCAAAAGCATTAGATATTTTCGAAATGCAATAAAAAAAATCAGATACTTGTCAAAATCCAAAAAAAAAAAAAAAACAAAATCAGAAAAATCTCAAAAGCCAAAAACACTAGATATTTCCGAAATACCAAAAAATTTAAATACTTATCAAAAAAAAAAGAGAAGAAATTTCTCAAAACACAAAAACAATAGAAAATCTTTCAAAACTCACAAGCAATAATGTGCCAAATGCGTCTGTTACAATACCCGAGTTTAAAGTCGACTCATATGATTTTGATCTAGAGTTAGACTTCAAACTTATGGGTTTGAACGAAGCCCGGGATGGGGAAAATGATGATCCAACTCTCAAGCTAGAGGATTCCCTTAAAAAGCTCGAAACAAAGGCCGATGTCGTCACGGATGATATTGAAGATGTGAACTTGGGATCCCTTGAGCTCCCTAGAACAGTACGCATCAAGAGATCCTCGCCTCCTAAATACAAGCAGGCAATGACAGAATTCCTGAGACTCGGGGGGATCTAACTTTGGGTTCTCCTATGGAACCTTACTCAGATCGAATGAAGAACTAATATACACCATTTGCTATGAAGCCTGAAGTCAAGCCCATCAAGCAAAGCGGTCAAGATCATGTCTGAAGTCTACGACGAAGTCCTACTGATGAACGATGGAGATAAGTTATTGCAACATGTCAGGAAGTGCTTCAAGTATTTGAAGCTTGCATAACGGATCCATGTGCATGTTTCGAGTCTTTATTGGCAACACCCTAACCCTCTTTCATTATGGGGTGTGGACATCATAAAAAGAATGAGCCCAAAGGCATCTAATGGTCATGAGTACATTCTCGTAAAAGGCAAAAGCGATCGCCGACAACATCCTACATCATTGATACGAATGAAAAAGAGAAGTCAATGAAAATGATTAGTGGTAATCTCGATACAACCAACTACATCTTGCAGACATAAAGCGCGCGACGATCGCTAGGACCAATGACAAGCAAGTCTGAAAGACAGGTTAGCAACATGGTAATCATGCACATCTTATCATTGCGACTATTAGATCCAGGGGACAACTCCAGGCCATCTTGAGACGGTCCGCTGATCATCCACGAGGTTCTTCCGGGAGGTTCCCTTCGTCTCACCATCATTAGGGGTAAAGATCTTCCAGAGCCCATCAATGCCGACAACGTGAATACCTATCATGGGTAATCTTACCTGACTATGTCAACAACTACAATCGTAAAGCTAAAGTCAAACGACAAGAGGTTAGTATCCTAAGGTACATTCCATCATCATTCCTTCCCTCCAATAAGTGTTCCGAAAAATGAAGGGTTTAAAAAAAAGGGAAAAAAATATAAAGAAATTAAAAAAATGGACGAATAAAGCGCGCAGTCCAAGAAAAAAGGAAAAAAAAAGAAAAGAAGAGTCGAACCCAATGAGTGAGAACACAATCCACCAACCCATTTCCCCTCAGGATAGTTTAACCCAATGTTAACAGCTTCACGATCGTGATTGAAGACAAAGTTAGGTAGCTCACCAGTCGCCAACTATGAATGGAGTCTAACCTCCCACCTTTGTACAAGAAAAAGAGAAATCAAAAGAAAAGTAACGTGCTTAAGCAAAATGGGCGAGGTGAAAACCTGAAAGGGCACCTCGAGTAAAAATAGCGGGCATGTAGCGGACTTGGTGAAAACTAGAAAATGCACCAAGGGTAAAAATAGCACAGCTGCCAAGGGGCAGGCAAAAGCAAAGATTTGAGACGTAGTGAAAATCTGAAAGGACGCTATGGGCAAAAACGACGGGAAAAACCAGTCGTAGTGAAAACCTGAAAGGGCGCTACGAGCAAAATTGGTAATAATAATAATAATAAAAAAATAATAATAATAAAAATAAAAAAATAAAAGTGCAGGTATAGAAGAGGCTAAGGCAAGAAGTACAACGAAGAGATACAAGGAAAAGGCTAGCCATGGATTAGTGTTTTACCAAATTCTGTTTGAATCCAAAAGACACAATCCTGGACACCCTCTCAAGGAACCAAGATCCCAAGTACACAATCTAGACTACTGCACACAACGTGGGTTGAACCTAATATTCTAATTCCAATTATCCAAAGCACAAATCTGAACACAAGCAAACACTGACAAATTTGGCACAAACAAAATTTTTTATTCATTTAAAACATCTTTTTTACAAGTACATTGTTTTCCTTCCTTTACAAGAACAAAAATAAAAACATACATGCATATACAGGACAAGTAGCCAACAAAGTCGAGGCCCACAAGTTCAAAGCCCCAGAGGCCCACATGTCAAAGCCCCAAAGGCCCATAAGTTCAAAGCCCCAAAGGCCCAGAGTTTAAAGCCCCAAAGGCCTACATTTCAACGCCCCAGAGGCCCACAAGTTCAAAGCCCCAAAGGCCCACATTTCAAGCCCCAGAGATCCACATTTCAAAGCCCACAAGGCCCACAAGGCTTACAAGTCCAAAAGCCCATCTCAAAACCCTAGAGGCCCACAACTCAAAAGCCCACAAGTTCAAAGCCCCAGAGGCCCGCATTTCAAAACCCACAAGGCCCACATGTCCAAATCAGGTCCATGTTCCTCGTTAATCCCGCCAACTCATCAGTGGAGGCAACGCGACTATTTAATTAATTTACACAAATAAAAACTGAAAGACGATGCCCATCCACGAGATCGAACGGATATTTTTTCAAAAATCCAAAATATATCTTCAAATAAAATCTCTAAGGAGTCTAATTCCAAAGAGATTAGATTTCAAACAAAAACTTTCAAAAAATGCACGCGGTGCTCAGTACACTGAGAAATCTTCCATATTTTCCAGTTGCGGTCAGTGCAAACAGTTAAATAAGATTCGATCCCTTCCGGTTTCCCCGGAGGATGATCGAATCCGTACATGATACAAGTACGGTTGGCCCGATCTTTATATCTGGACAATCGTACGAATGCTAGTAGAAATGAGTGGATCCATCTCTGAGAAGAATAATCAAACTCAAAGTGACAACAATCCATTGTAACTAAAGTATCAGAATCAGAAGGTTGCATGGCAACAGATTACCTGAACATACCTAGTCCAGGATGTTCGTAAAATTTGATCGAGTCCAAGTCGGCGTAGTGAGTTCCCCATAAGGCCGCACCAATGCGCAGGGCATCTACCCACTTTGACGATAAAAAAGAACGAGTACTCCTAGGATGATTACATAGCAAAGGAACGACGGATCAAACAGTATGAGAATCCTCGTAAAGCCGTATCAACGCATAGAGGCCCTACTTTTCAGACTTACCCTCCAATGTTATTAACAATCTGACATGAAAGGGTTATCATTGGTGACCTATAAAGCCACGACAAATACACGTGGGACAATTACAACGCTTTCCTCAACCCTCGTGATATGTGCTAGTAATCTTTTTCCAAACAGTCAACTGACAATGATATAATGATAGGCAACAGATTCGAATCACTATCCTTTCTGACCAGAAGGGTGGGGTGTCCACTCGCTTTGACCTTCGGTTGCTCACAACCTCGGTCAAAGAGGGGCATCTATAGACACCCCAACCAGACTAGAATCTTAGGAAAGCAAAAGCAGTCCAGGAACCATGATCATGTCCTAACCAAACCCTAATCCCAACTTAAAACTAACCTAGAACCCTAAACCTCAAACTTCCAATCCGCGACCTGAAATCCCCAATCCAAACCATTCAATCCACATACAAACCCTGCATATACCCTATACCTTGATCATACCCCTTTTACCTAAACCTAAGCCCACCTATTTGAACCCCAAAACCCCAAAGGAGACAATCGGACGAACCAGTGCATCATACAAGCCCACACGCTTGAGCTCGGCCTGAGCCCTTACTAGACAGTAGTCAAACTACCGACAGCGGTAGTCTGACTACGGCCAGCGGTACTTACAGTGCTGCTGCTCACGACCCGCATGTGAGTTTTTGGAGACAGCTGTCCTAGCATTCAAAAGTCAACTTTCTCCAAAAAATTACCCCTTCATCCGATTGTTTTTATCATTTTACCAATCCCAAGAGCCAATGGGAGTGCGCTACATGGCGTTTCCCTCCCCTCAACCACTCATAACTTACCACATTAGCTTTCACCCTCCCTAAACCCCATATTTACCAAAAGACCATTGGAGAAGGCTATAAATAGCTCTCTCCTCTTCATATTTCAACAACAACTCTTTACTTCCAAGCTTAAGTGAGAAAGAGGGAAAAAGAGAGAAAGAGAGTGAGGGTGAGGAGGAGCTCTCAAGCTTTCAAGTCTAGATTTTTCAGCTATCCCCTTAGCCTACTCCCTACCCAACCATCCCAATCCTCAAGTCTAGCCCAGATTGATCATGGCTTAGTCTATGTCTTAGCCTACTCAAGCTCAAGTCAAAGATCCATTCATTTTACATACAAGCATTCATCATGACATTTATTCCCTTCTTAACCCCTCTGCTTTTCTAGATCTCTAGTGAACGTATGTTCTGTGACTTGCCGTACACCGAATCCTGTCACATCAGAAATTCTTAGTGATCTAGTCCATTTTTCTTACCTTTTTGCATAAGCATCATCACATCCGCCTTCTAGATACGCCGTTGGACGTATGCTTTGTGGCTTACCGAAATCTCGGATCTCTACGTGTGTGCCTAGTCCTATCTCGACCACATCATCCATCCCTTGAGATTATTTTACCACACAAAGTAGAAACCGTACGTTCATACGAGCAAAGAGGGTGCCTAACACTTTCCCTCTTTGTAATCGAGGTCCCTTACTCGGAATCCCGGATTGCAGACCAGGAGTCAATTTAAGGTAGGAGAGTCTTCGGATTTCTCCACCCTTATGTATTCTGTGGGTTCTAGCCGACCGCGGGATTTTGAGATTAATTGGTTAGTGGCGACTCCAACATTCACAAATTAGCCTAATCACCCCTACCACCAAAACATAACATACAAATCAGCATGGGCGCCTATTTTCAGTGTCTACAGATACAAAACTTCTGTGGCCATATGAATGTTTCAATGGTGGTCACTCAATCCCCACTGTTTTCTTGTGTGGCCCACTTGTGTTTTAAATCTACCTCATTTTTGGTCACTTATCCTAAAATGTTCTCGTAAAACAAATGGATGGGGTGGATTCCTCACAATTATCAAGGTGGGTCCCACCTCCCTTCCCAACGTAAGAACTTCCTAGCTTATACTTTTAGAAGGAAATCCATGTAGTAAATCCTAATTGAATTGTGAAAAGCCTTCCCTAATGCTCCCTACTCCATGCACAAGATCACATGATTGGAAACTTACTATGAATCAAACAGGATGATTTTTCAAACCAAGGGATTAAAAGTTCCATCCCACTTAATACCATCTAACTCCATACACCAAACACCCCCTAAGTCTATAAAAATGAGGTAGATCCGAAGCTCAAATAGGCCACACCAAATTTTAAGTTTGAGATACATTAGATGCAGGGAGTCATACATGATGTGGTACACTTTTTAGTGTTTGATCTATTTCATTCTTATGCTCATGTCTTAAAATGATTCTAGAAAAGGTATAGACGGTGTGGATATATATATATATATATATATATATATATATATATATATATATATATATATATATATTATATATATATATATATATATGATGTGGTACACTTTTTAGTGTTTGATTTATTCATTCTTATGCTCATGTCTTAAATGATTCTAGAAAAAGTACTATACCTCGACCATACTGTAGCATCCCATAAGGTCGAGCGCTTTTAGCATGCTGGCCGTCAGATGTGGGTTTTTGAAACCAATGGCTAAGATATGAGCGTGGATTGAAGGAAGAAACTTGGTTTCACTGGTTATTGAGAAGTTGAGCATGTACACAACCGTTTAAAAGGGTGTTTTACCCTAGCCGTCCAGCCCTCTTTCTCTCCCTAAACTTCTACAAGCAGCCCTCTCTCCCTTAATCCCCTCCCCCCCTCTCTCTCTCTCTCAATGCAACCCTGGCCGTGCAACCCTCTCTCTCCCTCCTTCAATCTGTACCACCACAACTAGGGACAACCCGCTCGCCTCCACCTCTCTCCCCCTCCCTCTCCCTTGTGCTTACCTTAAAGTGAACGGCTGAAGGCAAGGCTTCTGTTTTCTAATTGAGAATAACCAAGGATTTACTTTTCTCAGCTTTTATTATTTACTATGTATTAGAGAGAACTTCAGTACTTAAGATATATGGTTGGAGCGATCAGCCTGCCGAAGCAAATGAAATTTTATATATATATATATATATATATTATATATATATATATATATATATATATATATATATATATATATTATATATAAGGAAATGGTACTATAAGGTCGACCTGATGGGAACTTCCCATGTAACGCCCTATAAGGTCGACCTGATGGGAACTTCCCATGTAACGCCCCAGATTTTTGCCAACCTGGAGTTAGATGTCCTTAGGCAAGGGGTAGATCCTAACCCCTTTTGAACCTCTCAAACCTTAAATCCTTTAGAAATTAGACAAGTTTAACTAAGTGTTAAATTAGATTACCTGTGAAATCCACTTGAATTACTTTAAATACGATCTGCAAGACCCAAAACTTGTAGAATCATCAACGCTAGGTTACCCTGAAATCTAGGATCAATCTCATTACCCAGTTGCTCTCGGGAGTACATTGAAACTCCGTATTGGATCTGGACCGCACATCGAAAGTCCGATTGCTACGAAATTATATAATTAGGACCGCCTTGCTTGGCTTGACAACCATCTCGAAAATCAACTCCAGATAGTGTCCCGGGGCTATTCGTTTGAGCCCGGAGAGAAGAGTGTGAGAAAATGTGGTTTTCTTTAGAAATTAAATCTCATTTAAGTAATCTGAGACTTGTCACTTGCGGGCCGAATATAAGCAATCAGACCGTCAGAATCTGACCCAAATATACCCTTGGATCAGGAGAAATTTCATACACAGGTCAGTGTACTTGTAGCCCTGATCGAGTTTCGGTGACCGTTGAACTGAAACTGGTCCGCCACATGCGATCTGGAAACTCGATTGGAACGAAAACTTAACTTGACCTAAATTCATGGTCAGGGAGCTTAAGTCCGACTTTTGGCTCAAGGGGGGGCTCCGGAAATGCTCCGTTGAGCTGAAACAGACGCTATTTGGACATAACCTAAGTATACCTTGGCCCTGGGGTCATTCCCATCAGTTTTGGGCCGATATAAGGGCCTTAAGCCCTCACTCTCTCATCCCATACGAATTTGGGAAACCCTAGGAGAGAGAATAGAGGAAAGAAAAGGAAAGAGAGAGAGAGAGTTAGAGTTCATCCCTGGGATTCAATCCCATCATTACACGAACTGAATCAGCCCTTCCGTACCGCTCTACCGGCGATACCGATCCCGTTCTTAGGTTTTGAATGCATTCAAAGGTTTTCCATTTCCTTTCCAATGGTGGATTAGGCATATACATCTCTAAAAACTATACCTAGAAAGAACTGAATGGTGTGAGTATTTTTTGTAAAATATAATTTTAGGAACCTTACACGCATCCCCTTTCACACGCCAGGCATGCGAACTCGGAATGGTGTTGAACATCGGAGCAGTGAATAAGGTGGCCCACCATGATGATGACTGTATAAATAAATCAGGACGGTCCACTGATCGGCCAGGTCCCATGTGTACTTCAATAGTGGAATATTGGAAATTGCATTTCAACCATCCATTTTTTCGTACAAGGGTTGCCTAGCTGATGAGTGTACGCAAGGTTATATTATGGGCCACCATATATGACGTGGGGATGGATGAGATGAGGTCGATCACCGTCTTCCTGAGCGGATAATTACTCCAAATTCACGGAGCTCATGTAACTCAAAGAGATTCCTCAAATAAAAAATAGAAATAAATTCTAATAAATTTGAAAATAAATTAATTAATGATAAAAATGAATTTATAATCTTTTAAACAGTGATATCAAACTTAATAAAAGTTTCAGAATCAAAGTCTTAACTCGAACTCCCTAAAAAACGTGACTCACTGTAAATAGTAAACTTTCTATTTATATGTGGTCATGATTTCTATTAGACTTTATGGTTTTCGACCAAAAATAGTAAGTGTCCAATTTAGTCTAACCACATTATTCTACTAATTTTTCTAAGCCCTTTTTATGTTGGACATAACTCCTAAGGCTCAAAGGATGAAGAGTTGTGATTGAACTAGAAATTACTATAAATAGTAAAAATGAAATTAAAATAGATTTTTGACCGTCGATCTAATGGAATCTTGCAAATCTGGCATGGACAACCTAGAGTAGTGGGCTTGGTTGGCTAAAGTAGCTTCTCCTACCCCAAAATCATATATGATACATCGAATAACTCATTATGGTTTCCAAGATACGCCTGTTTTAGGGTTCTGATGGTCCTAATTACTTCCACCTTTGATCGGGTCTTCTCTAGTCCATCTTTGCCAAGAAAGTGTCACTACGTGAAAAAAGGGTAAAATAAGATGAATTTTGAGACGGTTGTAGACCGTCTGCAAAATCCCTTGGTTTAAAGACATCTCTAAAATTTGAGACGGCTCTTAATCGTCTTTAATATGTAGCAAAATCATCTTCTAAATATTCAATGTCCACATCATTTAAGACAATCAGAATTCATCGGTAACTATGGAGAAAAGACGGTCCTTAGATGTCTTATAGGCAGTCATTTGAGACAGTTAAAGACCGTCAGCATTAGAGACGGTCGTTAGCTGTCTTATAGTGGTCATCTGAGACGGTTAAAGACCGTCAGTATTAGAGACGGTCATTAGCTGTCTTATAGTGGTCATCTGAGACTATCAAAGACCGTCTACATTAGAGACAATCCTTAGCTGTCTTATAATGTGGGGTTACGGTGGAGGCCACCTTGATGTATGTATTACGTATCTAGGTCGTCCATTAGTTTCCCACTCTACATCCTTATTTTATTAAAAATTGAAATTTTAGGAGATCAAGTTCGAAAAATTTGAGATAAAAAAAATTGAGATTTTGATATATAATTGACATTTCGAAAAATAAAATTGAGAAGTTAAAAAAAAAATAAAAATAGTTGAGAAACTTAGAAAAATAATTAACAATGTTAGAGAAAATTTGAGATTTTGAATGAAAAAAAAATTAAAAAAATTAGTGATTTTATAAAAATCTAGATTTTGAAAAAAAAAATTAAGAACTTTGAATAAAGTTGATAATTTTGGAAAAAATTAGATTTCGAAAAAAAAATGATATTTTGAAAAGGAAAATTAAAAAGATTAACAAAATTTTGAAAAAATTGACAACTTTGGAAAAATATATATTTTTTAAAAAAGAAAATGAGATTAAGTATTTTGAAAAGAAAAATTGAAAAGTTCAATAACAAAAGTGAGATTTTGATGATGTGTTGTATATCCATGCCGTTCATATGTTTCTTCAACCAATTTTTGGGCGTGGTATAAAAAATTGTGTAGATTTAAATCTTAAGTGTGGACCACACCATTGAAAAGATTGGTAATATAGTACATCACCATTTAAATTATAAAGAGCCCATCGTAAGGTTTTAGTAATGTTTATTTACAATTTAACTTGTTGATAATGTAAAGAAGATCCGGATGAAGGTAAACTACACATCAAATTGATCTAAAACTTTTGTGGCCTTCAAAATATTTTTAATGGTTATTCATCACTGTTTTGATTGGTATGGCCCACTTGAGATTATCGAGTTCTTACGATTTGAAATCACATCCTAAAACATGATAGAAAAATATATGGACGGTATCGATATACGTAAAATATATCAAGGTGGGCTCTACACAGTTAGAGTAACACCCATGAAGGAGTTACCTAAACAGTGAAATGGTACTATAAGGTCACCTCATGGGAACTTCCCATGAGGTTAATTTGTGTGGGCCCCACCATGATCAATGTAGAACATCAACATCGTGCATTTGATGTGTCCCGGCCTTTAATTTATGGGATATCCTAAAAATCAGTCGTATATGAAACTTAGGTGGGCCATAGCATCTAAAACTATGTGAAGACATCCCTAAAACATATAAAAGCATTTGGTGGGGCGCACATGAGTTTTGAATGCATATGAAACTTGGTTTGACTCCTCATCCAAGTGGGACACACATAATGAATGGTTTGGATCTATGAACCACATCTAGGTGGGCCCAATAAATGATTATGAATGTTTTAATGAATGGTAACCCTCTCAACTATAGTATGTGGTGTGGCCCACCCAAGTCTTGGATTGACTTTATTTTTGAGCTTGTGGCCTACATGGAATGGTGCATCTGACTGATGGGGCAGATCCAAAGTTCAAGTGGACCCCACCATAGAAAAAAGTGGGATAGTGACACCCACCATTGAAACCTTTTTAGGGCCCACTGCGATGTTTATTTGAGATCCAACCTATTTATAAGTTAATACAGATGCGATGTTTATTTGAGATCCAACCTGTTTATAAGTTAATACAGACGTGGAATAAGGGAAAACATAAATATTAGCTTGATTGAAAACTTCTATGGCCCAAAGAAGGCTTTAATGGTAGGCATTCAATCCCCATTGTTTTTTGTGATGGGGTCCACTCGAACTTTGGATCTGCCTCATACTTTGGCTAATTCTCTAAAATAATCTTTCCAAATGGATGGATGGTGTCGATACAACACATACATCATGGTGGGGCCCACAGAACGTGGTGACATCACATTGGTAGCAACTTTGGGATTGTGCATTACTCAGTACACTGTTATCCAACTGAGTAAACTTTGTTCGGCCCACTGTGAATGCATGTGCCTGCTCCGTCCATCCATTTTTCCATATAATTTTAGGAGTTGATCCTAAATTTTAAGCATATACAAAGCTCAAGTAGACTATACTAGAGGAAACAGTGGAAGTATTGATTTCTACAGTTGAAACCTTTCCAAAGCCTCGAGTGATGTTTATTTGTCATCCAACCTATTTATAAGATCACACAGACATGGATGAAGTGAAAACACAAATATCATCTTGATCTAAAAGCTTCTGTGGCCCCAATAACTTTTCAACAGTACACATTCAATTAACAATGTTTCCAGTGGTGTGGTCCACTTGAGCTTTTGATATGTTTCATTTTTGGGCTATAGACCTAAAGTTATATGATAAAATGGATGGATGGAGTGGATAAACCACATGCATTCATGGTGGGCCCCACAGAGTTTACTTAGTATGCTAAGCGTTACTGAGTTACTCGGTACGCAATCCTAGCCAGCCCCCTGGCTCTCCCGGACACTGATTGCGTCTTACTCGCGCCCTTCAGCTGGGAAGGGGCACAGCTTTCGCGGCCACTTTATGTATGAGTTTTATCCACACCGTCCATCCATTTATCAGTATCATTTCAGGATATTAGCCCGAAAATGAGGCAAATCCAAGAAAAAGGTGGACCACACAATAGGGATTAAACTGTTACCGTTGAAAACTTCTTGGGGGCACAAAAGTTTTGGATCGAGCTGATATTTGTGTTCTCTCCATCCAGGTCCATGTAACTTTACCAATAGGTTGGATGACAAATAAACATCACTGTGGGCCCTTGAAAAGTTTCAACTGTGAGAATAATTGTCACCGCTGCTTCCTTTGGTGTGGTCCACTCAAGCGTTGGATCTGCTTCAGTTTCGGGATAATATCCTGAAATGATACAAAAAAAAATGGATGGACGGTGTGGATAAAAGCCATCTTCGATCTCACTTCTTTTGTAGAATTTACTCACTTCCTCGTGAAAAGGTTTGTTTAATCTAATTTAACTATTTAAGTACTTCTCATGACAGGGTGTAGATTATTTGAACTATGATAACTGTTACCATGATGGATCAAGGCCTCAATACACGTACCTTTCTCAGAAAATGTGTTCCTGCTACGTATGTTTCATGTATGAACAAAATAGGATATCAAACAAGTGATGTTCATTGGTGCAGCCACTTTCCTATTCGCTATTCACAACTCTAGATGGATGATTGGTAAAGTGGACGTCTACTTCTGGATGCATAACTGGACAGGAGGGGGTCTTCTCATTGGCGCAACCACTTCTCCTATCACTGGCGCTGACAGAGAAGCCAAGGTGAAAGATTTCTATAGCCAGTCGGGCTCATGGGACCTCTCTCGTATCGAAGGTATGCTCCCAGCGAGACTATCAACTTGATTAGGGCCAGCGATGTGTCCTTTTCGAACAGGGATGATCGCTTGGTTTGGAAGCTTAATTCGTCGAGGAATTCTCTCTCAAATCTGCCTGGTAAACCCTGCGCAATTGGAGGCCCGTCCAGCAGTACTGGACGACATGGGTTTGGAATAAGTTGTTCCCTCGAAGATATTGTTTTTTTTTTTTAGAAGGTGATGCACAGGGCAGTTCTAGTGGATGAAGCTATTCAAAGGATTGGGGTCCAATTAACCTCAAGATGTGTCTGTTGTATCGATTTCCTGCCCCCCCAGCTCAGTTCCCAATCGTACCAGCAGGCTCTATCTTCGAACAACCCTTTTTCAGGTAGGACTCCTTCTACAGGTTGCCCTCCTAGCGTTAGCTCCTTGGTGCGCAGCAGGCCGACGCATCAGCCTTTTCAGGCTAGCAATCTCCCCCTACCATGATCCCGGTCTCTCAATCCCCAATGCTTCCCTTTGCTCGCCCCTTCCCCACTCCTCCAACATTGAATCTCTTAGCCACCTTCTCTGCTACGGGAGAGTGGCCTCGCAAGTTTGGGCTTACTTTGTAAACCTTCTGCACGTTCCCCTCCTAGGCGATCAATCTATCGAGCATCGGATCCTTCAATGGTCCATGACTGCAAGGAAATCCTCAAGGTGGAAATTCCTTCGTGGCATGGTTCCTCCCATCATCATTTGGGAAATCTGGTTAGGTAGATCGTGGCTAGATTTGACGGCACTAGATTTTTTGCCTCCCAGACGATCTTCCGTATCACCAATTGGCTGAATGAGATGGGGAAACTTCTCCCAGGATTCCTGGAGATCTCTTTCAAAGAACTTCGTATCTTGCAGGCCCTGGGCATCAATAGCAATCATCCCTCTCCTTTCTCTTCCTTTCAGATTATCAAATGGGTTAAACCTTGTAGGGATTGGTTTAAGCTGAATGTAGATGGCTCGGCTAGGGGAAATCCAGGAGCCAGAGGTGGAGGAGGTGTATGCAGGGACCATCTTGGCAATCTGGTCTTCGCCTTTCACAATCAATACGGATCGGTCTCGAACAACATTGCTAAGGCGCAGGCGATGATTGATGGGCTGCGCATCTGCTTTGATTAGGGGCTAAGGAATGTTATCGCTGAAACTGACTCTTGCATAGTTTTTCATCTCGTCTCCTCCCCCTCTCTTGTTTGTGGCTAGAACCTGTGGTACCGTATCGATGATATTCTACGGCTCGCGTAGTCCCTTAACGTCCGATTCTCCCACACCTATCGAGAAGGCAACTCAGTAGCAGATGGACTAGCTAAACTCGCTAGTGATGGAGCTCCAAATAGAATTTTTAGCTCTTGTTCTGCGCTTCCCCTCATTGATCCCGTTAGACAAAACCAATGTGGGGCAGGTTAGGACAGGGAAACTGAGAATGGGTGTGGGATAGTCCCGCTGCCCATGTCTGCCAGGAGATTCTCCTGTGCAGCGCCCACTTCCAGGCCTTGGTTCCTGTCTTCTGAGCTAGCTCCTGCTGTTCATGCCCCTTTTTCATTGCCTGCGGTCTTCTTTTTCTGCTAGTTTTCTTGCAGATGTGTCTGACTTGGAGCTTCTTTTGTTTTGGCGTGGCAACAGGGTCGGTATGGGCGACCATGCCTTTTCTTCCCTCAGTTGCGAATGCTTCCTCCAGTTCCTCAGGGAGGGGCTGGCTGCTGCTGGGCCGTGCAGCTGAGTGGCCTCCTGCTTCTTTGGTCTGCGGCTTGGTGGCTGATCTAGCCTTCTTCCTCCCCTCTACGAGTTTGCTGCTGGCCCCTGTTTTCTTCTCTGTTGCTGGTTCCCCTGCTCTTCAGTAGATGGTCCTTCTCTTGCTGAATGGTTCGAGATTGTTTGTTAACTGATGCTCCTACTTCTCTCGTTGTTAGCTAGCTTCTTTGTGTAGCCTTCCTTTTCTTGGTATACGATAGGTGAGGTCCAATTCTTTTTGTCTGGACTCGCCTGAAAGGCTGTAAATCCTGTTTCATCAATGAAATTTTGGTGGAAAATGTCCACCTTTCTTAAAAAAAAAAAAAAACAAGTGATGTTCATTGGGATATCTAAATCATATTTTTAAATTCATTTTTCAAGAAATGGGTTTGACTAAATTGTTCCATTTCAATCAGCAAATGTCACATTACCATGCATATCCATCATGTCTTGCGAGTATGCAAGGATGAGTTCTACATTACGGGAGGTTGGCCAGCCCATTTTGTACTCTATATGTAAATGGTAAGTCATGTTCTACTAAAAGTTACACCCTTTGGCACTAATAGCTCATTCATTGGCAGTATCTCTTTTATGCTTCCTATTTCAATTGCAAGTGAAATAAAAGTATTTTACTTCTCTTTCTATTTTTATCTTGTGGCCCTTTTTACTTTAAGATCCCTGATTCTTTAGCTTTTTGTTGTTATTAATAATCCACCTGGATTGTACCTTTACATCTTATACTACTATGTGAAGACGAAGATCTCGGGCTTCTTCTAGACGAGCTTGTATTTTGGCTACACTCTAATGTTTTGTTTGGGCTTAGGAATCCTTTATGGTGAGTTGTTTGCTTTAGTAGGGTATGTCCTGTTGGGATTTGTGTTGCGGAATCACATGGATATGGATCTAGGATAACAATTTAAGAGCACCAAGCACTCACAAGAGAACACAAAGATTTAACATGGAAAACCCTTTCGGGAAAAAACCACGGCACAAAGTGATAGAAATCCACTATGAAAATAGAAATTACAAAGAGAGAGGACTTACCCGATTTGAATAACCTCGAATCTCACCCTTCCTACACCTTTTGATAACCCTAGAACCCTTTTAAAAATCTTTGGAGAAGCCTTATAATACATTAGAATGACCTTAGGTACTCCTATTTATAGGTGGAGAAACCCTACTTACACACCTACCTAGAAATTGCCTCAAATTTACGCAGTTCGCGCACAAACCACGCACCGTCAGTGTAACCCTCGACTAGTCGAAGGAGGGCTTCGACTAGTCGAGCCTGACCATCGACTAGTCGGGCATCCTGAAAATCCCAAATACATCATTGCCGGACTTCGAGTCGAACAAGCTTTGACCAGTCGAAGGGACCTTCGACTGGTCGAGCACCTCGGACCAGACAGATTTAAGACATCTGTTTTGATAACAATCTCCACCATGTCTTCAATCTTTAATCATGTAGCTTCTTGACCTCTTCTCTTATCTTTGCCTTGCATCATAGTTCCATCAACGCTTCTCGTACACACCCTATCTTCCTTTTACGCCATCGCTAAGCCCAGAGAAGTTGCACAAAACTTGAACTTCTCTGTAGGAACAACCTTAGTGAGCATGTCTGATGGATTCTCGCTGGTGTGAATCTTCTCCAGTGTTACACCTCCTTCCTCAAGTACCTGTCGGATAAAGTGGTGACGAACATTAATGTGTTTAGTACATGAGTGATAAATAAATTTTTTAGCCAAATTGATAGTGCACTCGCTATCATAGTTAACGAGCATGGTCTCTTGTTGAAGTCTCAATTGAGTTATCATGCCTCTGTAACGCCCTGAAATTCGGGGGTCGAGAATGAACTCAACACCCGAGTTCCAACGCATCACTTATGCAACATACACAATGCTGGTTAAATGTTGTCTGAGTTAGCGCAATAAACATGAATGAGATTAAACCAAAACAGTAATTCATACTCCAGTTCAATTGCATTTAAAAACAGCGGAAGACTGAAATTTTATATTCAAGTATGTAAAGTAACAAAATTTTCTGAACTCCAGAGTATGAGTACTAGCTGAGCACCAATATACATGTAATGTTTGTAAGTCAAAAACCCAAAATACATCCTCAAAAGAGGCCCCGAGAATCCTGCGATGCAGCCGGCCTAAGCGTAGCCGTCAGAGTACTGCATGAAAGAGAACTCCTCCCGGTCCTCATCAATGTCGGGCTCTGGCTCCTGAACCAAGGCGCCCTCTAAACCTGTGACAGAGTCTGGTTGGTGTGTACAACACCGTCCCGTAACGTGGGAGTGAGTAGCTAACTCAGTGGAACAATAATGCATAAGTTAACATGTTATCAAATCAACCAAGCAGTAATGATAAGGCAGTACAAATCAAGCATTTCTAACTACTCTTGTTAAATGCAAAAATGATATGACATGATGCTGTATGCCCTTGCCAAACCACCCTCAAGCGACATCATCTTACGTTCGCGAATGCTTACTCCCTCAGTGCGCCACATCTACAAAGCACATGCGGTGCGATGATGCTCATGTTTTCCAAGTTTTTATTAGTCCATTTCAATCAGCAGTATTGGAAAACTAAGGTACCTCCCTTGTATCATTCCCAACATGATCCATTCTAGGGTCGTCAATCCTAGGTATTCTCATACGATGTTATGGTTTGAGAAGCTTAGTGATGGCATCGCAAAGGGCTCGTCACCCGTCAGCGCGGATACAGATCTCACCGTATGCGGCTCAATTGCTGGCCGTCAGCTCGAGTACAGGTCTCACCGTACTCGGCTCAATCACTAGCCGTCAGCTCAAGTACAGGTCTCACCATACTCGGCTCAACTCACACTCTAGTTGCTGTGAAAGGCACGCGGCCAATCACAGACCCTTGGAGTGTACTCGATGATACCACGGAGGACTCGTCGCCCGTCAGCACGAGCACAGATCTCACCGTACTCGGCTCTTGCCGAAGTATCGACAGCTCGAATACAGTGTCCCATACCACCGTATTCGGCTCACGAGATAGTTGCGCAATGGTCACTACGGGGAGGCACATGGCCCCAGCATAGGCCGACAGCTCGACCACGGTGTCCCATACCACCATGCCCGGCTCATGCGTCTTAGCGGATCTAGGTACCATGGTTAAACAGGAATCACCACTGGTAAGTTTGGTACCCTAGGTTCAAGCAGTAGCGACCAAACAGGATGAACACACAACTACACTTCGGTTTCATTGGCGAGCCTGACTAACTCGAGCGCACCACAAGTTGAGCGATATGGAGCGCAAAAGCACTCCGCGTGGCCAACCACTATCGCCAACCGAAGTACGACTCGGGTTCGCCGGACCCGTCCTTTGTGGCGACATGAATCTCAGCCACAATCACAAGTCTGGTACCGAGTGTTTGGACTATATTCATAGTCCCAAACTCAAACAGTTTTCATCGTTAGCATGTGAAATAAAGCATGATAAACAAGCAATACAAGCATGCTAGTAGGCATGTTATAAAGCATGAAGTAAAATATGAAGTCAAGCATGTTGCAAAGCATGTTGTAATGCATGTAATAAAGCACTATCCCCATAGGGATACAATTGTGTGTGCAATACAATTAAGTGGTTGCGGTGAACCACCGCATGGAGGGGATCCTACATGTCTCTAAGGGAGTTGAAAAACCCATATCAGTGCCTATCTAAGGCATTAGTACATACACATGTACACATACATGCACTTATACAAACACTTAGAATACACTTTTCCAACATACATGACGTATGTTAGGCAAGTTCGTGATTGGGCTGTCCCTAAGCCTCGAGAGTATTTTTCCTGTGTATATCATAATCATACGGCAAATAATCATCACAATTATATTTCCAAAATCCGCACGTATGCGGAAATTTCTGGAATACACAATTTCCACATATATGACATTTACACATGAACATGTATTTTTGCGATCCCTTTCGCCAAGCTAGCATTTTATCCACACATGATATAATCAAACATTAAATAAATATGTTAAACATTTTCTCAACAAAAATACGTATACGGTATTTCTACGTATATCAAGAGTATGTAAAATTCCATATTCTTTATCGCTAATCGAAACAGGAAACGGAAAGCACTTTGTACATGTGCATTTGCATGCAGATCATGAATCTATCATTATCTGACATTGAAAGCGTTGAAAACCGTAACTTATACGCTTAAAGTCCTCACCTCAGCCCTTGGAATTCCAATGAATCAGCAAGAGGGTTGGTGCTTCCGTATACGGGAGTTTTCTTAGCCTAAATAGCGCATTCAATTAGTCTTTCCTTAACCTATCACTAATTAGGCTCAAATCAGACCTAGGGTTAGGGTTTCTTACCTTCAAATGGGTTGGAAACCGCCGGGAAATCCCCTGGAATAGAGCGGTGTAGGCCGTGGGAGAAGTGGAAGCAGCAGGAGGAAGATCGGCCTCGATCTCCACAAGTTTCTCTCTCTTTTCTCTCTTTCTCTCTTAGGGTTTGGACCCAAATTCGTATGGCTGTGAGAGGGGCTGTTCTAAGCCCCTTTTATAGCCTAGAACATAACCAAAATAGACTTAGGTTCAAGGGTGGCTGCATATATAGGCAGTTCGCCACTTTCCAAGCTCAAAAGGGGTGTTCTGGTAGCCCTCTTTGAGCCAAACGTCAGACTTAAGCTCACCCTCTGAGGATCTACGTGGGATTACATTTTCGGCTCGATCGGATTCCCAGATCGCACGTGGCGGACCACTTTCAGTTCAACGGTCCGTGGGCCACGATCAGAATTTCTGAGTACATGTAAATGTTCCTGAAATTTTTCTTAATCCGAGGGTGTAATTTGGTCTGATTCCGACGGTCAGGTTGCTTAATACAGACGCGCAACCGAAAGGTGCCAGATCACTATTCCAGATATTTTCTTTTGGATGGAAATAGTGTTTTTCACACTCCCTCGCTCCGGAGTGAAAATAATGGCCGTGGGACATCGGAATCATTTGATTTTTGAGATGATTGTCAAGCCTAGTGGGGCGGTCCTGGTTCCTTAGCTTCGTGTTAATCGGACTCCCGATGTGCGATCTAGACCTCATACGAAGTTTCGTTTCAGTCCCGAGAGCAGACGGGTAATGAGTTTGGCTCTAGACTTTAGGGTAACCTAGAGTTACCAATTCTGCAAGTTTTTGGTCTTGCAGATCGTATTTAAAGCGATCCCAACGGATTTCATGATTTACCGAGTTTAGTACTTAGTTAACTTTGTTAAATTTCTAAAGGATTCAACCCTATGTGATTTCTGGTCGAGGTGGTACTCGGCCCAATGTACTGAAATTTTCAGGTCGTTACAGCCTCTTAACCAAACATCTTATTTAAACGCTTCCGTTACTGCCATATATTCTGCTTCGGTCATGGAAAGAGCCACCACGGACTGAAGCTTTAACATCCAACTGATTGATCTACCTGCTAGTACAAACGAGTATCCTAATGTAGGCTTTCTGGAATCCACACTGTTTGTGTAATCTGAATCCACATACCCTACCAATTTTGTCCATATCTTCTCAAAAGTTAAGATGTAGTCTTTTGTACTTCGAGTGTATCGAAGTAGCCATTTCACCGCTTCCCAATGTTACTTGCCAGTGTTTGACATGTATCTGTTCACAACACCGACTGCCTATGAAATATTTAGTCTCGTATAGACCATGACATACATTAAACTGCCAACCACATTTGAATAAGGCACATGAGACATAACCTACTTTTCTTCATTTGATTTAAGACATTGTTCTGAGGAAAACTTGAAGTGAGTCGCGTGGGGAACGCTCACCGGCTTTGCTTGGTCCATCCCATACTTGATCAACACCTTTTCAAGGTATTTTGCCAGTGATAACCAAAACCTGCTCCTCTTCCTGTCTCTATGAATATCTATACCGAGGACTCTCTTTACAGCCCCCAGATCTTTCATCTCAAATGTCCCTGATAACTGAGTATTCAGTATGTTGATTTCAGACATATAATGACTGATGATCAACATATCATCAATATACAATACTAGGATGATGAATCTACCATCGCTCAGTGTCTTGTAATAGACACAATGATCATATTTACTCTAAGTAAATTTCTGACTTAACATGAAAGAATCAAAATTTTAATACCACTGCCTAGGCGACTGTTTCAGGCTGTACAACGACCTCATTAACCTGTAAACTTTTTTCTCTATCCTTTTAACTTCGCAGCCCTCTGGTTGCTTCATGTAGATCTGCACTTCAAATTTCCCGTGCAAGAATGCAGTCTTGACATCCATCTATTCCAGCTCGAGATCGTATTGGACAACCAACGCCAATACGAATATGATAGACACCTGCTTAACTACCAGCACGAATATCTCTGTGAAGTCGATTCCTTCTCTTTGAGCATAACTCTTCATTACCAACCTTGCTTTGTATCTATGCTATTTTCTTTGGAATAACCACTTGCATCCAATCGCTTCTTGGCCCACTGGAAGCTCCACCAGCTCCCATGTGTGATTGTTGTGGAACGAGTTCATCTCATCGTCCATAGCCGCCTTCCACTTTCTTGCATTAGGCTCACTAGTAGCCTCCTGAATAGTATACGGATCTCCCTCATTTGTAACGAGGGCATATGCAATATTAGAGTCATCCCTGTATCTTGCCGATAACCTACGATCACACAGTAGATTCCTTCTCACAGGTGGTTGCTCCACTTGATCCTGTACCTCTGTCTGTGCATGTCTCTGCCTAAGTATGATCTGTGTCAATGTTGATGTCTACGGTCAACCTTTCTGGTTCATCTTGCTCCTCTTGGTTATTCTTGTGGAATAGGGAGGTTTCATCGAACCTGACGTCACGGCTAGTGATGACCTTACGTGTGACCTTGTCGAATAACGTGTAACATTTCACACCAATACCATAGCCAACAAAAATATATTTTTTGGCTCTATAATTCAGGTTATCTCTTTCGACTGACAATACATGAGAGTAAGCCTCACAACCAAATATGCGTAGATCTGAGTAGTGGATCTTATGACCACTCCATACTTCCTCTGAGATTTTATATTCAATTGCCATTGAAGGAGACCGGTTCACTAAATAACAAGCCATGTTAACGGCTTCTGTCCATAGGTCCTTGCCCAACGCAGTATTACTTAACATGCATCTGACCCTCTCTAAGAGAGTCCGATTCATCCGTTCAACCATACTGTTTTGTTCGAGCGTGTGGCGCATTGTGTTGTGCCAAATGATCCCTTCATCCTTACAGCATTCATTAAACTCAGTGGAAGTAAATTCTCCACTATTGTTAGTTCTCAAAACCTTTATTTTTCACCTTGATTGTTTTTTCACTATTGCCTTTCATTGTTTGAATACGGTGAAAACTTCAGATTTACATTTCATGAAGTAAACCCAAACTTTCATGCATTAATGAATGAAACAAACCATGATGACCCCCCAATGGAAACTTCTGGCGATGGCCCTCATACGTCAGAGTGCACATAATCAAGCTCTCCCTTACATACATGTTTTCTAAATTTAAAAGACAATTTACATTATTTACCATATATATACAATGCTCGCATATATATATATATATATATATATATATATATATATATATATATATATATATATATATATCAAAATTTTTAAAAGCTGGAATTAAACATCGATCTGAAAGTACCTTCATGCCCTGCTCGCTCATGTGGGCCTGACGAACATGCCACATACATAGAGACGTGGAGTTTGTAATAGTTGTTGCCGCTCCACCTGCTGAAGTGCTCCCGATCAACCTGTAAAGGTTTCCGTACCTTTGTGCTCTCATAACCACGAGTGCCCTTTTTGAAACTTTAATGACACCATCAATACTAGTGAACTTATACCCTATAGCCTCGAGTGCACCGAGAGAAATAAGACTTTTCTTCATATAAGGAACGTGGCTGCCATCAGTCAAGGTACACTCCATCCCATCAAACATCTTGATGCTCACCGTACCAATAGCCACAACATTACAGGCATTGTCATTACCCATAAAAACTTGTCCAACATCGCATTCCTTGTAACTAACGAACCAACTCCGATGAGGAGTCATGTGATATGATGCTCAAGTGTCAAGTATCCACTCGTCTTTATGATTGTCGTGTAAGTGACCAATTGTTCACACTCCAAGTATAAGGTTGTGATGTAGTAATAATCTCAGTAAGACCGAGGTCGAATCCACAGGGACTAAACCTTGTACATAATCTGAAAGTAACTAGAACTAGAACTAGGCAAAGATGAAATCTAAATCTGGAATAATTTGAGAAAATAATTGTCATTAAAGTGAGTAAAATTAATGAAATTAAGGGTGGGAACTAGGGTTTTCAAGGATCCACTGGTAGAGATCAGGGTGATCTACGCTGATTCATAAACACAACTGGAATCAGAGTCCTATTTTCATCCAGATGGAAGATAATACGTTAAAAATCCAAATCTGGCCTTCCTTTAATATAGTTTTAAATAGAAGATAGGTATGAGAATTAGAATTGATTCCATTATAAAACCATGCCCATGAAACAAAGCAAACAACAGAATTTAACCAATCCGCAACCAATCTGAGAGATATATGAATGTTAGGAAGGGTTTCATCATTCAACCATGCTCAGGAGACGATGGTGAATAATAAGTTTACCAAATTCATAATCCCTATAATGCTATGGACATGCTCAAAGCTATTGCAGATCTATTGTAATTTAAGTCACAATAAACCATTAAAAACTGAAAGCATTCCTATTAATCAAACTATAATAAAAAATAGTTCAAGTAACATGAATCAAATCCGTAGAACCAATCCCATCACACTGCAAGCTTCACCTCTTAGCCCTATCTAAGAGGTTTAACCTAACATAGACATGATGACACTAAAAACCTCTTAGAAAATAAAAACAAATAAGAAGAAAAGGAAAGAAAAACTCTTGATAGGTAGCCTCTCCACGTTTTCTCTCTCCCTTGCTCCCTCTTAAGCTCCATGGTCTCACCACACCCTAGGATTTGCCTCCACGGTTGCCCACCACGTCCAAAAAGATCTCCAAGGATGATGGCTGCCTCTCTCTTTCTTCTCCTTTTATAGAGCCTGGAAGGGGATGCTAGGTCGGTCGCCGACCTTCTTTACGCACAAAGGCGGTGGAGACTTCCTGCGGAAATTCTTTACGCAGCAGACTGTGTGCGCAGGAGAGAAGCCATCTTGTGTTTGATGCTTGGTAGGGCCCATATTCTGTGTTTATTGAAGAATCAGGTCTGTCCATTAGTTTCATGGCGTCGATTTAGGCCACTCTTCCAAGATTGAAGTGGATTTGAGTTTTGGGTGGACCACACCACTAACCGACATGGTGGCTTTTCCTTGCTGCTGCGTTCTTGAATGTTTGTGTGAGTCCATATGCTTGGCATGGGTTTGTTCAGTTTCATCATATGAACTCATTGGATGGACTAGATCATCCATTCGAAGTGAGATCTTGGTGGCCCACTACAATCCTTCGCAGCCCTGTTTTTGCATTCACGACGGAATTGTGTGCGTAACCCATGGGGTTCACACTTCCCATTGGGTTGAGCAACATCCCTTTTGGTTGAGAAATCCATGTCGTCCATTAAATTCCCCTCGAAAAAATGGTTAGGGATGGTCAATTTGGATCGGTTTCGATGTGGCCCACAAGGTTTTTCATATCGTTGTCCATCTTACGTTTGGATGGTTGAAATCTGATACACGCTGTCTACTAAAATTCCGTCACCTAGGCTTTGGTAAGACGGACCTTGGGGTTCTAATGGACGGTCCGGATCAGACTGTCGGATCGCGATGGTGGCCCACAACAGAGAAACGGACGGACAACAATTTTTTTATAAAAACGTTCTTGTGCAGAGGGGAGAGAAGACGCGGGTCAGCCACGTTTGACCAGAACGGACGGTCCGGTGCTGTGTGACCATGTACACGCTGTGTACACGCACTGCGTATGTGGGTCCCACGGTGATGTATTCGCGAAATATGCTCCATTCATCTTCTTTGTCATCTAATTTAAGGGGTTATGACCGAAATTGAAGCATATCCAGATATCAGGTGGGCCCCAAATCGAGATTTTAGGGGCTGATATGTTCGTTGGGCCACTTTCACAAGGATCCAATGGCTGAAATTTGACATGTACGGTTAATTTATGGTCCTCAGACCATATGAAGTTTCAAGCCGAACGGATGGTGGGAACCCTGCGATCTTGCATTCTGGATAATTTTTCGGCCCGTTTAATGTGAGTGGCCTGATTTTCTTAGATCTCTAGCATGTAATTTCTTCGATCTCAGTCCCCTAGGGTCCGTCCTTGCCTTGGTGATTTATGAGCGTTAAATCCATGCTTTTAGTGGCCTTTTTCAATATCAACTCCCCAAATACACCTTACAACACAAACACGATTAAAATATGTCGTTAAACGGTATCATGTTCATAAAATCAGATAATAACTGGGGTCTAATATGCAATATTTGACCCTCAACACCAATCATGGAAATAGGCAGAACATCACCACCACTTGTTTCTTCATCAGATGTGACAACATTGGCCTCTTTGGAAGAAGCCACTGAATTTTTTTCTTCGCTTTAAGATTTCTACAATCCTTCATGTGTCTAGACATCCCATGATTCCAGCACTTTAATTTTCCTTTGCCCTTGCCCTTGGATTTGGATCTAGGTCTAGAAGATCCCTGTACCTCGCTCAGAATCTCTGCCCTTTGTAATCAGTGCATCAGAAGATGTCCCCATGTCGCCGTTTAGCTTTCTTATGGCCTTCCCTGAAGGGCTAAAATAATGGTGTCGATACTTAGGGTTTTATTTGTGGTGCATATTATATCCCTGAATGACTCATACAATGTAGGAAAGAATTCAATAATATACATGCCTGTTCCTCATCTTTGACCACTTCCTCCTCCACATCCAACAATTTACACATCAATTTGTTAAGTTGCTGATGTGGGCTTCTAGATCTCCACCCTCTGCCATCTTGAAGGTATTACACTGTAGCTTCAAGTGTTGGCAATTTTCAAAAGACTTCTTTGCATAGATATTTTCTAACTTCGTCCACAACCTAGCTGCAGTTTTCTCTCTCAAAAAATTATAGAGAACCTCATCCGTGAGACATAAACGGATAGAGGCTAAAACATTACTATCAAGGTTTTCCCATTCTTCATCTTTGATGGTAGATTTTTGCTCCTCAAGAGCCTTAATCTCACCTTGCTTGGTTAATAGGCTAATCATCTTAACTTTCCATAACTCAAAATTATTTTTGCCTGAGTATTTCTCAATATCAAACTTGTTGTTTCCCATTATTACTAATCCTGTAGATTCAGATCTGTACCCCAACGATAGCTTTGATACCACTTGTTGGGATTTGTGTTGCAGAATCACACAGATATGGATCTAGGATAACAATCCAAGAGCACCAAGCAATCATAAGAGAACACAAAGATTTAACGTGGAAAACCCTTTCGGGAAAAAACCATGGCACAAAGCGACAGAAATCCACTATGAAAATAGAAATTACAAAGAGGGAGGACTTACCCGATTCGAACAACCTCGAATCTCACCCTTGCTACACCCTTTGATAATCCTAGAACCCTTTTAGAAACCCTTAGAATACCTTTAGGAAGCCTTATGATACATTAGAATGGCCTTAGGGACTCATATTTATAGATGGAGAAACCCCGCTCACCCACCTCCCTAGAAATCGCCTCAAATTTACGCAGTCTACGTACAAACCGCGCACCATCTGCGTAACCCTTGGCTAGTTGAAGGAGGGATTTGACTTGTTGAAGGACCCCTTCGACTGGTCGAGCTTTACCCTTGACTGGTCGAGCGTCCCGAAAATCCCAAATACACTCTTACTTACTGGACTTCGAGTCGAATAGGCTTCGACCAGTCGAAGGGACCTTCGACTAGTCGAGCCAGTCCCTTGACTGGTTGAGCACCTCGGACCAGATAGATTTAAGACATATGTTTTAACAACATGTCCGAACTCCACCTCTAATGTTTGGTTGAGCAATTCACTTAATCGAACAAACTCTATGCATGAGACTAGTTATTGTGTGTATATATATAATATATATATATATATATATATATATATATATATAATATATCTATATATATAATATATATATATATATTATCTATTTGCAAGGCCCCAACAATCTAAGTAGGGCCCCAACTTTGGTAATATAAGCTGCTCATCCAGTGGGGATGTCCGTCTCATGATGGCACCCGGATGAATGACGCTTATGTTGCCAAAAGCTGGGGCCTATGTGTACCATTGCTAGTTCAAACAAGAAATTCCATTTCTGAGGTCTTTTGGGCTTGGGGAAACCAGATTGTTGTTTGTTTCATGAAGATGGTTTTTTTTTTTTTTCTTTTCAGCTCACATCATCCAGATAATTATTCTACTACTGCCGGGTATATAATATTCTGGTTTCTACTTGACTGTCGTGGGCATAACATCATTGAGGTGTATTCAATTCAGCAATCAACAAGCAGTTGCCTTGTGTTGTTGGGTTCAAGTTGTCTGGAAAATTGAACAATGGTGTTACAACTACTAACTTAGTTTTAACTGTGACGCAAATGTTGAGGAAGCATGGGTTGCTGGCAAGTTTGTTGAGTATATGGTAATCTCATTTTCATGGAGCTGAATAGATTAGGCTACAGGCTTTCTGTTCCATTTATTCTGACATAAATCTGTTGTTCTATATCTTTGGTACTTTCTCATATAGGTGGGGGCATGGGTGAATTATCATTGGCTGATAGGGCTACTATTGCTAATATGTCTCCTGAATATGGAGCAACCATGGTTTTCTTTCCCGCAGATCATGTCACTCTATAATATCTCAAGCTAACAGGACGAAGTGATGAAACTGTCAAGTATTGTACTTGTGAATGTTTTGATTGGGGAATGGGGGGATTAGAAATTTGGTTGATGTGGAAACCACCCTCTTATGTACCAGGTGGCAATGATATAGAAGCCTATCTGAGAGCAAACAACATGTTCGTTGACTATAACGAGGTGTACATCTTTTTTTAACCATTCACTTTTAATTGAGCATGTGACTCGGAAATGTAATTGATTTCTTTTTGTGGTTCCAGCCTAAAAAAGAGAGTATATTCATCTTATCTAGAGCTGGATCTTACAGATGTTGAACCCTGCATCTCAGGTCCAAAGTAGTGTTCGTGTTAGTTTAATCTATGTGTTATATTCACTCGGTTGTTGAATCATTATATTCAAGTTGAGATATTGCAGGAAAGGTATTTTATTTGGGTCAGTAGGCTTTTAGATTGAGCTTCTCTTGTTTTTGGTATGACTTCGTAATATGGCTTTAAAGTCGCTAGTATGGAGTTATTATGACAAATTTGTTGTTATTTTTTATTGAATAATTAGTTTCACCAAGTGAATGAGGTGCAACAACTGCCTCATTGTGTTCCAAATGAATGATTCGATCGCACCCTAGATGCATGGCGCATGAGAGTAGCATTCAAAATCATGCTCAGGAGAGTAGCCATTGCACTTCTTTTTAATTTGGCCAACTGTTTGGACCTCTATATCCATTTACTTGATTTAATCCTCTTTGGTGGAGGCCATCTAGTTTTTTCACAAATAATCTGTAGCAATTATTAATCTAACAAAGAAGAAATAACTGTTTACTACTTGCAATTCCTTACTATTTTATTAATTTTATTTTATTATTATTATTATTATTTAAAATAAAATATGAGCATTTCATTTCAACAGGGAACTAATTACATTCGGGCTTCCCTTAAGATAAAATTACTTGGGGGAAACCTATCATAAACCTGACTATCTCGAAAAGAAACAACCAAAAATAACTAAAAAAAAAAAAACTCAGACA
>JAJHSJ010000013.1:10205452-10254431 GCA_021015155.1 Magnolia officinalis
TTTCTAGATATATCATTTTTTTGTGATTTGTTGGCAACGCTTGAGTGACCGTTTACATCTTTTAGATTTGTATATATTTAACCTCTTTCAATTCAGTAGACTTGTTGTGATTGTGATTCATGCTTCAAGTAATTCTATACTGCTCATTTAAACTTGATTAGACGCAAAACAGTGAAAATTGGTTATAATTGATGCCTGGAAACTTCGGAGTCGAGTGTATGCATGACCCCCAATTTTCAGGCGTTACATTTGTTTAGAGTTTCAAATAGAGTAAGTGATGAAATAGCGAACCTATTTCTTACTGTAGGTTGCCGTTGTGCCGTAGATAAAGACTCAGTGTACAAACTGAATTCGATACTTGTTTACTGACGAAAGGTACGGACTATAAACGTTTACGTTATGGTTTTCAAGGCTTTCATTGTCGGTTAATGATTTATAACTGATTTGGGTGCCATTTCGCATGCTAAATGCAAAGATTCCTTTGCTTTATAGATATATATGAACTATGTTGAGTATAGTGTATCCCACGTGTTAGTTAAAATGATTGAATGCATATAAAATGGATTCATGTTTGACATGATTATCCATCGTGCATATAGGGTTGTTGTATGTACGACAACCCCTTGGCGAAAGGATTTGCCCTAATACATGTTATGGCCAATATATATCATGTATGTTATAGTGTGTAGTCTAAGTGTTATTGAAATGACCGAAATGAACATGAAATTATGACTTGTGCCTTCCGTGTCTATGGAATGCAAATACATGATTGTTGCATATGTAACAACTCCTTGTTGGAAGGATCTGTCCAAGTATATGTTATAATCAACATATGTTACATATGTTGGTATGTGTAGTCTAAGTGTTTGTAAAAAGTCTGTATGAGTAAGTATTTGGTGCATTGTACTATATATGGGTGTCGAGATAAGATTCTCAACTACCTTAACTGTTGTGTATAATTCTCTCCATGCAACCTGCACTGTATTGTCTATTTTACTTATGGAATGTGTATGTGTGAATCCATGTTTATACTGTATTTCATTAAAATGCTTAAATGGTTGTAGGATATAAATCATTTGTTCAATACTACTTTATTACTTCATGTGACTACTCATCGAAATTGAGTGTGGTTTGGACTATGAAATAGTCCAGGCAATCGGTAACAGGTTCTGATTTAGTGGTTGAGATTGTGTCGCCACATAGGACATGTCTCGAGGAATCTGAGTCGTACGCTGGTTGTAGATAGTGGTTAAGCCATGCGGAGTGCTTACGCACTTCATGTTGATAATTCGATGTGCGCTCGTACTAGTCGAGCTCGTCAAGTAACCCGATTGACCTGATGTATGTTCACCATGTATGGACGGTACTGCTTGAACCTAAGGTACCAAACTCACCAGTGGAAACCCCGTTAACATTGGTACCTCGATCCGTTAAGACTCATGAGCTGGACATGGTGGTATGGGACACCGTGGTCGCGCTGTCGGCATACACTGGGGCGACGAGCCTCCCCGTAGTGACCAGTGAGCAACTCCGCCTCGTGAGCCGAATAGATGGGATGGGGTGGGGTGGGGGCACCCCCGTTGAAGCTTGAAGGGCTGAATCTTGCTGTTCTCCACCATGTTTTTAAGACTTGTTAAGAAAGCTTTCATTGCAATAATAAAAAGGCCTGACGAAAGAGGATCGCCCTAGAGCAAGCCTCTCGAGGATTTGAAAAATTCCGTCGTTTCCCTGTTCACTAACACCGAAAACCAGTTATTTCCCCAATAAGGAAATCCATTTGTTACTAAAACCAAACTTCGAAAGAACTAATTTTAGAAACTTCCAATCAACTCTGTCGTAGGCTTTCTCAACATCAGAATGATAATGATGTTCCCCCTATGCCCCTTTCTATCTAGTTCTCTCATCGCCTCCTGAGCCAGGGCGATGTTCCTTGAGATAGCTCTGCCTTGTACGAATGCTCCTTGCTCCTGCGAAATCGGCTTAGGCAAAATTTTGCTTAGTCTGGCGGCCAGGTCTTTTGTGATGATCTTATAGATGACGTTACATAAGCTGATAAGCCTAAAATCAGAAATTTTGAGGCTAATGAGGATTTAGTGATGAGGCAGATCAAGGAAGAGGAGAAATCTCTCGGCATTTCTCCACCAGCGAAGAAATCTACCACCGCCCTATGGATGTCAGACCCAACTATATCCTAACAATCCGCAAAAAATGCTGCAGAAAAGCCATCCAGCCCTGGAGCCCCATCTTTCGGAGTGGAGAAAACTGCCTCACGAACTTCAGGTAAGGATGGAGGGACCAGGAGATGGACATTTTCTTGGGGTGTGACCAGGCAAGAGATAGACTGCGTGAAATGAGACTGCCGAGAGGTGCGCTCCGCCTTGAAAAGCTTCTTAAAGAAATGCACTGCAGCTTCTTTAATCTCCTCTTGCGTTGTTAAGGTGTTCCCGATCTCATCTTTGATGGAAGTGATAACAGCTCGCCTTGTTCTTTCCCTCGCCGAAGCATGAAAGAATTTGGTATTTCTATCCCCTTCCATCAGCCATGTATTTCAAGCTTTTTACTTCTAGAACACTTCTTCCATCTGTTGAAGTTGATCAATCCGTTGTCTAATAGCCACACTTTGATGTATCAGCTCATCATTGGTTACATCCTGTAGCCGAGTATCAATGATCTCTAGGTCCTCCTTGGCCCTGTGAATTTGATGGAAGATGTTCCCGAATGTCTCTTTGTTCCAAACCTTTAACAGTTGCTTGCATTTCTTCATTTTGAGGTGAACATTGATCATGGGTTGAAGAGAACATTCCCCCTCCCAGGCCTTCTTGATTGAAAGATGGAATGATTCATGAAGTGTCCACATTCTTTGGAAACGGAAGGGCTTCACCCTGGGCTGGAATTGGTTAGGGAAGGAGAGCAGCAAAGGGGCATGATCAGAGTTGCTACGCGGAAAATGTTCCACTTGAAAAGCAGGAAAAACTGTCCCCCATCTGTTGTTGAAGAGCACTCTATCCAGTCTGGCCCATATGTGCGCACTCCCTACCCTATTGTTGCATCACATGAATCTATTTCTAAAATAACCAGTGTCTTGTAATGAAGGATTCCGCACTGCTTCTGAGAAATCAGCCATACTTGTTCTGTCCGGGCTCCGAGTCCCCAATCTCTCTTCCAATTCCAAGACCGCATTAAAATCTCCTCCAACGGCCCACGGGACTTGAATACTACTAGCAAGAGTAGCCATCTCGTTCCAAACAAATCTCCGATGTGTTCTCCTGTAGCTAGCATAAATAATGGAGATGCATATCGACTCACTATGGGCATGCAATGACAAGCTTAACGAAAGCATTTGCTTAGAAGAACTAATAATAGATACATTCAGGAATGGCTGGTAGAAGACCCAGACTTTACCCCCTTCTTTGCTATTGGACAGCGAGGAGTGAAAGTCGAGCTTCAAACCGATGGCTACTCTTCTATCTTCTCTCAACATCGGTTTCAGAATGGCTATAATACAAGGATTAAACTTTCTGATTATATTCTTTAAAGATCTCATGGTAGACACATTTCTCACCCCTCGAGCGTTCCATATGAGGGCTCTATCCATCTGTAACACATCCCGAATTCACGGCCCTACACTTCAATCTTCTAAGTCTACTATGCCACTCTCCTACATCATGTTGTCTGGGGAGTTTCTTGCCAGTGGGTTTTCTCACTTTCCTCTTCTCTGTGACTGGAATGGCCACATTTACTGCCTTGTTCTGATCCTGACTTCTTGTACCTACACCATCATCAGCAGAGAAGAGGGGATCTGGAGCTCTTCAATCAGCTCATCTATCTCTTGTTAGTATCTGATTCCCGCTCAATCCTTCCACTGGGAGACTTGAAAAATACAGTGAAAGATCCACTAAGATCTGACCCTCACTCTCCTCTTCACTGGTCTGCTCCTCTTGATGATTTGTATCGTAGTTCTCCCCGCCCCACACTGACTTATAAGCCCAGGAGGGTCCATCCATTGCTCGGGATCATGTTGTAGCCTCAGCGGAGAAGCTCTAACTGATCTTGCTCTGATTCTGTTAAGGTTCCTAGCAGGGGTAGCAATGTAGCAGTGCGCCCTTGGAGAGGTTGGGTTAGCAGCTACTACAAGTTCCTTCATCTGGGCCTAAATCTGGGTCACTCGATCTGTTCTAGTGCCATCAGCTGCTGGGGTGCTGGTGGCAGTATGCAACGGGACTGTCTCCACTCTCGGGAGATTTAGGACTTGTCGAGATAAGGGGTCAATTAAGATCAGGCCATCTCTGTTGTGAGGAGGAATGACAGATTTATGGGGATCTGCAGGATCTGCAATCAAAATGCCTGCTACTGGACAACCGTTATGACCCTCAGAATGCTAATGTCGTGTGTGTTGTGTGTGATGTTGTGAATGTTCTGTTTCGAGAGCCAAAGTTCTCGGAATGGCTACATATGGTTCCTCTAACTCCCCGTATTTAGAGACCATAGGACTGAATTCTAGGAGAGGCGTGCGCATGGCCCGATTGGGATGTATTCGAGGTGTCACCATGGCCAAAGAAACAGGTCTCTGATTGGGTTGAGGGGATGATTGGATCGGTTCGAGTCATATAGAGGGATTATGGCTTGGCTTAGTCTCTACGCTTTTAATATGGAGAAGGAGGTTAACTTGAGTATGGGTGGTTAGAGGTCTGGGATCGGGGGAGGGGTTGATGGCTAGTGTCCGCTGGGTATATGCCAAAATAGTTTGGGGTTGGGCTGTGTGTGGGGGAATTGCAACAATTGTTATATTTGGCTGGGTCTGCTTGGCATTATCACAAACAGTGGACGGGCGGGTAACCGAAGGTTGCTGGAGGGAATGGAATGACCTCATGACCCATTCCCTGGTCGAAACCTGTTCCTGATGATCATCAATATTCATTTCCTGGGGATGGGCTTCATTGAGTGTTCTCACATTTGGCTTTTCAAGCAACCCAACAATGGAGAATGCCGAACCATTCACTAGTAAGGTGCGAAGGCGATGGAAATTTGCATTAGGAGATAGTCCGACCCTTACCCTAGCAAAGACTTGAAAGATGCCAAGGGTTGCCACATTGTCTACCTCCTCGACCAATCCGAACGTGCTCGCTAGATTTTCAATTGCCGCAGGGTACCACGCATGGGCCAGAATCCCCAACAGCCAGATCCATACACCTTGACTGAATGCAACGGATTTCGGCGACCAAGACTCAACTTCTGTTAGCCCCATTTTACGGAGAGAATGGGGAGTTCGCTGCAAAGGCCGACATCTCCTCTCTGGATTGAAACTTGAGGAGAAACCATTTTGGGGCGAGCCTTGTAAAGTCCACCAGCGATGCGGAGAAAGTGGACTTACGAAATGTGTTTATGAGATGCAGAATCGAGACCAATTCACTCTCTACCATTGCGATGAGGGCCAAAGAAAGCGATTTCCTCAAACTCTCGACCCTTGTCCATTTCCACTGAAAAAGGGTCCGCCGGCTCTACTCTACTACGCAGGATATTCAGAGCGCTATTGGGAAGAGCCATACCTGGGGTATGCGATTTCTTTAACTTGTCCGCGTACGAGTTGCCCATCGACGTATTGGGGTGCGCTTTGGGTGTCGGGGCCTGCTTTGCTTTGGAAGAAACCCCCTGTCTCTTAGCCCTCTGGATGGATACTATCCGACCATCGATTCTCCTGCCATTCAAAACGGTTGTTGCATTGTATGCATCTTGTTCATATAGGAAGCGGATGAATGCAAAACCTCAAGATCTGTTCCGACTGTGGTCACAGGGGATGTAAACGTGCGAAAGTTTTCCATATTTCCAAAGATTCGAATCAGGTCGTCCTCAGAAGTATCAAACGGAGGACAGTATGCGAAAGTTTTCCATATCTACCAAAGCTTTCCATAAAATGGATTATTTGTATACAAGGTGTCAAAATCAGTATGTATGGTCCACTAAACAGAGTTTACTTCGGATAGCTTATGTTTCCAAGAAGTTATTTTGATCGGACGACAGTAATCATCTGGTTTGTGGCTTGGCAAACGGAGGGTTGTGAAAAGAGGGGCAATTGTTTGGAAAGTTAACATCTACTTATCACTATGAGTTTTTAATGGTGGCCCATCGAAAGTGAGGCAAACCTAATGAACGATCTAGATCAACATGTCAACAAGCACGGGGCACACAATGAGATCCAGTGTACCCTTTGCGCACCCTTATTTCACTTTAATAAATGGTAATTTTTAGGGCCATCAACGGGCCAGGCCTGGGGTTGTCCTCAGCCTGGATTTTGAACTGTTTTGGGCCAGACCTATTCAAAACTTTGATTTTAGCAGGCCCGAGCCCGGCACATTCAGCCCTAGTAATTTTCGGTGGTTCCATAAGTAAAATACTTAAATCATGATTGACAATTGGGAGGAGTCGGATGTGACTCGCCTGAGTCGACTCAGACTCCATCAGAACCAATTTTAGTCAAGTAGTCGCTTGACTCGTTCTTCAAGTCAGATTCTTAACTCGAGGGGCTCCTTTCGTGTCTCCCTTATCCCCATAGAAACGAATGGGGCGGCAGATGGTTTAGCTAAAGAGGGCAGCAGGAGCTAGGCTGACAAATTTTTCATCGACATCCTTGCCCTTCCCCGGCTTGTTAAGGGCGGCTTCCTCATGGAAAAAGCAGGTTTAAGCTAGATTAGAAATGTATTTAGTCCTCCTTTGTGTAGGATATGATAGGTGGGGCAAGCCTGGGATATGATAGGTGGATTAGAAATGTACATTTTCCCATATCAATGAAGCTCAGATTTTTATTTTAAAAATTTTTTTAAAAAAAAAAAAAAAAAAAAAAAAAAAAAGAAAAAAAGAAAAAGAAAAAAAAAAGAGTAGTGGCTTGACTCTTTCTTCCAGTCTTGAGAACCTAGTTGCGGTTGGATTTTATTTTTTTTAAATTATTTTTAATGAAATTTAGTCTGTTGGGTGCATGTCAGGAAATTTGATGTTATTTTGCACTAAATTAGGTTGTGAATGGTTACACTGAATTTCATGAAACATCATGAAGTTTGCCCAAAGTTAGACGGATTAATAATTAAATTTATCATTTGGTATGATTAAACATGCCCTTGTAATGATTAATCATGAAATTTCATGATATTTAGTGCCATGCACCAAACCCATCTTAGTGAAGATCTTTTTTTTTTTTTTTTTTCAAAAAGTCCAAGAATTGTGCAACTAACTAACAAAAGATCCAAAATGGTTATATAGGAGCCTTGGATCTAGGTTACTTTATATTAGCTACTTATGTCACAGGCAACTTATCTTGGTTTCTACTTATTTGGTGGATAGGCATGTTTGGTAAACAACATATTTATCAGTTGTTTATTCCTTAAGTCTATTTGGTTTCCCTCACATCCACCATCCATCATATGGGCCAATCTTTGTTGTGTACCATTCATTGTGTGGGCCCCACCTTTAATGTTGGACATCCACCATATGGGGCCCACTTAGATGTGGCCAATTCATCATTAAGGGCCAACCTTCAATGTGCACCATCTATTATATAGTGCTCATCTTTGATGTTTGTCATTCATGTGTTATGTGGGGCCACCATCAATGTTATTGTCAATATCCACAGCCCATCATATATAGCCCACATTTGATGCGGACTGTCCATCATATGGGCCCCACCTCTGATGTCAGTCATCCATAATGCGGTCTTGCCTTGAATATGGTCCACTCATCGATAGGGCCCACCTTTGATGTGGACCGTTTATCATGTTGGGCCCACCTTGATATGGATCAGCTATCATGTGGAACCCACCATTATTTACCCATCATGTGGAGCCCATCTTTGATATGGATTGTCCATCATGTAGGCCCCACCTTCAATATCGGTTGCCAATCACGCGGAGTTTGCCTTGGATGTGGGTCATTCATCATTAGGTGCCAATCTCAATGTGGACCATCATTCATGTGGGGCACAACTTCATTGTCCATTGACCACCATGTGGAGCTTATCTTTGAAGTGGACCACCCATCATGTGGCCCTCACCTTTGAAGTGGGTCATTTACCTGCTCATTTTGGATATGGGCTATTTATCATTAGGGCCAACCTTTGATGTGGACCATTCATTATATGGGTCTACGTTAATATGGGTGGTCCATCATGTGAAGCCCATCTTTGATGTGGACTGTCCATCATGCGGGTCCCACTTTTGATGTAGACAATCCATCACTTGAGTCCTCCTTTGAGAGAGAGATGTGAAAAGTTAAAAAGCTAAAAATAAAAACTTTAATAGGGGATAAGTTGATTTAAGCACATGAGTTACTTTTGTAATTATATTTACCAAATTTGAGTGAAAAAAAATAACTCAATAGATTAACCTAAGTTAAAAAGCAACTTATTTGGTGCTATACAAAAAGGCAAGTAGTTGGCCCATTGTGGATAATCCTTGCTAAAGGAGAAGGAAAAGAAACAATGGTCAATCCTGGCTACTCTTTTAACAGACATTTTCAGTCAAGGACCTGAGCAATTGACCCATTTTAGTTTTTCAGTGTCCGTTAGAGGCCACAAGTCGGACAGCTAGCATTGCTTATATTTATCTAATGTGAGATATCCAAGGTGAGCCCCGCCACAACTCATTTAGGGCTGCATGTTTATGGGCCCTGGCCGTCTAAATACAAAGACAAATTTCAATACGAGACACGTGCAAGATCAGAACTTTCCATCAGGTAGACCACACTAGGCACGTTGTGAGGGTTAAAGGCATGTACGTAGAACTGCACCGTCATGTATCTCAAATTAAATTTAAATATCAGGATCATCTAGTCAACTATAGATAGGTCATACTCTGATTTGATTGAACCATCCTGACCTATGATAAGAGGGCATATGTTTGTTGAAGTCCAAATGAAGGGTTAGGATTTTTCCAGCTGGCAGTTATTTATTCATGGCCATCCACATCAGGCCCTATCATACCCACGGCTTGGATCACTGAATCATGTGTCCCACTTGCAGAGACTAAAATCCAAATGGTACCGTAGAAATTTCGACCCGACCATTTGCATTCGCAAAACGGCTTATGTCATGTGAGTGGGATCCGCAAGCGTCATCCACGTGGGCCCATCAATTGTTTCGTTCTCCTCCAGAAGAGATATATTCTTCTTTTGACGATTTAACGGATAAAGAGAAAATATCTCTCTTTAATTTCCTTGATTTGGGGCTTTACCAGAAAAGGAGTCGTACGGAACGTGGAGTAGGTGGAAGTTATAGTCCCCATTTCACTATTGGAAGACGAAACTGGCCCCACCCAAAAAGGATGGGCCTGATGTGTTTGTGGCCCCAATTTCAGAAGCCAATTGGAGGGACTCCTAAATCTTTATTGCCAGTTGAACGTGGTCCACGTGTAAGCATGAGACACGTGTATGGGATCCAGACTATTGATCATTTGGTCAGACCTTGTGATGTGAGCTAGCGTAAAAATTAGACTAGTTCACTTATCAGGTTGGTACATGTGAATGTTGAATGTGGACCACTTGTCATCTTTTTTTAACCGTCCTTCTTTTCTTTTTTTTTTTCCTATAGGTGTGGGCCCGCCCAATAAATAAGATGCCTTCCACCCGATGAATGGTCCAGGTATGAACATAAGGGCCGTGCCCCTCAACAGACCTCTTTGGAATCGAAGTTATCTATGCCTCAACTACCACCGAAAGCCAATGGAACAAAATTTCCAAATTCCTTCTTACAGGAGATCAGAACCTTAGAATGTTGTTATACATGATCCCCTGCACGTGTAAGGCAGGCCATGTAAACACCTCAGCAGGTACCAATGTGAAACGTTGGTCCAAGGTCCCGGATGTCCATTTGATGGGACTAACTGGGTAGATGAGAGAGGCCCAAAAATCCGGTCCTCTGTACGGATCAGGGGAGCAGATCAGTTCATTAAATAGAAACTCTGGCCCAGTTTTTCCTTGCTATTCATTGTCCGTGACATTGTGGACACCCACCTAGTTGGGAGTGGATCAGGTGTTACCCGGGTAACACTGTTGTGGTTGTTTCCCTGACCGTGGGCCCACCTTAATATGTGTGTTATATATCCACGCCATCCATTAGTTTTTTCAGATAATTTTAAGGCATGAATCGGAAATTGAAGCAGATCTAAATTTCGAATAGACTACGCCACAGAAAACTGTAGTGAATGACAGTTAAAAACTTCTTGTAGGCTAGATGAGTTTTGGATCAAGCTGACATTTGTGTTTTCCTTTCATCTAGCTCTGTTTGAACTTATCAGCAGGTCCAATGGAGAATAAACATCACGGCACTAGGAAGTTTTGAAGGGTGGGAGATTGTAATCTGTTTCATTTTCGGGAGCATGTCTTGTGTCCTAACGTGATTTTTTATTTATTTTTAGTTGTGCCCCTTTAATGGATTATGCTCGCGGGTGGATTAAAAATTGGTTTTATTTCACCATCTAAATATAGCAGCTCATATATGTTTGTGCTATTATCTGATTTTGAAACTATTTTAATGTTTGCCTAGTTTTTAATGATACATATGATTAGTACTATCTAGGCTAAAAATCAGGTCGATGTGAAACTTGTGTAGGCTAAACAAAAGGAAACTAAACTTCTAAATTCAAGTGGTGTGTCCCAACCATGTTTTAGATCATCTTGGATTTTTGGGTGTCAAAAATATTTATAATAATAATAATAACAGAATCTAAGATAAAGTTGCCCTACTTAAAACATTCCCTGCCCTTAAAATAATTAATCGGTTTTCTCATCAGGTGGGCCACACATGTACATATTGAAACTAAATTGCTGGCCAATTTTTTTTTACCATTAAAAAAAATCCATTGTTCCGTTTTCCTACCATCCATTTTAGTCATAAGACGTGGACCATTTGATAACTGGGCCCATCTGATTTTTGGTAGGGCTGAAAGTCGGGCAGGTTGGGTCGGGCTGGTGCTCAACCCTAACCCAACCCAAGGTTCCTATACCTCAACCCTAACCCAACCCAACCCAACCCAACCTCGGGTTGGGAATTCTCAACCCAAGCGGGCTCGGTCGGGTTGATCGGGTGTATGCGTGCTAATATTTTCGTTATTACATTAATTTATTATATTTAAATATAGGATTACTTTTGTATCTATGATTTTATTAATTATATATGTGATTATTCATCGTAAATAACATCATTTTTTCTTTAAAAAAACAAGCTAAAATATAGGACATCTACTCCTTTAAAAGTCATGTAGCATAGCACGCAATCTATTTAGGAGAGAGAAATCTGGCATATCTTGTTAGCTTGAGTCATTGGAAATGAACTGGACAAATGGAACCCGACATCACTAATGTGCCTTCGACACAAGCGATCTACACTCAATTATAATTTATAAGTAACTTATATATTGTTCGGGTTCGGGTTCGGGTTGGGTCGGGCAACCCAAGACCTCAACCTGAGCCGACTCAAGTTTTATCAGGTTGGTGTTTGTATAGCCCAAGCTTAAAATCGGACCCGATACATCCTGCCCGATCCCAACCCAGTGTTAGGTCGGACACAGGTCGGTCAAATTGAACCCGCCTGACTTTCAGCCCTAATTTTTGGCCAGGGAAATGTTCATGATGGGTCCTACCCGATGAATGGCCCGGATCTGGTCTGCAAATAGATTCAACTCCTGTTATGGCATTTCACACGGAGGCAAATGGAAGAATTATTTATTTATTTATTTAAAGGAAACTTAAATTGCATTGATTGGAATGGGGCGCAAATACAGCCTAGAAACTTCGGGCGGAGAACAGAGAAAAAGGATCTGCCCCGCCTATCATTTGATATACGAAAAAAGCCCAAAGACCCAGCTAAACAAGGAAACAGAAGACAAAATCCAAAATAACACCCGCTGGGATCCGAAACCTGAACGGAAGGAGAGACTAGCGATGAGGCCTAGGAGCTTGGGCTCTGATGGAACCAAGGCCCACCTTGTCAAGAGTAAATGAGAAAGTTTTAATTATATGTGAGCAAAGTTTTATAGTCCCCACGTGAATGTTGGATATTGTAACATGGCCTGACACACAGATTTTTCTTGCAAGGGCCGGGCCTTGTGTCCACATTGCTAGGGGAGCATGACCCACATGTGTTAGCAAGCAATACACACATGTGACAGATTGATACCGTTAATCACTCGGGTAACATATTATATGTGAGCTAATCAAGCGAGTTCAATCATCACGGTTGACCACATAACGAAAAACTGAATGTGGATCACTGTCCCCATTTTCTTTCTAGAAGGCTTGTGCCTATTCGATGAGTAGGCTGACTCATTTTAGGCCACGAAAAGTAGAAGGCGGGTCCCACTTAATGAATGGTCAAGATGTGTCACATCGGCACGTGAAGGGTTGTAGAGTCATCTGGGAATCTGAATTTCACCGTTTATCTCTTGCCACCCCTTTAAGCTATAGAAATAATCTCACCCTTACTACCGAAAGCCAATGAAAGGAAATTTCCAAATCTCATCAGACAGAAGACCAGAACCTTTGAACGTTGAAATATCCCATGATCTCCCATGTCCCATGTACCAATGAAACATACGGCTGCTGGTCCAAGATGTCCGTCAGGTGGGTCCCACTTTCTAGACGCCCAAGCCCGAAAGAATCAGGTCAGGTGCACTGATCAGGTGCGCCGGTATTTATAAAACAAAGACTTGTAGCCGTCCATTTGTTTGTGACGTTGCGGTCCACCTGATGAGTGGAGACTCCCTAGTTTTTTAGGCAAGAGCATCTAAATGGTGGAATACATGCACTTTATTGACGTCTTATATCTTGCACCCATGACCCACCTGATTACCCCTCCGCACGTGTCAATTTTTTCCTCACTCTGTGCATGCAAGTGGATTAATGGAAGTTAGAGAGCATATGCGAAGAGTCCTCATTGCAAGAAGCATGAGGGCATAAAGGGAGAGGATTAGGTGCGGCACCAGTCTCACCCAAGCCCTCACCGTGGAGCCCACTTTCATGTATGAATTCTATATGTACGCCGTCCATCCGTTTTTTCAGATCATTTTAAGGCATGAGCCCAAAAATAAAGAAACAGTGGTGATTAGAGTTCTTCCATCAGATCAATGCCACGTAAAAATGAAAAAGAAGATAGACGGTCAATATGAATAATTCTTTCAGAAAAAGTTTAATTTGGATAACATGTTTCTAAGGAAGAATTTTGGATGAAATGGCAATAACCATCCATCCTATATTAGTGCTTGGGAATCGGATGGTTGTATTAAGAAAGGCAAGCGTTTGGAAAGTCAGTATCCTCCAACAGCATGAGTTTTCATGGTGGCCCTGATAAGGGTTGGAACCTAATGGATGGTCTAGATCAATGATTTAACCATCCAGGTGTCTAAAAGCAGCATGGCACACTAAGAGAACCATTGTCCTCTAATGCACACTGGAGCTTTTCCCTTATTTCCCTTTTGGGTCGTTTAGATGTGGGTAAATCTCAGTTATGTATCATTTTACACAGGCGTTTGGATGTGAAGAGGGATGAAAAAGATCAGAACAAAAGATAAGAAGAAAGAAATTGATTCCACTTGGAGGGGTGAGAAATACTTTCACCTTCTTGGTCTTTCTTTCTTTCTTTCTTTTTTTATTTTTTCCGGTGGAACCCACAAGACCTACAACATGCACCACGGAATTTGCAACCAATCAGAAAAACAGGAGAACACTTCCACTTAGATCATGAGCCATGGGTCCTACCATGTAAAGAATCTTCCAATCATGCTGCTACCACTCTCCTCCTTGCACCCTCCAAATAGTTTGAGAGATAGGCACGAACCAACCAAAAGCCAGCCCATCATCATCAACCCCATTCAAATAGTGGGCCCTTCCAAGTAGCCATCTATAAATGAAAGGTCACCCTTAGAGTGGCCTTGTGCACTAAAATCAACCCCTTCTATCAGTTTTCACCTTAGCCTTCCTCTATCGAATGACATCCCAAGCAGACCTTGCCAAGGTAGGGAAAGATGCGTTTGATTTACTTGAAGGGTATCTAGCTCGGAAAAGAAGGCCTCCTTCTCAAGCCCAACCTTATGCTCAAATCCAACCATTTGCTCAAACGGTGGCCCAGATTCCCCAAAGAAACAACATCATAGATGGAAACCCGGCCATTGAGATACAGACTTACGTAATTTCGATGCGGAGGAGCATTGTATGTAGATATCGGGAGCTGCACTAAGGTTCTGACTTCTGCATGGTACCATTGTAGTTCAATGTGGTCTCTCTCCTTCGGGGATAGGCATTTGCTTGTAGTAAGTTATGTAAGCATATATGGATGATAATATTACTATTTTCCTTCTTAGAAGTACTAATTTGCTTTGCTGGTGGGAACAATGACTAAGGCCCTTGGCTTAGGAATCCAAACCATTCTTTTGTTGGAAAACACTTGGATGGATCATGTGAGCTGTAATATATAGTGAGCTCAATACGGATAAAAATTACACGAAGAGAGGAAAGAAAAAAGCCAATTACGAGAGATTTGATGTAGAGTGGGTCGTGGACACTTTCGTGGCAAAGATGGACTAGAGAAGGCCCGAGGTGTAACTGATCCGGACCATTAGAACATTAAAACAGTTGCATCTCACTAACCGGGCATGAGTTTCCCGACATAGCATATATGATTTTAGAGTAGGAGAAGATACTGTACCAACCAACTGCTACACCAGTTGCCCATGCTAGATTTGCAACATTCCATCATATCAATGGTCAAAAGTCTTGTATAACTTTTGATCCTTTGAGTTGTATAAGACGTGTCCAACATGAAAAGGGTTTAGAAAAAATAGGAGAATAATGTAGAGACTGTTTATAAATAGTAAGTTTGCTATTTATAGTAAATCAAGTTTCTTAGCTGTTTGAGTATAAAACTCTGTCCAAGGTTTGAGCTCATTATTTAAAGAGATGTAATTTCATTTTTTATAATCAATCAATTTATTTTTAAATTTATTATAAATTATTTCTAATTTATCCCCCGTGGATTCGAGGAAACTCTGTGAGGAATCTAGAGCTCCATGAATTTAGAGTAGTCATTCCCTGAGGAAGATGGTGATCGACCTCATCACATCCCTCCCGGCATCGATATTAAAGCTACTATATATGTTGGATTATGCAGGTTCGTTGAGCATGACCCACTACTATTAAATGGGTCATGTTGGGTTAGGACAGGCTCAAAAAAATTTATGCAGGTGGGTTAGGACCAGATTTCTTGACTCATTATTAAATAAGGTAGAGTCTGAGCTGACCCCAACCTGGGCCAAATCCAATTCATTGTGAGGCCTACCCCAGCCCATTTAGTAATTAACCTTCCAAAAGAATCCACTTGATTGAGAGGTGCTGGCTATAAATATTTAGCCTTTGTACGAACTGTGAGCTTTTGTCACATTTCCTTCCTAAGCTTTCTATTTAGAACACCAAATGAAGGGTTAGGATTTTTCCATCTACGTGATGTTTATTGGAGGGCCATCCGCAAGGGTGCCTGTATAGTACCCACAGTTCAAATAACAGAACCATTCCCACTTGTTCAAGCTGAAAGCCATATGCTACTGTACAAATTTTGACTCGAACATTTTTTTTTAACTAAAAGAGGACACCTGCCTCAATTCATTAAGCTGCACAGAAAATTACAGTCCTTTGGGTATAGCCAGACAAAAAATTCTAGCCACACCTATCGTGTAAAGCATACAACTATCTAACCAACTACCAACCACCCGGACCCAGACATAAAGAGAAGAGAAGCCGCTGATCCCAACCGCTACCCCGGGGACTCTCTGATAGAGCCAATTCCTACTATGTCCAGAAAGAGCAGGCCACGAACAAGAGGAGGAAGGTCCCGGACATCACCAAAAACTTGAGAACACTGCTTCTGACTGCCCTGCCTGTCCATACCGTCGGCTGGACCATTCCCCTCTCTGCGGATCGCTGAAAAGACGATGTTTCCACTTCGCCGCAAACTCTTAATTCTATTAACCCAGTAACGTCATTGCCAGGGGATTGGGGAATCCGAGGAAATGAGACTAACCACCACCTTGATTCGATGACAATTCTGTTGAGGCTTCGCTCCAAACACAAAACAATACCATCGTAGATTGCTCTCACTTATGCCTTGTTGTTAGTCCCCATCCCGTAGCCCACCTGGAAAGCAAAAATCAACCTGCCTCCCTCATCCCTACAGACACCCCCTCCCCCTGAATGGCCCGGATTACCAGACGTCGAACCATTCACGTTGAGTTTCACCCAACCTGCGGCTGGTTTAACCCATTTAATGACTTGAGAGAGGCATGGAGGATGGGAAAAAGAATGTTCCTTTGTCACCCAACCTGATCCAGAGCTTGTGTGGGTCACATAATAGAAAATAATGGTGACAAAGGAACCCACTATTACATATTCACTTCTAACAAATATCCTAGTGAGCCTAGAAACTTTCAATAGTCACTATTATTTTTTATTTTGTGGGCTGTAAAAGCACTGGATCGGGCTGATATTTGGGCCCTAGCCCTAAAATGACATGACAAAAAGGATGAGCGGAATGGATTATACACATACATCAGTGTGGGCCCATTTGGGTCGTGGTTTGCATGGGTCGTAGTTGCCATGTTATATGGGTAGTGGTTGTCATGTTGTATGAATCGTGGTTTTGAACGTGTTTACGTCCTTTTCTACCAAACCATTGGTACCATAGCTTAAGGCCCACATTGGGGTGATCTATTTCGTTCACCTTGTCGACATGCTCCGCATGGGCCCAAAAAGTCCTAACTTGGGTAGTGTCCACTTCTAACAAACATCACAGTGAGCATGAAAAGTTTTCAACAGTGGGTTCCATTGTCCCCATTGTTTTCTATTATGTGGCTCACACGAGCTCTGGATCAGGCTGATATATTTCTGGGCCCGAGTCATTAAAATGACATGGCAAAAAGGATGGGCGGCACGGATTATACACATACATCAATGTGGGCCCCACGAGATTGGTCCTTGCCCACGCGCAAAAAAAGGGTTTTGTACACATCACTTTCTTGGCATTAAATACGATGTAACTTCTTCTTCCCTTGAAAACGGTATAACTACTGAAACAAGGACAATGACATTTTGGTCCAAGTAATTTTCAGAAGCATCATGTCAGAAGGCCCTTCTTATAATATATGGAATGACCTAACTTTCTAGGTAATTTGCCCAAACTTCGAGGCGAGTACGGTCAATTTCCTAGAGAAATAGATTCTCTTGTCGATTGCACCCTAATTTATTTGTAGATATTGTGCTTTGCTTCATGGGGAAGTTAATGATATCTTCAAATCTTTTTGATGGCACATAAGGGAGACTTATCTTTGATCTGATCCATTAATTCATTCAAACAACTATGAGGAAGCCATGGTGCAAGAATTATGCTGATCAGATGATCCTAGCCCTTTGAGTCCCGCCAATTTTTTACAGCATTCATTGTTTTCAAGCCATGTACATGGTTAGAATCATCACATCAAACTATTACTTTAGAATCGTAAGGATCCATCTACTGGATATTTCAAGATGATGATCATAGCTATCTTGTTTCTCCTTTCAATCTTAATTATTTACTTTTATGTTATTGATCGCAAGCTTGGGATCATCTGATCGGTGTAACTTCTGCACTACTATGGCTTGTTGCTAATTATATAAATAAATGAATGCTGCAAATCAATAATAGGTCACCCCGTGTGTAGTTTAAAAGGTTTAGGATGAAGTAAAACCCTTTTATTTTTGTTACATATATATATGCGGTGTGGGAGTAGCATGGGGCATGCGTCAAAATATAACATATATGTGAGATCTGAGCACTCCATCAGGTGATGTACACTATTCAGATCTTTGGGCATAAAATCAGGCCATTTCACTTAGGTGGGCCACGGAACATAAAAAGTAAAAAGCAAATTTATAGTTAGAAAATGGTTTTACCAGTAATTATTTGCTATGGCTAACTTGAGGAATGAAATTGCCTGATTGTTTAGGATGTCAATCTAAATATTATGAAACCTAGATCTCTAAAAATTGTTTCATACTCGAACGTGTGCCTTTATGCAGATGCATAGTTTTGCATGCATGCCAGAATCAGCAAACTCCATAATATATACTATAGTATTAGGCTGAGATCAAGGAAGAAATATTCACTGCCTTTCAAAGGCTTATGAAATGTCATTTTTTAGAAATTGAGAGAAATGAAAGGAAATAACACCATTTAAATAGAAAAAGAAAAAAAAATAATCTGGGAGCATAATGCTCGCGTTGAGTAGAGTTTCATTGAATATTTTCTTAAGATTTGTCTAATAAGCTAATCTCTCGTTGAGCTTTGTCTGAGTTTTTAACCCAGTTGTGACCTGATTGTGGTTCCTAAGTCACAGTAAAATGGAATCGAGTTGAACAGTCTGGATTAGCCCTGTCGAGCTTCTTGGATAAAAATATCTTGATGGTACAAGTTGCAATTTCTAAAAGGTAGGCTAAGGTGGTATTCCGTCCGATTGGATACTCAACAAATTCTATCTTATCTAATTAGTTTTTAATCATGTAAAAATATTCCAATAATAAATAAAGTAGATGGGCTCCTGTATTGAGGGATCATGGCATGCTGGGTCCCACCAATGGCCATATTAACCAACTAAGCCACGTGGACCAATGGGTCCTGCATACATTGATGTGTCCAATTAGTGGGGCTAGTGTTGAGAAGTGGAACACATCTGGGGCCGCCCACGACCAGTCGAGGTTGCGCGGATTTCGTGTCGCAAGTCCTTTCGCAACTGGGATACGGAAAGGGAAGTTGCCAAAACTATAAATTGGGGTCCCTAGGGCTATTCTAGGTTAAGGTGAATTTAAGGAAATTATTCTGAGGTGTGGGCAAAGGATTTTCTCTGTACTTCCAAGGGAGAGGTTAGTATATTGCCTTGTAATCTTCGTTTCTCTTCATAGTGGAATTTTGCATCCGTGATTTTTTACCCTAGTTTGGGGTTTTTCCACGTATATCTTGTCTTGTGGTTTGTTTTGGATTACTTTGATCTATTTCTAGTTTATATTTCTTCATGTCTATCATTTGTGGGTGAGGCCTTAGATTGGATCTAGGCTCACTGTGTTGTTGGCGTGTTGCGCAACAGCTAGCTACTTGGATAAAAATATCTTGATGGTACAAGTTACTTTCTCTACTTACACAGGAAGATAAGAGACTTATTTCAGATAAGTAAGCTTGGTTTATGATTAGTTATAAGTAACTTTTTTATTTTAAAGTATTTAATTATTTCAATTAAAATTTTTTGCTTTTCTACTTTTCACATATTGCTGAAGAGAGTCGAAGTTGATAAGTATGTTGTTTGCCGGATATACTTATTTTCTTAATAAGTAGAAATTAAGATAAGCTACTTGTGACATAATAGCTTATATTAAGCAACTTAAGATCCAAACGTAGGACGCGTAATGCGTCTTACCCCACCGGTTTCCAGCTTGGGAACAGGCAGGAGCTTTGAATGGCCACTATGGTGTATGGGTCTTTTCCACACGATACATCCATTTTTTTTTCCTATCATTTTATGGTATAAGCCCAAAAATGAGGCAGATCCAAGGCTCAAGTGGAGTACACACCGGGGATTAAACTCTTACCATTGAAAACTTCTTCTCGGGGGCCCAGAAATTTTGGATGGAGCTGATATTTGTGTTTTCTCTTCATCCAGGTCTATGTAACTTTATGAATAAGTTGGATGGAAAATAAAAATCACGGTGGGCCCTATAAAAGCTTCAATGGTGAGAATCATTATCACCTCTGCTTCTTGTGGTGTGGTCCACTTGAGCCTTGGATCTGCCTCATTTTTGGGAGGATACCCTAAAATGATACTAAAAATTAGATGGATGGTGTGGATGCAATCCACGTACCCAAACACACCTTTAATATCTAACCTGTATTTAAGTAGTTGTTAGGAATCAAATCCATATTATGGTGGTCCTTACTCTTACTCCAGTGGTAGACTCCCAGGAGTATCAAGTTTCAACATCTGGTTTCGAGTTCGAGTACCCATAGGTGGTGAAATCCCACCATGGCGTGGGTGTATTATATCCAGAGGTTTGCTAGCCCACACACAGCACCACACGTGTACTACACATGCGACCTGGCTGATCAGTGGACCAGCCTGATTTTTTCTTACAGTCGTCATGATGGTGGGACCCCTGATGCACTGCTCAGATGTCCAACATCGTTCGGAGTTGGTATGCGTGCTGCGTGTGGAAGGGGATGCGTGTAACTCTTGCAAACCTCCTAATTATGTTACTTAACTAAGAATACTCACGCCATTCAGCTCTTTCCATGTGGCCTGTGGAGATATTTATAGCTAATCCACCATTGGAAAGGAATTTGAGAACCTTTGAATGGTTGAAAATATCACATGTGTGTGGGGGTTGTGACTATTGTTGGGGGCCTTTGCACAAAACCTTAGGATCTAGCCTCCAAAAACACAAGAATTATGGGATAATAAAGCAATGAAATAAATCAAAGCATAAGCCACACGACACAAGAGAATTTTACGTGAAAAACCCTCAAAGAGGTAAAAACCACGGATCCTCGTCCAGATCAACAATCCACTATAAAGTAGAATGTTACAACCGATCATAAGCACACACTGCTTAGATCAAACTTCTTCACTTACGCAGGAGTGGATGAACAATAAGAGAATAATGAAAAACAGAGGGATCTCACCGATCACGAGGATGTAGAAGCACTGAGACGTGGACTGCGAAGTAGATCACCTTTACGATCAGAATCTCCCTTCCACAAACTTCCTTTCTCTTTATCTCTCTCTCTCCTTTGATAGCCCTAAGTCCTCTTAGAGTACCTTTAGGAAACCTTAGAATACCCTGGAATACACCCTAATCCCGCATACACCCCTTTATATAAGAATAGAAGGAGGTGGAATCGAAATAGGAAACAAATTCCTCAGAATCTGCGTTTCCACAATCGTATCTACATAACTCTTCAATGATATCGAAGGTCCTTCGATGACAACCTTCGATATCAACTAAGACCCTTTGATGATATCGAAACCGGATCAGAACTGTCTAACGACCAGGGGTGAAATATCTCGACAATTATCGATGATATATATCGAAGCTAGTTCGATTTCATCGAACCCAGTAATGAGGAGAAAATCTCCATCAAATCTCCCCCTTTTCGACTCAGGAGGAATTCACTTTCTTCAAGTTAGCCTGGTTTCTACAAATCTTAAACTTGTCCTTGAGCAAAGCCTTGGTCATTATGTCTGACCCATTATCGTCCGTGTAGACCTTCTCAAGCTGTAACACCTTCTGTTCCAAAGTATCCATGATCTAGTGATACCGAATCTCTATGTGCTTCGACTTGGAGTACTGACTTGTATTCTTGCTCAAGTGTATAACACTTTGATTATCGCAATAGACCACGTGTTGCTTCTACTTCAGGCTAAGTTCCTGTGGGAACCTCTTCATCCAAAGCATCTCTTTACATGCCTCTGTGACTGCAATGTACTTAGCCTCTGTTGTCGATAATGCTACGACCTTCTGTAGCTTGCTCTACCAAGAAACCACTCCCCCTGTAAACGTGAACATGAACCTCGATATAGACTTCCTGGAGTTTATGTCACCTGCCATATCTGCAGCTGTGTAGCCCTCTAACACAGGTTTTCAGTCACCATAGCACAGGCTCAACATATATAAGCCTCTTAGATACCGCAGTATCCACTTCACCACTGCCCAATATTCTTTGTCAAGATTGAAAAGATACCGGCTAATAACACCAACTGTATATGTTATGTCTGGGTGTGTACACACCATAGCATACATCAAACTTCCTACTGCTGACGTGTAGGGTATCTTCTGCATCTCATCCACATCTGCCTTCGTCTTGGGACACTATCTGACGCTTAATCTAAAGTGATCATCCAGCGGAGTACTGACCGGCTTCACTGCATTCATATTGAACTGCTCTAAGACTTTCTCAATATATGACTCTTGTGACAGCCAAAGCTTTCTGCTGCTTCTGTCATTGGTTATCTCCATTCGTAGGATCTGTTTACCCGGGCCCAAGTCTTTCATCGGAAACGACTTGCCCAACTCTTGTTTCACCCTGTCGATCTTCTTAATATCTTTTCCCATGATGAGCATGTCATCAACGTATAACAACAGAACTAAGAAATCACCATATGAGAACTTGCACGTGAACACAGAGTGGTCCGACTCTGTTTTGTCATACCCACACTTCAATATAAACGAGTCGAACTTCTTGTACCATTGCCGTGGAGATTGTTTCGGCCCATACAAGCTCTTCCTCATCCTACACACCATATGTTCCTTGCCCTTGACTTCGAACCCCTCTGGTTGGTGCATGTAGATCTCTTCTTCCAGGTCACCATGGATAAAGGCAGTTTTAACATTTAACTGCTTTATTCCAGATCCATGCTAGCCGCTAACCCAAGCAACACCCGTATGGATGTCATATTCACCACTGGTGAGAATATCTCCTCGAAGTTTTTACATTTTCTCTGACCAAACCCTTTCACCACAAGTCTGGCCTTGAACCTCGTCTGTGAATTCTTCTGCTCAACCTTCTTTCTGAACACCCACTTGTTGCTCAAAGCTTTCTTGCCCTTAGGCAGTTTCACCATATCATAGGTGTGGTTCTTATGCAAGGATTTCATCTCCTCTTGTATAGCTTTCAACCACTTCCCCTTATGCTCGTCGGTTAGGGCCTCAGAATAATCTTCTAGCTCTCCCCATCAGTGAGCATAATGTACTCATGCGACGAGTACCTCTTGGATGACTGGCTATCCGTAGATGACCTCCTCACCTGTGGCTCAACAGGTGGATCAAGTGGGGGCTACTCCCCTGGTCCATCTTCGGAAGGAACTCCCTCGTCCTCTGCACCTTGCTGTACTCCTCCGTCATCAGGCACCACGGGAGGAATAATTGGATTCATGTCCTCTAGCTCACCTGAACTAGGCTAGTTCTTCTCTGGTTTACCAATATCTTCTATACACTGATCTTCAAAGAAAACTACATCTCTGCTCCTGACAAGCTTCTTCTCGGTAGGATCCCACAATCTGTAACCGAACTTTTCACCACTATACTCCAAGAACACACATTGTCTGATCTTCATATCGAGCTTGGATCACTCGTCCTTTGGTACGTGAACGGATGCCCTGCATCCAAACACTCTGAGATGACTGTATGATGGATCTTGTCCAGTCCACACCTTCTCAGGCACTTCTCCATTCAACGAGGCTGATGGAGACCTATTTATCAAATACACTGCTGTGTGCATTGCTTCTCCCCAAAACGTCTTGGGCAATTTCTCATGGGAGAACATGCATCTGATTATCTCTACAATAGTGCGATTCATTCGCTCAGCTACACCATTATGCTGGGGGATCTTGGGAACCGTCTGTTCATGCTGTATACCCAAGGACTTGCAATACTCATGAAAGTCGGCAATATATTCATCACCATTGTCAGTGCAGATGCACTTCAATAATCTACCTGTCTCTCTCTCTCGATGTCACGCCCCAAACTCGGAAAACGGGCTCACAAAATTTCCAATCGCCGAATCCGGTGCCGACAGCCTCCGTAGTACCCCATTCTCGGCTCCCATCGCCCATATGCCAGATTCCGATCCTGGGATCCTACAAGGAGGATTTTCAGTATGAATTTTTTTTTTTTTAATGGAGCATAACCACAAGCATAACCAAGTCACAAAACAACATCACCACATATCCACTATATCAAAAACTTTTAAGTACAATGCGGAAAGGGAAATACAGGGTGATCAAAAAACTCCAAAAAGAGATCTGATACGCACTCCTGCCTCAGCGCTGCTGCTGTCCAATGGTACCTGCACGCAACGGTCATGCATAAGCTTACAAAAGCTTAGAGGGTGGTGTAAGTGTGTGCACAAGGCAAACACTAAGTGTACAATATCAGAGTAATGTGAAAATATGCGGTAAGTCCATGAATGCTATCAGCTGTACCAAAGCTATGTAATGCAGGGCATGAATGCTATAGGCCATACCAAGGCCATGCGATACGAAACATGAATCCTATCGGCCATACCGACGCAATACAAGGCCTACGTAGCCGAATGCCATATGCGAGATGTAATACAAGCATGTCAGTCCTCATCAAGTACACATATTAGTATAGTTCCTCTCTGGATATCACCGGGGTCCAACACACCTCACACTGACTGCCTCCCCCCTAGCTGCACAGTCAAGCAAGTGGAAGAGACCACATTATCCGCCTGACCAGTAGTCTGCCAATACCTACCCGGCTCGTCGATAGCGGACTCATTTGCTAGCTGGTCAAACTCAGCCTAGCTTATAGCCCCCTCACTCAGGCGGATAAGGCCACACCCCCTTCCAACCGACCACGACACAGTGGGAGACGCGGCATACTGGTATTCGGCACTCGGGCGCTCGTGTATCCACTTGGTCTAGACGTTGGAGCATCTCCTGGTACCAAAAAGGTTCTGGAACTTTCACCCAAGGACATCCTAAGTGCCCACAGTGCTGGAACAAAGTATTTTCGGTATCCGATATGACCATCCACGATGTGCCTGTGGAGTCACGGCCCTGATGTCGCTAGGGCATGCAGTGATCAAGTCACACATATGAGATGCATGATTCACACCGTACAATCATGCAGCAATCTCCCGTGTACCATGCGATCATGTGGGGCACTCCGTCTCATAAGGAGTCCCGTAAATGTCTCAGTCCAACGGCTTATGCTATGTTCAAACATTCCTCATATCAAGCATACAAATGATGCGTATGGGTATGAATCATGGAGCTATACTAAGCATGTTATAAAATGGTGAACTATCAACAAATGTGGGCCTACTAATGGGCCCTAGGGAGAGTTATAATGCGGACATTTAACCAACATTATTCTTACAACGTAGACGTCAAACCAACATTGCTCCCAAGGCATAACCTGTCATCAAACATTATTACACACACTATGGAGGAATCACTCATTGTAATGGACCCTAAGGACATCCTGTTGGGCCTCGACCCATGGGCCTTATATTCATCAAATGGGCCGCATCATATGGGCCTTTTATAAATCTAGTGGGCCACATCAAAGGGGCTTTATGTACATTGCAATGGGCCATATCCCGTGGGCCTCAAATACATTGAATGGGCCCCATCACATGGGCCTTATAAATATCAAGGTGGGCCTCAACAACAGGCCACAAATACATCAAATGTGGCCTCAACAATGGGCCATAAGCAGGACATAATGGGCCTGATCACTTGGGCCTTATATATACACCAAGGTGAGCTACACCAAAATACAAGTGGTGAGGATGATTTCCACCATTAAAATTCCTAAGGCCCACCAATAGATATATATTATATAATATAATATAATATATATATATATATATATATATATATATATATATATATACACACACACACACACACACACACACATGTATACACACACCACACACACGCACGCACACAGCACACACTCACACACACATGCACACACACGTGCACACTCACACACGCATGCACACACACGTGTACACATACACACATATGCACACACCCGCACGCACGCACGCACACACACAGTGGGCTCCACCGTCCGCTGGATGGTGGGATGTAAACACATACCCACTGTGGGTCCCATGTGGGGCCCACCATAATGTTTATCTTCCATCCAAACCATTCATAAGGTCGGGGAGGTCTGGAAGAAGGGGAGAAACAAATTTCAGCTTGGTCCGAAACTTCTGTGGACCCAGAAAGAGGTTTCAACGGTAAACGTTCATTCACACTGTTTCCTATGATGTGGGCCACCTGAGTCATGGATGGGCCTGAAATTTGTAGCGGACCCACTTCAGGACGTGGCCCACCAAATGGATGGAGTGGATATAATAAATACATCATGGTGGGGCCCACGGTTGAGGGCCGTGGAGCCCTGGCGTCCGCCCGCCAGCCTACGTGAGAGCGCAGCAGCGTACTGCTGCTGCTGCTGTGTCAGTGGCAGCAGGCGCTGCCTCTCCCTAAAAAAAAAAAAAAAAAAAAAAAAAAAAAAAAAAAACCATTTTCTTGAGGTTTTTCACGTGTGAGGCCCTCTTCAGCCAAATCCACCTTGTCCACTGGTTTCCACGGCCCAAGGCCAGTCCATCAAGATCAATATTGGACATTTTTCAACGTGTAGAAAGATTAAGGTGAGTTTCAACGGTAAAAATCACTATTTCCAAAGGTATGGTCCGTTTGAGAGTCGGATTGACCTCATTTTTCGGTTCAACGCCTAAAATGATACGGGGAAAAGGATGGACGGCGTGGATTGAAGACATACATCAAGATGGGCCCTATACAAGTGGCCCCCTTTCCAAAGCTTTGAGACAGGCTAATATTTGTGTTTTCAAAAACGTCCAGGGAGCGTTCCAGCGTCCCTGGACGGGTTGGGTGCTCTCATGCACAAGGTGGGCCCTGCTCAAGTGGGCCATCAGATGGCGGATGGTGTGGGTTCAACACATATAAAAGTGGGCCCCACCTATAATCGGCTTGGATCTAAAACATGCTTCATGGTGGGGTCCATCCAAGTGGGCCACATGGCCATATCATCACATCAAAAATAATGAAAAAGAAATGAAGAGAAGGAGAGATGGAAGACCGAGTGACGGAGGGACCCCGGTACTATGGGCCCTCCCTTTCATGATCTACAACATACATCAAGTGGGTCCCATTATATGTGGGCCCATCAAACCGAAAATCAACGGTGGAGATCCTTTCTCCACCAAATGTAAGGTCTAGATGACCCTATCCATACATGAAAAATAAACGTCATGATGGGGTCCATGGAGAATGGCCCCATCATGGAATGATCATGAGAATCAAGATGGGTCATCGGCCACATCTTAGGGTCCAAAGTGAGATCCACACCATTGATCGGTGGGCCTCACTTGGCCCATCATAAAGAAATGTGAAAACTAGCCTATGGGAGCACCCACCGGTTGATCTCTTTGGTCCGTTGGAATGCCTATCTCCTTGTGCTCCTCTTTGATGGTGGAGGATGATGTTTGAATGGTTAGGATGATGGTTAAAGGGATGGGAAATATGGGCCACCAAAATCACTCTTTTCTCTCCATGGGAAGGCTTGAACGAGAGTCTCTTCTCTTGCTTGGGAAAAAGTGATGAGAAATGAGGGAGAGAAAGTGTGTAGTAAAGAGAGGGAGAGAGTAGCTTAGGTTGGCCATGATTGTTTGTAAGAGAGGGTGGCTTGCAATAAATGGTTGTAAGAGGGCTAAGGGTAGGGTGGCTAGTCATAAGTACTTGTAAGAAGGCTAGGGGGTAGGGTGGCTATAGCTAGAGTGATGTCATCTATTACCCTCATAATTACCTAGGGATTTGTGCCACATGGGATGGGTGGGTCCCGCAATGTGCGGTCCACGGTTATTATAATGTATGGTCCACATCTTATGATCTAAGCATCGGATTGGCGCATGAGACGCGGCGTTGGAATCGCGGCGACGGCGCGGTCGCAATGGTATGGGTATCGGATTAAACAGACTCGAATCTAAAGGATACGACTTACGGTCGTGTACAACGTCGATTATCAGTTGCGGATTGCCGAACTTCGACGGAAATGATCGCAGGATTCATCGGAACAGTACGAACTAGGATACGGGTCTTACACTCGACCATAGCATGAAACAATTTAAACACACTAAAGATCTCGTCCTTGGATTTCAAAGCATAAACCCAAACCTTCCTAGATGCATCATTTATAAAAACAACAAAATATAATGCCCCACCCAAGGTTTTTGTCCTCATAGGACCACAAACATCAGAATAAACCAAATCTAATGCATGCACTTTATTAATATGAGAAGTAGATTTAACAAATGAAACTCTATATTGTTTCCCTGATAAACAATCAATACAGGTTTTGAGAGGTGTACCTATCATGTCTGGAAGGAGTCGCTTCCTCGTTAGTAGCTAAAGCCATTTTTCACTCATACGGCTTAGACGTTTGTGCCACATGTCAATAGCTGAATCTTCCGCTGCGTTCAACCCAACCTTGCACACACTAACACTTGCCTTGTAAAGGGTGCAAAACTTCCTTCCTCTAGCTGTGATCAACGAACCCTTGATGAGCTTTCAGCGCCCACCAGCAAACCGGCTTTCATAGACATCATCATCCAGCCTTCCCATCGACATCAAGTTGAGGCGAAGGTCTAGGATATGCCTCACATCCCTGAGAACCAATGTGCAGCCCACATTTGTCTTCACACAAATATCACCGACCGCTACGATCTTCGATACACCAGAATTTTCTATCTTCACGGTCTCATAGTCACTTGACTTGTAGCTTGTGAAGAAGTCTATGTGTGGAGTCGCTTGAAAAGAAACTCCCAAGTCAATCACCCAGTCGGTGTCCTGACTCGTAGCCGTGAGACATACATCGTGATCTGTTGAAAGAATAACTACAACATCGCCATCTAAAGCGACTGCAATGGAATCTGATTCATCTTCCTTCTCCTTTCCTTTTCCTTTCGTGTCGTTCTTATTCTTACGACATTCATGCTTATAGTGGCCCTTCTTGCCACAATTACAGCATTCAACATCCTTCTTGGTACTCGACTTGCCTCTTGATTTATCTCTGGCCTTCCCACCGTTCCCGTTCTTTCTTCTCCCCCATTCCTGTGTCACAAGGGCCTCTTGCTGAGTAGACCCTTGAGACTTCCTCCTTATCTCCTCATTAAAGAGACAACTAGTTACCTGTTCCATGGATACCTTTCCGTCTGGCGCGGAATTACTTAGAGACATCACCAATGTCTCCCAACTGTCAGGCAATGAACTAAACAATAACAAAGCCTACAGTTCATCATCCAGGACCATCTTCATAGCGGAGAGCTGGTTCACTATATTGCTGACCTCATTCATGTGCTCGGCCACAGAACCACCACCATCTTTGAACTTGAGATTCACAAGTCGTCTTATCAGGAAAATTTTATTACCGGCTGTCTTCCTCTCATACAGCCATTCCAATTTCAATCATAGGCTAGCGGGTGAGGTCTCCTGTAACACCCTGTACTTTTCAGTACTCGAGTGTTACTATGTAATCTAATGTAATGTAAATACAAAATTAATACAACGTAAACATATACACTATGGGAAGTTATTTATATACTTTGTAAGATTTAAGATTTTCATATTAAGATGATAGGTAACTATAACTCATATTATATGTATACACTTATGATATCATTAAATTACAAAATCTATAATACATGAAAATAAAATATATTAGAAAAAGTTACAATGAATAACATACTCCAAACAATTCAACAACTTATATGAAATTAAAACATAACACACATGTAACCGTACAAATAATGTACAAATAATATGGACATTAATCTTTGCTTGCTAATATTTGTACAATTTATATGTTAACAACCTGTGATAATATAAAAATACATAAGTGATAGTAATAATGATAATAATAATAGTAATAATAAATATTAGAATTATTCTAATAATAACATTTAATGTTCTAAATTCATAGGACAGGGGTCCCAGTCACCTAAATGAATTCTTAGGGCTTTGTAACCATTGACGATCAACTTCGGGATGACCTGATCATCAGATTGACATGAATCCATGAAAAAGACCATGGTTCCGTTAGTTTGGTCCGCCTAAACCTTGGATGTGCTTAATCTTTGGCCAGACCGTCCATCTGGACGCACTAAGGAGAATGGGCGGTGTGGATTCCTCTCCGACATCACGGCGGACCCCACCACGAGGTGTGTATGCATAGAGAGGACGTGCACTCGCTATGCACGGGTCCTGAGAGACCGGTCAGCACGGGCTGACCCGTGCTCTTTCCAAAAATAGAGAGTTTCCTCTCTCTCTCTCTCTCTCTCTCTCTCTCTCTCTCTCTCTCTGTAACGCCCCGTGTTTTCAGGACCCGAGTACACGACCCATTTCCCAAAAACTCGAGTGTTAACTTATAAAGAGCCAAAATCCACATATTTTTTTTCTTTCATCAGAGTAAGCAGATGAGCGTAGTATGGACAAATTAGACACAGAGGAAAATTTCATTTGCATTTGGAATATACAAGAAGCTGACCATAATGACTTATACAAACCAATGTTCCCATTCTTACAATACAAAATGAAATAATATTACATGTGAAATAAAGTAAGTTACAACAATCTTGAGATGTGAAATCCTTTAGCAATCTTATGAACCGCATCGGCTTGCTCTACACCTGCATCAACTGTTACGGTTTGATAGTGTAAATGGCTATCGCAGTGAGGAGCACCCTCTAAGATTACGCACTAATCATTCATAATCCAATATAGATTGCAAGTCATGAAATTGGATACACTATACAAGGCCTTTCATAATCATACTCATATTAAGAAAATCTCACCAATCAACAGAATTTCATCACAAGCAAAATATAATGGTAGTCGTAATACAAGGAAATATGTCCAAATAACCAAACAATCAAACATATGATTTTCTATTGCGCCCGAAATCACATTGTACGTGAACTCCGCAAGATGGCTAGAAAATCGAGAAGCGAACTTAGGCTCCACCAGGACATCATGGCACAAGAGAAATTCGTAAGGCGAATAGAAAAGTACCCTTTAAACCCCCACTTCATCCCAAGATCATGTCGTACGTGAACTCCGCAAGATGGCTAGAAAATCACTAAGCGAACTTCGGCTCCACCCAGAAATCAGGGTACGACTGACACCGCAGATGAAGAGACAATCAACATATAAACTCTAGACCACTTGAAAATCATGTCGTACGTGAACTCCGCAAGATGGCTAGAAAATTGCTAAGCGAACTTCGGCTCCAACCGAAAATTATGGTATGACTGAACTCCGCAAGATGGCTAGGAAACAACAGGGTATGCGAACATACCCAACAAGCCAGAAAGGGCACCACTAGGCCATCAAAGTCATGAGGGCAAATATACAATCCAAGCCACATAAGCGACGTGCGGTCCAAGCCACATAGGCAAATGTGCGATTCAAGCCGTATAAGGCAAATGTGGACCGCAGGATCATAAGTCCAAGGTAAGTTCAATTCAATTCATCATTCAAGCACAAGTGGTAGCATATAAATAAATTAATACATATACAATAAAGGATAACATGTTATCGTCGAACCATTCATTCCTGCTATAATTTAAAAGAAACCTTTATCGCCCAACACATGAATTACTATACAACAAGTTAGCATATTCAATAGTAAAGTGAGTAACTCAGTTAAGGGAATCATGCCATCATCTATATCTAGATTAATTAAATCAAGTGGGAAGTTCGAAGGGTGAGTCCTCACCTTATGTTTGAACCGCCTGCACCATTGCTAAGAAGTGAGTGCTTCCTTGGAATCAATTCCTACCACCAATTGCAAAGTTGTACAATTAGACCCGAGCTTACACACTATTTAGGGTCTTAACCTAGCTGTTGGATTACCCAGGTCTAGGGAGGGCTTAGGGTTTTCACCATAAGGTTTAGGCTTAGGCTAGATTTTCAGGTTTTGGTTATGGGATTTGAACCCTATTTTGTGTGGCCATTTATGATACTATCAACGGAAGAAATTAGATGAATAAAATTAATCAAGTGAATTGGTTATTAATTTTTAGGAATATTAATAATGGCTACTATTATATTAAATTATCTAATACAACCCACGATGAATAATAATATTAATAATCTCAAAACAATTATTAATATTAATAATATACTTAACATTTAGCTAATGTGATACTAATAGTCATTTGATGAAAATAACTTGTATGTTCTAACGTTAATAATAATATTTTAAAGGTGACAAGGCAAAACATTAATATTTTAATAATGTATTAACTAATACCCGTATGAGAAAATTTACTAATGATTAATCATATCTAAATTTAAAAATCCTAAAAATGATAATAATAGTAACAGTGACAATTGAAACAATCTCAATTTAGGAGGAGAATGTGGTCTCACCTTGTCAACATGGCTCGACTCGGTTTCAACCGAGTCTACTCGGCAGTTAGTTGACTCAACTACCACTCTCTCTTTTCTTCTTCTTCTTCTTGCTTTTTCTCTCTTTTTCTTTCTTTTCTTCCTTCTCTCACTCCCAGCTAGGACTTCAGCAAAATCCACCCCGAAACAGGTCCAGGCCCGTCTTGGCCCAGTCAGGCTCGGTTTCAACCGAGTCAACTCGGTTCTGACCGAGTCTCAGCTTCTCTCTCTTTTCTTTCTTTCTTCTCCATCCTTTCTTTGCCTTCTTCTCCTGCTCTCCTTCTCTCCACTTTCTTCTTCTTCCTTTCAGGTCAGGGAAGGATCCCCGACTCGACCCATGACCTGAACCGACTCAGACGGGTGCAGCAGCACAGCCGCACCACCTTCTCTCTCTCTCTCTCTCTCTCTCTCTCTCTCTCTCTCCCATTTTCTTTCTCCCTGCTTCTTCCTTCTCTCTCACTGCACCGTCCAGCGACCTGGACCAGTCAGCGACTGGGTTACGCTCGACCTGGTTAGATTGGGTTAGGACAGCAACCACCCATCACCTCCTCATTTCCTCTTTCTTTCTCCCAATGCCTGCTCTCTCTCCTTTCTCTTGTTTCTATTTCTTTTCTTCCTCTTCTTCTTCTTCTTCTTTTTTTTTTCCTGCTGCAACTCCAGCAGACGAACTGGGCTAGCAGCGCCCGAGTCGCGCTCGACTTGGTTGGAGAAGACGAGCTGGCTGTTAATGGCATTTTGAAGTCCGAGGAACCTGGCTTCGATTTGCTCCGTAGGATCGATTCTACTCAATCCCAGCATGCTTCCTGACCATTATTTTTGAAGCTTCGAATCGGTTTGGGTGGTGGGTTTGATGGTAGGAGATGGCAGCTGGTTTTTCGATTTTTCTTTGCAAGGGATGGGAAAGAGGCATTTCCCCCTCCACCTTATAGAGAAACCTAATGCTCCTAGGCCGTTGGATCAAGATTGAATGGCCTAGATTCAGTCCATGGCACGGAGGGAAGTGAAAACAGTAGGCGCAGCAAAACCGCCCACTGTTTGGTCTTTGGCAGGGCTAAGATCCTAAAACGAAAGGTTGACATGGATTGGAACGGAGGGCTGGGATGTTGTAGAGGCAACCCACCCGGATTGCCAGTGTGGAAAACTGATTTTTTTTTTTTTTTTTTTTTCAATTTCGGAAAGTTCAAGCTGCACGCAGCTATATTGTGCTTGATAATGTGTGCACATCTGTGCGATCCAACAGGTGAAACTGGGCTGGTATGGGATGTATTTGGGTCTTGTATAATATGGACGGTTTGGATTGATCGAACTGATCACGTAGGTGGGCCGAAATTCGCCGAGAATGACTCTGTCGGTTCGCCTGACGAAATTTTCAAAAAGAAGAAAGGAGGGAAATCCTTTCCTCTTTCGGACGGGCACGGGTCAGCGCCTGTCTGACCGTGCCAGCGGCTTGGTGCACCACGGGAAACTGCCAGGTATGGCAATCCGTGTCCTTCTGCACCTATCCAGTAGAAGGAAGAAAGAAAAGGAAAGGAAAAAGATAGAGATGGAGCGGTACAATTGCTGCTTGCTGCCGTTACACCACACCCGAACTCAGTTCGAGCTCGGGACGAGTTCAATCAGGTTTGGGCCTGAGTTTGGGCCTGCTGTTCCTGGCCAAAGGAAGAGAATCGTGAAGAAAAGAGAAAGAAAATAGAAGGAAGAAGAAAGAAAAGAGACGAAAGAAGGAGAAGGAGGGTGGTGCAGTTGTTGCACCGCACCACCGTGACCCACTCAAACGACCGAGTTTGGGCAGAGTCAGGCAGGACCCATCGCCGTCGTCAGTCCTCCAGAGAAGTAGAGAGAGAGAGAGAGAGAGAGAGAGAGAGAGAGAGAGAGAGAGAGAGAGAGAGAGAGAGAGAGGAGTCGGGGTGCACCCGCTCGACTCAGCGAGTCATGGGTCGAGTTTGACATCCCTGGCTGGACGTTCCAGCTCGAAGGAAAGAGGAAGAAGCAAGGAAGGAAAGAGAAGGAATGATGGAAGAGAGTGGTGGTGGCGTTGCACCGTATGTTGAGTCGAACCGAGTCGACTCAGCTGACTTGTGGGGTGTCGTGCTGCTCTGTCTCAACTCGCTCACGAGTTGAGTTGAGCCTTAACTGAGTTAGAACAAAAGGAAAGGAGAAAAGGAGGAAAAGAGAAAGATGGGTGCTTAGCCGAGTCAACTCGACTCAACCGAGTCATCTAGGTGAGAATTTTCGTTTCTTTTCATATTCATTATCAGTTATTTTGTTATTAATAAATCACTATTATTTCCTACCTGTTGTAACAACTAATTTTATTTTAATGATATTGACTAGGAGTAATAATTAGTACTATAATATACAAATTAGTGTCATGGATAAAATTATCATCAATCATAACTCTAATTATTAATTTCCATCGTAATGATTTTTATTACCATTGTAGCTAATATAAATCATAACACTAATGTTAATAATTATTTTATAATTAATTAGTTTATATGGCAATTAATGGTACACCAAACTAGAAGGATCTAGATTTACAATTTCCATCCTTATTACTATTATTATCATAATTTTTACTAGAGACTTGATTAACCATTAAATAGATTACTCATACTAGTATTAGTTAGTATAGATAAAACCACAACTGTAGTTATTAGGATTTTACTCACCATTCTTAGATATTGTCATTGGTGGTAGAAATATATTGATTTCTACCATTATGATGATTATTATTGTCACGATTAGCTAATAGTAATCCTATCATTAATATTAATAATTATGCTATACTTATAAACTATCATGATAATAAATTTTACATGGACTAACATCCAAATCCTAGAATCTAAATCCTATACTAAAACCCTAAAAGTAATCCAAACCATAGGTCGTATAAATATTGACCATAGATACTTGGTAGAACATTGATCTCACGTGCAAATTTACAATCCATGGTAGGACTCAACTCTGAGGGTGCACTCGTTTCCTAGCAACGTCAGTTAGCGATTCAAGTATAAGGTGATGATTCTTCCCCTTGAGCTTTCCATCTTCTCATTAGCTTAAGTTATAGTTTTTATATAAATCCATAATTGATATCTCTCTTTATAATCACATGTGTTAGCTGGTGAAAATTGAATTGTTGTATTACATGCTTTACGATTATCCTGTATAATTGTTCATGCTTGTGGATTTATTTTTGTGGATTGCTTATGGAACTTAAACTGGTACATTAGTAGGAAACTCCCACATATGAATAAACACTCTTACTTGGGATGTAAGTTGACTAGTTGTGATCATAATGGACCTTCGACTTGGTGGTTACTGAGTGTGGTCTAGATGGATCATTGATGTGGGCCTACCATCTAGGGTTGTTGTGTCCAATGGTTTTCAAGGATGGTCTTTTATCGCATGGTTCTGATACTCGTCCTATGTGGCCTATTTTGATATGGCCCTATGTGGCTTTGTTCTAGTATTTTCCTTATATGGGTTAAATGTTTTATACTGTACAACTACGCGATGGTAAGCCCCATATATTGTAATATGATTGGCCACTAGTCGACGGGGTACCATTAAACATCCTAAGGTGGTAGTCTCATGGGCCGGGGATGGTGGTCATGGGACACTATGCCACAGCTGTCGGCCTACGCTAGGCCATGTGCTCCCCGTAGTGACCGTGAGCTTACTTAAATCGGCTGGTTACAATTGGACTAATAATGGGATGGCAAATCATGCATACATGGCATATTTTCGATGACTTGGATCACTCTGTCATGCGATTACGCTGCGTGTTGCGCTTATGACTAGTCATTCGATTGTGATATTGACTCAGATTATCATGCCCTACGATTACGTTGCGTGTTGCGCTGATAACCAGTCTTATTCTTGGGTAATGACCCTAATGCCCGTCTGGATGTTTTACCCGGGGCACTGACCATCCGGATGTTTTACCCAGGTCGATGATTGCATTCATGCATCCATGCATCTAATAAGATTGCATTTACTCTGTTTTGGTTGTCTGAATGTTTTATACTATTTCTTACCTAATGAGACGATGTGTAATCTTGAGGGGAATTCACACTGAGTTGGCCACTCATCCATCAAATATATAACCGTACAGGTAGCACAGGTGGCCCAGGTGAAATTCATGTTTATATTATCGAAGAGTAAGCTACATTTGACAAGGATGCATGATTGTGATTGCTAAGAGTTGCTATAGGATTTCATATCTCAAATTTGTTGTAATTTACTTTATTTCACATGTAATATTATTTCATTTTGTAATTATAAGAATGAGGACATTGGTTTGTATAAGTCATTATGGGCATATTTGAATGATAATGAAATTTTTCTTTATGTCGATTTGTCCACACTACACTCATTTGCTTACTTTGATAAAAGAAAATTATTATATCTGATCATCCTTTAAAGTTAATACTCGGGTTTTTGGGACACGGGTCATATACTCGGGTCCTGAAGATTCGGGGCGTTACATCTCCGTAGACATATGGTGGAATACGGAATCGTCCAACCATTGTCTAATAAATCTCAATGCCTTCCCGTCAATCTTCTTTCAATCATCATCTGTCATATCCTTTAACTTTGCTGATATGCCTTGAATTGGAGAATACATGTCCTTGCAATAAAACAAGTCCTCCATCTTAGCCTTCCATATGGTCCAATTAGAACCATTGAGGCTGATCATCCTTGATGAGCCACCTTCCATAATTCAAAAACTGATCCTACTTCGTTCAATGAACTTGGCTTTGATACCACTTTGTTGGGGGCCTTGGCACAAAATATTATGATCTAACATCCAAAAACACCAGAATTATGGGATAATAAAGCAATGAAATAAATCAAAGCATAAACCATACGACACCAAAGAATTTTACATGAAAAACCCTCAAAGAGGTAAAAACCACGGGACCTCTTCCAGATCAACAATCCACTATAAAGCAGAACGTTACAACCGATCACAAGCACACTCTGCTTGGATCAAACCTTCTTCACTCACGTAGGAGTGGATGAACAATAAGAGAATAATGAAAAACAGAGGGATCTCACCGATCACGAGGACGTAGAAGCGTTGAGACGTGGATTGCGAAGTAGATCACCTCTATGAGCAGAATCTCCCTTCCACAAGCTTCCTCTCTTTCTTTCTCTCTCTCTCTCTCTCTCTCTCTCTCTCTCTCTCCTTTGATAGCCCTAAGCCCTCTTAGAGTACCTTCATGAAACCTTAAAATACCCTGGAATACACCCCAATCCCGCATACACCCATTTATATAAGAATAGAAAGAGGTAGAATCAAAATAGGAAATAAATTCCGCAGAATCTGCGTTTCCGCAATCGCATCTGCGTAACTCTTCGATGATATCGAAGGTCCTTCAATGATAACCTTCAATGATATCGAAACCGGACCAGAACTGTCCAGCGACCAGGGGTGAAAAATCCCGACAATTATCGATGATATCGAAGCTAGTTCGATTTCATCGAACCTAGCAATAAGGAGAAAATCCCCATCAACTCTATGATGTTAGTTCATCACCATTTTCTCAGATGATGCTACTCACCCACTGTAAATGTGGGACACAAGTCCTCCAATCTCAACCATCCAAATGGCTTTCATAGCCTTTTTACTGTTTTTGTTTTCCCTTCTTACGATAGGTGGGACCATCTTCATTGGGGCCTATCCGAATGTGAATGTGTTTGCTTTGCTGGGGCCTCAGGGTATTTTTTTCAGCCTGAGCTCCTCGCCAAATCTGTAAAGTCAGTATCTTCTAATGGAAAGTTTCCGATTTTGAAAAAAAAAGAAAAAAAAGGTTTCTTATAGAAAAAAAAATGGCTGGACCCATTGTGTTAGGAGCATATTCCAAAGAAAACATTGATGGCACAATCATAATTATCTAATTCAGAATGATTAATTTGGACCACTTATGGTTTTATTTTCAACCACGCATATGATAGCCATGGCTATGGTTGTTTAATCAGTTGGATGTTCGGGGATGGACGATTTGTACTGATTACGATTGGTGTACAAATGTACCATATGTAGAAAGAACAAGTCACCACCGTTTAAAATTGTGGTGAACTTTGACTAAAGCCATGTCCATTCTATATAAAGGGCATGAAGGACTTAGAATTCTTCTTCTTCTTCTTCTTCTTTTTTTTTCTGCAAAAAGGAGATCTTCATTTCATATGAGAGAATTATAGGGATTGTACTTTAGGAAGACCCACAGGCACCAAAATAAACCTTCGGGGCAACCTATTGTAAAAGAAAAGACTATACATGATCCACCACCCTAATGACACCCAAACCAGCTTTATCTAACACCACCAAGCCTCGGATCTCATGTGGGAGGTCCTTCGTGTCATGGAAAACCCTATTGCTCTGGGTCATGCTGCCAAGTCAGGCCAGGCCATCTATCGGCCCGTTCCCCTCTCTAAGCATGTCAGTGAAACAGAAAGAGCCCCTTGAATTGAGGGAGGTGATTCGCGCCACCCAATGATGCCACTTCCAACCCGTCTGAGATACCTGGTTGAGCATGTCCACGACCAATTTTTAGTCAGACTCGTACATAACATTCCAAAGGCCTAAGCACTAAGAAATCTAAGTGAGCATAAGAAAGCATTTGGAGTGGCCGTTCCATTGTAATTATCATTTGATACTTGAAATGGCACAAAACACAAAGCAAAAAAAGATAGGAAGGGAAGAGTTCCGAATCCTTGACCAATACTTTCCATGCAATGGAGGGGGTAATGAAGGGTCTGTAATCCTTGACCAATACCTTCCATGTAATGAAAGTCATCAACCCAATATTGGGAAGGCACCACAGATTTTGGCCTCTGCATGGCCACAAAATCATCAACCAAATTCGGATGCAGCACCACAGAGTCAGGCCCTAGCATGGCTAAAAAATCATCAACCTAAACGGAGCTCAGCATGGCCACAAAATTCCCCTCAAGTGGAAGATTGCAGACAAGTGAGCAAGATGTACGGTATCTTGTTTGTTTACGAATATTCCAAGTATGCACCCAGCAAGGCTTTTTAGCTCTCTCTCTCTCTCTCTCTCTCTCTCTCTCTCTCTTCTTAACACACGCACACACACCCCACACACTCTACGCTAGTGGAATTTCACCACCCATGGATACTCGAACCCTTGACCGGGTGTTGAAACTCCTGAGAGTCTACCACCCGAGCAAGAGTAAGGATCTCTCTCTCTCTCTCTCTCTCTCTCTCTCTCTCTCTGAATAGGGATTTACTAAGTTGACTTTTATGTGAGATATGTAAAAAGTTTTGCTATTTTTATTACTAATGTTCTTCTTTGTTTTCTTCTTTTTCTTTTATTTCTAATAGCGGGACGCAAATTTCCTAACAGTATTTGCAGCAAGAAAAAAAAAAAAAAAAAAACTCTATGCGGCTCTTAGCAATATTCATGTGTGTCATCCATTATGTCAATCATTTGTGCTAGATCATTTATCACATGTGCCCAAATCAAACATTAGAAAAGTGGAGATAGGACACCTACTTGAGCGTACTGAAAATTTGGACCAAAAAGAAATTTAGTTTTTTTTTTTTTTTTCATTTGGTCTAGTGGGATGACTCACCTTTTTAATGGATTGGATGGCATATAATGATTTTGGTGACACTATGAAGATTTCAGCAGTAGCCATTCCCATCCCCGCTGTTCCATGTGGCAAAGCCCTCTTGAATTTTGGATTAGTGTGAGATGGCACTAGTGATGGATGAAACGGATATCATGCACATCATTATTGCCTCACAAAAATTTTTGTTGTGGGGACTCTCTATTGTAGGTAGTCTCACCCCACCAGAAAGCCCCTCCGTCAAGACAACCTCAGATTGAGGGGTACCACCAATACTCCAAATAAGTGTTTTTTTTTTTTTTTTTTTTTTTTTTTTTTTTTTTTTTTTTTTTTTTTAAGGTATTGTAGTGTTAGGATGTGTCCCCAAACACTAATGTTAATGGGGCAGCATACGTTTGAACTAATGTTTTGAAAACGGTAGGACTGAAGGGTTAGATTGGGTTGCGCCTAAACTAGATCCAGTGACAATCAAGTTCACATAAAATCTAAATCAACTAAGAGCTTGTCAACTTATTTGGAGGTGTTGACAAAACCAAGGATTAAGTATGAAATTCCCACTTTCATTCCAAACCCTGATTTTGCAGTATGTCTGGGAGAAGGGAGTGCCCAAATGAGAGCTTTATATAGTGCCAGAATTAGTGAAAATGGCACTAAGGGCTGAGTTTTTACTATACTAGCCTTGAGGGAGTGTGTTTCTTACCCTTTGGGGGCCACTACGGGGCATGGGAGTTGACACCCACCGTTGGATAGTTGGCCCTAGTGATGATCTATGCATTAACACAGTCGGCTTGCCATTTGGACGCGTCAATCAACGAGTATGACCGGAAGTCTGTTCGACGGTCAGTGATGGTTGATCAGGGCCGCAATTATACGGATATATGAAAGATATTAACTTAGATTGTTGCCATAAATTTAGTCGTGATCTAATAGTACGAAAGCCACAACTTGGGCAAAGACTGAACATAAATAAGTGACTTAAGTTCTTAGTTAATTTCAAAAATATTCGTACAACTCATGCACTGACCTTACAAGTCCAAGTTGAGCGAATCAAGTCATAATCTTGGCTCAATGTCTTACGATGGATGTGAAGCCCACTAAGACGAACGTATTTCTATAACATCTGGTTTAGTTGCCCACTAACGAACACTCTAGAGCTTGTTCAGATAATTAGGGCATTTCCCTAATGAATTGGGTAGCAAGATTTCTTATGCGTAATGATTCGGCTTTGGATTAAATAATTTCATAGTGTTGCCTATTCACAATTAGCAAAAATAACAATTCAGTCATAATCACTCTAAACTGGTGGTTCGTAGGCTAAATGGGTAACTGGGTTGATTTGGTGTGTTAATTAAAATTCGATCCCTAATTGTCTCAGTTTTAAGTGGTTCTTTAATTAGTTATAGTTGTCTTGATTAGTCAGTAATAGGTCAAATAGATTTGATCCTTAGATGAATAAGTCACGAAACTAGACTTGAGGTTTACATGATCGTGGCGGATTCGTTAGTTTTCTATGGTTGATTTATCGAATTTGTGCAGCTCTTTACCGGTACTACACGTGTATATGCTCACCTCGATTATTAAAGTTCAGTTAGTGACAATGTGAGCTAATTATAACAAAAAAAATTTTAAAATTTTTTTTAAAAAAATTTCGAAACAATAAAATTCCTATGTTTTAAAGAATGTTACGCTAATATCTACAGTTGTAGAGTCATTCCTATGTTTTAAATGATGCCAAAGTGAAACTACAAGTTATCATTTAGGGCCGCATGCTTATGGGCACAGGCGTCTAAAGGCAAGCACAAATTTCAAACTGAGCCACTTCCGTATGGTGGACCACACTAGGCACGTTGTGAGGGTTAAATGCATGTACATGGAACTGCACCGACATGTAACTCAAATTAAATATCAGGATCATCTAGTCAACTATAGATAGGTCATGCTCTGATTTTTTATTTTATTTATTTATTTATTATTATTATTTTTTTTTTCACGAAAAGATGACATTCACATGTGAAATTTTTACAAGAGGCATTCGGGTGGGCTAGACAAAAAGACACTGGCCACACCTATCATATTCACGAAACAGCGACAACGAAGAAAAGAAGAAGAAGAGGAAGAGCAGAGCAAAACTGCAAAGAAACCACGGACCCCATGAGGCAAAAGGGTAAGAAAAGGGCCCCCACGCGTCACTGAAACGGGCGCAAGGCACCCAGACCCGATCTACCCAGCAAGACCTGGCGTCTGATGAGACGGGCAGAGAGGAGACATTCAGAAAAAGCTCGTCAGATTGCCATTCGCTGCCAAGCTTCGCAGGGTCATGCTCTGATTTGATTGAACCATCCTGACCTATGATAAGAGGGCATATGTTTGTTGAAGTCCAAATGAAGGGCTAGGATTTTTTCAGCTGGGTGATATTTATTCATGGCCATCCACATCAGGCCCTATCATACCCACGGTTTGGATCACTAAATCATGTGTCCCACTTGCAGAGACTAAAACTCAAACGGTACCGTAGAAATTTCGACCCGACCATTTGCATTCGCAAAACGGCTTATGTCATATGAGTGGGATCCACAAGCGTCATCCACGTGGGCCCATCAAATTGTTTCGTTCTCCTTTAGAAGAGATATATTCTTCTTTTGACGATTTAACGGATAAAGAGAAAATATCTCTCTTTAATTTCCTTGATTTGGGGCTTTACCAGAAAAGGCGTCGTACGGAACGTGGAGTAGGTGGATGTTATAGTCCCCATTTCACTATTGGAAGACCAAACTGGCCCCACCCAAAAAGAATGGGCCTGATGTGTGTGGGGCCCCAATTTCAGCATCCAATTGGAGGGACTACCAAATCTGGGTTAAGACAAGAAATTTGTAGGGGACTATCATTATTGCCAGTGGAAAGTGGTCCACGTTTAAGAATGAGACACATATATAAGATCCAGACCTTGTGATGTGAGCTAGCCTAAAAACCAGACACGTGAGGACATGAATCCAAATTCACGGAGACTATCCAAAACTCAAATCGGGTAAACAGCATGAAACAGTACGATGGGGATGCCGGCCATTAAAACCATAGGGGGGCCTACCGCTATTTTTATATGTCATTCAACCGTTCATAAGGTGAGTCCCATCAGGATGAAATTACGAAAACACATATAAACCTGATACAAAACTTTCTCATTGTTTATTTTAGTGTGTGGTCCACTTAAGTGTTGTATATGCCTGATTTTTTTTTTCTCAAATCCTAACATGACCTGGCACAAGGGAGTTTTTTCTTGCAAGGGCCATGTGTTAGCAAGCAATACACACATGTAACAGATTGATACTGTTAATCACTCGGGTCACATCTTACATGTGAGCTAATCAAGCGACTTCAATCGTCACGGTTGGCCATGTAACGAAACTTTGAATGTGGATCACCGTTCCCATTTTCTTTCTAGAAGGCTTGGGGTCTGTCCAATGAGTGGGCTCACTCATTTGAGGCAACGTAAAATAGAAGGCGGGTCCCACTTAATGAATGGTCAAGATGTGTCACATCGCACGTGAAGGGTTGTAGAGTCGATCGTCTGGGAATCTGAATTTCACCGTTAAGCTCTTGCCGCTCCTTTAAGCTCTAGAAATATACTTACTCTTAATTAACCACCGAAAGCCAATGAGATGAAATTTCTAAATCCCATTGGATAGAAGACCAGAACCTTTGAACGTTGAAATATTCCTTGATCTCCCATGTCCCATGTACCAATGAAACACACGGTTGCCGGTCCAAGATGTCCATCTTGTGGGTCCCACTTTCTAGATGCCCAAGCCCAAAAGAATCAGGTCAGGTGCGCCTGTATTTATAAAAGAAAGACTTGGAGCCGTCCATTTGTTTGTGACGTTGCGGTCCAGATGAGTAGAGAGACTCCCCAGTTTTTTGGCAAGAGTTTTTTTTTTTTGTTAGCTTGTTGGTACACCCCACTGTCAGTTTACACATCACTGTTAGCCACCACCTAGGGAATCGATGCGAAGACTATCTTTCACTCAGTCTACCACTTGAGCTAGATTAGGGTGTAAAAGTATCTGAACGGTGGAATGCACTTTATTGACCTCTTGGATCTCGCATCCTTGACCCACTTGATTACCTCTATTACCCTTCCTCACATGTCATTTTTCTCCCTTAATCTGTGCATGGAAGTGGATTAATACAGGAAGAGCCCACCTTGATGTATGAATACTATAGGTAAGCCATCCATCCAATTTTTTTCATAACATTTTAATGCATGAGCCAAAAAATGAAGCAGATCCAAAGATTCAAATATCAGATGGACCGCCCCATAAAAAACAGTGGTGATTAGAGTTCTTCCATCAGATCAATGCCACATCGAAATGAAAAAAAGAAGATACGAGGGTCAATACGAATAAATTTTTGGGCAAAAGTTTAATTTGGATAACATCTCTGAGGAAGACTCTGAGGAAGAATTTTGGATGAAATGGTAATAACCATCCATCCCATTAGTGCTTGGGAATCAGACGGTTGTATTAAGAAAGGAAAGCATTTGGAAAGTCAGTATTATCCAATCAGCATGAGTTTTCATGGTGGCCCTGATAAGTGGTGGAACCTAATGGACGGTTTAGAACAATGATTAACCATCCAGGTGTCTAAAAGCAGAATGGCACACTATGAGAACCATTGTCCTTCAATGCAAACTGGAGCTTTTCCCTTATTTCCCTCTTGGGGTCGTTTAGATGTGGATAAATCTCAGTTATGTATCATTTACACATAGGCCTTTGGATGTGATGAGAGATGAAAAAGATTAAAAGAAAAGAAAAGAAAAGAAGAAAGAAATTGATTCTACTTGGAGGGGTGACTAACACTTTCACCTTATTCGTCCGTGTTTTTTTTTTTTTTTTTTTTTTTTTTTTTTTTTTTTTTTTTTTTTTTTTGGGGGGGGGGGGGGGGGGGGGGGAGACCTACAACATGCACCACGGAGAATTTGCAACCGGGGGGGGGGGGGGGGGAGACCTACAACATGCACCACATGCCCACGGAGAATTTGCAACCAATCAGAAAAACAGGAGAACACTTCCACTTTGGTCATGAGTCATGGGTCCTACCATGTGTAGAATCTTCCAATCATGCCTCTACCACTCTCCTCCTTGCACCCTCCAAATAAATAGATTGAGAGATAGGCACGAACCAACCGAAAGCTAGCCCATCACCAACCCTATTCAAATAGTGGGCCCTTCCAACTAGCCCTCTATAAATGAAAGTTCACCCTTAGAGAGGACTTGTGCACTAAAATCAACCCCTTCTATCAGTTTTCACCTTAGCCTTCTTCTGTATTATGGCTAGGGGTGTACCGGGTCGAGCCGAGTCGAACTGGCCTCAGCCCGTCCAAGCCCGTTCAACAGCCACACAAGGCCCGAACCCGACCGGGCCTGGTCACCGGGCCAACATCTCTAGCCCGAACCGGGCCCGGCACGAGTTCGGGCCAAGTTCGGGCCAGTTTCGAACCTTCGAGTTCGGGTCAGTTTCGAACCTGAGTTCGGACCAGTTTCGAACTTTACAGCAAGTTCATGAGAAGGGCTTTAACAGGTAATCCGCGTTCCATTACAAGGCCCTCGATCAACGGTTTAGATAGTTGAATTATAGACTCCATAAAAAATCTAACTAGTCAAGACATTTACATACATTTAACAAAGCATAAAATAAAACATTTTATATAAATTAAATACAGTCATACACGAGTCGGGCCGAGCCGGGTCGGGTCGGGCCGGGGCGAGTTGGATTTCGGACCGAGTCGGGCCAAACTGGGAGGTATCCAAACTCGGTCTGAACTCACTTTCGGGCCTAGAAAATTGGCCCGTCCTGACCCGAACTTAGTTCCAGGTCAGGTCGAGTCAGGGTTTTTCGGGCCGGGTCGAGCGAGCTAACCGGGCTAGCCCGATTTGTGTACACCCCTAATTATGGCACCCCAAGCAGACCTTGCCAAGGTAGGGAGAGAAGCGTTTGATCTACTTGAAGGATATCTAGCTCAGAAAAGAAGGCCTCCTTCTCAAGCTCAACCTTATCCTCAAATCCAACCGTTTACTCAAACGGTAGCCCAGATTCCCCCAAGAAACAGCATCATAGATGGAAACCCGGCCATTGAGATACAAACTTACGTAATTTCAATGCGGAGGAGCGTTGTATGTAGATATCAGAAGCTGCACTAAGGTGCTGACTTCTGCATGGTAACATTGTAGTTCAATGTAGTCTCTCTCCATTGAGGATAGTTGTTTGCTTGTAATAAGTTATGTAAGCATATATGGATGATAATATTATTATTTTCCTTCTATGAAACGTTTCTAGTAGTAGTACTAATTTGCATTGCTGATCGGAACAATGACTTGGGCCATTTCTTTTTTTATGAAATGATTTATGGTTGAATTGTTGTCTATTGGTATATTTTTTTTCTACCTGTATGTTTTTTTTTTTTTTTTTTTTTTTTAAACGTGGTATGTAGCCACTATTCCATTAAGAACACACAAAAAAACGTGGTATATTTTTTTTCTACCTGTACGTTTGATGGCTACCAATTGGATGGTTAGGATGTATACATTGTGGCCCTTGTTCTATGCCCTACGTATATCAGGTCCCCACTTTGGATTGTATGGGTTGATGTACATATTATGTCATTGCATTCTATGTATATCTTTGTGAGCATAATCTATGGTGTTGTACGTGATAGAGTATAGCAGAATAAATCGATTTAGTCAACATACAGGTATATTGGCCCAATTTACTTTGAAGCTGTGTTGGGGCCAGGTAGGGTCGAGTTTCATCAGGTTTTTGCGGTGAGTCCCATCAGGATGAAATTTCAAAAACAAATATAAACCTGGTACAAAACTTTTTCATTATTTATTGCGGTGTAGCTCACTTAAGTGTTGGATCATATGCCTGATTTTTTTTCTCAAATCCTAACATGACCTGACACAAGATAATTTTTTCTTGCAAGGCCATGTGTTAGCAAGCAATACACACATGCAATAATTGATACTGTTATTAATCAATCGGGTCACATCTTGCATCTGAGCTATTCAAGCGAGTTCAATTGTCACGGTTGGCCACATAACGAAACTTTGAATGTGGATCACCGTTCCCATTTTCTTTCTAGCAAGCTTGTGTCCTGTCCGATGAGTTGGCTCACTCATTTTAGGCAACGCAAAATAGAAGGCAGTTCCCACTTAATGAATGGTCAAGATGTGTCACATCGCAAGTGAAGGGTTGTAGAGTCGATCGTCTGGGAATCTGAATTTCCCCGTTAATCTCTTGCCGCTCCTTTAAGCTATAGAAATATACTCGCTCTTAACCACCGAAAGCCAATGAGATGAAATTTCTAAATCCCATTGGACAGAAGACCAGAACCTTTTGTTTTTTTTTTTTTTTTTTTTTTTTTTTTAAAGACCAGATCCTTTGAACGTTGAAATATATATCCCTTAATCTCCCATGTCCCATGTACCAATGAAACACACGGTTGCCGGTCCAAGATGTCCATCAGGTGGGTCCCACACTTTCTAGATGCCCAAGCCCAAAAGAATCAGGTCAGTTGCACTGATCAGGTGCGCCGGTATTTGTAAAACAAAGACTTGGAGCGGTCCATTTGTTTGTGACGTTGCGGTCCAGATGAGTAGAGATTCCCTAGTTTTTAGGCAAGAGCATCTAAATGGTGGAATACACTTTATTGACGTCTTAGATCTCGCACCCATGGCCCACCTGATTACCAGGGGCGGCTCAACATTTTCGGGGGTCATAGGCAAGTCATAAATGAGGCTTTTTAGTTTAAAAAATTAAAAAAATTAATAAATTCAAAATTAAACAATCCACTGCTAATAATCTAATTAGACATTGGTGTGCCATTGTACCATTAGAAAAATATCGTTAGAATTTTTTACGAACTTAATTAGCAATAAAGTAATTGTGGTCCTATAGGTTTTAGGAGAAAAATTTATTGGAAATGATGTTATTATTTTGAAAAGAGACAATAGAGTTAGACTGGAATTATATGATAGTGCTAGTTTCTAGGATTTGTTTTTTATTTTCAATTTCAAATTTGTAAACTAATTTTTAGATGTTCCTATTTTGTAGGCCTTTCAATAAGTTTTATTTAAAAAAATTTAGGTTTTTTTTCTTCTTCTTAAATTTAATTTTGTTATAATATAGGACCTTCATAATTAAGAAATTTTAATTTTACTATAATACAGGGTCTTCATAATTAGGGTGCCTTAGGGGATTGCCTCACCTACCTACGATTATCTCTCTTACTCCTTCGCACGTGTCAATTTTTTTCCCTTACTCTGTGCATGGAAGTGGATTAATAGAAGTGAGAGATCATATGCGAAGAGTCCTTTCAATATTGCAAGTAGCATGAGGAAATGAGGGATCGGATTAGGTGCGGCACCGGCCTTACCCAAGCCCTTACTAGTGGAGCCTGCCATAATGTATGGATTCTATATGTACGCCGTCCATCCGTTTTTTTCCAGATCATTTTAAGGCATGAGCCAAAAAATGAAGCAGATCCAAATCTCAAGTGGACCATACTATAAGAAACAGTGGTGATTAGAGTTCTTCCATCAGATCAATGCCACATAAAAATGAAAAAGAAGATACGACGGTCAATATGAATAATTCTTTAGGCAAAAGTTTATTTTAGATAACATGTCTCTAAGGTAGATTTTTGGATGAAATGGCAATAACCATCTATCCCATTAGTGCTTGGGAATCGGTCGGTTCTATTAAGAAAGGCAAGCGTTTGGAAAGTCAGTATTCTCCAATCAGCATGAGTTTTCATGGTGGGCCTGATAAGTGGTGGAACCTAACGGACGGTCTAAATCTATGATTTAACCATCCAGGTGTCTAAAAGCAGCATGGCATACTAAGAGAACCATTGTCCTCTAATGCACACTGGAGCTTTTCCCTTATTTCCCTTTTGGGTCGTTCAGACGTGGTAAATCTCAGTTATGTATCATTTACACACAGGCCTTTGGATGTGATGAGAGAGATGAAAAGGATTAGAAGAAAAGAAAAGAAGAAAGAAATTTATTCGACTTGGAGGGGTGAGTAACACTTTCACCTTCTCTGTCTTCCCTTTTTTTTCCTGGTCAAGACTTACAACATGCACGACGGAGAATTTGCAACCAATCAGAAAAGCAGGAGAACACTTCCGCTTTGGTTATGAGCCATGAGTCCTACCATGTGTAGAATCTTCCAATCGTTCCACTACCACTCTCCTCCTTGCACCCTCCAAATAGATTAAGAGATAGGCACGAACCAACCGAAAGCTAGCCCATCATCAACCCCATTCAAAT
>JAJHSJ010000013.1:10254531-10321832 GCA_021015155.1 Magnolia officinalis
TTGGTCTAGTAGGACTCACGTTTTCAATGGATTGGATGGCTTATAAAGATTTTGGTGGCTCATGAAGATTTCAGTAGTGGGCATTTCCATCCCCACTGGTGCATGTGGCATAGCCCTCTTGAATTTTGGGTCAGCCTGATTTATGTGAGATGGCACTAGTGATGGATGGAATGGATGTCACGCATATCAATATTGCCTCACAAAGCTTTTTGTTGTCCGGCTTCTCTATTGTGGGAAGTCCGCTTCCCATTATAAAGCCCCTCCCTCAAGACATAGCCTCGTAGTGAGGGCTACTTCTAGTGGGGCATGGGCACCAATCGTACTCCACAAAAGTTTTTTTAGAGAGGGGGGAAAGAAAAAAAAAAAAAAAGTGTAGTGTTTGGATGTGTCCCCAAACACTAATGTTAATGAGGTGGCATATATTTGAACCAATGTTTTGAAAACTGGTCAGGAATGAAGGATTAGACTGGGTTGCACCTGAACTAGTTCCAATGACAATCAAGTTCACATAAAACCTAAATCAACTAAGGGCTCGTCAGCTTATTTGGAGGCGCCGATGAAACCAATGATTAGGCATGAAAATTCTCACTTCGATCTTAAACCCAGATTTTGCAGTATGTTTGGATCACACCCGCAATCTCTGGTTTCAAACCCTCAAAATGTTCTAGGCAATAAATCTTATTTCTCTACAAGCTGGCAAAATGACAATTGCGGGTACCTTCCTACGGTGACAAACCATATTATATCCAAACATACCTTGCTTGTCACTGCTTAAGGAAAAATTGATAAGATTATGTTAACAAAATTTACAACCAATACCTTTACGTCTTTATAATGGACAATCATACATAGGAGGACCTGAGGAGGGACTAGTAGAGAATAGATTCCTCCCAATCAAAACAATTATAAGATAGGATTTTCCTTAAAAAAAGGTTCTGAATCACTATTAATTGTTGGCTTAACACATGTAATCCAAGTAAAGACGATGCCAACTCTTAAAAGCTTAGGTTAATATGATTGTTCGGTGGGCCACACATGTACAAAATAAATAAAAGATTAACAAAGATTCAGATGAGGGACCACAGAAGCACACAAATATGAATCAAGCCAAGTAATCCAATAGCAACAATCAAGCACAATCACAAAGACTCTGAATTTAACATGGAAAAATCTTTTAGGGCAAAAAAACACGGCACAAAGCGACAGTAGTGCACTATGAATGCAAAAATTACAAGAGATAGAGAGAAAACCAGATTCAAACAAGCCTCGAATCTCCCCTTACAAGCCCTTGAAAACTCTATGAATGAATTAGAAAGCTTTGAGATACTCCTTAATCCTAATTACACCTCTATATAGAGTCTTAGGAATAATTGAAATCGAAATTGAAAATAAATCCCGCAGATACGCAACTTTGTGTAACTCTGTGCCATCCGTTCGATGGCACTTCAATGGCATTGAACTAACACCAAAATATTCTAGCAATTAAACATGTAAATCCCGAATTTGACTGATGGCATCGGACAACCCTTTGATGTCATCAAAACTAACTTCGATGGCATGGAACAGCCTTCGATGGCATCGAACAGGACACCAAAAGTGTCCAGCAACCAAACATATAAACTCTGGATTTTACCGATGGCATCGAAGTTTGCTCGATGCTATCGAACTGTCATCGACAAACATATTGAATTACAAATTTAAGACATTTATCGACATATTCAACCAACGATCCAATTCTACGTACTTGTCAGTCCTGCCTGATAATCAGATTAACCTCATTATTGGGAATTGAATTAGTTGCCTTTTATTGGAGCCCACTTGACCCATCTGATGTCAGTACTACCAAGGAATGTTGATACACAAAAAGGAATCCATTTATCACATAACTAAATTTTCCAGAACAACCGTTCAAGGGAAATGAAAGATGTTGTTCCTGGTAGGACTATTAATAGACCAGGCTCCGGTCATAAGCGATGGTCCTCCAAGCCGTTCGTCTAGGCTAATCGTGGTGTTGAAGTCGCCACAAACCAGCCAAGGGCCCACTTCTGAGTGGTGTAATCTTCTCATTTCATCCCAAGAGATTTTCTTTATTCCTTGAGACAGCTGGCATACACTGTTGTAACGTGAATTAGGTGAGGAAGAATATTCTCCACAGAAATCGTGATTGTGATGCATTGCCTGGTGGCCTGAGTGGCATGAATTTGAATGTGATTTTTAGCAAGGACCCAAATTCTGTTTTCAACTACTTCTTCAACAAATTGCTTGTCAAAACCCAGCTTAGCAGCCACCACGACTCTCTTCGAATCCTTGATCATTGGTTCCTGCAGCAGGAGAATTGCAATGTTATGTTTTCTGATCAAACATCACAGGTAGCGGGTAGTTTGAGCATTGCCTGCTCCTCTCACATTCTAAGATAGGACACTAGCTAGTCATCTATAACCCAACCCTTATGCTCAGCCCTTCTCTGCAGACTTTTCAATCTCTGACTTTTCCTTTTAATGGATTGGAGTTTTGGTCGGTTCTTCCTTTTTTTTTTATTCTTCATTCTATCTGGCCCTCCATCCTACGAGCTGCAGCTGCTAGAGCCTTTAATGCTTGTACCAGGATTGTCAGTTTTTCCTTGTATGCCCACCCAGAGAGAGAGCATCGATCGATGTTTTTTGTTTTTCTTCTTTGAAGTTTCCTGGACATTCTGGTCTAGGGCTGCCATCCCCCCTGATTTTTCTGGTTCTTCTCTTTGAACAGCTTCCTGAATTGTGTTTTAGCTGAATGTTTCAATCTCCCTGTCCATGGCCAGAGAAGAATATTTAAAGGTGTTAAACTCATTTTTATTCTTCATTCAACCTATCAATTAAATACTTCTTAGAAATTCTATTTCTTTATCTTAAATTTAATATTGTTCTCTTGTGGATTTAAGGTAGTTATCAATCAAAGAATATAGTGATCCACTTCATCACGTCCTATCCTGCATCAATGTCATAAGAAAGATTCCTTGTTTGCATGTGCTTATCACATACTGCATTTAATTAATTCAGTAGTGCAACTGGTTGACAATGTCATTAATGACATGGTTCAATTACAATGTAGGAAAGTAGGAAATTCCTGCTCGTGGCAAGCAGATGATCAGGATTCTTTTCTCAAATGGTACTACTCATCCTCTATAAATAAAAGACACAAGCACTCCCATCTTGACTGCCCAAATGGCACCAATGATGGATGGAAAAGACGTCACACACATTAATGTTGCCCACATAGGTTTTTATTGCATGGGCTCACTAGCCTCGAATTGAGGTCTACTTTAAGTGGGGCGTTGGCAGCATAACTCTTCAAAAGTAATAAATAAGCTGGAAAAATGATAATTGCATTTGCAGGTACCTTCCTGCACTCAACCTCCGACAAACGACATTGTATCTAAACATGCCCTTGTGTTCTCTTAGGGGTGGGTTTCTGTCTCCCTTCCCCTCTTTCTTCCTCTCTTCTGAGGCTTTCTTTGTAGGTGGTGATGATGGCGTCTGCTGACTTGAAATTCACCTAGCTGCGCGTGTGTTGGAGGGCTTACATGGGCTACCAACGACCTCTCTCTCGAAAGGGCTTTTAGCTCATTCGGAGAAGTTATCGAATCCAAGATTATTAGTGACCGTGAGACGGGGAGATCGAGGAGCTTTGGATTCATCACCTTCAACAACGAATAGTCCATGAGGGATGCCATTGAAGGGATGAACGGATAGAACCTTGACGAGAGGAGCGTCACTGTCAACGAGGCCTAGTCCAGGGGAAGCGGTGGCGGTGGCAGAGGATTCCGTAATAGTGGTCGCCGTAGCAGTGATGGCTATGGAGGGGGAGGGGGTTATAGTCGCAGTGGTGGCGGAGGTGGTGAATGGGATCGTGGATATGGTGGGTCAGATGGAGGATCTCGTTACCCGTGGTGGTGGTGGGGGTGCTTCAGATGGCAACTGGAGAAACTAATCGTTACGAGAGTGTGGCTTCTTTGCTCCAGATGGCACATGGAGTAACTAAGTAGCAGCACACTAGTACTAGTTTTGGCTGGGTTATCTTTATTCTTGTGTTAAATATGGTGTGCGGAGAGGAATGACTAGGTTATCTTCTTCTCTTGTTATTTTTTGATCTTGTCCCGTTATGGTTTTTGATCTCTCAAGAACTACAATTAGTAATAGTAAACAGCTCTATGTTATGTGCTTATGGTTTAGATAAAAAATAAATAATAATAATAATAATAATAATAATAATAATAATAATAATAAGGCTATATTAACAAAATTCAAAACCAAATACTTCAATGTCTCTGTGGACTATCATGCACTGAAGCACCTTAGGAAAGACCAGTAGAGAATAGATTCCTCTAAATCAGAACAATTATAAGTTGGGATTTGCCTTAAAAGAATGTTATGAATCCCTATCTAAGGAATACTTGGCTTAGCACATGTTATCCAAGTAAAGTGACCAAGTCTAAAAATCTAGGTTAATATGATTATTTGGTCGGCCACATATCTACAAAATAAATAAAAAGTTAAAAAAGATCAACCAATGATTCAATTCTATCTACATGTGAGTCCCACACAATGGCTAGATCAGCCTCATTAAAATTTAAAATTAAATAATAATAATAATAATAATAATAAGGGAACTAACTGCATTTCATCGGAGCACACTTGGGCCCCATCTAGTGTGAGTAGTAGCAAGGAGCACACTTGGCCCCATCTAGTGTGAGTAGTAGCAAGGAATTTTGATATGGAAAAAGGAATCCATTCATCACATAACTAATGTAAGAAGCTTTCAGAACATTAGTACAAAGGAAATAACAGATATGGTTCTTGGTCGGGCTGTCAGGCTAGCAGATATGGCTTTCCGCTTGCCTATAAGCTAGACTTGTCCCAGAATACTAGGCCCAAGATCCAAGCTTGAGCCTAAAATTTAAATTTGTTCAATAACCAAAGCTGGCTCAGGCATCATTCGATAGACTTTTAGCCCGGCCTGAGCCGGTCCGGTCCAGCTGTATATGATTTCAAGGGAATTTTGACGTATGGAAGGGCATGGTCAGGTCGTTCACAATCTTCCACATGGATAACTAATCCGTATCCATGGAACTCTCTGGACTCCTCACAGAGATTCCTTGAATCCACATGGGATGAAAATAGAAATAAATTCTAATAAATTCGAAATAAATTGATTGATTGATTGATAATAATAATAATAATAATAAATAAATAAAGAAATACATAAAACTGAAATTACAATCCTTTAAATAGTGAACTCAAACCTATATGGATATTTAAACCCAAAGTCCCTAAAAACGTTACTTAATATAAATAGTAAACTTACCATTTATAGATGGTCATGATTCCTACTAGACTTCATGGTTTTCCAAAAAAATAGTAAGTACCCAATTTGACCGTTTTTTTTTTTTTTTTTGTAAAAGTAGGCTCTTGCCACGATTTCATTAATCACCGAAAATGTACTGCCCTTCGGGTGTGGCACAACACCAAAGGCGGGCCACACCTATCATGTGAGATTAACTTCTAAAAAAACCAAACCAGCACTAAGTGCCCAATTTGACCTAATCACATTATTCTCCTAATTTTTCTAAGCTTTGTTCATGTTGGGCAAGACTCTTACAACTCAAAGGATCAAAAGTTAATAATCGAATTAAAACTTACCATTTATAAGAAAACAAAAACAAAAATAAAATGACTTTTTACCATTGATATGATGGAATCTCACAAATCCAGCTTGCGGCATAGTAGGGTTGGTTGGCTAAAGTAGTTTCTCCTACTCCAAAATTATATGTGATACGTCGAATAACCCGTTACACTTTGCGAGATACGACTATTTTAATGTTCTGACAGTTCTAATCACTTTCGCCTCTGATCGCGCCTTCTCTAGTCCATCTTTGCCACGAAATTGTCCAAGACCCACTTTACATCAAATTTTTGTCGCATACCGTACATGGTGGAGCACACATAATGAACAACCCAGATCGTGCACAAAAGTGGGTTGTTGTGATCAGTCCCAGACATGCATAATCTTCGCAAGATGCCCTCATGCCTCTTTGTTTGGCCCGTGGCAAGCTTGGGCATATGTTTATTTTACGGACTAAGTTGGACAGGCATTGGGCTTGAGTAAGCCTGGCCGTTTGACAGGCTGAGTTTCTAGAGGTAGTTTTGCATGGGCCATGACTCAGGATCAGTAGTATTGTGCCCCATCAGGTCTGCATTCAAAGAAGGCCGTATAATTGAAAGCATCCATCGTATGCACGTTGTTTCGATTGGCCTATTTGTTTTTATCTAATAATGGCATTGAAATTATCCAAACAATTGCTTTATGGAGTTGGATGTGATTCGCTAAAAAGATCATTTAAACACTGCACATTCAGCTAGACATCAATAATAAGAATCCCACATAAGTGTAACTTCATTTACGCAAAGGCAAATCTGGTTAGGGATGTAAAGTGGGTTACAGACACTTTCATGGCAAAGATGGACCAAAGAAGGTGCAATCGGATGTGAAAATAATCCGAACCGACAGAACCTCAAATCAGTCCTACTTTGCAAATTGGAACGAGTTTTTCAACCTATTATATACAATTTTGGTGCAGAAGGACCTACTTAAGCCAACCAACCTGACAACACCAGGTTGCCCATGCCAGATTATGAGATTCCATTATATTGACAGTCAAGAGTCCAATTAGTTTGGTTTTTACTATAAATAGTAAGTTTAGCTGGAGTATAAATTTTTTGAGTTTTACAAGTGATGCCCAATATGAAAAAGACTTGGAAAAGTTGGGAGAATAATGTGGTTGGGTTAACCTGGACACTTAATATTTTTGGCCAAAAACCACGATGTCTAGGAAAAATAGAGGTCATCAATCAGTTTCATTGATTTTTTTTCCATGAGATTTGTTGAATAAGTATCTTTCACGGAGCAGCTAAACTCATATTTCCTGGATTTTTTTTTCTTTTCTTTTTTTCTTTCTAAGGTTAGCTTGTTAGTACACACAACACGGTTAGTACACCCTAGTGTTAGCCACCCCCACTAGGGAATGAACACCAAGACCTCAGTGTCTTCACTCAGTCTACTACTTGAGCTACGGATCAGGGTGTAAATATCTTCCTGGATTATTCCAGTCGAGTTTCTTCAATGAAAGTATCTTCTGTTACAGGTTGCAAGCTCCAAAAAGGTAGGCCAAAGTGGAATAGTGTCCACGTGGCAACTTTCTTGAAATTATTATTTACTCCTTTTCAGAAAGGTGGGAGCACACCACCAGGAACCTCGTTGAACCAAAATTCTATCTTATCTCACCGGCCTTTAATCATGTAAATATATTCCAACAATAAATATAAAGTTGATGCGCGGATCATAGCATGCTCGGTCCCACCAACAGGCATGTTATCCAAGGCTTCATTTTTAAAGATTATTTTAGGGCTTAATCCCAAAAATGAGAGGGATATACATCTCAGGTGGACCTCACCACAGGGGGACAATAGTGATTGGATGTCCACCATTAAAATCCTCCTAATGCACGCTGTACTGTTTATTTGACATCCAATCTGTTGATTAGGTCATACAGACCCAGATGAAGGGAAAAAAACAAAGATCAGCTTGATCCAAAACTTTTATGGCCCCCAAATGGTTTTTAATGGTCAATGTTCATTCAACATTATTTCCTGTAATGTGGTCCAATTGAGATTGTTATATGCCTCATTTTTGGTCTCATAACATAAAATGATCTAGAAAAATAGATGGACGGCATGGATGAAACACATACATCATGATGGGGCCCACAGAGCACCGGGGGAGTAGCCAATCCCTTTCCTGTTATCCAACTAAGCCGCCTAGACCAATTGGTCCCGCCTATATTGATGTAGCCCAGCCCCAGAAACCGCAACCTATGAGACATTGTGTCCAATCAGTGGTCCTTTGCCATGTTTATTTTAACTTCCCTTTTGAAGGTATTGATGAAGGTTAGGACCATTTCGATCATTGCAATCTTTTGGGCCACGGTGGGATCATGTGGTAAGCTGTCCAATCTGTGTAGGGCTCATTGTGTTGTGTTAATTTGTTACATCAACACCATCCATGAGGTGCATCCTTCAATGTCAAACGTTGGGGACAAAATCATTTGGATCCACAACTCAGGTGGGCCACACCACAAGGACCATAGGTTTGTGTTGTGTCCACCATGTTGTGTAATTGCATATTCCATCGAACCAGTTCATCAGGTCCTCCTCAACAGGATAGAAAGACAATTCAAAAATCATCCTGATCCAGAGTTCATGCGGCCCACAATGTGGGGACTTAAAGGTTTTTAAAGTGTGAATTTACATTGACATCATGTTGTAGCTTACCTAAGTACTGGATAGAGATTATTTTTGAGATGCACGGCCAACTTGAAAGGCTTTACCTGATGGATGGAGTGGATGTGTCACGTACAATGCAGCACAGATGTACAAAGCTAGGGTTTGTGTTGCCTGCCTGCTACATGGTGTTGCAGAGGATTCCAGTCAGTTAATATCCAACCTGCATTTCCCTAGTTGGTTAGAATCAAAAGCCATATATTCGGGTTTTTTTAAAAAAGAAATTCAGTTCAAAGTGACAATATTATATCATGAGGTTCGCTAACCCAAATGCAGCAGCATATTAAATAAGTATATTAATTAAGAGCGGGTCGGAGACACACTACGACAAAATAGTGAAAAAATGACAGTTGAAAATCGTCTCAAATCTCAATAAATAATGGTTTTGAACAGTTGCATGGGCCATTCTATTTTGCTGCATCGTATTACTTAAAGGACGGGTATGGACCGTCTTTGATTTTAGATGGTTATAAAGCTCTGGATAAAAACCGTAGCTAAAGATATATGGCTACGATTATTGTCCATAGCACGACCGTAGCTATTTGTACCATAGCTATAGGTCTCAAAGATATGTACATACAGCTATGGATAATATTTGTAGCTAAAAGTATTACTAGATCCGTAGCTATGGTCTAAGTTGGCAATGGCGACGGTCTTCAATGGCAATGGCTACAGTTTTCAATGACAATGGCAATAGCTATAGCCAATATCCGTAGTAAGTACCTTTAAAATAATAATAATAATAATAATAATAATGGCATCTCTTACCATTGCTAATACATGCCTGATAGATCAACTCATCTAAAAATTCCATATTCAACAATAAAAGAAACCAGTACATGCTATCCTTAGCTCCCTAATCATCCAGTCCAGTTATGAGGCAAATAAAATAGTAAGGACCGAATATCCAGTTATTCATATTCTCCAGGCCGACTCGATCCTTATCAGGCTAACGCAATGGTGGGGTGCTGTAAATGGGGCCGTACAAGTGCGTTGCATCAATCTGGCTTCCATGTGTGTGTTGCATTGGTATTTCTCCCCACGGCCACTGGACCGAATCTATTCCTCATCTGTTTTTACACAGCCAGATTGCGGTTGCAGCTTGGTATTTTTTTGGTAATCTTTTCGGGATTCATATTCTCCTAGCCGACTCGATCCTTATCAGGCTAACACAATGGTGGGGTGCCTCCGTGATTTGCTCCGCGAAGTCCACGGCCCACAAGGTTGCCCTTGCGTGATTCTCTGGTCCATCTGGAAGTGCCACAATGCAGCTAAATTTGATGGGCAAATTGCCTAGGTTCAGGCTGTGATTGCTCGGCCTAGATGGTGGATGGCCATCATCACTGGGGACGGACTGAGTTCCTCGAGCAGCCACCACAGAGGCTCGCCTTCAAGCCCTTCTACTCCCAGTTCTGCGGTTTGCAATTCCGATCCCCTGCACCCTTTGCGGGGAGAGAGAGGATTTTTCAGGTTGGGCCAGTCGTCCAGGGTGGTTAAATGGTGCAAACCTCCTTTGGGTTGGGTGAAGGTAAATGTACATGGGTCTGTTGCGCAGCACGCTAACAACGCTAGTGAACCAAGATCCAATCTCCGGTCTCACCCACAAACGATAAACAAGAAGAAATATAATCTAGAAGAAGAATCAAAGCATTCCAAACAAATCACAAGACAGGATATGCGTGAAAAAACTCCAAACAAGGGTAAAAAACCGCGGGTACAAACTTCCGCTATGAAGAAAACGAGATTACAAGCAATATACTAACCTCTTCCCTTGGATGTATAGAAAAAACCCTTTGCATACACCTTAAAATAATTTCCACAACCCTAGAAAAGCCCTAGGGACCCCTATTTATAATTTAGGCAACTTCCCTTTCGCGCCTCTGTAAAAACTGCCTCAAAATTACACAGTCTGTACAAAACCCGAAAACGAATCTGCGTAACCTCTACTGTTCGACCAGGCTCGTCAACTGATTGAGCGGACCCTTGACTGGTCGAGCATAGGCCTCGACCGGTCGAGCACCTCGGACCCAAAAATTGTTGCTCGCTAGACTTTGAGTTGAGCCAACCCTCGACTGATCGAGTGGGCCACTCGACCGGTTGAGCAGGGCACTCGACTGGTCGAGCAACCCTATCCAGATGTGGCTCCACATCTCAATAATCTTCCACTTATAGACACATCACCATAAACCTTCGTCTTCTACATCCGAAGTGCACCACCTTCCCATCTTCAAACCTGAAGACTAATCAAAGCTGAACAGAGCTTCAGCTTCTCCCATGTGACCGTTTTGGTCAGCATATCCACATGATTCTCACTTGTATGAATCTTCTCTAGAGCAATCGATCCACCTTCCAGTAACGAACGTATGAAGTGATATCTGATGTCAATATGCTTGGTCCTTGAATGAAAGACTGAATTCTTAGCCAAGTGTATTGCACTCTGACTATCAGTGTACAACTTGCAATCTGCTTGTTTCTTACCCAACTCTTCCATGAAACCTTGCATCTACACCATCTCCTTGCATGCTTCAATGGCAGTTGTTATTGGAAAAAAAAAAAAAAGATATTATCTTCTGTAACTGAGAGACCCAACTGACTGTAGTACTACCCAGAGTAAAGATGTTAAGGGTCAAATATTGCATATCAGAACCAGTTATTGCCGGGATTTACGAACAAGATGCGATTTAACAGCCTGATTTACTGGTATTTGTGTTGCAAGGTGACTTTAGGAGCTTTGATTGTAAAAGAGCGCTAAAAGCATAGATTTGACACTTTGAATGCACCAAGGCAAGGGACGGACCCCAGTGAACCAAGATCAACGCCCGAGAGCCAAGGAAATCAAGAAACTGAAGCTCAAGTGGGTCGTAGGATGTCCAGAATGCAAGATCAAAGGGTTCCCACCAGCCGTTTGTCCCAAAACTTCATACACGGCCTGAAGAACATAAATTAACCGTACATGCAAAATTTCGGCCGTTGGATCCTGGTAGAAGTGGCCTAATGGATAGATCATCCCTCAGAATCATGATTCTGGGCCCACCTGCTGTCTGGATATGCTTCATCTCTGGTCTCCACGGTTTAAATGATATGACAGAATGGGTGGACGGAGCAGATTTCATTATACATCATGGTGGACCCCACAAGGAGGGCGTGCGAGTGTATAGGCGGTGCACTCCCGCGGTGCACTCTCCCGCTGACCCGATCCGTCTCCCGCATGGAGCAAGCGAGCGGACAGGGCTCGTCCGTTTTGAGCAGTGAGCCCCACCCACTTCTTATTTCGATGATCTGAACCGTCCATTCGATCGAGAGGTGGGGCGTGACCCTCACCTAGGTGTCTGTTTCCCTCCATGCAAGCTATCAGAAGATCCTAGTTGTCAAACGGAAGATCGATGGTGGAAATGTTTGAGATGGTGGGCCGCATTAAACTCAAGAAAAAATACCATTTCTCAGTTATTTTCCGCCACAAGTAGAATGAATGGAGTGGATTTCTTATTTGACATCATTTGTGGGCCCACAAATCAACGTAGATGGCGTAAAATTTGTCTTTGCGTAAACAGAGGGTTCCGACTCTGTTACGGAGTCGACCTCATGCACTGAAGGATCCTGGCAGCTATAAAGGGAAGAGAGAAACGAGAGGCTGGGGATCATCTGATCAGGGAACAGAGGAGGAGCTTGGCTTGGGGCTTGGACGTGGATCGGCCGAGAGAGAGAGGAACAGTTAAGTTTTTATGTTATTTTTCTCCTTGTTTTCTTTATTTTTTAAGATGTATAGCCTATCCATGCTAGGCTAAACCTCTTAACTAGGGCTAAGAGGTGAAGCTCGTAGTGGGATGGGAGATTCAATTTTATGATTTTAATTTGGTTTTAATTATGAATTGAATTTGATATTTATTTTATTATGGGAATATGTTTTTAGTCTTTAATGGTCTGTTGTGACTGAAATTACAATAGGTCTGCGATGGCTTTGAGCATGTTCTTTTCCTCTTTATGCTTACGACATCAGGAAGCCCTGTTGTTCACCATCGTTTCCTGGGCATGGTCGGATGACGGTCCCCTTTTCTGGATTTTCATAGCATGTTGATGTGGTTGGTAATTAGTTTAATTCTGTTGTTCACCATCGTCTTTTAGGCATGGTTTGGTGATGGAATCCATTCTAATTCATACACCTTTCATCTCTTGAAAATTATATCAACGTCAGTTCAGTTTAATTTCCATGATTTTTGAATCAAGTATAGTTCTCCCTGATCTCTACAAGTGGATCCTCTGAATCCCTAGTTTCCCTTCTCTGAATTTTCTTCTCAGTTTAGATTAATATTTCATCATTATTCTTCAAATCATAATTGATTTAGATTGCATCTTAGTCTAGTTCTAGTCCTACTTAGTTTCAGAATACGTACAGGTTTCAGTCCCTGTGGATTCGACCTCGGTCTCACCGAGATTATTACTACATCACAACCCTATACTTGGGGAGTGAACAAGTTTTTGGCGCCGTTGCCGGGGATTGACGGCTACGTAATTTGAAATTAATTAGTCTTAGAATTAAGGGTAAGATTAGGATTTTTTTTAACTTTCTATTTCCTTAGGTTTTTTTCTCTTTTTAGAAACTAACCTAAGTGTCTTGTTTTGTAGACTTTTTGATAGACTTCTAAATTGGTAACGTTCTTTCTAATTTTTTCCTTTCTATTTTAGTAGGATTTGTCTTCCTTTTTAGGTAGTTTCTAATTCTAAGTCTTCTAGAATCTAACCTTATTTCCTATATTATTTCTAGAAAATTTTCTATTTTTAGATTTTCTATTTAGAAACTAACCCTCTTGTTTTGTAGGTTTTCTAACTCAGTAAGCTCTTTCTGACTTCTACTTTCTTTGTTTTCAAATCTTTCATTACTCACTTACTTTCTAGTTTAGAATTTTCCTAATTTGTTTAGAAGTTCCTACTTTCCTTTTTAGGATTTGTCTTTTCTAAATTTAGAACTTAGTTGATAGCTATTCTTCTTCTTAGGAATTTTCTACTCTTAGGTCTATTATCTTTAGAAACTAACTTGTTTTTGTTTTATTTTACAGGTTTTTACTTAGGGACTTCAATTTAGTAACTTCCTTCCAACCCTCTCTTCTTTTTAGTTTTTTTCTTAGGATTAGGTTTAGAAATTAATTGAGGGCTGTGAGTGTTTCATGCCCAAGTAGGCCCGTGACGACACTCGACGTCTCTTGACTGAAGGAGGATTGGTTGAGGGGTTGACTGTCCATCGCAGGATTAGACACCGCTCGAATTCCCCTGAGTTAATTGAGGTTATGGCTGCAAATCAACCTCAAGCACTACCTCACCACAGGGATGAGGAAACACATGATGAGAATGAGGTGTATCAAGCACCCCCGCCTCGTACTTTACGAGATTATTTACAACCGGCGGGGGTGAGTACACCCTCATGTATGATTTTTCCTGAAAACACAGGACAGATGGACATCAAGCCAGGAGTTATCCAACTCCTTCCTAAATTCCATGGGCTTGAATCAGAAAGCCCATACTTACATTTGAAAGAGTTCGATGAGATTATAGCCACCTTATACTTTCCCAATGTATCCGAGGATACAATCAGGCTGAAACTCTTTCCTTTTTTCTTAAAAGAGAAGGCTAAGACGTGGCTACATTCACTGCGTCCTCGATCCATTAGCACATGGAATGATATGGAGAGGGAATTCATAAAGAAATTCTTCCCACATCATAAAACAATTACCCTCAGAAAAGCAATCATGAACTTTGCCCAAAAGGAAGATGAAACATTCTTCCAATGTTGGGAAAGGTTTAAGGATCTGGTCAGTTCATGCCCACAACACGGCTTTGAAACGTGGCGCATTACAAATTTTTTCCACGATGGACTGACCTCTTCCATGCGTCAAATGGTCGAGACAATGTGCAATGGAGAGTTCATTAACAAAGATGTCGACGAGGTATGGGACTACCTCGACAGTCTGGCTGAAAAAACACAATCTTGGGACTATTACCCAAAATCAAACACCACGTCTAGGCCAACTCAATCTAAGGAGAAAGGTGGATTGTATCTCCTAAAAGAAGAGGATGATCTAAATTATAAAGTGACTAATCTCATAAGAAAATTTGAGGCCATGAAAGGAAAGAAGGACAGGGTCAATGAAATTGTTTGCGGCATCTGTGATTGCAACATTCACACAACTGAAAACTGTCCTACAATACCTACCTTTCGAGGAGTGTTGAATGAACAAGCCAATGCGGTGAACAACTATCAAAGACCTTTTACTGGACCCAACTCCAATACATACAATCCTGGTTGGAAAAATCATCCAAACTTTAGTTGGAGAAATGGACAAACGGCTACCCCCCAAGGTTTTTTCCAAAATCCAAATCAGGGGAAACCTCAAGAAGAACCGGTTCAAAATTCCATACAAGAGCTGGCTCAGGCGATGCGAGGATTTACAGATTTTATGCAAAAGATAGATTCTCGTATGACGGTTATAGAAAAGGGAATGCTTCCTGCACAACCTCTCCCCAATCCTAAACCGCAGTACGAGATAAATGATCCCAGCTCCTCAAATCAAATGGGGCACGCTAAATCCATCACCACTCTTAGGAGTGGGAAGATCATTGATAAAACCCTTCCGGTTAGGCCCGAAAAGCCTCAAGAACCAGAAGAGGACAATAATGATGGATCTAGCGATACCCCACAAAAATTAGAACCGGAACTTCTAGAGAAGCCAGTTGCTCCGTTCCCCCAACGGTTGGTTGCACCAAAACGTCTTTCTAACTCTCAGGATATTCTGGAGGTGTTGAAACAAGTGAAAGTCAACATTCCTCTACTTGATGTCGTAAAACAGATTCCTTCATATGCAAAATTTCTAAAAGACCTATGTACGACCAAAAGACGGCAGAGTATTCAAAAGAAGATTTTCTTAACTGAGAAAGTGAGTGCCATCCTGAAGCAAGACGTGCCGTAGAAATTCAAGGATCCCGGTAGCCCAACCATATCATGTGTAATCGGGAACCATCGAATTGATCACGCACTTCTTGACTTAGGAACGAGCGTCAATCTGATTCCCTACTCGGTATACAAACAGTTAGGTTTGGGTGAGTTAAAACCCACTCTAACCACTACAACTTGCCGATCGCTCTGTTCGTGTACCAAGAGGGATTATTGAGGATGTTTTGGTCCAAGTCGATAGATTTTACTACCCTGTAGATTTTATCATCTTGGACACCGAACCCATCAATAACATAAGCACTCAGATTCCCGTCATTCTTGGTCGCCCATTCCTTGCTACGTCAAATGCAATTATCAATTGCAGGAATGGTGTCATGACTATGTCTTTCAGAAATTTAACATTGGAGTCAAACATTTTTTTCAATCACCACAACAACTCAGAGGATGATGACGATATCCACGACATCAACATGATTGACTCTTTAGTGGAAGACACGACACCTCTGACCTTATCCTCCGACCTTCTAGAGACGTGCCTGGCCCACTCCCATGAGTTTGATGATGATATGATTAGGGAGACGTGTGCCTTGTTGGATACCGCACCGGTACTTGAAGTTAACCGGTGGAGGCCACAATTTGAAGAATTACCACAAACTGATGTAGTGCCTCTACTGTCTAACCTCAAGGCACTAAAGCTTGACCTAAAACCTTTACCCTCTGATTTGAAATATGTCTATTTAGGTCAAGATAAGACATACCCGGTGGTGATCTCTGTCCACCTGGAGGAAGAACAGGAGAGTATGCTCATAGCTACTCTCATTCAGCATAAGGGAGCCCTGGATGGACGATCGCGGACCTCAAGGGAATCGACCCCTCGATTTGTACTCACCGCATATATCTTGAGGATAATGCGAAGACCGCTCGGCAACCACAACGTAGACTAAATCCAAACATGAAGGAAGTGGTTAAGGCCGAGGTCCTCAAACTATTGGATGTGGGTATCATATACCCTATATCTGATAGTCAATGGGTGAGTCCAACTCAGGTGGTTCCTAAGAAGTCCGGAATCACCATCGTAGCCAATGCTAATAATGAACTCGTGCCGACTAGAGTCACTACTGGTTGGAGAATGTGCATTGACTACAGGAAATTAAATACCGTCACGAGGAAAGACCACTTTCCTTTACCATTCATTGATCAGATCCTGGAAAGGTTAGCCGGTCATTCTTATTACAGTTTCCTTGACGGGTATTCAGGCTATAACCAAATTGAAATCGCTCCTGAGGACCAAGAAAAGATCACATTTACCTGCCCTTATGGCACCTTTGCTTACAGAAGGATGTCATTCGGGTTATGTAATGCCCCTGCCACCTTTCAGCGATGTATGTTGAGTATCTTTTCTGACATGGTGGGGAAATATCTAGAGGTCTTTATGGACGATTTCTCTGTTTTCGGTTCATCTTTCAGCGAGTGCTTAGAGAATCTCAAATGTGTGCTAAAAAGATGTGAAGAAAAGAATCTGGTACTTAATTGGGAGAAGTGTCATTTCATGGTTCATAAGGAGATTGTCCTTGGACATATCATCTTGTCCAAGGGAATTGAGGTAGATAAGGCAAAAATCGATCTTATCTCTAACCTACCTCCACCTAAGAACATCAGGGAGGTGCGATCCTTCTTAGGACACGCAGGATTTTACAGGCGATTCATAAAGGACTTTAGTCTCCTCTCTCGTCCTTTATGTAATCTTCTTCAAAAGGATGCTCCATACGAGTGGACTGAGCAGTGCCAGGAAGCTTTCACCAAGCTTAAAGGCACGTTAACCACCGCACCCATCATGCAGCCACCTGACTGGAGTCTTCCTTTTGAACTTATGTGCGACGCTTCTGATTATGCTCTTGGAGCGGTCTAGGCTAGAGAAAAGATAAGAGGCCCTACGTCATCCATTACGCGAGTAGGACTTTAAATCCTGCCTAAGTGAACTACTCGACTACGGAAAAAGAACTTTTAGCCGTAGTGTTCGCCTTGGACAAATTTAGGTCCTATTTGATTGGATCCAAGATCATTATCTATACAGATCATGCGGCACTTAAATATCTTCTTTCTAAGAATGATTCTAAGCCCCGCCTGATACGATAGATCCTTCTACTCCAAGAATTTGATTTGGAAATTAAAGATAAAAAAGGAGTAGAGAACGTAGTGGCCGATCACCTTTCTCACCTTAATACCTCTGATTCCCTTGAGGTAACCCATATCAACGACATGTTCCCTGATGAACAACTGTTCAGAGTCTCCCACTCACCTTGGTTCGCTGATATTGCTAATTATCTTGCTACAGGTTCCATACCGACACATTGGACCACACAAGATAAGAAGAAATTCTTTACCGAGGTACGCAAATTTTTCTGGGACGATCCATATCTGTTTAAATATTGCCCAGACCATATCTTAAGGAGATGTGTGCCAGACGATGAGCATCAGAGTGTCATCTCCTTCTGTCACTCACAGGCCTGTGGTGGTCACTTTTCTGCAAAAAAAAAAGACCACGGCCAAGATTCTGCAGTGTGGCTTCTATTGGCCCACTATGTTCAGGGACACTCATGAGTTTTGCAAAGTCTGTGAGCGTTATCAGAAATTGGGAGCATTGTCCCGTCGAAATATGATGCCCTTGAATCCCATTCTTATCATAGAGGCATTTGATTGTTGGGGCATCGATTTCATGGGACCATTCCCCCAATCTTTTGGGAATTTATATATTTTTCTTGCCGTAGACTATGTCACTAAATGGGTCGAAGCGATTCCGTGTCAAACTAATGACCATCGCACGGTCATTAAATTCTTAAAAGAAAACATCGTTTCCCGATTCGGAACGCCTCGAGCCATCATTAGTGATGGGGGCTCACACTTTTGTAATAGGCCATTCGAGAGTTTAATGAAGAAATACGGTATCTCTCATAAGGTGAGCACCCCATACCACCCACAGACAAGTGGGCAAGCTGAGATTTTCAATAGGGAGATCAAACACATTTTGGAGAAAACGGTTAACCCTGACCGTAAGGATTGGTCAATCCGATTGACCGATGCCTTGTGGGCTTACCGTACTGCTTTTAAAACCCCTATTGGAATGTCTCCCTTTAGACTCGTCTATGGGAAGGCTTGCCACTTACCTGTGGAGTTGGAACATAGAGCCTACTGGGCGATCAAAAATCTAAATTTCAATCTGAACAACGCTGGCTCGCTACGCAAACTTCAATTAAATGTACTTGAAGAAATCCGGAACGACGCGTATGAGAACTCGAGAATTTACAAAGACAGGATGAAGGCGTTTCATGACCAACATATTCTACGGAAATCATTCACGCCAGGTCAGAAAGTCCTTTTGTACAATTCTCGATTACATCTCTTTCTAGGTAAGCTTCGATCTCGTTGGACCGGCCCTTACATTGTTGTTACTGCATATCCTCATGGGGCCGTCGAGATAAGAGATCCCAACAATGGCAAGGAATTTAAAGTAAATGGACATCGCTTAAAGCCATTTGTCGAGAAATTTGATTCAGAAGACATGTCCATGCCTCTGACTGATCCTGTTTACCAAGAATGATCTCCTAGTCTGATGGAGGTATAGGTAGGTTTATCGCTTTCATAAGACTAGGGTAGTTTATTGTATTTGTCTGGCTGAAGACGGTAAACTTAGCGCTCCTGGGAGGCAGCCCAGCTTTTCATTTCATTTTCTTAGTCCAATGTTTGTGGGTAACATTACTGCAAACCCTCACGAGACTACAACTCGTCCACTAGGGGCAACCTAGGGGTTTAAAAGGCTTGTTGCATATGCTAAATGCAATCAAGAGCACCTGCGAAAGTGGTATAGGTAGGAGTTTATTTTTTATTTTTTATTTTTACTTATGTTGGTTTCTCCTTGCGCTGACTTACTCTCTTCTGATATTTTTTGGAAAAGTCTCTCGATTCGTTATCCAGGTACTATCTTCCCATCACTTCTCTTTTACTTTCGTTGTCCCATATGCATGACATATTTATCTCTTTTACATTGAGGACAATGTAGATTTTAGGTTGGGGGTGGGAGATTAGGTAACCTAATCAGTGTTTTTCTTAGTCTTGAGCAAAAATTGTGAAATTTTTTAAATTTTCTGAAAATTCTTATGAATTTGAAGTGATTTGACGACCATCTTTAATTTAGAATTACAGGATATAGAATGTTAGTGATTTACTACTCTTGGATTCAGTTGCTCGTTAGATTTCACAGTTAAGTTTGAATTATTAATCTATGCTTAACAAGTTGTAAACATTGATTGAGTCATGATTTCACATACCACATCTCGCTTACACATTGAGGTTTCAGTTTGATATTGAAGGGTTAACTTGGTAATCACTAAGCATGGAAGGACCCAGCATGAAAAATTGCCTGTCATGATCAATTGAAGAAAAGAAAATACAAATGCCTTTGGAAAGGGTGGCGAATAATCTTCACCATAGGTTTGCTCCCTATAGGTGTGGATTTAATTCCCCATGGATGATATATGAAAAGGTTTAGGTGTACGGTTTTCACCATAGGTTTGCTCCCTATAGGTGAGGATTGGACTCCCCTCCTTGGCGTTACCTTTAAAAAAAAATAATAATAAAATAAAATAAAATAAATTTTCAAGAGTTGAAAGAATAAAAAGTTGATCTGTGAAGCAAGTTTTAGTTTAGGTGGTTGTCCTGAGTACTCTTGTTGGTTACCAATGATATCATGAAATCGACAATTTGATCTTTTAATGATGATAGGCCGAGATTTCACTATACACCCATGGAACTCAATGTTTAAAATTATTCTAGTTTATGGATTAATACTTTGAACTTGATTTGGAAATTTACCATGCGCTTGAGTCCAGGAGAAAGAAATTCCCAACATTCATGAATTTTAGAATTCAAGTATCTGGATTGTGTTAAAACACCTGAGTTCATTGAAATTGTCCTGTAAATCTCAACTTATTTTTCGCATAATTTGCTCGGGACTAGCAAAATGCTGGTTGGGGGTTGTGTTAAGGGTCAAATATTGCATATCAGACCCAGTTATTGGCGGGATTTACGAACAAGATGCGATTTAACAGCCTGATTTACTGGTATTTGTGTTGCAAGGTGACTTTAGGAGCTTTGATTGTAAAAGAGCGCTAAAAGCATAGATTTGACACTTTGAATGCACCAAGGCAAGGGACGGACCCCAGTGAACCAAGATCAACGCTCGAGAGCCAAGGAAATCAAGAAACTGAAGCTCAAGTGGGCCGTAGGATGTCCAGAATGCAAGATCACAGGGTTCCCACCAGCCGTTTGTCCCAAAACTTCATACACGGCTTGAAGAACATAAATTAACCGTACATGCAAAATTTCGGCCGTTGGATCCTGGTAAAAGTGGCCTAATGGATAGATCATCCCTCAGAATCATGATTCTGGGCCCACCTGCTGTCTGGATATGCTTCATCTCTGGTCTCCACGGTTTAAATGATATGACAGAATGGGTGGACGGAGCAGATTTCATATATACATCATGGTGGACCCCACAAGGAGGGCGTGCGAGTGTATAAGCGGTGCACTCCCGCGGTGCACCGCATCCGCTGGAATCGGTCAGCGCCGCTGACCCGATCCGTCTCCCGCATGGAAACAGCGAGCGGACAGGGCTCGTCCGTTTTGAGCAGTGGGCCTCACCCACTTCTTATTTCGATGATCTGAACCGTCCATTCGATCGAGAGGTGGGGCGTGACCCTCACCTAGGTGTTTGTTTCCCTCCATGCAAGCTATCAGAAGATCCTAGTTGTCAAACGGAAGATCGACGGTGGAAATGTTTGAGATGGTGGGCCGCATTAAACTCAAGAAAAAATACCATTTCTCAGTTATTTTCCGCCACAAGTAGAATGAATGGAGTGGATTTCTTATTTGACATCATTTGTGGGCCCACAAATCAACGTAGATGGCGTAAAATTTGTCTTTGCGTAAACAGAGGGTTCCGACTCTGTTACGGAGTCGACCTCATGCACTGAAGGATCCTGGCAGCTATAAAGGGAAGAGAGAAACGAGAGGCTGGGGATCATCTGATCAGGGAACAGAGGAGGAGCTTAGCTTGGGACTTGGTCGTGGATCGGCCGAGAGAGAGAGAACAGTTAAGTTTTTATATGTTATTTTTCTCCTTGTTTTCTTTATTTTTAAGATGTATAGCCTATCCATGCTAGGCTAAACCTCTTAGCTAGGGCTAAGAGGTGAAGCTCGTAGTGGGATGGGAGATTCAATTTTATGATTTTATTTAGTTTTAATTATGAATTGCATTTGATATTTATTTTATTATGGGAATATGTTTTTAGTCTTTAATGGTCTGTTGTGACTGAAATTACAATAGGTCTGCGATGGCTTTGAGCATGTTCTTTTCCTCTTTATGCTTATGACATCAGGAAGCCCTGTTGTTCACCATCGTTTCCTGGGCATGGTCGGATGATGGTCCCCTTTTCTTTTCTGGATTTTCATAGCATGTTGATGTGGTTGGTAATTAGTTTAATTCTGTTGTTCACCATCGTCTTTTAGGCATGGTTTGGTGATGGAATCCATTCTAATTCATACACCTTTCATCTCTTGAAAATTATATCAACGTCAGTTCAGTTTAATTTTCATGATTTTTGAATCAAGTATAGTTCTCCCTGATCTCTACAAGTGGATCCTCTGAATCCCTAGTTTCCCTTCTCTAAATTTTCTTCTCAGTTTAGATTAATATTTCATCATTATTCTTCAAATCATAATTGATTTAGATTGCATCTTAGTCTAGTTCTAGTCCTACTTAGTTTTAGAATACGTACAGGTTTCAGTCCCTGTGGATTCGACCTCGGTCTCACCGAGATTATTACTACATCACAACCCTATACTTGGGGAGTGAACAAAAGACATAGCCTGTAGTGCTTTTTCTGCTGTCAATATCTCTTGTCAAATCTGAATCTACGTAGCCTTGTAGCTTTATTTTCGATTCACCATAGCACAGCCCTACATCCTTAGTACCTACCAGGTATCTAAGGATCCACTTCACAGCTTCCCAATGTTCCTTCCCAGGGTTATTCATGAACCTGCTAACAACTCTCACTGCTTGAGCAATATCTAGTCTCATGCTCACCATAGCATACATGAGACTCCCAATAGCTAACGCGTATGAGACTTTAGCCATGTAGTTCTATTCCTCCTGCGTCTTTGCACCTTACTCCTTAGAAAACTTGAAATGGTTGGCTAATGGAGTGCTAACCAACTTAGCACCTCCCATATTGAATCGATCAAACACCTCGACTATATACTCTACCTGTGACAAAACTATTTTCTTGTTTTTCATGTCACGCTTTATCCTCATGTTTAGGATTTGTTTTGCAGCTCCTAAATCCTTCATGGAAAATTCTTTAGACAGTTGTCTTTTGAGATCTAAGATATCCTTCATGTTTGATCTAGCCACAAGCATATCATCAACGTACAGAAGAAGGATAATGTAGGACGTATCAAACTTCTTCAAATAACAATAGTAGTCTGTATGACATCTCCTAAAACCGTTTCCTGACATGAAACTGTCGAACTTCTTGTACCACTGCCTGGGGGCCTGCTTCAGGCCATATAGACTATTCTTCAGTCTACACACCTTGTTCTCCTTTCTTGGTGCCACGTATCCTGTCGGCTGATGCATATATATCTCTTCTTCAAGGTCCCCATGAAGAAAGGTTATCTTAACATCTAGCTGGTCTAGATGTAAGTCCTCTGTAGCCACTATACTCAAGACCATGCGAATCGTAGACATTTTCACCACTGATAAAAATATTTCAGTGAAGTCGATACCTGCCTTTTGTTGGAACTCTTTCACAACTAATATAGCCTTGTATCGTTTCGAACCATCATGCTCCTCCTTCAGTCTATAAACTCACTTGTTATGAAGAGCTTTCTTACACTTGGGTAGAGTGACTAACTCCCATTTATGATTGGACTCAAGAGAGACCATGTCATCATCCATAGCCTGCTCCCACTTAACCCGTGTATCTAACTGTAATGCCTCTTCAAAACACTCTGGTTCACCATTATCTGTCAGCAGTAGATAATGTAAAGAGGGTGAGTATCGGACCATGGGTCTCCTCTCCCGAGTAGACCTCCTCACAACCAATGTCTGTGGCTCTGCCTCATAATGCTCATGTACATGATCATCCTGTGGCACTATAACACCTGTGTCCGATAATTCTTCCAACTGTACGAATTCTTTCTCATCGGCCTTATTTTGCTGCATACTGTCCTTATGCATGACTTTTTCATTGACAACTACATCTTTACTTCTGATGATTTTCCTGTTTTCTGTATCCCAAAACCTGTTGTCAAAATCATACTGCCCATAGCCTATAAACGTGCACCTCTTGGACTTCGCATCCAACTTATTTCTGTGCTCTGCATCAATGTGAACATATTAAGTACAACCGAACACTTTGAGATGTGCAAGGTTCACTTCTCTCCCAATCCACGTTTCTTCTGGTAGCCCATCATCCAATGGTGCTGAGGGACTTCTATTGATGAGATATGCGGCAGTATTCACAGCATCTGCCTAAAACGTCTTGGGGAAACCCTACATGTAACCTCATGCTCCTGGCACGTTCAAGGATAGTCCTGTTAATACACTCAACCATATCGTTCTGTTGTGGTGTCGCTGGAATCGTTTTCTGATGTTTGATTCTATTTGCTGCACAATTCTCCTCAAACCTCTTATCATAGCATTCTCCCCCATTATCTGATCTGAGACATTTTACTATTTTTTTAATTTTTTTTAAAACAAAAGGAGCTTTTCATTAATGAGATACCAATTACATTCGGGGGACCCCCAGGAGAAAAATGATCCAGGAGACGCCTATCGTATGAACATGAAAGAAACAACGTTGAAAAGAAAAACAAAAAGTCTGGGGAAAGAAACAACTCTGACTAAAAACGACAGGGGAAAATAGAGACTTATTTGCGGGTTCTCTGAACTCGAGACCCCTCCCTGATTAAGTTGAGCCCTACCTTGTCAAGAAATAGCAAACCTCTCACCCTGTCCGGCAGATTTCCTTGCTGCAAAATGACCGCACGTCCTTGACACGAACTTCCCGTCCGAGCCATGTGGTTAGCGACAGTATTCCCTTCTCTATAAATATGTTGGAACATGAAATCGCCACATCACCTAATGTGATTAATCCTCTGGATCCAATATCTCCATTTCCAGCCCGGTTCGGTGGAACCTGCTAGAAAATTAACGACAAGTTGCGAATCGAATTCAACGATCACTTTCATGTAGCCTCGGCCGATGCAAAGTTCCATACCATCAAGAATGGAACGGAGCTCCGCGCTAACATTTGAGCCCACTCCATAGCCAAAGTAAAACGCAAAATGAAAATTTGCTTTATCGTCTCTACATATGGCCCCCCTCCCGAAAAACCTGGATTGGTAAGGGACGAGCCATCCACATTGAGCTTCACCCAACCCGGGTGTGGCTTAGTCCATCTGACCACCAAGGGCGGGCAGTTAAGACTTAGCCCTGACCTCCTAAGGCCGATAGAGGGAGTAGCCAAAACAATCCTAACAGTTACTCCTGCATTATCCGCACGCTGGGCCAGACTACCCTGCAAATCCGCTGAAAATTCCCCACCGGTTGTATCACCGAAGATGGTAGTAACCCACAACTTAGCTCTAGAAATCACCAAGGTGACCGATGGCTGAGTCCCATCGAATATTGCAGCGTTCCTACACTTCTAGATACTCCAAAATATAATAGTCGGGTACCTATCTCATTTTCTACCATTACTTTCCACTTCTTAAATACATCAAATACGTCAGATTTATGCTTTAAGAAATAGACCCACAATTTTCTACTAGCATCATCGATAAAAGAAACGAAATAACATGAACCACCAAGAGATGATTCCTGTGCCGGTCCCCACACATCAGTGTGTATAAGCTCCAACAAATGCGTCTTTGGAGTGTGTCCTGTCTTCTTGAAACTTACCATCTTCTGTCTATCATACACGCAGTCCTCGCAGAATTCCAAGTCAATAGACTTCAGCCCTGGTAGTTTTCCTTTTGACGATAACACTTTCATCCCTTTCTCACTCATATATCTCAACCTCTGATGTCATAACTTCCAATTCATTCTAGTTGATACGACTGCGAGTGAACTATACGATCCTGAAGTCACGTACAAAGTACCTTCCTTTTTACCTCGAGATATCACCAAGGCACCTTTTGTGATCCTCCATGAATCACTAGTGAATGTCATCACATATCCGGTATCGGTCAATTGCCCCACTGAGATCAAATTCCGTTTCAAACTCGGTACATGTCTGACATCCTTCAATTTCAAAGTCATTCCGTCTTTCTGATTTATATGAACGTCTCCCTTTCTAACAATACTGCAGGGCTCATCATCACCCAGGTAGACTCTCCCGAAGTCACTTGACACATAATCACGCAAAACTTCCTTACACGAAGTGGCATGAAACGAAACACCTGAGTCTATGACCCAAGACTCATTTCTCGCATTAAGAGACAAGATCAACGCCTATGCGTCACTCTCCTCAGATAGATTCACCAAATCCTTCCCGCCTTGAGATCTTTCTTCTTGTTTCTTAAGCGCCCTGCAATCACGTTTCATGTGTCCCTTCTTCCCACAATGCTAACACCCGTCTTTGTCTTTCAGTCCCTTGGACTTCTTCCTTGACTTAGAATGTCCGTGTTTATTGTCTTCTTTGTTCACGATCTTCCTCTTCCTTCAATGTTTAGAGCATTCCCTGAATCTCCTGAAACTCCCGATGTCTTTCTTCTAGATTCTTTACTGAGAATTATACCAGCCACATCATCGAATTTCAGTTTTGTTGTCCCTGAAGAATTGCTCACGGCAATCACCAAACCATGCCAACTGTCTGGCAAAGTGGACAAGATCAATATTGCCCTGACCTCGTCCTCAAAAATAATGTCAACGGATTCCAACTGGCTCGTGACTGTATTGAACTCATTTAGATGTCCAGCCACGCTCCCATCATCTGACATCTTCATGTTGAATAGCCGCTTCATAAGATGAACCTTGTTAGAGGCTAAGGGTTTCTCATACATCGTAGCTAGGGCATGCATTAATTCTTTTGTAGTTTTTACCTTGGATATATTGAAGGCGTCGCTCTTAGACAAAGAGAGTTGGATTGTTTCTAAGGCCTTCCGATCCAATAAAAATCATTCATCATCTGTCATCTTCTCTTTTCCTTCTAGAGGAATATAGAGGTCCTTCTGATACAGATAATCCTCCATCTGCATCTTCCAGAAGGTAAAGTTTGAACCATCAAACTTGTCGATTCTAGTCTTCCCTTCTTCCTTCATCGCTCCCACTTGAACTAAACCAATAACTCTGATACCAGTTGTTGCGCAGCACGCCAACAAAGCTAGTGAACCGAGATTCAATCTCCGATCTCACCCACAAATGATAAACAAGAAGAAATATAATCTAGAAGAATAATCAAAGCATTCCAAACAAACCATTAGACAGAATATACGTGGAAAAACCCCAAACAAGGATAAAAAACCACGGGTGCAAACTTCCACTATGAAGAAAACGAGATTACAAGCAATATACTAACCTCTTCCCTTGGATGTATAGAAAAAAACCCTTTGCATACACCTTAGAATAATTCCCATAACCGTAGAAAAGCCCTAGGGACCCATATTTATAGTTTAGGCAACTTCTCTTCCAGACCTCTGCGAAAACTGCCTCAAAATTATGCAGTCCGTGCAAAATCTGGAAACAAATCAGCGTAACCTCGACTGCTCGACCAGGCTCCTCGACTGGTCGAGCATGGGCCTCGACCGGTTAAGCACCTCGGACCCAAAAAACTTCTACTCGCTGGACTTTGAGTCGAGCCAGCCCTCAACTGATCAAGTGGGCCACTCGACCGGTCGAGTAGGTCACTCGACTGGTCGAGCAGCCCTGTCCAAATGTGGCTCCACATCTCAACAGGGTCAGCACTAGGTAACCCAGGGTATTCAAGTGGTGGATGCATTTGTAGAGGAGACAAAGGGAATTTTTTGTTTGCTTTCAAGTCGGGCTATGGAGTGGGGTCTAACGTTAATGCCGAGTTACGAGCGATCCTAGATAGCATGGCGCATTGTATATTTAGTAGCTTTCGGAAGGTGGTTGTCAAGTCTGATTCTCTGCTCGCTATTAACACCCACCTTGGTGTATCTAACCCAGGACGGAAATGGGGTTATTGGCTTTCTCAGATTGAGCAGCTCAAGAGAAGAGGGGAGTTCCATTTTGTTCATATTTTCAGAGAAGGAAATGAGGCGGCTGATATGTTGGCTCGGGCTGGGAGCTTAAACCAAGTTTCCTGCCTAGTTACAAACATGCAGGAGCTCCCGTTTCACGTTCGGGGTCTTTGTTTTCTTGACAAGGTGGGGCTGGGTTCTGTTAGGGAAGTTAACAGGGGTTTTCTAGGCTGAGCTTCCGTCGTCTGTCTGTTGCTCCTGTGGAGTTTTTTTTTTGTAGTTATTTTTGGTTGTTTCTTTCTCGAGATAGTCAGGTTTATGATAGGTTTCCCCCAAGTAATTTTTATCTTGAGGGAAGCCCAAATGTAATTGGTTCCCTGTTGAAATGAAATGCTCATATTTTATTTTAAATAATAATAGTAATAATAAAATAAAATTAATAAAATAGTAAGGAATTGCAAAGTAAACAGTTATTTCTTCTTTGTTAGATTAATAATTGCTACAGATTATTTGTGAAACAACCAGATGGCCTCCACCAAAGAGGATTAAATCAAGTAAATGGAAATATAGAGGTCCAAACAGTTGGCCAAATTAAAGAAGTGCAATGGCTACTCTCCTGAGCATGATTTTGAATGCTACTCTCATGCGCCATGCATCTAGGGTGCGATCGAATCATTCATTTGGAACACAATGAGGCAATTTGTTGCACCTCATTCACTTGGTGAAACTAATTTATTCAATAAAAAATAACAACAAATTTGTCATAATAACTCCATACTAGCGACTTTAAAGCCATATTACGAAGTCATACCAAAAACAAGAGAAGCTCAATCTAAAAGCCTACTGACCCAAATAAAATACCTTTCCTGCAATATCTCCAACTTGAATATAATGATTCAACAACTGAGTGAATATAACACATAGATTAAACTAACACGAACATACCGCTTTGGACCTGAGATGCAGGGTTCAACATCTGTAAGATCCAGCTCTAGATAAGATGAATATACTCTCTTTTTTAGGCTGGAACCACAAAAAGAAATCAATTACATTTCCGAGTCACATGCTCAATTAAAAGTGAATGGTTAAGAAAGATGTACACCTCGTTATAGTCAACGAACATGTTGTTTGCTCTCAGATAGGTTTCTATATCATTGCCACCTGGTACATAAGAGGGTGGTTTCCACATCAACCAAATTTCTAATCCCCCCATTCCCCAATCAAAACATTCACAAGTACAATACTTAACAGTTTCGTCACTTCGTCCTGTTAGCTTGAGATATTATAGAGTGACATGATCTACGGGAAAGAAAACCATGGTTGCTCCATATTCAGGAGACATATTAGCAATAGTAGCCCTATCAGCCAATGATAATTCACCCATGCCCCCACCTATATGAGAAAAGTACTAAAGATATAGAACAACAGATTTACGTCAGAATAAATGGAACAGAAAGCCTGTAGCCTAATCTATTCAGCTCCATGAAAATGAGATTACCATAATACTCAACAAACTTGCCAACAACCCCATGCTTCCTCAACATTTGCGTCACAGTTAAAACTAAGTTAGTAGCTGTAACACCATTGTTCAATTTCCAGACAACTTGAACCCAACAACACAAGGCAACTGCTTTGTTGATTGCTGAATTGAATACACCTCAATGATGTTATGCCCACGACAGTCAAGTAGAAACCAGAATATTATATACCCGGCAGTAGAATAATTATCTGGATGATGTGAGCTGAAAGAAAAAAAAAAACACACATCTTCATGAAAAAACAACAATATGGTTTCCCTAAGCCCAAAAGACCTCAGAAATGGAATCTCTTGTTTGAACTAGCAATGGTACACATAGGCCCCAGCTTTCGGTAACATAAGCGCCATTCATCCGGGTGCCATCATGAGACGGACATCCCCACTGGATGAGCAGCTTATATTACCAAAGTTGGGGCCCTCCTCAGATTGTTGGGGCCTTGTTCGATTAAGTGAATTGCTCAAACAAACATTGGAGGTGGAGTTCGGACATGTTGTTAAAACAGATGTCTTAAATCTATCTGGTCCGAGGTGCTCAACCAGTCAAGGGACTGGCTCGACTAGTCGAAGATCCCTTCGACTGGTCGAAGCCTATTCGACTCGAAGTCCAATAACGATGTATTTGGGATTTTCGGGACGCTCGACCAGTTAAGGGTAAGGCTCGACCAGTCGAAGGGGTCCTTCAACAAGTCAAATCCCTCCTTCAACTAGCCAAGGGTTACGCAAATGGTGCGCGGTTTGTACGCAGACTGCGTAAATTTGAGGCGATTTCTAGGAAGGTGCGTGAGCGGGGTTTCTCCATCTATAAATAGGAGTCCTTAAGGCCATTCTAATGTATCATAAGGCTTCCTAAAGGTATTCCAAGGGTTTCTAAAAGGGTTCTAGGATTATCAAAGGGTGTAGCAAGGGTGAGATTCGAGGTTGTTCGAATCGGGTAAGTCCTCTTTCTTTGTAATTTCTATTTTCATAATGGATTTCTGTCGCTTTGTGCCATGGTTTTTTCCCAAAAGGGTTTTCCACATTAAATCTTTGTGTTCTCTTGTGATTGCTTGGTGCTCTTAGATTGTTATCCTAGATCCATATTTGTGTGATTCTGCAACACAAATCCCAACAAGTGGTATCAAAGCTATCGTTGGGGTACAGATCTGAATCTACAGGATTAGTAATAATGGGAAATAACAAGTTTGATATTGAGAAATACTCAGGCAAAAATAATTTTGAGTTATGGAAAGTTAAGATGATTAGCCTATTAACCAAGCAAGGTGAGATTAAAGCTCTTGAGGAGCAGAAATCTACCATCAAAGATGAAGAATGGGAAAATCTTGATAGTAATGTTTTAGCCTCTATCCGTTTATGTCTCACGGATGAGGTTCTCTATAATTTTTTGAGAGAGAAAACTGCAGCTAGGTTGTGGACGAAGTTAGAAAACATCTATGCAAAGAAGTCTTTTGAAAATTGCCAACACTTGAAGCTACAGTGTAATACCTTCAAGATGGCAGAGGGTGGAGATCTAGAAGCCCACATCAGCAACTTTAACAAATTGATGTGTAAATTGTTGGATGTGAAGGAAGTGGTCAAAGATGAGGAACAGGCATGTATATTATTGAATTCTCTTCCTACATCATATGAGTCATTCAGGGATATAATATGCACTGCAAATAAAACCCTAAGTATCGACACCATTATTTTAGCCCTTCAGGGAAGGCCATGAGAAAGCTAAACAGCGACATGGGGACATGATCTTCTGATGGACTGATTACAAGGGGCAGAGATTCTGAGCAAGGTACAGGGATCTTCTAGACCTAGATCCAAATCCAAGGGCAAGGGCAAAGGAAAATTAAAGTGCTGGAATCGTGGGATGTCTAGACACATGAAGGATTGTAGAAATCTTAAAGCGAAGAAAAAAATTCAATGGCTTCTTCCAAGGAGGCCAATGTTGTCACATCTGATGAAGAAATAAGTGGTGGTGATGTTCTGCCTATTTCCATGATTGGTGTTGAGGGTCAAATATTGCATATTAGACCCCAGTTATTATCTGATTTTATGAACATGATACCGTTTAACGGCATATTTTAATCGTGTTTGTGTTGTAAGGTGTATTTGGGAGTTGAGATTGAAGAAGGCCACTAAAAGCATGAATTTAATGCTCATAAATCACCAAGGCAATGGACGGACCCTAGGGGACTGAGATCGAAGAAATTACATGTCAGAGATCCAAGAAAATCAGGCCACTCACGTTAAACGGGTCGAAAAATTATCCAGAATGCAAGATCGCAGGGTTCCCACCATCCGTTCGGCTTGAAACTTCATATGGTCTGAGGACCATAAATTAACCGTACATGTCAAATTTAAGTCATTGGATCCTTGTGGAAGTGGCCCAGCGGACATATCAGCCTCTAAAATCTCGATTTGGGGCCCACCTGATATCTGGATATGCTTCAATTTCGGTCACAACCCCTTAAATTAGATGACAAAGAAGATGAATGGAGCATATTTCGCGAATACATCACCGTGGGACCCACATACGCAGTGCGTGTACACAGCGTGTACATGGTCGCACAGCACCGGATCGTCCGTTCGAGTCAAACGCGGCTGACCAGCGTCTTCTCTCCCCTCTGCACAAGAACGTTTTTATAAAAAAATTGTTGTCCGTCCGTTTCTCTATTGTGGGCCACCATCGCGATCCGACAGTCCGATCTGGACCGTCCACTAGAACCCCAAGGTCCATCTTACCAAAGCCTAGGTGACGGAATTTTAGTAGACAGCGTGTATCAGATTTCAACCATCCAAACGTAAGATGAACGGCAGTATGAAAAACCTTGTGGGCCACATCGAAACCGATCCAAATTGACCATCCCTAACCATTTTTTCGAGGGGAATTTAATGGACGGCATGGATTTCTCAACCAAAAGGGAGTGTGAACCCCATGGGTTACGCACATAATTTCCGTCGTGAATGCAAAAACAGAGCTGCGAACGGATTGTAGTGGGCCACCAAGATCACTTCGAATGGATGATCTAGTCCATCCAATGAGTTCATATGATGAAACTGAACAAACCCATGCCAAGCATATGGACTCACACAAACATTCAAGAACGCAGCAGTAAGGAAAAGCCACCATGTCGGTTAGTGGTGTGGTCCACCCAAAACTCAAATCCACTTCAATCTTGGAAGAGTGGCCTAAATTGACGCCATGAAACTAATGGACAGACCTGATTCTTCAATAAACAGAGAATATGGGCCCTACCAAGCATCAAACGCAAGATGGCTTCTCTCCTGCGCACACAGTCTGCTGCGTAAAGAATTTCCGCAGGAAGTCTCCACCGCCTTTGTGCGTAAAGAAGGTCGGCGACCGACCTAGCATCCCCTTCCAGGCTCTATAAAAGGAGAAGAAAGAGAGAGGCAGCCATCATCCTTGGAGATCTTTTTGGACGTCGGTGGGCAACCATGGAGGCAAATCCTAGGGCGTGGTGAGACCATGGAGCTTAAGAGGGAGCAAGGGAGAGAGAAAACGTGGAGAGGCTACCTATCAAGAGTTTTTCCTTCCTTTTCTTCTTATTTGTTTTTATTTTCTAAGAGGTTTTTAGTGTCATCATGTCTATGTTAGGTTAAACCTCTTAGATAGGGCTAAGAGGTGAAGCTTGTAGTGTGATGGGATTGGTTCTACGGATTTGATTCATGTTACTTGAACTCTTTTTTATTATAGCTTGATTAATAGGAATGCCTTCAGTTTTTAATGGTTTATTGTGACTTAAATTACAATAGATCTGTGATAGCTTTGAGCATGTCCTTAGCGTTATAGGGATTATGAATTTGGTAAACTTATTGTTCACCATCGTCTCCTGAGCATGGTTGAATGATGAAACCCTTCCTAACATTCATATATCTCTCAGATTGGTTGCGGATTGGTTAAATTCTGTTGTTTGCTTTGTCTCATGGGCATGGTTTTATAATGGAATCAATTCTAATTCTCATACCTATCTTCTATTTAAAACTATATTAAAGGAAGGTCAGATTTGGATTTTTAACGTATTATCTTCCATCTGGATGAAGATAGGACTCTGATTCCAGTTGTGCTTATGAATCAAGCGTAGATCTCCCTGATCTCTACCAGTGGATCCTTGAAAACCCTAATTCCCACCCTTAATTTCATTAATTTTACTCACTTTAATGACAATTATTTTCTTAAATTATTCCAGATTTAGATTTCATCTTTGCCTAGTTCTAGTTCTAGTTACTTTCAGATTACGTACAAGGTTTAGTCCCTGTGGATTCGACCTCGGTCTTACTGAGATTATTACTACATCACAACCTTATACTTGAGGTGTGAACAATTGGTCACTTACACGACAATCATAAAGACGAGTGGATACTTGACACTTGAGCATCATATCACATGACTCCTCATCGGAGTTGGTTCGTCAGTTACAAGGAATGCGATGTTGGACAGGTTTTTATGGGCAATGACAATGCCTGTAATGTTGTGGCTATTGGTACGGTGAGCATCAAGATGTTTGATGGGATGGAGTGTACCTTGACTGATGGCAGCCACGTTCCTGATATGAAGAAAAGTCTTATTTCTCTCGGTGCACTCGAGGCTATAGGGTATAAGTTCACTAGTCTTGATGGTGTCATTAAAGTTTCAAAAAGGGCACTCGTGGTTATGAGAGCGGAAAGGTACGGAAACCTTTACAAGTTGATCGGGAGCACTTCAGCAGGTGGAGCGGCAACAACTATTACAAATTCCACGTCTCTATGTATGTGGCATGTTCGTCTGGCCCACATGAGCGAGCGGGGCATGAAGGTACTTTCAGATCGATGTTTAATTCCAGCTTTTAAAAATTTATATATATATATATATATATATATGCGAGCATTGTATATATATGGTAAACAATGTAAATTGTCTTTTAAATTTGGAAAATATGTATGTAAGGGAGTGCTTGATTATGTGCACTCTGACGTATGAGGGCCATCGCCAGAAGTTTCCATTGGGGGGTCATCATGGTTTGTTTCATTCATTAATGCATGAAAGTTTGGGTTTACTTCTTGAAATGTAAATCCGAAGTTTTCACCGTATTCAAACAATGAAAGGCAATAGTGAAAAAACAATCAGGGTGAAAAATAAAGGTTTTGAGGACTAACAATAGTGGAGAATTTACTTCCACTGAGTTTAATGAATATTGCAAGGATGAAGGGATCATTTGGCACAACACAATGCGCCACACGCTCGAACAAAACAGTATGGTTGAACGGATGAATCGAACTCTCTTAAAGAGGGTCAGATGCATGTTAAGTAATACTGCGTTGGGCAAGGACCTATGGACAGAAGCCGTTAACATGGCTTGTTATTTGGTGAACCGGTCTCCTTCAATGGCAATTGAATATAAAATCTCAGAGGAAGTATGGAGTGGTCATAAGATCGACTACTCAGATCTGTGCATATTTGGTTGTGAGGCTTACTCTCATGTATCGTCAGTCGAAAGAGATAACCTGAATTATAGAGCCAAAAAATATATTTTTGTTGGCTATGGTATTGGTGTGAAATGTTACACGTTATTCGACAAGGTCATACGCAAGGTCATCACTAGCCGTGACGTCAAGTTTGATGAAACCTCCCTATTCCACAAGAATAACCAAGAGGAGCAAGATGAACCAGAAAGGTTGACCGTAGACATCCACATTGACACAAATCATACTCAGGCAGAGACATGCGCAGACAGAGGTACAGGATCAAGTGGAGCAACCACCTGTGAGAAGGAACCCACTGTGTGATCGTAGGTTATCGGCAAGATACAGGGACGACTCTAATATTGCATATGCCCTCGTTACAGATGAGGGAGATCCGTATACTATTCAGGAGGCTACTAGTGAGCCTGATGCAGGAAAGTGGAAGGTGGCTATGGACGATGAGATGAACTCGTTGCACAACAATCACACGTGGGAGCTGGTGGAGCTTCCAGTGGGCCGAGAAGCGATTGGATGCAAGTGGTTATTCCAAAGAAAATAGCATAGATACAAAGCAAGGTTGGTAATGAAGAGTTATGCTCAAAGAGAAGGAATCGACTTCACAGAGATATTCGCGCTGGTAGTTAAGCAGGTGTCTATCATATTCGTATTGGCGTTGGTTGTCCAATACGATCTCGAGCTGGAACAGATGGATGTCAAGACTGCATTCTTGCACGGGGAATTTGAAGTGCAGATCTACATGAAGCAACCAGAGGGCTACGAACTTAAAAGGATAGAGAAAAAAGTTTACAGGTTAATGAGGTCGTTGTACGGCCTGAAACAGTCGCCTAGGCAGTGGTATTAAAATTTTGATTCTTTCATGTTGAGTCAGAAATTTACTTAGAGTAAATATGATCATTGTGTCTATTACAAGACATTGAGCGATGGTAGATTCATCATCCTAGTATTGTATATTGATGATATGTTGATCATCAGTCATTATATGTCGACTGAAATCAACATACTAAATACTCAGTTATCAGGGATATTTGAGATAAAAGATCTGGGGGCTGTAAAGAGAGTCATCGGCATAGATATTCATAGAGACAGGAAGAGGAGCAGGTTTTGGTTATCACTGGCAGAATACCTTGAAAAGGTGTTGATCAAGTATGGGATGGACCAAGCAAAGCCGGTGAGCATTCCCCACGCGACTCACTTCAAGTTTTTCTCAGAACAATGTCCTAAATCAAATGAGAAAAAGCAGATTATGTCTCATGTGCCTTATTCAAATGTGGTTGGCAGTTTAATGTATGTCATGGTCTATACGAGACTAGATATTTCATAGGCAGTTGGTGTTATGAACAGATACATGTCAAACCCTGGCAAGTAACATTGGGAAGCGGTGAAATGGCTACTTCGATACATTCGAGGTACAAAAGACTACATCTTAACTTTTGAGAAGATATGGACAAAATTGGTAGGGTATGTGGATTCAGATTACGCAAGCAGTGTGGATTCAAGAAAGCCTACTTTAGGATACTCGTTTGTACTAGCAGGTAGATCAATCAGTTGGATGTTAAAGCTTCAGTCCGTGGTGGCTCTTTCCATGACCGAAGCAGAATATATGGCAGTAACAGAAGCGTTTAAAGAAGATGTTTGGTTAAGAGGCATGATAACTCAATTGAGACTTCAGCAAGAGACCATGCTCCTTAACTATGATAGCGAGTGCACTATCAATTTGGCTAAAAATTTTATTTATCACTCACGTACTAAACACATTAATGTTCGTCACCTCTTTATCCGACAGGTGCTTGAGGAAGGAGGTGTAATACTGGAGAAGATTCACACCAGCGAGAATCCATCAGACATGCTCACTAAGGTTGTTGCTACAGAGAAGTTCAAGTTCTGTGCAACTTCTCTGAGCTTAGCGATGGCGTAAAAGGAAGATAGGGTGTGTACGAGAAGCGTTGATGGAACTATGATGCAAGGCAAAGATAAGAGAAGAGGTCAAGAAGCTACATGATTAAAGATTGAAGATATGGTGGAGATTGTTGTCAAAACAGATGTCTTAAATCTGTCTGGTCCGAGGTGCTCGACCAGTCGAAGGTCCCTTCGACTGGTCAAAGATTGTTCGACTCGAAGTCCGGCAATGATGTATTTGGGATTTTCAGGACGCTCGACTAATCGATGGTCAGGCTCGACCAGTCGAAGCCCTCCTTCGACTAGTCGAGGGTTACACTGACGGTGCGTGGTTTGTGCGCGAACTGCGTAAATTTGAGGCGATTTCTAGGTAGGTGTGTAAGTGGGGTTTCTCCACCTATAAATAGGAGTACCTAAGGTCATTCTAATGTATTATAAGGCTTCTCCAAAGATTTTTAAAAGGGTTCTAGGGTTATCAAAAGGTGTAGGAAGGGTGAGATTCGAGGTTGTTCGAATCGGGTAAGTCCTCTCTTTGTAATTTCTATTTTCATAGTGGATTTCTATCACTTTGTGCCGTGGTTTTTTCCCGAAAGGGTTTTCCACGTTAAATCTTTGTGTTCTCTTGTGAGTGCTTGGTGCTCTTAAATTGCTATCTTAGATCCATATCCATGTGATTCCGCAACACAAATCCCAACAGGACATACCCTACTAAAGCAAACAACTCACCATAAAGGATTCCTAAATCCAAACAAAACATTAGAGTGTAGCCAAAATACAAGCTTGTCTAGAAGAAGCCCGAGATCTTCGTCTTCACATAGTAGTATAAGATGTAAAGGTACAATCCAGGTGGATTATTAATAACAACAAAAAGCTAAAGAATCAGGGATCTTGAAGTAAAAAGGGCCACAAGATAAAAATAAAAAGAGAAGTAGAATACTTTTATTTCACTTGCAACTGAAATAGGAAGCATAAAAGAGATACTGCCAATGAATGAGCAATTAGTGCCAAAGGGTGTAACTTTTAGTAGAACATGACTTACCATTCACATATAGAGTACAAAATGGGCTGGCCAACCTCCCGTAATGCAGAACTCATCCTTGCATACTCGCAAGACATGATGGATATGCATGGTAATGTGACATTTGTTGTTTGAAATGGAACAATTTAGTCAAACCCATTTCTTGAAAAATGAATTTAAAAATATGATTTAGATATCCCAATGAACATCACTTGTTTTTTTTTTTTTAAGAAAGGTGGACATTTTCCACCAAAATTTCATTGATGAAACAGGATTTACAGCCTTTCAGGCGAGTCCAGACAAAAAGAATTGGACCTCACCTATCGTATACCAAGAACAGGAAGGCTACACAAAGAAGCTAGCTAACAAAGAGAGAAGTAGGAGCATCAGTTAACAAACAATCTCGAACTATTCAGCAAGAGAAGGACCATCTACTGAAGAGCAGGGGAACCAGCAACAGAGAAGAAAATAGGGGCCAGCAGCGAACTCGTAGAGGGGAGGAAGAAGGCTAGATCAGCCACCAAGCCGTAGACCAAAGAAGCAGGAGGCCACTCAGCTGCACGGCCCAGCAGCAGCCAGCCCCTCCCTGAGGAACCGGAGGAAGCATTAGCAACTGAGGGAAGAAAAGGCATGGTCGCCCATACCGACCCTGCTGCCACGCCAAAACAAAAGAAGCTCCAAGTCAAACACATCTGTGAGAAAACTAGCAGAAAAAGAAGACCGCAGGCAATGAAAAAGGGGCATGAACAGTAGGAGCTAGCTCAGAAGACAGGAACCAAGGCCTGGAAGTGGGCGCTGCACAGGAGAATCTCCTGGCAGACATGGGCAGCAGGACTATCTCACACCCATTCTCAGTTTCCCTGTCCTAACCTGCCCCACATTGGTTTTGTCTAATGGGAGCAATGAGGGGAAGCGCAGAACAGGAGCTAAAAATTCTATTTGGAGCTCCATCACTAGCGAGTTTAGCTAGTCCGTATGCTACTGAGTTGCCTTCTCAATAGGTGTGGGAGAATCGGACGTTAAGGGACTACGCGAGCCGTAGAATAGCATCGATATGGTACCACAGGTTCTAGCCACAAACAAGAGAGGGGGAGGAGAAGAGATGAAAAACTATGCGAGAGTCAGTTTCAGCGATAACATTCCTTAGCCCCTAATCAAAGCAAATGCGCAGCCCATCAATCATCGCCTGCGCCTCAGCAATGTTGTTCGAGACCGATCCGTATTGATTGTGAAAGGCGAAGACCAGATTGCCAAGATGGTCCCTGCATACACCTCCGCCACCTCCGGCTCCTGGATTTCCCCTAGCTGAGCCATCTACATCCAGCTTAAACCAATCCCTACAAGGTTTAACCCATTTGATAATCTGAAAGGAAGCGAAAGGAGAGGGATGATTGCTATTGATGCCCAGGGCTTGCAAGATACGAAGTTCTTTGAAAGAGATCTCCAGGAATCCTAGGAGAAGTTTCCCCATCTCATTCAGCCAATTGGTGATACGGAAGATCGTCTAGGAGGCAAAAAAATCTGGTGCCGTCAAATCTAGCCACGATCTACCTAACCAGATTTCCCAAATGATGATGGGAGGAACCATGCCAGGAAGGAATTTCCACCTCGAGGATTTCCTTGCAGTCATGGACCATTGAAGGATCCGATGCTCGATAGATTGATCGCCGAGGAGGGGAACGTGCAGAAGGTTTGCAAAGTAAGCCCAAACTTGCGAGGCCACTCTCCCGTAGCAGAGAAGGTGGTTAAGAGATTCAATGTTGGAGGAGTGGGGAAGGGGCGAGCAAAGGGAAGCATTGGGGATTGAGAGACCGGGATCATGGTAGGGGGAGATTGCTAGCCTGAAAAGGCTGATGCGTCGGCCTGCTGTGCACCAGGGAGCTAACGCTAGGAGGGCAACCTGTAGAAGGAGTCCTACCTGAAGAAGGGTTGTTCCTGCTGGTACGATTGGGAACTGAGCTGGGGGGGCAGGAAATCGATACAACAGACACATCTTGAGGCTAATTGGACCCCAATCCTTTGAATAGCTTCATCCACTAGAACTGCCCTGTGCATCACCTTCCAGAAAAAAAAAAAAAAAACAATATCTTCGAGGGAACAACTTATTCCAAACCCATGTCGTCCAGTATTGCTGGACGGGCCTCCAATTGCGCAGGGTTTACCAGGCAGATTTGAGAGAGAATTTCCTCAACGAGTTAAACTTCCAAACCAGGCGATCATCCCTGTTCGAAAAGGACACATCGCTGGCCCTAATCAAGTTGATAGTCTCGCTGGGAGCATACCTTCGATACGAGAGAGGTCCCATGAGCCCGACTGGCTATAGAAATCTTTCACCTTGGCTTCTCTGTCAGCGCCAGTGATAGGAGAAGTGGTTGTGCCAATGAGAAGATCCCCTCCTGTCCAGTTATGCATCCAGAAGTAGACGTCCACTTTACCAATCATCCATCTAGAGTTGTGAATAGCGAATAGGAAAGTGGCTGCACCAATGAATATCACTTGTTTGATATCCTATTTTGTTCATACATGAAACATACATAGCAGGAACACATTTTCTGAGAAAGGTACCTGTATTGAGGCCTTGATCCATCATGGTAACAGTTATCATAGTTCAAATAATCTACACCCTGTCATGAGAAGTACTTAAATAGTTAAATTAGATTAAACAAACCTTTTCACGAGGAAGTGAGTAAATTCTACAAAAGAAGTGAGATCGAAGATGGCTTTTATCTACACTGTCCATCCATTTTTTTGTATCATTTGAGGATATTATCCCAAAACTGAAGCAGATCCAACGCTTGAGTGGACCACACCAAAGGAAGCTATGACAATTATTCTCACAGTTGAAACTTTTCAAGGGCCCACAGTGATGTTTATTTGTCATCCAACCTATTGGTAAAGTTACATGGACCTGGATGGAGAGAACACAAATATCAGCTCGATCCAAAACTTTTGTGCCCCCAAGAAGTTTTCAACGGTAACAGTTTAATCCCTATTGTGTGGTCCACCTTTTTCTTGGATTTGCCTCATTTTCGGGCTAATATCCTGAAATGATACGGATAAATGGATGGACGGTGTGGATAAAACTCATACATAAAGTGGCCGCTGAAAGCTGTGCCCGTTCCCAGCTGAAGGGCGCGAGTAAGAAGCAATCAGTGTCCGGGAGAGAGCCAGGGGGCTGGCTAGGATTGCGTACCGAGTAACTCAGTAACACTTAGCATACTAAGTAAACTCTGTGGGGCCCACCATGAATGCATGTGGTTTATCCACTCCATCCATCCATTTTATCATATAACTTTAGGTCTATAGCCCAAAAATGAAACATATCAAAAGCTCAAGTGGACCACACCACTGGAAACATTGTTAATTGAATGTGTACTGTTGAAAAGTTATTGGGGCCACAGAAGTTTTTAGATCAAGATGATATTTGTGTTTTCACTTCATCGATGTCTGTGTGATCTTATAAATAGGTTGGATGACAAATAAACATCACTAGAGGCTTTGGAAAGGTTTCAACTGTAGAAATCAATACTTCCACTGTTTCCTCTGGTATGGTCCACTTGAGCTTTGTATATGCTTTAAAATTTAGGATCAACTCCTAAAATGATATGGAAAAATAGATGGACGGAGCAGGCACATGCATTCCGTTGGGCCCAACAAAGTTTACTCAGTTGGATAAGAGTGTACTGAGTAATACACAATCCCAAAGTTGCTACCAATGTGATGTCACCACGTTATGCGGGCCCCACCATGATGTATGTGTTGTATCGACACCATCCATCCATTGGGAAAGATTATTTTAGAGAATTAGCCAAAGTATGAGGCAGATCCAAAGTTCGAGTGGACCCCATCACAAAAAACAATGGGGATTGAATGCCTATCATTAAAACCTTCTTTGGGCCATAGAAGTTTTCAATCAAGCTAATATTTATGTTTTCCCTTATTCCACGTCTGTATTAACTTATAAACAGGTTGGATCTCAAATAAACATCGCAGTGGGCCCTAAGAAGGTTTCAATGGTGGGTGTCACTATCCCACTCTTTTCTATGGTGGGGTCCACTTGAACTTTGGATCTGCCCCATCAGTTAGATGCACCATTCCATGGTAGGCGACAAGCTTAAAAATAAAGTCAATCCATGACTTGGGTGGGCCACACCACATACTATAGTTGAGAGAGTTACCATCCATTAAAACATTCATAATCATTTATTGGGCCCACCTAGATGGGTTCATAGATCCAGACCATTCATTATGTGTGTCCCACTTGGATGAGGAGTCAAACCAAGTTTCATACGCATTCAAAACTCATGTGCGCCCCACCAAATGCTTTTATATGTTTTAGGGATGTCTTCACATAGTTTTAAATGCTATGGCCCACCTAAGTTTCGTATACGACTGATTTTTGGGATATCTCATAACTTAAAGGGGACACATCAAATGCACGGTGTTGATGTTCTACACTGATCATGGTGGGGCCCACACAGATTAACCTCATGGGAAGTTCCCATGAGGTGACCTTATAGTACCATTTCACTGTTTAGGTAACTCCTTCATCGGTGTTACTCTAACCGTGTAGGGCCGGCCCACCTTAATATATTTTATGTATATCGACACCGTCCATATATTTTTCCATCATATTTTAGGATGTGATTTCAAATCATAAGAACTAGATAATCTCAGGTGGACCATACCAATCAAAACAGTGATGAATAACCATTAAAACATTTTGAAGGCCACAAAAGTTTTGGATCAATTTGATGCGTAGTTTACCTTCATCCAGATCTTCTTTACATTATCAACAAGTTAAATTGCAAATAAACATTACTAAAACCTTACGATGGGCTCTTTATAATTTTAAATGGCGATGTACTATATTACCACTCTTTCCAATGGTGTGGTCCACTTAAGATTTAAATCTACACAATTTTTTATACCACACCCAAAAATGGGCTGGAGAAACATATGGACAGCATGGATATACAGCACATCATCAAAATCTCACTTTTGTTATTGAACTTTTCAAATTTTCTTTTCAAAATACAAAATCTCATTTTCTTTTTTAAAAAATATATATTTTTTCAAAGTTGTCAATTTTTTCAAAATTTTGTTAATCTTTTTAATTTTCTTTTTCAAAATATCATTTTTTTTTTTCGAAATCTATTTTTTTTCCAAAATTATCAACTTTATTTGAAGTTCTTAATTTTTTTTTTCAAAATCTAGATTTTTATAAAATCATAGTTTTTTTTTTTCAAAATCTCAATTTTTCTCTAACATTGTTAATTATTTTTCTAAGCTTCTCAACTTTTTTTTTTTTGGTAACTTCTCAATTTTCTTTTTCGAAATGTCAATTATATATCAAAATCTCGATTTTTTTAATCTCAAAATTTTCGAACTTCTTCTCCTAAAATTTCAATTTTTTATAAAATAAGAATGTAGAGTGGGAAACTAATGGACGACCTGGATACATAATACATACATCAAGGTGGCCTCCATAGTAACCCCATATTATAAGACGGCTAAGGATCGTCTCTAATGCAGACGATCTTTGATGGTCTCCGATGACCACTATAAGATAGCTAATGACCGTCTCTGATGCTGACGGTCTTTGATCGTCTCCGATGACCACTATAAGACAGCTAATGACCATCTCTAATGCAGACGATCTTTGACCGTCTCAAATGACTGCCTATAAGACATCTAAGGACCGTCTTTTATTCCAAATAGTCGATAACCGTCTTTTCTCCATAGTTACTGATGAATTCTGATTGTCTTAAATGATGTGGACATTGAATATTTATAAGACGATTTTGCTTCATATTAAAGACGGTTAAGAGTTGTCTCAAATTTTAGAGATGCCTTTAAACCAAGGGATTTTGCAGACGGTATACAACCATCTCAAAATTCATTTTATTTTATCATTTTTTCACGTAGTGACACTTTCTTGGCAAAGATGGACTAGAGAAGACCTGATCAAAGGCGGAAGTAATCAGGACCATCAGAACCCTAAAATAGGCGTATCTTGAAAACCATAATGAGTTATTCGATGTATCATATATGATTTTGGGGTAGGAGAAGCTACTTTAGCCAGCCAAGGCCGCTACTCCAGGTTGCCCATGCCAGATTTGCAAGATTCCATTAGATTGATAGTCAAAAATCCATTTTAATTTCATTTTTACTATTTATAGTAATTTTTAGTTCACTCACAACTCTTTATCCTTTGAGCCTTAGGAGTCATGTCCAACATAAAAAGGGCGTAGAAAAATTAGTAGAATAATGTGGTTAGACTAAATTGGACACTTACTATTTTTGGTCGAAAACCATAAAGTCTAGTAGAAATCATGACCACACGTGAATAAAAAGTTTACTATTTACAGTGAGTCACGTTTTTTAGGGAGTTTGAGTTAAGACTTTGATTCTGAAACTTTTATTAAGTTTGATGTCACTGTTTAAAAGATTGTAAATTCATTTTTATCATTAATTAATTTATTTTCAAATTTATTAGAATTTATTTCTATTTTTTATTTGAGGAATCTCTGTGAGGAGTTACAGGAGCTCCGTGAATTTGGAGTAATTGTCCCCTCAGGAAGACGGTGATCGACCTCATCTCATCCATCCCCACGTCATATATGGTGGCCCATAATATAACCTTGCGTACACTCATCAGCTAGGCAACCCTTGTACGAAAAAATGGACGGTTGAAATGCAATTTCCAATATTCCACTATTGAAGTACACATGCGACCTGGCCGATCAGTAGACCGTCCTGATTTATGTATACAGTCATCATCATGGTGGGCCACCTTATTCACTGCTCCGATGTTCAACACCATTCCGAGTTCGCATGCCTGCTGCGTGTGAAAGGGGATGCGTGTAAGGTTCCTAAAATTATATTTTACAAAAAATACTCACACCATTCAGTTCCTAATCCACCGTTGGAAGGAAATGGAGAACCTTTGAATGCATTCAAAACATCACATCCGCGTTTGGGCTACGACTATACGGTGTCAGTCCACCACCATGTTATTAAATGATTCTACTCATCTAACTGTAAATGTGGGACACAAACACTCTCATCCGGACCACCCAAATCGCAGATCCCATTGTAATAGGACTATTTTACAAAGAAACATTGAATTTGCACCACTTATGAAATTGTTCTTAACTACGCATCTGATAGACATGAATTGGACGACTACAGTTGTTCAATCAGTTAGATTCTTTAGACAGACGAATTATACAGTCTGAGATTGGAGTGAGGACGAGCCACCACCGCCATTTAAAACAGTGGTGAATATGCCATCTCCAGTTCTATATAAAGGGTTTGAACCTTTAGAGAGATGTAAGGTGAGAAAAAGAAAACATTTGGAGTGGTGGTTTGATTGCTAGTGTCATTTAATACTTGGAATGGCAAGAAACGCAGATCAGCTAGAGAAAATAGGGAGAAGAGAGTTTGAAATCATAGTTGGAATGCAACGAAAGGCAAAGTTAGAGAAAATAGGGAAAAGAGGGTTTGAAATCATCGATCAATATTTCGAACGTAGGCCTCGTCATCAACACAATGCTAACGAAGTGCCACAGAATCGGGCCCCAGCATGGCCACAAAATCTTCCTCAAGCAGCAGCTGTAGATAAATATCCCAGGAATGCCCCTGGCAAGGCATTTTAGCTCTCTCTCTCTCTCTCTCTCTCTCTCTCTCTCTCTCTCTCTCTCTCTCTCTCTCTCTCTCTCTCTCTCTCTCTCTCTCTCTCTCTCTCTCTCTCTCTCTCTCTCAAATGAGTCCTTCATGTAAACATGTTTTAGTATATTAACTTTTATATAAGATATGTAATTTCCTCTGTCATTTTTGCCAGCAATGTTCTTCTTATTTATTTTCTTGTTTTCTTCTATATATTTCTAGTAGTGGGTGGCAGATTTCCTACGACAGCTGCAACTAAAAGCCAGGAAGGACTATAGTGACATGTGTGTGTCATCCACTTTGGCCATCATTGGTGATAGATCATGTTAGCATGTGAGCCCAAAACATTACAAGAAAAAGTGGAGATGGGACACCTACCATGAAACCTTCTTGAAGCCCATTGAAGTTTTGGATCATGCTGGTATTTGGTTTTTCCCTTTGGTCTTGTGGGACTCACCTTGCCAATGAATTGGATGGCATATTAAAGATTTTGGTGAACCCGTGAAGGTTTCAGTGATTGGCATTTCTATTCCCACTGTTACCTGTGGTGTAGGCCTGATTTTATTTGAGATGGCGCCAAAGATGGATGGAACCAATGTCACAAACATCATGGTGGGCCCCACAAAGTGGCATCCCACTAAAGAGGCCCTCCGTCGAGACAACCTCGGATTGCGGTCTACTTTCTTTGGGGCATGGCCATCAAAACTGCACAAAATTATTGAGAGAGAGAGAGAGGAAAGAAAGAAAAAATATGGGGCGTAGGTAATCAATTAAAATTAAAACAAAACAAAGTGTTGGAAAGTACAGGATAGTGTTTGGAAGTACGCCTAAACACTATTGCCAATGAGCCAGTATGCATTTGAACCAATGTTTTGAAAACTGGTCCAGATTGGAGGGTAAAACAGGGCTGCACCTGAATTGGATCCAATGACAATCAGGTTCATATAAAACCCAAATCAACTAAGAGACTGTTTCGCCACTACATCAAAACTAAGGATCAGAAACGGAATCCTCATTTCGATGCAAAACTCTCATTTTGCACTATGTTTGGATCACACTAGCAATCTCCAGTTTGAGACCCCCAAATGTTAATAAATCTTCATTTTGCCAAAAAATGGCAAAATAACTATTGCTGGTAGCTTCCTACAGTTAATAATGACAAATGATATTATGTCCAAACACACCTTATTTAATTGTCACCACTTAAGAAAAGGTTACATTGACAAAATTTTCAAATGAGCAATATCTCCGTTTCTCTATAGACGACTAGGGGTGCACACGGTTCGGTTTCGGTTTTGAAACTGGAACCGAATGGCCAAGGAGATAGTTGAATTGGTCCTGCCAGCTGTCAATATGGACCGTTCATGTGAAGGGGGCCACCTTTAGTTCTTATCCCTTTTGAAACCGGATCCGAACCGTGTGCACCCCTATAGACGACTACACAAGAAAGAACCTAAGGAGAGACGGGTAGATATTAGATTCTTAAAAAAGACAACAACTATCGGCTGGGATTCACCTTTAAACCAGGTTTTGAAACCCCATGCCAAGGACTATTTTGATTTACACATGCAATCTGATGTAGAGTCGGGTTACAAATACTTTCATGGCAAAGATGGACTAGAGAAGGCACAATAAGAGGCAAAAATATTTTGGACCGTCGGAACCTTAAATTAGTTGTATTTTGTAAACTGGGATGAGTTTTTCAACTTATTATATATGATTTTAGGGTAGGAGAACCTACTTAAGCCAACAAACCCTGCCGGGTTGCTCACACCATATTTGTGCTATTCCATTAGATCAATGGTCAAAAGTCCCATTTGTTTTCATTTTTACTATAAATAATAATTTTTAGTTCAAATATAATTTTTTATCCTTTGAGTTATAGAATTTGCGCCCAATATGAAAAGTGCTTAGAAAAGTTAGAAGAATAACATGATTGGGCCAAACTGGACATTTATTATTTTTTAGGCCAAAACCATGAAGTCTAGTTGGAATAAATGTTGTCTATAAATAGTAAGTTTATTATTTAGAGTGTTCGAGTTGAGTCTGAGTTTAAAACTCCATCTTACGTCTGAGTTCCTTAATTAAAGAGTTGTAATTTTATTTTATTTTTATCATCAATCAAATTATTTTGAATTTATTATAAATTATTTCTACCTTTATTCCTCGTGGATTCAAGGAAGCTCTTTGGAGAGCTCTGTGAATTTGTGTAGTTATTCCCTGAGCAAGATGGTGAACGACCTCGTCACGTCCTTCCCTATGCTACAATCCAAGTAAAGTAGATGCCAAGTCTAAAAATCTAGGCAAATATGATTATACGGCGGGCCACACATGTACAAAATAAATAAAAGGTTAAAAAAGACTCAACCAATGGTCATGAGTCCTACCTGTTGCTTTGATCAACCTGATTATCAAAAATTGACCTAGTTAATTGCCTTTCATCAGAGCCCAGCCGGACCCATGTGGTTTTAGTTTTCTACCAAACTATGACCAAATCATGTTTCCCGAGTCATAGTAAAATGCAGTCGAGTTAAGTGGACAAGATTAGCCTAATCAAATCTCTTGGAAGAAAATATCTCAAGGGTACAAGTTGCAAGCTCTAAGAAGTAGGCCAAAGTGGGATTCCTTCCACGTGGCAACTTTTTTGAGAAAATTATTTCCAAATTCTTTCTTACCTAACTAGCTTCAAATCAAGTAAAAATATTTCAATATATAATAAATAATTTCAACCTACTTGTTTTAGAGTTTAAAGGAATCATGGAATTATGCATTTAATCATGTAAAAATATTCTAATAATAAATAAAATGGGTGTGCTCCATTTTAGAGTTTAGAAGAATCATAGCATGTTGGGTCCCACCAATGGGCATGTTATCCAACCAAGCCACGTGGACCAATGGGTCTCTCAGAAATAGATGTGGCCCAGCCCAAAAACCTCTTTACACGAATCATCGTGCCCGATCAGTAGACCTTCGCAATATTGCTTTTACCTGCTTCATGAAGCTATTGACAAAGGTTAGGTTTGTTCAATCATTACTATCTTTTGGGCCCCAGTGGGATCATGTGATTAACCGTCCTCAATACAATCTACACAGCATATACAACATCCCAGCTCTGTGGGGCCCATTGTGTTGTGTTTGTTACTTCCATTCCATCCATAAGCTGCACCCTTCAATCTTAAGCCTTGGGAACAAAATCAATCGGATCCACAACTCAGGTGGGCCACGCCACATGGACCATAGGTTTTTATTGGGTCTACCAAATTATGTAATGTGCATATTCCATCAAAACCGTTCATTAGGCCCTCCTCAACAAGATAAATAGACACTCCAAATAATCCTGATCCAAAATTAACTTATGTGAACCACAACCCATGGACGTTTTGTAGGTGTGAGTTTGCGTTGTTCGACATGTTGTAGCTTCCCTGACCATTCTATAGAAATTATTTTTGGGATGCACGTTGAGCACGAGAGGCTTTACCTGATGGACGGAGTGGATGTGACACAAACAGTGCAGCAGGGACGCACAGGACTAGGGATTTTGTATTGACTGCCTACTACAGGTGTTGTAGAAGATTCCAGTCCGTTAATATCTAACCTATATTTGCGTAGTTGTTAAGAATCAAAAGCTATATATTCGGGTTCAATTAAAATTAAAAAAAAAAAAAAAAAAGATTTATAAATATGCCTAATCCACCTTCCGAGAACCTTTGAATGCATTGAAAACATCGCATCTCGTGTTTAGGATAAGACTATAAGGTGTCAGTCCACCACCATTTTCTCAAATGGTTCTATTCATCCACTGTAAATATACGGACCCCACATGGCCACAAAATCATCAACCAAATGTCCATGAAATGCCACGGAATTGGGCCCCAGCATGGCCACAAAATTAAATAATCTCCTTCCACTATTCATGTAGTGCTACAAAATTGGGCCCAGCGTAGTCGCAAAATCATCAACCCACCATGCATGCAGTACGCACCTGGGGCAAGGCATTTTAGCTCTCTTTCTCTCTCTTAATAGTACCTTAATAGGTTTAAATAGGTTCATTTCTATATAAGATATGTAATCTCTTTTGCCATTTTTACTAGTAATATTCTTCTATTTTTAGTAGTGCGACGGAAATTTCCTTCAAGTGTTGCAACAAAAAGCACTATATGGCCTCTATTAATTTGTGTCATGTACTTCACCCATCATTTGTGCTAGATCATGTTAGCATGTGGGCCCAAACACTTAAGAAAAAGTGCGGATGGGACACTTACCATGAAACCTTCTTGGCCATACAGATCGCTTTTGGACCAAGCCGATATTTTTGTCCCTTTTGGATCTAGTGGGACTCACCTTATCAATGGATAGGATTGCATATAAAGATTTTGGTGGCCCCATGAAGGTTCTGGTGGTGGATGTTTTAGATCAGCCTAATTTTAGGTGAGATGACACCAATGATGGATGGAACGGATCATGTCACACACATCATTGTTGACCCCACAAAGCTATTTGTTGCATGGGCTTTCTATTGTTGGAAGCTGGCATCCCACTAAAGACGCCCTCTCTCGACACATAGCATTGGAATCAGGTCTACTTTCAGTGGGGCATGGCCACTAAACCTCCACAAAAGTAAAACAAAATAATGATAATAATAGTGTTTGGAAGTATCCCCAAACACTAATTTTAATGGGCAGCATACATTTGAACCAATGTTTTGAAAACCGGTCTGGACTGAAGGGTTAGACCAGGTTACACCTGAACTAGATCCAGTGACAATCGGGTTCACATAAAACCCAATCAACTGAGGGCATGTCCGACAAAACTAAGGGGGCGTTTGGCGTGGGGTATTAAATGGGATTACGTGGTATAGAATTGCATTTGGTCCCTTGCAAATTAATTCCATCTAGCATCTAGGGAGGACGAGAAAGGTTGGGATTAGTTGGGATGGAATTGTATTTAGTCCCATGCTGGATTTGCGTTGATTTTGAAATCCACTACACATGTGGACCAAACATTGATGCATGTGTTTGTCCATGCCATCCATTCATATATACTATTTACACGTGACATTCTGCTTATATATATGTACAAGTGAACGACATCTGTTATGAATTTGGACCGTTGATTACAATTCCATGGGCCACCAAACATGATTTTGCTTAATTCTAGCAAGAATTTTATCCCAAACATAGGATTGGATGGCTAAAATACCAGGGTATTTTCAGATCACATGAAATTATTGTGCAATAACGATATTAATCCCATCTAATACAATTCAATACCATTTTATTCCGCAGACCAAACACGCCCTAAGGATTAGAGATGAAATCCTCATTTCGATCTGAAACCGGATTTTGCAGCAGTTCAATCCGAAACGAATCTTTGTTTCACCGAAAGCTGGAAAAATGACGATTGTGGGTACCTTCCTGCAGTCAACAGCAACAAACAACATTATGTCCAAACCTGCTCCATTAATTGTCACAAATTAAGGGAGAATTAATAAGGTTACCTTAACAAAATTCGAAATCAATACCTCCATGTCTTTGTGGACAACCATACACGGAAGCACTTGAGGAGGGACCAGTCAAGAATAGATTCCTCCAAATCACAACAATTATAAGCTCGAATTTTCCTTAAAAAAGGATCTGAATCCCCATCTAAGGAATATTTGGCTTTACACATGCCATCAAAGTAAAGTAGATGCCATGTCTGAAAATCTAGGCTAGTATGATTATTTGGTGGGCCACACATGTATAAAATAAATAAAGTGGGTGTCTATGCTCAGGCTCGGACATGCATAATCATCACAGCCACGCTTGGTCCTCTTTGTTTCGGCCCATGGAAAGCTCATGCATAGGTTTACTTTGAGAACTAGGTTGGACAGACATTGGCCCAGCCAAGGCTAGACACTTGGCAACCTTAGGTTCTAGAGACAGTTTTGCATGGAGGATGATTAAGGATCAGCAGCATTGTGCCCCATATTGTCCACATTCAAAGAAGATTGTATAATTGGAAGCATCCATCATATGTGCGCTGTATGAATTGGCCTATTGTTTTGATCTAATAGTGGCACTGAAATTATCCCAACAATTGATTTATTGAGTAGAATGTGATCCACTAAAAAAATGTTCCTTTAAAGATTACACATTCAGCTATACAGATTATAGGCTCTTATAGCTTTTACTTTGAAAGAAGAACTTAGAAGAGAATAAGAGAATGCTGAATTTTGTATTGTATTGATCTTCATACTTCGAAATGAATTACATGTACATATTTATAAAATTTTAAATACATTCTTCTTAAATACAAACTATTTAAGATACACTAATCTCTAAGCAACCATTTACCTTTTATAAGCAGCACATAAAAGCTATTTAATATATGAATAAAAAAAACTAAGAGATATGCATCTTTTCAACGCTATCACAAATATCTAAGTAATTAAGAATATATGCATGTTCAATAGCATTCTTCTCATGCACAGGGTATTGGAACACATACATGTATTCCATAAAGTGCATGCATTGGAACAAATATATGTATCTTATAAAGTGTGTGTATTAGAACCAATAGATGTGCCCATAAGTGCATTAATTTAACACATATTAATAGTAAGAATCCCATATTAAGTATACCTTCATTTAATGCAGAGCCCAATTTGCGGGATTGCCAATGTATAAAAAATATGTGAATTGGGATAATTAAGGGTTGATCTCTCTCTCTCTCTCTCTCTCTCTCTCTCTCTCTCTCTCTCTCTCTCACTAAGAAAGGAAAAAAAAAAAAAAAAAAACTATTTTTCTATTCCAAAAAATGAGTACTTAGAGTTCTATAGCTAAAAGAATTATTTATTAAGAAACCATAATACTCTCTTCTAACATAACATACTATGAGATAAGGAGAGTACATACTCTCCTCACTAGAGCTATACATGAGACGAATAGAGTCGAGCTTGGCATAGCTAGCTCGGCCAGTTGCTAACCCCAGCTCAAACTCATCTCGGCTTGGTTCGGTCAGCATCTCGGGCCAATTCGATCATGTGTGATATTTTCTCAAACACATAGAGTGCATCTTCAATTTCTCACATAATTATGCAAAATAATAATAGCAATTTACAGGTATTTCATCAAACACTCGGAAGGTAGCATCAAAATTAAGCTATGGGGGTAGTTTTATAATGTAAAGTTTTTTTTTTGTAGTGATTTGTTTCGTATCCATTCCATCCTCACCACCAGTCGATCCCGTGGAGAATGTATGCACCCAAAATAACACTTCATTGAGTCATTTCATCAAACACTCGATGAGTAGCGTTAATATCAAAATAACTGAGTCACCATGCCGATTCGATCCAAGTTTATTCGAGTTCAGGTTTGATCCAAGTCGAGTCGAGCTCGGGCAAGCTCGAACTCGATTCAAAATTTTTTCGAGCTCCAAAACCAGTTCGACTCGGTTCAAAATTTTTTCGAGCTTTGAAAACCAGTTCGACTCGGTTCGAATCTAATTTCGAGCCAATGCAAGTCGAGCTTTTCCGAATCGAGTCGAGCAAGTTGACTGAGCTAACTCGACCCGTGTACAGCTCTGCTCCTCACCAATCGAAATACATTTCTAATCCTAATAACCAATAAAATAATAATAATAAACTACGGTATAAGTTGTGAAAAAAGAAAAACTTATTTGGAACTATCCACGAGTCAATGCATGCTTGGAGAGAGAAAATTAGTTTGGGTGGTGGACATATTTCGTAGACATGAAAGAACTATTTTTGCATCTTAATAAGGTTTCCAATGGAGCGCAGAAAAATTATTTCCATGTCCTAGTCGTGACAGTTGTTGTTGTTTTTTTTCCCTCTAACTTTGTGTGACTTATGCTCCACACAAGACCCACCAAATACTCCAAACAAATAATCCTACTCCACACAAGACCCACCAAATACTCCAAACAAAGCATCCCACTCCCGTCGAAAGGTGAATATACTATCTTCAAATGTGTATGAAGATGGAATATGATGTTTATGTAAATTGGCAGAAAAATTGGCACAAACATGCACAATTCACAAGATGCACAAGTTTCCTGTAAAAGTAGGGTTTCTTGCTATTTTGGAGCCAATCAAATAGCTTGTGCCGCCCACACCATCCGTAGAGTGGGCTATTGGGCAAGGTGGGCGTTGGTGCAGATAAATAGTGTTGTTAGCACCAATAATGTTAAAGCAAGCCTCAAGTAGTAGCGATGATGGAAATGAACAACCCAAGTCTAAGATTAGAAGCATTGTCAAATGCAAATTTAATTGCAAACCTATGAGTGAGTGAGAGATGGGAAGGAATTATGTCTAAAGGAAGACATGTAGTTAGGATCATCACCACATGGCTCTGATACCATGTTAGCTTTTAAGAAGTACATTTTAGAAAATGCATTGTTTGTATTTTATTCAGAATAAATGGAATATAGGACCTGTTTGGATTCGTTAAGAACTCTGTAACACCCCGCATATTTCACTAAACTCAATCCTAACAAATACGCGGGTGTTACCACTAAAGAACCCTATAAATTTGATTAAATACCTTTAGGAAGCTAATGCATAGGCCTAATTCCCTAAAACTTGTGCCTAAAGATATGATTTATTAATCTTTGACCAAGATCTAAAGACTCCCTATCTATTGATCAAAATAACCGAAGATTAATAAAGATCCACGTAAAATTTACATAACCAATAGATTAGATCTTAGTTATCCTGTGTATTTAAATTGAATTGACCAAACTACCCTTATGGCCTAAGAATCAATGGCTTAGGATAATCCTGGCCAAATCACCAATTTTATTAATTTCATAAAGACCAAACATTAAACTTAGATCAACCAGATCATGTTCATCTTAATCAAGAAACCCCACTTTCCAAATTACCCTAGGAGCAACCAGATTAACCAAACAAGCTCTAGGCCGCTCGTTAGTGGAATATTGACTTCGAAGTTATAGAAAAGTATTTGTCTTTGCGTGCTTGACATCCCATATGAATCGGATGGTTGAAATCATATGCCAAATCATTCAACTTAGAGCCGCAAGTGAGTACATGAGAACACGTGAAAAACCCTAGTAGATAATGAAAGTTTCCTAGATGTTTTTAAAACGAGAAGTTAGTTATAATTAGAGGTAGGCATCAAGTCGAGTCAGACTGAGTTATGTCCAACTCGACTCGATCCGGTACTGTGAAAGCCCTGACCCGAACTCGATCCGACTCCGGACTGAGTCTAGCAGGCCTGACTCAATCTAAATCGGATCTTAGCTGGGCTGATCCAAAACGAGTCCGACTCTATCAGAGATACCGAGTCAAATCGAGTTGGCTATGGTTTGGATCGAGTCACCAGGTGACGAAATGCTTATTTGAAAAGCTTCTTTGATGTTTACGTGATGTTAATGGAAGCTTATTTGAAAAGCTTCTTTAATGTTTACGGGATGTTGACGGAAGCTTGTTTGAAAAGCTTTCTTTTTTTCGTTAAAATTTATGGGGCCCACTGTTATGTATGTGTTTGATCTATGCCATCCATTCATTTTCCCACTCATTTTATGGCATGAGCCCAAAAATGAGGTAGATCCAAAACTCAAGTGGACCACTCCATATGAGATAGGAGAAATTAAACATTTATTGTTCATTTCTTCTTTAGGGCCACAGAAGTTTTGGATCAAGTTGATATTTGTGTTTTCTCTTCATCCATGTCCGTGTGATACCATGAATGGGTTGGATGACAGGTACACATCCTTGTGGGCTCTTGCCTCATTTTAACTTTCAATGGTAGGCATTCACAATTCTCTTTATTTCCTATGGTGTGGTCCATTTGAACTTTGTATCTGCCTCATTTTTTGGCTCATGCCCTAAAATAGGCATGTAGAACAGATGGATGGCGTGGATCAAACACATGCATAACAATGGGACCCACAAATTACACTGTCATAATTTCAGTCCCTTTACCCATGAAGCGAATTGCCTACTGAGTAACTCAGTACGCACGCTAAGCGTGTTAAGTAAACTCTGTGGGGCCCACCATCCTTCATGCATTATATCAACTTCGTACATCCATTTTATCATATAAATTTAGGGCTTTAACCCAAACATTAACCATATACAAAGCTGAAGTGGACCACACCACCAGAAACAGTGTGAATTGAAGTCTACCGTTAAAAAGTTCTTGAGGACCACAGAAGTTTTAGATCAAGCTTATATTTGTGTTTTCCCTTCATCCATGTGTATGTGATCTTATAACAGTTTGGATGACAAATAAACATCACTGGGGGCCTTAGAAAGGTTTCAACTGTGGAAATTAATACTGCCACTGTTTCCCATGGTATGGTCTACTTGAGCTTTTGATATACTTCAATTTTGGGCTCAACCCCTAAAATGATATAGAAAAACAGATGGATGGCATGGATAAACCACATGAATTCACAGTGGGTTCAACTGAGTTTACTCAGTATGATAGGAGTGTATCGAGAAACTCGCGCACAATCCGATTTCCTTTACCCACTATTTTCGCCATGATTTTTTAGATTAAAAAGCAATAATAACAACATGCCCTTAGTAGTCTGTTAGACCATAGAAAAGTGTAGAACATGGGCCCCACCACGGATCGAGTTGGGTTCGGATCAAACCGGATCGAGTTTCGGTTCAAGTCGGATCGGGTTACTATATAACCTAAACTCGACTCGGTCAAGATTTGGATCCGGCTAGGTCTACTCGATCCCTACTCGACTCTAGCATTCGGTTCGGGTCGAGTCAGATCAGACCAAGCCGAACAAGTCGGATCCGCCGAATCAAGTCGGGTCCTGCTCAGCTCTAGTTATATTAATTTGGAATTATTTAATGTTGAGATGTTTGGATCATTAGTTCGCAATCAAATTGAGGATATCAACCTTAACTACCATTTTATGGATATTCATATAGCCGCAACCCTAATCGACGATCAGTTACTGTTAAATTGATCTTTTAATTGTATTTTCGATCTGCGTGACCAAAATGCAGGGCAAGTATAGCCTTGTCTAGATCGCCACCTAGAATAACCATTTCATGACTTAGATCGATCGGTTCACTACAAAATGGGCCCCAAAAGCCAAAGTCAATCTACCATTATATTAATAAACCATTAACCCAATTTCTAAGACAATCGAACCTCTAAAAATGACTATAAATACTCTTTTTAAGCAGCCTCATTTTTCATACAAAATTTTCTTAATTAAGCAAAGGTTAAAGAGTATTAGAGAGGGAGACTTGTGTTGAGAGAGTGAGAGAGAGCTAAAATTTGAAAAAATTTTACTAAAAAAAGGGGGGTATTGCTGAAATTCCACCTTCATAATTGCCTTATCCTCCACCTTAGTAATTTTCACCTGAATTGAAGGTAAATCAATATTTTACATTGCAATTGAGAATTTAATTTCTAAATAAACCAAACTTACATTAAATTTTCTTGAAATTGATATTGAGAATTTAGGCCATTTTTAAATTTCAAACCTTAGGTGCAGTCAAATCTAGAAATCTCCTTTAAATGTGAGGATTATTCCTCCTAAGTTTCCCTCTATCAGCCCTTAATAGATATAGTTAGTGATTTCTTAATTATGTTGAAATTGCTTATACTATTAATGTCGGAATTACTCTATTATCATAATTCCTATGTTGTTATTGTTGAGTAGTTAATAATATATATGCTTGATAAAATATCTTATTTGTATGGAATCATGATATTAGAATTTATTTATGTTACTCATTGTGCTGTGATTATATAGATCCTCTTAAATGGTTGATCAAGTATTTAAGTATATACCTAATTGACTTATCATGATGATGTGTTATACTGTTATGTGCTTATAACTATATACATAAGGGTGTATAACCTAAATTCTAAGCCTGATAGATCCATTGAGAGACACAAGGCTCATCTTATAGAGAAGGGATAGACTCAAATGTATGGATATTGTGGATCAAGCTCTGAGAATTATTTGGACTAGTGGACTACCTACCTTTTGGTTGGCCATCACAGGCGTATTCGGTCGATTAAGGCGTAACATATTTGAGCGACAATAATCAAAGCTACAGGGTTGTTTTATACCCAATGTCAGTTTTGCCGGAGTTCCCTTTGGTCCACCTAATAGGTCCCATTCGGAGTTGATTTATATATGTGTGTGTGTGTGCGCGCGCGTGCTTGATTGTTGCTAAAGCCCTATTGAATCTATGATACCACGATTTTCATTGAATTGTTATCGTTAATTATAATTATTAGTATATAATACAATTCTATACACAAAATCTTATGGGTCGGGCATGGTGGTATGAGACATTATGTTCAAGTTATCCGCATATGCTTGGTGAGGAGCCCCCCATTGCGACCAATGAGCATTAATAGAAGTGTTGAGCCTGTCATTCTCTTATTGATATCGGGTGATGAACCCTTACAATATTAATTAAATATTTGGACAACAAGCCCATACCTTTGAATTTATTATATTTGTATTTGATATCGGATAATGAACTCTTACCATATTGATTAAATCTTTTGGTAAAAAACCTTAATTTGGATTAAATGACCTGGGTGACAAGTCATGCGATCATGTTTATTAATTAGTGATATAGTGGTGGTATCCTATCTTTCCTAATATGGATGGTTGTAAATTGATTAATAAATGATTAATTAAAGCATGTATATCATGGTATTTGCAGGTAACATTAGTGAAGGGTCATATAATTGTCGATTCTATGTGTATTAAGGGTAATATTGGTGATGAGCCATATTCCTGTCGGTTCTATTCATTTTGCGGGTGATTAATTTGGTGACGAGCCATATCACTGTCGGTTCTTTCCTAGGACATGCATTCATATAGCATGACATATATTTAATTAACTAAATCAAAATTTTGTTTGTTATGTCGTGCTTTCATTACATGTACTTAATTGTGTTGATAGTGTGAGCAACTTAGGGGAATAGTAACACTAAGTTGATCACTTACTCCCTCTCGAGATGGTGTTTAAAACACTACCCAAATATTATTAATATAAGTGTCATAGAAGTCGTTGTCTTAGATGAGGCTTACGTGGACCCGGCAGAGGAAGTGTCATACTTCAAGATTTTTGATGAGCAAACATAGTTCCAGTATGCTTCCGCTTCACTGTTATCATTGGAGTAGTTATTTACACTTATCAGACATTTAATAGATTTTAGGCATGTATATTAAGTCCCTAGTTAAATGGACTTTACTATTTGTTTGGATGACTATTTGGATATTTTATGTGATTTATATGCCACCGTTTTACTTTCGAACTTAATACAACGTTTGGTTTGGTTATTTACGATTGGGTTTAATATCACGAACCCGGGACTATCGGGCAGAGGCGGGATCATTCGATTAGATAAAGGCAAGTTTCAATTTGCTTTTGGGTCGGCCCATAGGGTGGGTTCGAACAACAGTGTGGAGCTGAGGGCAGTGCATGATGGGCTTCTTCTGTCCCTGAACAGGGGCCTTTCGAACATAGTGGTATATGTCTTGTTGGGCAGATCGGCACCCCATTGGAAGTGGCGTCCCTAGTGTTCCAGAATCCGAGACCCCATGGTTAGAGGTAATGTGGTTCTGTGGCTCATCAAGAGAGAGGGCAATGGCCCGGTGAGTGGTCTGGCACAAGCGGCTAGCGAATCTCAAAATGTTGTCCTCTATTTGTGCAAGCGGGACCTTCTGGCTCTAGTTAGAGGAGCTTGTTGCTTAGACAAAGCGGACCTTGGTGTGGTGAGAAGGGCCCAGGGAGGGACATAGTATTCGTTTCCTCTCTGTTTTTTTTTCTCTTTCTTTTTGTATCGGGGTGGCCCTAGTGGGCCCCGGCTGATGATAGGTTCCGGGGAAATTTTCAGGGGTTCCCGAATGTGTGCAATCAAGTTGTAAAGCGCCTTTGTTTTTTAATGAAAGAGATCAATTTTGGTATAAAAATAATAATAATAATATCATATTAAACTGCACCTGTAAAAGATAAAAGTAAATGTTGGATACCAAGTATACTCTCGACCCATGAAATTAAGGGCGTTACACACCCGCTTAAATGGCTAGGAAGGTCCACTTACCTTGGTAAAATTATATTTACCCCACCACTATTCTGGATTAGAGCTAAATAATTCACCATAGAATTTGCTTCCATTAAAATATGAGAAATCTTATTCTTCTACGGAAAAAGTTCACTCTTAGTTTATTTTATATTTTTTGAAACTTAGGAAACATCATTTTTAAAAAATTACAAGAAATGTGATGAAACAACCTACTTTGGAGTTTTTTTAGAAGTTCTTTAAACATACTTAATATCTAAAAATTTAAATATAAAATTAGCATCAAATCTTGATGAAAAGAGTTCGAGTTTCATTGTATATTTTTCTTAAAATTTGTCAAATAAATCCATCTTTTACCGAGCTTTGTTGGAGTTTTGGCCCAAATTATGACCATATCATGTTTCCTGACTAATAATAAAATGGTGTTGAGTTGTGCTGATCAGATAAGTCCAATTGAATTTCTTGGAAGAAAATATCTTGATGGTACAAGTTGCAAGCTCCAAAAAAGTAGGCCAAAAGAAAATTTCCATCCACATGGCAACTTTTTTGAGAAGATTATCTCAAGGTTCTAACGTACCTAACTAGCTTTTAGTCATGTAAAAATATTCTAATAATAAATAGTATTGATGCACTTCTCTTTTAATATTTAGAGAGACCATAGCATGCTTTTAATCATGAAAAAATATTCCAATAATAAATAAAGTTGATGTGCTAGCTCCATTTAAGAGTTTAGAGGGCTCATAACATGCTGTGTCTACCATTAGACAATGTTATCGAGAGAGCGGATCGGCTACTCCCCCTGCCACCAGCTAATGGCTAGTGGTCGGTGCTCTGTGGGCCCCACCATGATGTATGTGTTTCATCTATGCCGTTCATCTATTTTTATAGATAATTTTAGGCTATGAGACCAAAAATTAGGTATATCCCAATCTTAAGTGGACCACATTGCAGGAAACATTGTTGAATGAACGTTGACCATTAAAAACTTTTTGGGGACATAAAAGTTTTGGATGAAGCTGATATTTTTGAGATCTACCGTGGACGTGAAGATCTCTACCTGATGGACGGAATGGATGTGACATATACGTTACAGAAGGGACGCACAGAGCAAGGGTGGTGTATTGGCTGCTACTACAGGTGTTGCAACGGATTCCAATCTGTTAACCTATATTTACGAATCAAAAGCCATATATTCGGCTTTAAAAAAAAGAAAAAAAAAAAAAAAAAAAAAAATTGCAAATTCAGTTCAAAGTAGGAGCATTATATGGTGACGTTTGATAGCCCACTTCATACAAGCCTACTTGCGAGGCTTAGGCTTGTATGAAGCATAAAACGTAGGGATTTTACGTGCAGCCGCCTGCCTTTTCAGCTATGGATCAAAAACTATTTCCTAAAACCTGCCTGCCTATTTTATATATTTCCCACAGCCGCTTACACTGATGGAGCCGTCAATTACTGAAATGTCGGTTTTAACCCTAATCCACAACTATTGCTGTTTGAAGCCTTCAAGGTTCTCCGTTCGCCAAATAGAAGCGGTACGGCCCTTCCCATCTCAGCGAAAGGGGATTGATGCAGCCAGGCCTCACTCAAGACGGTGTGGCCCTTACCCCGGCGCCCACCTTGATGTATATATTCTATATCCACACCATTTAGTTTTGTCAAATCATTTAAAGGCATGAGCCTAAAAAAAGAAGCAGATCCAATTCTAAGGTGGACCATACCATAGGAAACAGTAGTTTTTAATGGTAGGGCTTTCAATAACCACCGTTTCCTCTATGATGATCCACCTGAAATTTGGATCTTCATTTTTGTGATCATATCCTAAAATGATCTGGAAAAACGGATGGACGGCATGGATATGGAATACACAAATAAGGTGGTCCCATGGTAAGGGATGAACCGTCTGCTATTCGACGGTAATTGTACCAGAATGCAAGTCCAACCAGTGCATTAGGCGTGGACGCAAAAATGACAATCCATCAGATCTGCCATCTGATTTTTAGGATATGGCCAGAAAATGAGGCCAGTACGTACAAAGCTCAAGTGGGCCAAACGAACGGGAAAGAGTAGGATTGAACTCCCACCGTGGAAACATTCATTAGGCCATATGATGGTTACGACAAATCCAATCTATTCATCTGTTTTTTCCAGAACATTTTAGGCATAAAGATGAAAAAGATCCGAAGCTCAAGCAGGCCACACACCAGGAAACAATGGGATTGAATGTAGACCGTTGAAACATCTTCGGTATTGTGGAGTCGATTTTCAGATTCGGATTTGCCCCGTTTTTGGAGCCATGTCATAAAATGAGTTGGGAAAAGAAATGGACTATGTGGATTTCCCACAAACATCAATGTAGGAGCCACGTACGGTCAGACTCAGATTGGTACAACTATCAATGTCAATCAATGCGAGTGGAAGGTTCGGACGTTTGGTGGACGTTTAAGTCGAGAGGGCGAGGGTTGCTCGACCATAGGTGGGGCCTACCGAGACTTTTGTTTCAAATCCATTCCATTCACCCATTTTACAAATCTCATGAGTTAAAAAACGAGGCTGATCTAAAACTCAAGTGAACTAAAAATAACAAGAAACAGTTGGAATTAAACGCCCACCGTTAAAACATTCGCCCGGGTATAAGATATTTGTGACAAATCCATCCATCCATCTCTTTCTCCAGATCATTTTATGACATGGGCCTAAAAATAATGCCAATGAAAAAAAAAAAAAGAGTGGGATGGAACACCTACCATGGAAACATCCTGAGGCCATACGGGCCACTTTGAAATTTGGATCTGTCTATTTTTTTAGATCTATGCCTTAAAATGAGCCGTAAAAGCTGATGAACGAGGTAGATTTCTGAAAAACATAAAAGCAGACCCATGTGTGATCAACGTCAATCATGAGTACTCAGAACACTCTTATTGTACTGAGTAAACTCAGTTGGCCCACCTTGAATGTATGTGGTCTATCCACACAATCCATCAAGTTCGATCATACCACTAGAAACAGTGGACTATATATATGAAAGAAAATAGTGGGATGGAACACCTACCATGAAAACATCCTGAGGCAATACAGGGCCACTTTGAGCTTTGGATCTGTCTATTTTTTAGGTTTATGCCTTAAAATGAGCTGTAAAAGCTGATGAACGGAATAGATTTCTGAAAAACATAAAAGTTGACTCATGTCAATCATGCGTTACTCATAACGCTCTTATTGTACTGAGTAAACTCAGTTGGGCCCACCTTGAATGTATGTGGTCTATCCATGCCGTCCATCCGTTTTTTCATCTAATTTAAGGGGCTGAGCCCAAAATTGAAGCATATCCAAAGATCAAGTCGATCGTACCGCTGGAAACAGTTGGAATTAAACGCCCACAGGTAAAACATTCGTGTTGGTATAAGATATTTGTGACAAATCCATCCGTCCATCTCTTTCTCCAGATCATTTTATGACATGGGCCTAAAAATAATGTTGATGATAAGATCTAGTGGACTATATGAAAGAAAAGAGTGGGATGGAACACCAACCATGGAAACATCCTGAGGCCATATGGGGCCACTTTGAGCTTTGGATCAGTCTATTTTTTAGGTTTATGCCTTAAAATGAGCTATAAAAGCTGATGAACGGGATAGATTTCTGAAAAGCAAAAAAGCAAACGCATTTGTGATCAACGTCAATCATGAGTTACTCAGAACACTCTTATTGTACTTATGTGGCCTATCCACGCAGTCCATCAAGTCAATCATACCGCTAGAAACACTGGAGTATATGAAAAAAAAGAGTGGGATGGAACACCTACCATGGAAACATCTTGAGGCCATACGGGGCCACTTTGAGCTTTGGATTTGTTTATTTTTTAGGTTTATGCCTTAAAATGAGCAGTAAAAGCTAATGAACGGGATAGATTTCTGAAAAACATAAAAGTTAACTCATGTGTGATCTACGTCAATCATGAGTTACTCATAACGCTCTTATTGTACTGAGTAAACTCAATTGGGCCCACCTTAAATGTATGTGGTCTATCCATGTCGTCCATCCGTTTTTTCATCTAATTTAAGGGGCTGAGCCCAAAATTGAAGCATATCCAAAGATCAAGTCGATCACACTGCTGGAAACAGTTGGAATTAAACGACCACCGTTAAAACATTCGTGCGGGTATAAGTTATTTGTGACAAATCCATCCGTCCATCTCTTTCTCGAAATCATTTTATAACATGGGCCTAAAAATAATGCCGATGATAAGATTCAGTGGACAATATGAAAGAAAAGAGTGGGATGGAACACCTACCATGGCAACATCCTGAGGCCATATGGGCCACTTTGAGCTTTGGATCTATCTATTTTTTAGGTTTATGCCTTAAAATGAGTTGTAAAAGCTGATGAACGGGATAGCTTTCTGAAAAACATAAAAGCTGACTCATGTGTGATCTACTCATAAGGCTCTTATTGCACTAAGTAAACTCAGTTGGGCCCACCTTGGATGTATGTGGTCTATCCAATTAGAGGCTGATCAAATTGAAGCATATCCAAAGATCAAGTCGATCATACCACTGGAAACAGTGGGGATGGTTAATGATTTTCACCGTTGAAACCTTTCTAGGCCCCACATTGATGTTTATTTGTCATCCAACCTGTTCATGAGATCATAAATACATGGATGAAGGGAAAACAAAAAATATAAGCTTGATCCAAAACTTCTATAGCCCTCAAGAATTTTTCAACTGAAGAAGTTCAATTCAACTGTTTCCTGTGGTGTGGCCCATTTGAACATTGGATATGCCTCATTTTTGGGCTCAAGCCCTAAAATTATCTGTTAAATTGGATGGACGGACCGGATAAAGTATATAAATCATGGGGACCTCAAATAGTTTACTCAGTACGCTACGCGTAGTGAGTTACTCACTACGCAATCCGCTTCCCAATCAAGTTTGAAATAGTGGAAACTAAATGCCCGCCCGATGAGAGTGGCCACAGGATATTTTTGACAAATTCATTGCAGCCATTTGTTTTTCCAGATGATTTTGAGCCAAACAACTAAAAATAGTGGAGATTGAACCCTTATCGTTGAAACTCAGAGGCATCTTGGAGCCTACTTTGAACTTTGTATCTGTCTAATTTTGGGGACTGTACCTAAAATGTGCTGGAAAAACATATATATGGGTGGGATGGATTTCTTAAAATAATAAAAATAAGGTGGGCCCATGTAAGATCGGTGTTTAGGATGCATGCCCATGGATCCAATCGTAACGGGGGAGATTGTAACGACGGCAATCCGGTTAATACCAAAATATATAAGCTTATTCGTACGGATGACAGTAAACGGTTTAATGTTTAATGGTATAAACTATGGGTAGGTTTGAGAAATAATTTAAAAGCCAGAGGTTTTAAGTTCATAGCCGAAAAGGACGGCAGCCATAAGGAAAAATCCCATAAAATCCCATCCATACGTTTCAACGGTAGTAACTGAATTACCAACTTTTCCTTTTGTGTGGCCCACTTGAGTTTTGGATACGCTCCTGGATTCTCCTAAAATGAGTTTGCAAAACGGATGGACGGCTGGATTTCTTACCAACATCACAGTAGGCATGGAAACGCTTTGGCAGGAAATCCGCGTCCCCTAATGTCGTTTAACTAATAATACTCGCGCCATTCAGCGCTTTCAAATGTAGCGTGGAATGATACATATGCGAACTAAATGGTGTCAGTCCACCACCATTTTTTCAAATGGCACTACTCATCCACTGTAAACGTGGAATACAATTAGCAATCCGATCTGAACCACCCAAAACGCAGGATATATTGATCAACGGTCATTTCCAAAGAAAACTTTGATGGCACAATCGTAACCATATAATTCTGCATGTTGAATTTGGACTACTTATGATTTCATTTGTAGCCACGTATCTGATAGCCATGAATTAGACGGCTAAGATTATTCAATCAGTTAGAATTTCAGGGCCAGGCGATCTGTATGGTCTGAGATTGGTGTACATATAACCCATATGTATAAAGGACAAGTCACTGCCATTTAAAACAGTGGTGAACTATGACTGAAGCCTTCTCCAGCTCTATATATAGGGCTTGAACCATGGAGAAACGTAAGCGAGCAAAAGAAAGCATTTGAGTGGTGATTGCATTGCAAGTGTTATTTGATACTTAGAAATATGGCACGAAATGCAGAGTTAGAAAAAATAGGGAGAGACGCATTTGAAATCATCGACCAATACCTTGGACGGAAGGTAAGAAGACCTCATCAACCTATTACTCATGCAATGCCACAGAATCGGGCCCCAGCATGGCAACAGAATCGACCCCCAGCTTGGCCACAAAATCCACCTCAGCCAGCCACCGTTGATTGCAAACAAGTGGGCAAGGTGCACCGAGGTGTCTTGTTTGTAGATAAATTTCCTAAGTATGCACGTGGCAAGGCGTTTTAACTCTCTTTCTCTTTCTGTCTGTCCGTCTGTCTTTCTTATCGGTCTCCCTATCTGTCTACTTGTCTGTTGGTTTGTCTATCTAGCTATCTATGTGTGCATGTATGAAGAGTGCCTCATGTAAACATGTTTTAATGGGTTAGTTTTATATAAGATATGTAACATCTTTGTCATTTTCACTAGTAATGCTCCTCTTCTTTATTCTTTTATTTCTAATTTTAGTAGTGGGATGAAATTCTTACAACCGCTGCAATCGTTAGTGATATGTGGGTATGTGTCACCACTCTGTCTATCATTTGTGGAAGATAACATTAGCATGTGAGCACTAAATGCTATCGGAAAAAGTAGAGATAAAACGCTTGCAATGAAGTTTTGGACCAGGCTGATATTTGGGTTTTCCATTTAGTCTAGTGGAACTCGCCTTATCAATTGGTTGGATGGCATATAAAGATTTTGGTGACTCTGCGAAGGTTTTGATGGTGGGCTTTCTCGTCCCCACTATACCCTATGGTGTAGCCCACTCAAGGTTTGGGTTGGCCTGATTGTACATGAGAAGCCCCAATGATACATGGAAATGGATGTCACACGCATTATAGTGGGTCCCACAAAGCATTTCATTGCATCCTACTTTCTAGTATAGAAAGTTGGCATCCCACTAGAGATCCCCTCCCTCAAGACATAGCCTCAGATGGAGGTCAACCTTCGGTGAGGCGTGGGCCGCAAAACTCCACAAAAGTAAAATGAAAAAAATTAGAAGGCTAACTGTTACTGGGGTGACATCCATTTGAACCAATGTTTTTTGAACCAGTCCGGACCAGAGGGTTAGAGTAGATTGCACCTGAACTGGATCCAATGATAGTCAGGTTTACATAAAACCCAAATCAACTAAGGGCTTTTTTGGATGCAATCCAAGATTAGATTTCTCCCAATCACAACAATTTTAAGATAGGATTCACCTTCAAACAAGGTTTTGAATCCCCATCCTAACTAAGGAATACTTTAGTTAAAAAGATTTGACCAATTACGGTCTAATCCTATATACATGTGAGGCCCACCTGATTGATCAGATTAGTCTAATTATCAGAAATTTAACTAGTTGCCTTTCATTTGAGCCCACCTAGGCCCCCTTTGGTGTGAGTAACACCAGGGAATTAATGTTGATAAGAAAAAGAATCCTTCATGATATGACTAATGCAGGGAGCTTTCAGAACATAGGTAGAAAGGAAATAGATATATTCTTCTTGGTAGGGCTATTAATGGGCCTGTCTTTTGGACTTTCTAGCCTGGCTTGCTTGAGGCACGACTTTTGGTGGAATACTAAGCCCAAGAGCCAAGTCCGGGTCGAAAATTTAAGCTTGTTTAGTAAATATGAAAGCCGGCCCCCACGCGAGTGGACGCACTCAGCAACTGAATTGGCTTGGTGAAATTTGCTTTTGTTTTCTTGATTGTCCAATGTCATTCGGGATGGCTCGGGTATGCACATATTTTAGAGTTTCCACAGGCTGAAACAAGTTTAGTATCTACAGCTGTAGATAGAAACTATAGAACAACTTCAGATTTGGGGAATCAAAAGATTTTTCGTCTCCAGTGATTCCTATAATTTAATCTATGACCAAAGATCGGCCTCAGTTATGAAGAAAGAAGGT
>JAJHSJ010000013.1:10321932-10474932 GCA_021015155.1 Magnolia officinalis
AAAGAAATGGACAAGTGAGAAAAGACAAGTAACTAAATATTACATAGAAAAGCTAATTCTAATACAAGTTAGAGAGAGTGATAAAGAGAGAGTTAAAATGCATTACGAGGTACATACTTAAGAAATTTATCTAAAAACAGAACCCCTCCATGGATCTGGGCCACTTGATTGTAATCAAGTGCTTCCCCATAAGGGGGGTTTTGGGACCCAGCTGCTTTTTTGAGGCGATTTTGTGGTGGTGCCTGAACTATTTCTTGATGAGAAGACCTTTTTCCCCTTTGTCCAAAGTATTCGTCGACGATTTCGAATGCTTCTCGCCCTACTTTCTCAAGCTTTGCCTGATGTGCCATTTCAGTTAGTAAAAGGACACCCTAATACGACTATCTTCGAGTGCAAATGCCTTTTTGATACACACAACTCTAATGTGGTACAAGCCTTTATATAGATTTAAGGGTGAGTTATAAGGCAGCCATGTACATGCACCCGTGTAAGCAGGCGCACACGTGCCAGATCCAAAACATCAATCAGGTGTATACCAAATTTCTAAGGTTCTGGTCTTCTATTCGAAGGAATTTGGAAATTCGGTTTCAATGGCTTTCGGTTGTTGGGGCATATCTCTAGGCTTGATAACTTCGATTCCAGTGGAGGGTTGGGTACGAACCTCGGACGTCGTTTGGCTAGTTACGCTGCCACTTTCCAAGGACTATTGATCGGTTCTCTGTGGGATCCACCATAATGTATGAGTCTCATCCACGCCGTCCATCCATTTTTTTAAGATCATTTTATGATATGATTCCAAAAATTAAGTAGATCCAAATATTAACTGGACCACATCACAGGAAACAGTTGTTGATTGAGCACCTAGCATTAAAAACTTCTTGTAGGTCACAAAAGTTTTGGACCAAGCTGATATTTATTTATTTTTACCTTCATCCATGTCGGTATGACCTAATCAACAGGTTGGATGTTAAATAAACACTAGTAGGCCCTTAGGAGGTTTTTAATGGTGAACATTCAATCACTATTGTTTTCCTGTGGTGTGGTCCACCTTAGATTTAGATGCCTCTTGTTTTGGGGATCAACGGCTAAAATGATATGAAAAAATGGATGGAAAGCAGGGATGAAACAAATACATCATTGTGGGCCCCGCAGAAGCGGCGTCAGGAGCCCAAGTAGCTAGAGATAGACGGTTGTCAGGGGACTTGTGGGGCGTGCTGTGATGTATATGTGTTATCAATGTTATCCATCCATTTTGACACATCATTTTAGGGAATGATCCCAAAAAGAAGACAGATCGAAGGCTTAAGTGGACCAAACCACAGTAAGCAGTGGGGATTGAACTTATGTCATTGAAAACTTCTGATGGCCCACCGTGATGTTTATTTGCCATGCATGCAACTTGTTCATAAGTTCATGTAGACCTGGATGAAGGGAAGATATAGATATGTTGATCCAAAACTTTAGTGGCCCCTGAGAAGTTTTCAACGGTAGGCTTTCAATCCCCACTACTTTCAATCCCAACTGCTTCTCGTGGTGTGGTGCACTTAATCCTTCAATATACCTCCCTTTTGGGTTCATGCCCTAAAACGATCTATCAAAGTGGATGGACGGCATGGATAAAATATATACATCACAGTGGGTCCCACAGTCTGGACCTCATACATGTGGCTCATGCTTACACGTGCACCACATTCCACTGGCAATGCACGAATCCCCTGCCTATTTCTCCCGCTTAACCCAGATTTTGTACTCTCCAAACTAGAGTGCAGGTTTGGTTATGGTATTCGAGTAGCTGCTGTAATGGGGACCACACACTCCACATGAGGCCCATCCCTTTTTAGGTGGGGCCAGTTTCTTCGTCCAATAGTAGAATGGTGACTATAAATCGCACCTACTCCACGTTCTACACGACGCCTTTTTGGGGTCAAGCCTCGGAAATCAAACGATGAATATTTGTCTCTTTATCCGTGATATCGTCGAAAGACGAATATTTCTCTCTTTTGAAGGAGACCGAAAGAGCCGAAGGGTTGCGAACGAGGATGACGCTTGTCGAGCCAATCCACATGACATAAGCCGTTTTGCGTCTGCATATGGTCAAGTCGAAATTTGTACAGTATCGTTTGGGTTGCTGATGTACAGCGGGTGGCAGACACTTTCATGGCACAGGTGGACTAAAGAATACTCGATCGGAGGCAGTAGTGATCCGGACATAACCTTAAATCAGTTGTATCTCGCAAATCAGGTTGAGTTGTACGACACATTATATATGATTTTGGGTAGGGGAACCCACTTAAGCCAGCCAACCCACTGCACTGCCGTATTTGCAAGATTCCATCAGATCAACAGTTAAAAGTCCCGTTTAATTTCATTTTTACTATGAGTACTAAGTTTTAGTTTAGGTATAACTTTTAATCCTTTTGAGTTGTAGAAGTCATGCCCAACATGAAAATGTCTTTAAAATGTTAGGTGAATAGCATAGTTGGGCCAAATTGGATACTCACTATTTTTTACGGAAAGCCACAAAGTCTAGTAGGCACAAAGGCAGTCTATAAATAATAAGTTTACTATTTATAGTAAGTCGCGTTTTTAGGGTGTTTGAGTTGGAATCTAAGTCAAAAACTCTGCCCTAGGTTTGAGTTCCTTATTTAAGAATTGTAATTTCATTTTTTTTAATCATCAATCAAATTATTTTGAATTTATTAATAATTATTCCTGCTTTTATCCCTCGTGGATTCGAGGAAGCTATATGAGGGGTCCAGAGAGCTCTGTGGAATCTAAGTAGTTATCCCCCGAGGAAAATGGTGATTGACCTCGTCATGTCCCTTCCTATGCTAAGTGGTATCAGAGCGAGAACTCACATTAGACTAATGGCAACTAACGATGGAATTCACCAAAATTCGATAGAAAGTGATATAGGGATTCATTATCTAACGGAAATAGTAGAAGTTTTCCACCGAGAGATTTAGTTGACTATGCAAGGGCTACAGGCAACCATTGACCATATCATCAATGCACAAATTCCGCCCCAAGCCTAAGGCGACGCGAAGCCACCCATGATCATTGTACGGCCCAACCCCATTTTTCATATAACGTTTAAGGAGACAAATTGCATGGTAATCCCAGATGAGTCGAGCTCCAGCAATGAGGATGTTGGTAGCATCGTTGCCCGATGGCTGGTACGTGGAGATGATCAACTAGATCCTGTTGAAAATGACTATTGAGGTAAGGTTAAACTTTTCAGTTTTAATGACTTATTGTGTATAAAAACTTTCTTAATTGGTTAGTCCACGTATAGAGATATTTTGATTACATGGACGTGCCAAAAGAAAAGAAAGTGGAGTTGGTAGCGTTCAAATTGAAACTCGATGCTTCTATATAGTGGGAGCAATGACAGCTGTCATGAACTGGACAGAACAAGGTGCCTATCTAATCATGGTTTTGGATGAGACACATTTTTCGATCAATATTCTTTCATAGTGATTACGAGCAGGTGTTATTCCGACAATACCAAAACTGCTCGTAGGGGAATCGGACCATCACAAATTATACTAAGAATTTCAGCGGTTAACAACATAGAATGATTTGTTAGAGATTGAATTGCAGAAGATAACATGATTCATAGGCGGTTTACAACCAATAATTTATGACCGGGTTCAGATGCACTTGGTTGGGAGCGTGGATGAAGCGGTTCAGTTGGCGGGTAGGGCAGAAACATAGCTTGTAAGAGTCCCTACTCGGCCTTATTCTTCGACTCGGGTCCCAATGATGGGTCTCACACAGGATTTGAGAGTGGAAAAAGGAAAAGGAACCAGTTGGAGGGCGTCCTCAACCTCCTACAACCGCAAACCATGACACATGGAGCAGTTCATCTAGGCCTACATGTAGCAATTACACCAGCGGGTCCATGCAGGATTCTAAATCCTTATGGTCGGCCAAGGTCAGACCATTGTTTTCACTATGGCCAACCGGGCCATTATTCGAACACCTGCCCCCAATGCCCCGAAGCTCACTTGGCCATTAACGAAGGGGGCATCGAATGTGAGGCAGTGGAAGAAGAACTTGAATTTAATGAGAATGAAAAAGGTGTTGAAGGAGTTGGTGATAAAGAATGGTTCGCCGAGGATCATGGTGAATCCTTGGTCATGATAGTGATTATTGTGTACTCTAAGGAATGAAGTACACTCGCAACATCACAATATATTCCGCATATGGTGTACCTTCAACGACAAGGTCTGTGGTGTAATCATAGACAGTGACAGTAGTGAGAACATCATCTCAAAAGTGATGGTAGATAAGTTGTGGCTACCTACAACAAAGTATCATCCCCCTTACTCGATTAGCTGGATAAAAAAGGTAAATAAGACTAAGGTAATTGAACAATGTACTATCTACATTTTCAATTTGTAGGAATTATAAAGATCAAGTACTTTCTGACGTGGTTGACATGAAAGCATGTCATGTATTGCTTGGTCAACCATGGCAATCAGACCGTAACACAATCCATCGAGGACGAGACAATGTTCTACGTCTTCGTCAAGGACAGTCACAAGATAATCCTTGCCCCTATGACACCAGAGAACCACCCCGAAACATCTAAAGTAGAGGGGAGATCTCTCCTGATCATTTAGGATTTTTTGAAGGAATCCAAGAAAACTGGCAAGGTATATACTGCGTTGTTCAAAGAAATTATAACCCTTAAACATTCCTCCAAGTTTAGAGCGGTTACTAAACAAATTCAAAGAAATTGACACGAACAGTAACCTGATGGATTGCTCCTCATGCGGGACATCCAACATCACATAGACCTCATCCATGAGCCTGGCTTGCCTAACCACATTTGCTATCAAATGAGTCTGAAAGATTGCGAGATACTTCAAAGGTAGGCAGAGAAATTGATCCATAAGGTTGTTCTGAGAGAGATCATGAGCCCATGCATCGTGTCATCTTTATTAGCGTCGAAGAAAGATAGGATCTGGCACATGTGTCGATAGCCATGCAATTAACAAGATTACCATTAAATACTGATTCTCTCTAATGTCGTTGAACGACATGCTTGATATGCTAGAGGGTACCAAGGTGTTCTTTAAACTAGATTTGAGGAGCGGGTACCATCAAATTTATATCCGGCCTAGTGATAAAGTGGAAAACATCATTCAAGACTAAGGGAATGTTGTATGAGTGGCTAGTCACGCCCTTTGGTCTATCGAACGTGCCAAGTACTTTTACGTGTCTAATGAATCAAATGTTGAAACCGTTCATTCGCCGATTTTTGGTAGTATATTTTGATGATATCCTGATATATAGGCAGAGTGAAACAGAGCACACAGAACATCTTAGGTAGGTGCCACAGGTCCTGACAGTTAACAAGTTGTACCTCAACTTGAATAAGTGCAGCTTTTAATGGATATCTTGTTCTTTTTAGGATTTGTTGTAACATCCACAGGTATCCATGTGGACGATGAAAAGATGCGAGCCATTAGAGAATGGCGGATTCCAGTAAACATTCATGAAATGAAGAGTTTCCACAGATTGACGACATTTTATCATCGATTCGTGCAGAATTTCAACATTACAGTTGCACACATTACAAATTGCATGAAAAAATGGTTGTTTTAGTGGACTAATGAGGTTAACAAGAGCTTTGCTAAAATAAAGCATCGATTGTCACAACACCAGTCATAGTTCTTCCCAGTTTCGATAAATTATTTAAGGTTGAGTGTGATGCATCATATGTTGAAATTGGAGGAGTGTTATCACAAGAAAGCAGGATGGTAGCCTTTTACAACGAAATCTAAGAAAATCTCAAAAGAAATGGTTGACATATGAGCTTGAGTTATACGTTGTGATTTAAGCATTGTGACATTGACGACATTATCTGATTCAGAGAGAGTTTGTTCTCTACATTGACCATCAATCCTTAAAGTTTATTGTTGAGGGTCAAATATTAAATATTAGACCCTAGTTATTACTTGGTTTTACATACATGATAATGTTTAATGCTCTATTTTACTCATGTTTGCGTTGCAAGGTGAATTTAAGAGTTTGGATTGAAAAAGGGTGCTAAAGGCATGGATTTAATGCTCAAGAATCACCAAGGCAACGAATGGATCTTAGGGGACTGAGATTGAAGAATTCATACGCCAAATATCCGAGAAAATCAAGTGATTGACGATAAAGAGGCCTGAAAATCATCTTGAATGTAAGATCACAGGTTCCCACCATCAGTTTGGCTTGAAACTTTATATCTGGCTTGAGGATCATAAAGTAACCGTACACGTAAAATTTCAGCCGTTGGATCTTTGTGGAAGTGGCCCAATGGACAGATCAGCAACTAAATCACTAATTTAGGACCCACTTGATCTTTGGATATGCTTAAATTTTGGTCTAAACCTCTTAAATTAGATGAGAAAGTAGATGGTTGGAGTAGATTTCTCATGAGCATCATGATGGACCCCACCTAGAGTTGGGTGCGCACAAAGTGCATGTGCACTCGATGTGTACTTGCCAGCCAAAAACGGTAAGTGTGCGGTGACCCATATAATCCAAATTAGATTTGGAAATCCGATTTCTCACTGCGAAAGTGGACGGACAACGTCCACTTGAGGGACGTTGTGGGCCACCCTCAGGGCCCACAAGGACAATCCAGACCGTCCATCATGTAGAGGGGTGTGTTGAGGGTCAAATATTGGATATTAGACCCCGGTTATTACATGGATTTATGACCATGAAAATGTTTAAAGGCCTATTTAAATCGTGTTTGTGCTGCAGGGTGAATTTACGAGCATGTGACTGAAAAGAATGCTAAGAGCGTGGATTTAACGCTCTGATATCACCAAGACAAAGGATGGATCCCAGGGGACCAAGATCGATGGATTTACACGCCAGTAATCCGAGAAATTCGAGAAATTGAAGCTCAAGTGACCTAAAAGTCAACTAGAATGCTAAATCACAAGGTTTCCACCATCAGTTCGGCTCAAAACTTCGTACGTGGCCTGAGGACCATAAATTAACCGTACAAATAAATTTGCAGCCATTGAATCCCTCTGGAAGTGACCCAACGAACAGATAAGCCTATAAATCAACGAATTGGGGCCCACCTGGTATATGGATATGCTTCAATTTTCTTCTCAACGCCTTAAAAGAGGTGACAAAATGGATGGACAACGAGGATTTTTCATAAACATCACATGTGGGCCCCACCATTCATGCTTATGCGAAGTACACAAGTGCACTCAAGGTGTACTGGATCCAGAGCACCCGGTCAAAGGGCGCTGACCCGACCAAGCTCTACGTGAAACACGTCCGCACCGTGCGGACGCTGATTTCACTAGGGGGCCCCACTCAGTGCCTGGAACAATGATCTGGACCGTCTATTACGTCCTTGGGGTAGCCACAACCCTCGTCTAGGTGAACTTTTTGCACCATACACGTGTACGCACATGGATTGTGATTAAACGCAAGATGGACGGTGGAATGAAAAGTCTTGTGGGCCACACCAAAATCAACCTGGTCTCAGCCTACCGGAACGGTTTTTCGTCCTGAAGTCAATGGACGGAGTGGATTTCACAGACATCTGAAGGAGTGGGCCCCACCGACAGCCAGTGCAAGAAACGCTAGCTCTAGTTTCGTAGTTCGGAAGAACCGGACGTTCCGGATCGTCTTGGGCTGCCATCGATGATCAGATGGATGATCCAAACCGTCCATCATGTAGCTCATCCAAAAATTCACCAAGGGAGATTATTTCTTTGAAAAAATGTGAGGAAAGTGGAAGTTTTTTTTCATCCATTTTCTTGGCTGCGAAAAGGCCTACGCACCAACCTTCGTTGTCGCGTACGCTCTCCACCACCCTTCTCTACGCAGTATTCTTTCAGCCGACTGACTACAAGTCCCTATAAGAAAGGGAGAGAGAACGTGAGAGGGGGAATCATCTGGATCCAAGCTGGGATGTGTGGTGCAACCGTGGAGGCAATCCGAGCCAAGACGTGGAGCAGTTTCCATAACAGAGTTTTTCTTTTGATTTTGCTTTATGTTTTCTTTTAGTTTATCATGCCTATGGTTTGCTAAACCTCTTACCTAGGGCTAAGAGGTGAAGCCTGTGGCGTGATGGGAATGATCCTATGGCCTGGATGCATATTATGAATTGATTTTAATCATAGTTGATTAATATGAATATTTCTAGTTTTTATATGGTTTGTTGTGACTGAAATTATAATAAGTCTGCGGAAGCTTTGAATATTTCTTTCCTTTTTATGATTATGGCATTAGGAAGCCCTGTTGTTCACCATCGTCTCCTGGGTATGGTCGGATGACGGTACCCTTCCTAACCTTCATACATCAATGACTGGTTGCCAATTAGTTTAATTCTATTGTTTGCTTTGTCTCCTGGGCATGGTTTGGTGATGGAATTCATTCTGATTCATATACCTTTCATCTCCTGAAAACTATATCAAAATAAGTTTAGTTTGATTTTCATGGTTACTCTCTTCAACTGGATGAAGATGGACTCTAAGTCCAGTTGAGTTCTTGAAGCAGGCATAAGATCTCCCTGATCTCTACAAGTGGATCCTCTGAATCCTTAGTTTCCTACCTTTGAATTCTTTAAATTTTAGATAAATATTTTATCATTACTCCTCAAATTTCATTTGATTTAGATTTCGTCTTAGTCTAGTTCTAGTTCTACTTAGTTTCAGATAACGTACAAGTTTCAGTCCCTATGAATTCGACCTCGGTATTACCGAGTTTATTACTACATCGCAACCCTATACTTGGGGTGTGAACAGGGTGAAAAAAGGTCAAACCCATGTTGACCATGGGTAACCATGCAAGTGCACGTGCCGGTCACAGCAACCACAAATAGACTGCCCTGCAACATCCAAAACGATTGCAGCGTGATTACTTCAGTGGGTCGCGTCAACGCAATCCAAAACCGACTATTCCTAATCGAAATTCCAAGAGGAATTCGGTGGATGGCGTGGATTTCTCAAACGACAGCCGAAGTGGGTGTCACTCCCCGAAATCTGGGTACATAGTGTGCACCCTGAAGCCCGAGTTTCAGTTCGTAACTCATACACAAAGTGTACTAATTTAATTCCTTAATCAGTTTAATCAGCGCTGATAATTATATTCAATCTAAGTTTCATCATAATCTCAATCACACATACATAACATCTGGCACCAATCAACCAGGCATATATAAATCTTGACAATCCTTAAAAATAAAATAAAACTTCAAAATCAATCATTTATTATATCATCGTACTATAATTATATTATTCCATTCTAATATTGTTTCAATGAAATAAATATAAATAATTCATTAAAATCTCAAAATCAATAATAATGTACATTACACGTTAATCAAACTATGCTCACAAATAAATCACATAATTAGAAATTGTCTAATGCCGCCACTTTATCTTCAGATAAGTATGTCCACGTTTCACATAGGTTGTGTTCAGGTACGGTACATCCTTCTAGTTCTTGCACCACATCATCTGCTAATAGCTCCTCTGTATGATTTTTCCATCAATAAAAAGGTAAGCTGGTCAGGCTTAATGAAATAACCCAGCATGGTTCATAATCATAGCAATTAAAATAACATAAAAGTGGATGTAAAATGATATGGATGCAAATGATATATGAATGCATCAGATGGGGTGATCTATCTACTTGGGTTGGAGGTTGTCAACTCGCATCCACCCGCTAGGTAGGCTTTCACCTTTCAGTAGGATTGGGCATAGCCCATATCTGGTAACGCTCTACCAGGATCGACATTTCTTCCAGGGAGGGTCACTAGGATCGACCATGCATCATGTAATTGTAATGAATGATGGATAGTGTATGAATGTATCGTTTTCATATTTGGGATAGTTGTCTCGATTAGAATATTCACATATGAATTTAGCGTACAATTATTATAACAAAATACTCAAATTAGTATATCAATCAATAAAACAATCACAAACGATTTATTTTAATTTTAATGAATTATGAGACAAGTTGGGTTACTCACCTGAGTCTAGTAGTGTAGAATTCACAAGGTAATTAGGTTGCCTTGAATTCAGAGATCCTATCAATTTTATCAACGACATTAGTATTCATATATTTTTTATTACATGATGGGGCCCACCTTTGATATACATTCTAGGTGGCCAAATCTTAAATAATCAAATAATTAAAATTATATGTTTATGTAAATTTAATTATCAAGATTTAGATTTTTTTTAAGATCCTGAAATTGAATGTTAAATAATTAATCGGGGTGGCCCACCGGATGATTGGATCATCCAGATTCTTAAGGTATTATCATGTTTTGCCTCTACACATTAGATGAATGATGTGGATCTAACCACACATACACCGATGGCCCACTCGACCTTTTACGCCAAATGATACCAACATTTGCGCAAAAATCTTCGATTCCTTTATTAAATACTTTTAGATCTGACTAATGTGGCCTATCTGACTGTCAGATTGATCTAAAAATTATGACCCTTGTATATTTTATCCTTAAGGATCATAAGATCTGTATAGATCTATCTTAGTACAATCAAATTTCATCCATTTAATATATTCCTAAAATATTACTAACTAGATCTGAAATTATAAAAATATCACTTTATTAAAATTGACTCTATACACCTATACGATGATGGTATGGATGATCCACACCATCCATTGTATAGATTAAGAAGAAATTAACAACATAATAAAAAAATTAAAAAGATTTAACTATTAGAACTTACCTGATCGAGCCTTCTTAGAATTTCCGCTTCCTTTTACTTTAGGGCTTCTTATTTCCCTTTTTTTTTAATGCAGAAACCTTCCATATTCCTTTTTAAAGAAAATTCTCATAAGATAGGATGAGCACATCCTCCCTTATCCTGAATTTGATTTTTTTTATTTTTATTTTTATTTTTTTACATTTGATAAAAAAATTATTATTATTACTCCAAGAATCGATCCTTAAACCTCTCTCACAATTAAGAATGTCTTTACCAACTCGACTATTGACTTGTTTCTATTTTTTATTTAAAAATAAAAATTTTAAATAAAAATTTTAATTTTTTTAATGCACCAAAATTTAGGGTTGTTCAGTGGGCCCCACCGAGAGCTTGGTGCAGCTCCTGTGCGCATGGCTTGGGTCCGGGAAAACCAAAAGTTCTGAGAGGTTATGGCTCACGATCACCGATTGTTTCGACGATCTGGACCGTCCAGATGGAAGCCTAGCCAAGGCCGACCACCACCATGGAGTCAAATCAGGTTTTTCGATGTTCCTCTTGCCAAAAACACGTTCCAAACGCGAGATGCTTTGCATTTCGCTGCGCATGCAATTGTTTGTTGCATAAAAGCCACCGCCCTACCTTGCGCATAAGCCTAGCCAACTGACTCCTCCTTGTGGTTATAAAAGAGAGAGAGAGAGAGAGAGAGAGAGAGAGAGAGTATAGAGAGAGAGGAGACGTGGAAGATATCATTCAAGGAGGCTTGGACATGGAGAAAAGGAAAGGAAGAGAGAGAGAGAGAGAGAGAGAGAGAGAGAGAGAGAGAGAGAGAGAGAGAGAGAGAGACGTGGAGAGATTCATTCAAGGAGGCTTGGACATGGAGAAAAGGAGCAAGGAAGAGAGAGAGAGAGAGAGGAGAGAGAGAGAGAGAGAGACGTGGAGAGATTCATTCGAGGCTTGGACGTGGAGAAAAGGAGCAAGGAAGAGAGAGAAAGAGAGAGAGAGAGAGAGAGAGAGAGAGAGAGAGAGAGAGACGTGGAGAGATTCATTCAAGGAGGCTTGGACGTGGAGAAAAGGAGCAAGGAAGAGAGAAAGAGAGAGAGAGAGAGGGAGGACGGCTGGCCAATAAGTTTTCTTTTCTCCTTCGTTATTTTCTATAGAGATTTTTAGTTAAACATGCTTATGATCGGCTAAACCTCTTAGCTGGGGCTAAGAGGTGAAGCATGTAGCGTGATGGGATATTTTTTATGCTTTGATTCATGTTAGGTTGAACCCTCTTTGATTTTGGTTTGATTACAAGGAATGCTTTTAGTTTTTAATGGTTTGTTGTGACTTAAATTACAATGAATTTGCGATAGCTTTAAGTTTATTCTGTGCATGTGTTGAGGTTATGATCATAGGAACCCTATTGTTCACCATCGTCTCATGGACATGGTTGGATGATGGAAACTTTCCTAACGTTCATATATAACTCTCTCAGATTGGATGTAGATTGGTTAAATTCTGTTGTTTGCTTTGTCTCATGGGAATGGTTTTGTGATGGAATCAATTCTAATTCTTATATCTATCTTCTATTGAAAACTAGATTAAAGGAAGTTCAGAATTGGTTTTGAATGAAATATCTTCCAACTGGATGACGATGGGACTCTGATTCCAGTTGTGTTCTTGAATCAAGCATAAATCTCCCTGATCTCTACAAGTGGATCCTTGCCACCATAGTTTCCCACCTTTGAATTTTACAAGTTTTACTTCAATAATTTACAATTATTCTTTTAAAATTTTCTGATTTAGATTACATCTTCGTCTAGTTCTAGTTCTGGTTACTTTCGGATTACGTACAAGGTTCAGGCCCTGTGGATTCGACCTCGGCTACTCCTGAGGTGATACTCTATTTTACCGCAGATATATAGAGACCACTTGGTTATACATTATTATAATATTAGTCACATAACATGAACCATTTACATGATAGATGAGTTACATTTTTGTAGGAATTCATGTTCATTTTGAAGCACAAGTTAGGATAGAATAACAAGGTGGCTGATGCACTTAGCCATCATGCATCATTACTGGTTACAACGAGCAATAAGATGGTCGGCTTTAACTGTCTCATGGAGTTGTATACCGAGGATGGGGACTTCAAAGATGCATGGATCAGGTGCCAAGAGGGTCATCCAGTACCCCCCCCCCACACACACACACACACACACACCTATATATATATATATATATATATATATATATATATATATATATATATATATATATATATATATATATATATATATCCCCCGCTGATAATTACAATTCGGGCTTCCACAGGAAGAAAAAGGACCTGGGAGTGCCTATCATAAACCTTCCCTGAGGGGAAGAGATAAAAAGAAACTTACCCAAAAGCCGAGAGACAAAAAAGAAACTTACACAAAACCCGAAAAGACCCCACCTCTAAGACTCCCTAATCGCCCCCAGGCCTACCTTATCAAGGAAAAGGAGGCCTCTGACTAGGGGAGGGAGATCTAAGACTCGCCCAAAGGTGATAGAAGCTTGGGAATCGATACCCAAATGGGCCAAGGCGTTCGTTGGGGCATTCCCTTCCCTGAAAATATGCAAAAAAAAAAAAAAAAAAAACAATCTAACCTCTCAACTTCAACCTCTTGATCCTAAAGATCCAATACATCCATTTCCAACCCGGAAGAATTTCTTCATTCAAAACCTTCACCACCTGCTGCGAGTCAGACTCTATAATGACGTTGGAGAAGCCCCTCGAGAGGCAAAATAAAAGCCCATCGTGGATCGCTCGAAGCTCCATATAGGTGTTAGAACCAACTCCGTAACCCGACGAGAAAGCATAGAGGAAATCACCCGTCTCCTCTATAAACACCACCACTAGCTGAACCTGGGTTATTTCTAGAGGACCCATCAACGTTTACCTTGACCGAATCGCGGTTGGGCTTGATCCACTTCACCACCGTGGAGAGGTTGGGCTGACTCGTTCTGACTGATGAATCCGCAGATGAGGAGGACCCGCTGGGAGTAGCGCCAACCTAGGTGCCACTGATGTAGGATAACCACCCACGAACCTGCATAAACAGCGCCGCAATGGAAGGGGGCTTCTCACCATATATCATAGCATTTCGAGATTTCTAAACTTCCCACATCAGAAAACCTGGGGCCAAATTCTAAATCTGAAATTGAATCTGGGTCGCCTTGGTACCAGTTGACTGGGCGCTGTTGAGGGTCAAATATTGCATATCAGACCCTAGTTATTGCCTGGATTTATGAACATAATACTGTTTAACGGCCTATTTTAATCGTGTTTATGTTGCAAGTTGGATTTATAAGCGTGGATTGAAGAGGGTATTAAAAACATGGATTTAACGTTCCGTCGTCACCAAGGCAAGGGATGGACTCCAGGGGACCAAGATCGACGGATTTACATGCCAGATATCCAAGAAAATCGAAAAACTAAAGTTCAAGTGGCCTGAAAGTCATCTAGAATACAAGATCACAGGGTTCCCACCATCCGTTCGACTTGAAACTACATATATGGCCTGAGGACCATAAATTAACCGTACATGTCGAATTTCAACTACTAGATCTTTGTGGAGGTGGTCCAACTGACAAATCAGCCACCAAATCCTTGCATCTGGGGCCCACTTGATATGTGGATATGCTTCAATTTTGGTCTCAACGCCTCAAATTAGACGAATGGACGGTGTAAATGTCTCAAAAATATCACTGTGGGCCCCACTGGCAGTTGCAAGCATACAGAGCACAACTACAACCGATGTGCACCGAGTTAACTAGGTCGGTTAGTGTACGCTGACTCGACCTCTGTTCGGATTCAAATTCCTGTTGCGCAGAGATTTCGAAACAGGGGATGAGGGTGGCTCTGATGGGCCGATTTCTTGACCCAAAACAGCCGATCTGAGCCGTCCATCGGATCCCAATGGATTGTCTGAGCCCAGACCAGGAGGAAAATCCAAAAGAAATGCAGTAGGAGAAAATCTGATAATCTAAGTGGAAGATTGATGGTTTCAAGAAAATCCTGTGGGCCTCATCAATAGAAGACCAAAAATACATAGTTCCAGCCGAAATTTCAAGAGGAATCTGGTGGACGGCGTGGATTTCCCAAACATCAGATGAAGTGGGCCCCACCAATACCTCAACGCAAGAAGTGTACAGGCTCTGTTGTACACGCGACTGAAAGCTCTTGGCCATTTTGCAATCATAGCGAGGATCAGTCTGTACATCTGAACCATTCAAAACCTTTCCAAGGAAGGGCCGACCAGGGCCAAGAAGACTGAACGTCTTAGATCTTGCATGTGAGGCCGCGAATTTGATTCCAAAACGCAAGACAGTTGTTGCGCAAGGCATTTCCAAAAGTTGTTGTTGTGTACGCTGTAATGCTCTCTTCCACACCTTTCCACCGACTCTAGCAGTGACCAACCTCTCCGACCGACCTTGACAGCTATAAAGAAGACGTGAGAGAGAGGAGAGGCCATCCATCTGGGGACGTTTTGCAAGACAGAGAGATTAGACGTTTTGTTTTCTATTTTAGTTTTTTTTTTTTTTTCTTTTTTCTTTTGAGACTTAGTTAATCATGCCTGTGGTTAGCTAACCTCTTAGCTAGGGCTAAGAGGTGAAGCTTGTAGCGTGATTAGGAAGGTGACTTTGCTTTGATTCATGGTTATTGAACTCTTATGGATTCTAGTTTGATTATTAAGGAATACTTTTAGTTTTTAATGGTTTATTGTGACTCAAATTACAGTAGATCTACAATAGCTTTGAGTATGTTCTTTTTGTTATGAGATTATGAACTTAGGAGGCCCTGTTGTTCACCATTGTCTCCTGGGCATGGTAGGGTGACGAAATCCTTCCTAACCTTCACAATTCTCTTATGATTGGCCGTGAGATTGGTAAATTGCTGTTGTTTGCCATCGTCTCCTGGGCATGGTTAGGTGACAGAATCACTGCCAAATCTTCACCAATCTTATCTGTTGATGATTAGATCCATAAGAAGTTCAGAGATCTGACAAATCTCTTCTTACCAATTAGATAAGATAGGACTCTGATTCTAGTTGTGTCCTTGAATTATGTAAGGTAGCTTCCCAATTGCTACAAGTGGATCCTTGGCACCCTAGTTCCCTACCTTTGAATTTTCTAAGTTTTAGATTACTATTTCATCATTATTCCCTCATATTCAGTTGATTTAGATTTCATCTTATTCTAGTTCTAGTTCTAGTTACTTTCAAATTATGTATAGGTTTCAGTCCCTGTGGATTCGACATCGGTCTTACCGAGATTATTACTACATCACAACCCTATACTTGGGGTGTGAACAGGCGCCCCACCACTAAGATAGCCTGGCTTCTATAGAGATGGTTGGGCCAACATTGATTCCAAAAACCGCCCCTAAGAAGTTCCAGGATGCCACAACCAATTCACTCTCCAACAGCAGATGATGAATGGTCTCAACCAAACTTCTCTGCTCTGCACAATTCCTGCAGCACACGCTTTGAAGCTAACTGAATGCCCCGGGCTTGGACGGTGCCATCCACCGGAATGGACTTGTCAAAACTCTCCAAAGAAAGAGCGAGATCCTCGGGGGCATCTTCGCATGTCAAACCCACCTCGCCTAAGACTTATGCGGATTACTCGATCTACTAGCTGCCCAGGCCAAGCTAATAGAAAAATAGCCCGACGATGAGAGAGGCCAGAACTGGGAATCAGGATCTTTTAACAGACAAAAACCCTCATTAAAAATGAAATCTATGACTTCCTGGGGGAGGTAGCCAAAGACTGCCGATGGGGGGAGGGGGCCATTCATGCCCAGGAAATGGTTCACTTTCATGGAGCGCAGATTGGGTGGGATGGGAGTAAGCGAAAGACGTTGAAGAGAGCCTAGCCCTATCCAGTTAGAGCTGCAGAGGTTGCAGGTGCCATCGCCTAGCTTCCACTGCACCTAGGACTCCAGTAGGGGAAGAAGAGGCAGAATTTTCTTCCACAGTGAGGAAGGAAGAGGAGAGGGACGACCTAGGCTTGATTCGGAAAGATCCTAGGTGTATTTGGAAGCCATAAAGGAGCCCCATAAGCTGCTAACTTCTCTAAATTTGATGGCCCATGCCATTTTCATACGGAATGCTTTCATGGTCTCTGAGAGCTTTCTGATACCAAGACCTCCTTCTTTTGGGAGGGCCACTGACTTCCAGCTTCTCCAGTGTAACTTCTTCTTGCCATTTGACCATCCCCAAAAGAAATCAGCGAAGCGAAGCAAGAACCTGAGATGGGTCCTAGTAACCTACATATGCAAGATGGTTTCTTCTCCAAAGTGAATCAACCGTGCATCCCCCAAAGTTCTTTGAGGCCGCAGAGTATCTATGAGCTACATGGAAGTGGCCTCGGTGGACATCTTGGGCAAGACAAGACATGGGCTTTTGTTGATGAATGATATTACTGGCTGTAATTGGTACGTGACGTGGGTAAAGCGGTGCAGTGCTGTCATGTTTGTCGAATCTCCAATGGACAGTTTCAAAATACGGGCCTTTACACCTAGTTACATGTGCCTGATGACCATTGGGAGGACTTATTTATGGCCTTCGTGCTTGCTATCCCACGAACACAACGCAACATGGATTTGGTATTTCGTGGTGGTATATTGTTTCTTAAAGATGACACACTTTATCCCATATATGAAGACCCTTAATGCAACACATATGGTGAATCTGTTCTTTAGAGAGGTCATTTGGCTACACGAGATTCCCAAGACCATTACTTCTGACTGTGACACGAAGTTCATTAGCTACTTTTGGCGGACTTTCCAGAGCTAGTTCGGTCCATAACTTCAGTTCAGTAGTTCCTACCACCCATAGATCGATGGGCAGACTAAAGTTGTGAATTGCATATTGGGAAACCTCCTTCGGTATATTGCAGGTGATAAAGTGTAGCAGTGGGATTTGTTCTTATCTCAAGGAGAGTTTGTATTCAACAATATAGTGAATTCCTCGATAAGGAAGTCCCCATTCTAGATTGTGTATGTTCGCATGCCCCGCCACACACTGGACTTAGTTCCCTTGCCTAAACTTTTGGGCATGAGCATTGACGTAGAACATATGGCAAACTGAATCATAAGAGTACACTCAGATGTTCAAACCCAGTCAAAGGCATCCAAAGACAAGTACAAGGCAAAGGCTGACACGCAACAACGTTTGAAGACATTCCATGTGGGCGAGAACGTGATGGTTCACCAACACAAAGAGAGATTTTCGACCAGGACATACAATAAACTGAAGAACAAGAAGATTGGGCCAATACCTATCCTCTGTAATCAATGACAATGCTTATGTTGTCGATCTTTATGAAGATATGAAAATTTCACGCATGTTCAACCTAGCGGACTTATACAAGTATCATGAACCGAATCCGACGAATAACTCGAGGATAAGTTCTCTTGAAGTGGAGGGGACTAATGAAGAACAAGTTGCAGATTTATTCGTGGCTAAAATGGACTGAAGGAAGGAACCCAAGAAGGATTGAACACACTCAGCGTAGTTCAATCGGTTGACATATTTTGTCGACAGGTCGAAATTCCACCAAAAATACCAGATTATTTACTGTCTAGTTTCTACGAATTTCAACAGGTCAAAATCTAGTTCGACAGGTTGACAGATCGGGTTGATAGATCGAAAGTCAGCCAAATTTTCAGATTACTTACTTTCTGGTTTCTACTAATTTCGACAGGTTGACAACTTTTGTCGACGGTCGAAATCTAGTTTGACATGTCAATAGATCGGGTAGACCGGTCGAAAAATCATAAAATTCTTAAGTCTCTTGACACTTTTAGGCTATTTCGACCTGTCGAACCAATTAGTCGACGATAGGTCAACAGGCGGAAGAAAGTTGCAAATTTCTCTGAATTTGTTTCCTTAGTTGTTTAGAATTCTTTTGATTACGTCTCAGGGTATGTTAGGATTATTTAAAGGGTGTTAAACTCATTTTTAGTCATTCATTAATTCAATAAAACAATTCCTTAGCAGTTTTCTTCCTTCTTATCATGGATTTGAGATTTTTTCTTGTGAATTCAAGAGAACCTTGTGAATTCAAGGTAGTTATCAATTGAGGAAGGTGGTGATCGACCTCATCATGTCCTCCCCTGCGTCAATAAGAGAGTATTCTTTCACTTTTTTTTTTTTTTTTTTTCTTATTTTTTTCTTTTTTTTTTTTTTTTTTTTTTTTTTTTCTCGGCATGGATAAGTAAAAGAGCACAAGTGAGTTCAATTATGTGATAGTGTTTTTGTTCAACAATATCATTTTGTCCAAAGGAGTTTATATGATATTCTTCGCAATGGAGCGAAGGGGTCTGGAGACTAGGTTGACAATGGGCTCAGGTGAAGAGGTCAGGTGCCGAAGGATGAGAGATGGGACTAGCTGCACGCGGTGAGGTTGAGTATATAGGGTTTGCCAGTCTGTGAGATTTGGATCTGCTTGCCGAGGAAGATAATTGGAATCTAGATAAGCACTGAGATAATGGACAACCCATCAAAGTGCTGAAGTTGATCCAACTGTGGTGGATCACACGCCAATCAGAGCAGATTGGAGATAAGAAGGATGGAAAGCAAATGGTGGAACCATGCTCTTATATCATATTAGCTTTGGATTTGAACGTTTAAAAACCGGATTTATACACCAGAACCGTATGACGTTATGCATCTAGCCAATGACTGCCACAAATAACTAATCACCTAGAAATATGTACACCATAACGACTTCCCAAAAATTATAAATATGGCTTGCCTCTCACCACTCTAAGAGGGTGTAGTGTTTTATTAATAGAGTTGTAAGATACATATAAAGACGTTGTGAATATCCTCTGATCCATCACTTGAGAAAGACAAACACACATACATTAATAATTAAAACTACTGTTGTAACGTACAACATTACATGGAAGTTCACACACACACACACACACACACACACACACACACACATATATATATATATATATATATATAAGTACAAGCAAGCTACGTGACCCGCATTTAGAAAGACTAATACACACAAGATTCTCAATCGAACTACAACAGTATTATGGTAAAGCCGACGCCTTATTAGGCCTTCTGATATCTACGTACGGCGCTTTCCGCATATAACTCACATTACTCTCTATCTTGATGGCAGGGTTGCTATCTAGAGCGTCATTTCTCGGGGGAGTCGAAGCCACTGTTTGAGCAATCAGTTGGATTTGAGGATAGGATTGAAACTGAAGAGGCCTTCTTTTCCGAGCCAGACACCCTTCAAACATATCAAAAGCGTCTGTTCCTACCTTAGCCAGGTTTGCTTTGGTTGCCATTCAATCGAGGGTAATGAGAGAAGTGGTAGAAGGGGTTGATTTTTATTTTTTATTTTTGGTGCACAAGGACTCTAAGGGTGACCCTTCGTATATAAAGGGCTATTTGGACGGCCTACGATTTGAACGGAGTTGATGATGGATTTTCTTTTTGTAGATTCATGCCTATCTCTCAAGCCATTTGCAGGGTGAAAGAGGGAATGGTAGCGACATATTTGAAAGATTCCAGGATCATATATTTTGTGCCCCATAGATCATGATTAATGGACCACTCTTCGCTTTTTGGTCCACCAATAATTGATAAAGTGGACGTGCCCAGTGTTCACAATATGGATACTATCGGCCGATATTATCGGTATCACACTCCAATGATATGAAACCCGTTAGAAGATACCAAGAATTTTTTTATTGTATGTAAATATCGGAAAAAAATCGGAAAAAAATTAAACAAGAGAGAAACCTTCGAAAATGTGGATTTTTGTACATGTAGAAGAGTTTGCGCTGATCGGAAGTTGCATTTAGTGGGCCACTTGTTTGCTTGCCTCCAAGTGCAGAGGTTCGTAAGTAGTATCCCGTGAATACGGGGTCGATCCCACAGGGAGATGAATTGTAAGAAGGAAAAAAATCAAATGCAAAATAAAACTAAGTAATAAAAACTAAACTGTGATTTGATTTTGGGATTTTTGAATGGATGTAATTCAATTGAATAAAATAACACCCAAGCTTCAAAGTTCCACACATAGGTAATGTTCCAAAATCATGATGACTTGGATAACACAACTAGGATCTGATCACTATGGTCAGCCTAATCGGAAAATAAAACAGTTTAAATATTTTAATAAATGATATAAAAAATTAGAAAATCATGGATTTGCACCATTGACATATATTCTCAAGCGTCAGTGATTTTAAGTATTCAATATCTATAGGATAATGAATAACAAAGAAATATAACAGGTTGAGAACCTCTCCTATCTAGGAAATCTGATTGATCTAGGGTAAGCCTATCCATCAATGTGGATCTCATATGATGGAAACATATGGATCCTACAAGAGGATAAAAAACAAAACCTAAATAATAGATAACATGCATACACCATTTTTCTCATCATTAAAACAATCAATCATCATAATCTTAAAGAAACATTAAACCCATGTGCTTCCCTTCTAGCTTGGGATAGAAGGAACTTAGAAAAACATAATTAAATTGCAGAAATAAAAAGCAACAAGAAATAAAGAAAGAAAATGCAAATAGAAAAATCTAAACAAAACAACTTATAAAGCTTTAATAAAACTAAAAACTCTTTAAAAACCCTAAACCTTGCTCTTGAATGCCTTGAATAATGTTTTAGAATGCCCTAGGAAGCCCTATTTATAAGTAGGGACCTCCAATTTTCGTACAAATTTGAAAAACCCTAGAAATCGCATCAAATATACATATTTTCCCAAAATAGACTTCTCGCTGCATAGTTCGTTTAAAACAGACTTCCTGCTAAGCAGTTTTCCAAAATAAACTTTACAGCTTCATAATATACTTTTTCAGGACGATTTCAGGATTCTCCACTTCAAATCTTCGATTCTCTTCATTCTTCACTTGGTTTTCTTAGATCTTTGGCATGTGAATTCTTCAATCTTGGTCTCCTAAGATCAATTCCTTGCTTTGGTAATTCTTGAGCATCAAAATCATGCTTTTAACACCATTTTTCAATCCAAACACTTAAATTCACCTTGCAACACATACATGAGTAAAATAGAATATTAAGCGGATTCATGTTCATAAAACCAAGATATAAATGGGGAAAATTATGCAATATTTGAGTCTCAACACACCCCCCAACCAGCATTTTGCTAGTCCCAAGCAAAATAAGCGAAATAATAATAATAATAATAATAATAATATAATAATTAAAAAAACTAATTTTAGAAACAAAATTAAAACGAAAAAAAAATAATAATAATAAAAAAAATTCTAACTACACCACTTTCGCAGGTAATCTCGATTGCATTTAGCATATGCAGCAAGCCTTTAAACCCCTAGGTTTCCCCTAGTGGACGAGTTATAGTCTCGTGAGGGTTTTCAGAAATGTTACCCACAAACATTGAAAACATGAAAAATAGCTTAACACTCAAAAATTTATACAATTATGCCTCCATTCATCATATGAATTCCAAAACAAAACAATACTTATCCTAAGTCTGAAGTTAGTTAGAATCTTAATTTCCTAATCCATTACATCCTTGAGTTCAGAGACCTAATCAAAATTTAGAATAGTTACGATCCAATATCCTTAGGTGCTCGTGACACTAGTCTAACTTTGAAAAATATGTATGTTCTCTATCCTAACTCCTTTCAATCATTCCAAGAGTATGAAATCTCTAGTTATCTCATTTTTTTTCATGTCATTTCATGTCATTTCTTCTTTTATCATCATATCCTCATTATTATAGACCACCCTTAGATGAAGATTCCCACCGGGTTTGCTTCATAACCTAAGGTATCGTACTTGTAATGGTAACAGTAATGGCTACTTAGGTATCCTTACTCCGGATTACTGACACGATTGTTATGGTCATTGCATTCATGCTCTATAATAAAATTTTCTTTTTTCATCACTCTTTTTTTTTTTCTTCAATATTCTATCTTTTAAGCATATATCAATGATACTAGTTCATTCAACCTTATTTGAATCAAAAGTTGTTATTCTAGTTCACATATCATATTCCTCACTTAGTTAGCTAGGGTGTATTGTGAATTCAGTACATCAAATTATAACTCATTTTAAACTAGTGATTAGATAATTGAACTCAAGTATATAATTTTCAGTTATCAGAATTCTGACTACTATCAACCTAGAATAAATATTAACTTTGCCTTTGGAATTCACACAATATCATGTTCACATAAAATATTATTTTAAAATGTTGAATTTTTTTTTTTTCATAAACCTAAAAAAATAAAATTAAACCTAAAAATAATAAAATAAACTGAAAAAAAAAAAAAATCATGGATGACTATCCACACCCCCAACCTAAAATCTACATTGTCCCCAATGTAATGATAATATAATGCAGAGAACAATAAAAATAAAAGAAAGGGTGGATAGTACCTGCCATGAAAAACTCACCTGCTAGGTGACACTAAAAAAAATGAATATGATACAAATTCTAACAAATGCTCCATCAGACTAGGAGCATCAATCTGAATATTCTGGCTCATGAAGAGGGAAGGACTCCTCTCCCAAATGAAAGTTTTCCACATAAGGCTTCAATCTCTGCCCATTAACCTTGTACACATTGCCATTACGTGGATTCTCAATTTCAACAGCCCCATGAGTATAAACATTCTTCACAATGAAAGGGCCTGTCCATCTTGATCTTAACTTTCCCGGAAAAACTGGAGACGGGAATTGTACAATAGGACCTTTTGCTGAGGTTCAAAATTCTTCCTCAAATATTTTTGTCATGAAAAGCTTTGGTCCTCTCTTTGTAGATTTTAGAATTTTCATAGGAGTCTCTCCTCAGCTCCTCTAATTCATTCAACTCTAATTTCCTTTGTCCACTTGCTTGATCCATATCAAAGTTTAATTTCTTTATTGCCCAGTAGGCTCTATGTTCCAATTCCACAGGCAAGTGGCAAGCCTTCCCATACACCAATCTGTATGGAGACATTCCAATCGGGGTCTTATAAGCAGTCCTATAAGCCCATAAAGCGTCGGATAGTCTGAGGGACCAATCCTTCCTATCTGGCCTTATAGTTTTCTCTAAAATGTGTTTGATTTCCCGATTAGAAATCTCAGCTTGCCCACTCGTTTGTGGGTGGTATGGGGTACTCACTTTATGCTTGATGCCATATTTCTTCATCAAAGCCTCAAATGTCCTATTGCAAAAGTGAGACCCACCATCACTAATGATGGCCTTTGGAGTTCCAAATCTAGAAAAAATATTTTCCTTGAGGAATCGTATGACCACTTTGTTGTCATTGGTCCTACTTGGAACTGCCTCAATCCACTTTGAAACATAGTCCACACCAACCAATATATAAAGAAATCCAAAAGAAGATGGAAATGGGCCCATAAAATCAATACCCCAACAATCAAAAATCTCCAATGGCAAAATTGGGGATAAAGGCATCATGTTGCGCCGAGACACTCTTCCCAACCTTTGACATCTATCACAAGCAACACAGAAAGCATGAGTGTCTTTAAACATGGTAGGCCAGTAAAAACCACACTGCAGGATTTTTGCAGTGGTTTTCTTAGCAGAAAAATGGCCACCACATGCTTCCATGTGGCAAAAAGAAATAACACTCTGAATTTCATCCTCTGGGACACAACGTCTAAAAATTTGATCAGTCCCATATTTATATAAATACGGGTCATCCCAGAAGAAGTTCCTAACCTCGGTTTCAAAACGCTTCCTATCTTGTGACTTCCAATGATATGGCATTTTTCCTGTTACAAGATAGTTCACTATATCCGCATACCAAGGCAATTTGGAGATCGCAAATAATTGTTCATCAGGGAAATTGTCCTGGATATGCATCTCCTCAGTGGAATCATTTAACACCAATCTGGAAAGGTGATCGGCCACTACGTTTTCTACTCCTTTCTTATCTTTTATCTCTAAGTCAAATTCTTGGAGTAGGAGGATCCATCTCAAAAGTCTCGGCTTTGCATCCTTCTTAGACAGCAAATATTTCAAAGCCGAGTGGTCCGTGAAAATGACCACTTTAGATCCCAGCAAGTAGGACCTAAACTTATCCAAAGCAAAAACTACTGCAAGTAACTCTTTTTCAGTTGTTGAGTAGTTCACTTGGGCCGAGTTTAGAGTTCTACTCGCATAGTGAATAACGTAGGGCCGTTTATCTTTCCTTTGGCCCAAAGCAGCCCCTATGGCATAGTCACTTGCATCGCACATTAGTTCAAAAGGAAGTGTCCAATCTGGTGGACGCATGATAGGTGCAGTGGTAAGAGATGATTTAATTTTATTAAAGGCATTTGCACACTCATCTGTCCACTTAAATGGAACATCCTTTTGAAGAAGATTAGTCAAGGGTCTAGTAATGACACTAAAGTCCTTGATGAATCTTCTATAAAAACCAGCATGCCCTATAAGTGATCTAATATCTCTAACAGTTCGGGGGATAGGTAGATTAGCTATAATGTCGAGTTTTGAGCGATCTACCTCGATTCCATTTTTGGAGATAACATGGCCCAAAACAATTCCCTTTTGAACCATGAAATGACATTTCTCCCAATTTAAGACAAGGTGTTTCTCTTCACACCTAGACAAGACAAGAGATAAATTGTTGAGGCATTCCTCAAAACTACTCCCAAATACAGAGAAGTCGTCCATGAAAACCTCAAGAAACTTCCCAACCATATTTGAAAAAATACTTAACATACACCGTTGGAAAGTTGCTGGAGCGTTACACAATCCAAATGGCATCCGTTTGAAAGCAAATGTGCCAAATGGACAAGTGAACGTGGTTTTCTCTTGGTCTTCCAGGGCTATCTCTATTTGGTTATATCCGGAATATCCATCAAGAAAACTATAGAAAGAGTGACCTGCTACCCTCTCTAAAACTTGATCAATGAATGGTAGAGGGAAATGATCCTTCTTTGTGACCTGGTTCAATTTTCTATAGTCAATGCAAACACGCCAACCAGTGGTGACACGTGTTGGTATGAGTTCATTATTAGAATTCTGCACAATAGTTATTCCGGATTTCTTTGGGACTACTTGAGTTGGACTCACCCAAACACTATCGGATATTGGGTAGATGATTCCCACATCCAATAATTTGATCACCTCATTTTTTACAACTTCCATCATGTTTGGATTGAGACGCCTTTGAGGTTGTCTAATTGGTTTGGCGTCCTCATCGAGGTGTATCCGATGGGTGCATATGGAAGGGCTTATACCCTTGATGTCAGAAATGGCCCAACCCAAGGCTCCTTTGTGGTCCCTTAGAACATTCAACAATTTAATCTCTTGATCCTTGTCTAAAAATGAAGAGATCACCACAGGATAAGTTTTATTTTCACCTAAGTATACATACTTAAGCTCATTTGGTAGTGGTTTTAAATCAAACTTTGGAACATTGGTTGGTGATGGTAGAGGTCGCGAGTCCTCTATAGATAGGATTTGAGTGCGCGGTCTCCATTGGTACATACCAATGTCCTGAGTGGTAGTGCTCTCATTATCATCACAAATTTCAGCAAGCACTTTTTCTAAATCAGAATTTTTCAAGTCCCCAAAGACTTGAATCAATTCCTCAGTCAGACTAGGTTCCAATTCCTCTTCTTCTGTCAAGCAGTCCATGAAATTCAGCTCATGGATATCATTATTATTAATGGGCTGCTTACATAGATTGAAAATATTTAGCTCTAGAGTCATGTTACCAAAAGACAAGTTCATCATTCCATTCCTGCAATTTATGATTGCATTTGAAGTTGCTAGGAATGGGCGGCCTAAAATGATGGGAACTTGAGCGCTAGCATTTACACATGGTTCAGTGTCTAGTACAATAAAATCCACGGGGAAGTAGAATTTCTCCACTTGGACTAACACGTCCTCTAAAATTCCCCTTGGTACCTTAATGGAGCGGTCAGCGAGTTGGAGTGTAATCGTGGTTGGTTTAAGCTCGCCTAACCCCATTTGTTTGTAAACCGAATAAGGTACTAAGTTGACACTTGCACCCAAATCTAGCAAAGCATGCTCAATTTGGAAATTCCCAATAATACAAGGAATAGTGGGACTTCCCGGGTCTTTGTATTTGGGTACAACCCTTTGTTGAATGATAGCGCTCACTTTCTCAGTAAGGAAGGCCTTTTTGTGCACATTTAATTTCCTCTTTACAGTGCACAAGTCCTTGAGATATTTAGCATATGATGGAATTTGTCTAATGGCATCAAGCAGAGGAATATTGACAGTAACCTTTTGGAGCACATCCAACACCTCTTGATATTTCATGGGGACAGTTGGATTCCGAAGTCTAGATGGGAATGGAACTGGAGGCTCATATGACTTAGTCTCTTTATCCTTTTGTTGTTGCGGCTTTTGAACTATAGTTGGTTCATCATTTTCTTGAGACAGTGGCTCATCCTCCGGTATTTCTACCGGTTGCATTATCTTGTTATCGATCTCTTTTCCACTTCTCAAGGTAATGATGGCCTTAGCTTGTTCATGATGTAACTCATTTGGATTTGAGTCTCCAATGAAATGTGTATTTCTAGGGTTTGGCACAGGTTGAGAAGGAAGGGTGCCTTTTTCCCTAGCATTTAGTTGAGTCTCAATCCTAGCCACAGCTGTCTTTAATTCCTGATTTGATTGGATTAGAGACTGATTCATTTGAGCTTGAGAGTTCATGAATGCGGTCAATGCATCCTCCACAGATGATCGCTTTGGCGGGGGCACATATGGTGCATTGTTAGGTGCCCCAAAGAAGTTGTTTTGTGGAGGCATTTGAGGTGCATTGGGCGCATTAATTTGTGGTCCATTCCTCCAACTAAGATTAGGATGGTTACGCCAATTTGGATTATACGTGTTTCCCATTGGTTGCATAACTGACCTTTGGTAGTTATTTATAGCATTTGCTTGATCATGCTCATGCGTGATATTTTGTACAACTGAGATCATTGGACAATCCTTTGTGTCATGGTCTATACCACCACAAATGCTACAAAAATTACCTAAGGAAGTGTTTGCTTTAACCATATCAACCTTCCTAATTTCCAAGGCTTCGACCTTTCTAGCCAATGCAGCGAATTTTGCATTAAGGTCGTCTTCCTCTCTTAGGACATACATCCCCGCTTTCTCTCTAGGACTGGGTCTAGTTTGGTCTGATTTAGCAGAGACATCCCATGTCTGCGTATTCTCTGCTAACATATCTAGAAAATCCCAAGCCTCATTATGATCTTTGTCAAGAAAGGTTCCACCACACATCATCTCTATGAACTGACGGGTATCCATGGTGAGCCCCTTTCGGAAAGCATCAATCACGTGCCATGGTTCATAACCATGATGTGGACAAGTAATTAGAAGGTCTTTGAAGCGCTCCCAAGCTTGAAAAAACAGTTCATTCCCCTTTTGGGAGAATGACATGATTTCTTGTTTTAGTGCATTTGTTTTGTGCTCGGGAAAGAACTTTTTCAAAAACTCTCTACTTAAGGCTTGCCATGAAGTGATGGTATTAGGTCTTAGAGAGTTGAGCCATGCTTTGGCCCGATCCTTTAGAGAAAATGAGAATAGCCTAAGCTTAAGTATATCCCTATTGCCATTGTTTACTTGTAATGTTGCAATTACTTCCTCAAAGTCCTTGAGGTGCAAGTAGGGGCTTTCAGAATCCAAGCCATGAAATTTAGGAATCAATTGAATTACACCTGGTTTAAAATCAATGTTCCCTGTGTGAGCAGGGAACACTATGCAAGATGGTAAAGTTGATCTCTCAGGGTGTAAATGTTCACGTAAAGTCCGTGGTTGGTTTAACACATTCCTATGAACTTCATTTTCATCCTCAAGAGGAGGATTAAATTGATTTTCTCTATTTTGATTAATAGTTGGATCTGGCAGATTAGGATTATCAACTGGTTCTGCCATGGAATCCAAGTGATGTTGAGTGCCTCTTCTAAGTGAATGAATAAGGCCTGGAACTAGTCCCCCTTCAGAGGAGAGTCGATTGTTTTGATCCCTACTCCAACGGGACATAAACCATCCACACCACACAACAAATACCACTAAATAAACTAGCAAGTATGATACTTAAAATAAAAATAAAAACTTAAATCAACAACCCAGGCGGCAGGGCCGACCATGAGGGTTCAGTCCACAAAGCAAAAAAATAAATCAACAACCCAGGCGGCAGGGCCGACCATGAGGGTTCAGTCCACAAAGCAAAAAAATAAATAAATAAACAAATAAATAAAATAAAAGTAAAACTAATGCAGAAATTAAACTATGCTAATCTGGAAAATAGATTCAGGGGATGATCTTTATGATCAAACAGCAACTGTAGGACAACCATAGCACTTGGGTGATGAAATCCCAAGCAGGGCAACCTTATGTCACAGTTAGTGCTTGAAAGACCCAACTGAATTTATTTTCAAAGAAAAAAAATAAAATCTACAGAAAATTTGGAGGGTTTAGAAGAGAACTTACCTTAGGAAAAAAAAAAAACTTACCTTAGCTATCTTGCACAGATCTGATCTCTTTAAGTCTCTCCCCGGCAACGGCGCCAAAAACTTGTTTGCTTGCCTCCAAGTGCAGAGGTTCGTAAGTAGTATCCCGTGAATACGGGGTCGATCCCACAGGGAGATGAATTGTAAGAAGGAAAAAAATCAAATGCAAAATAAACTAAGTAATAAAAACTAAACTGTGATTTGATTTTGGGATTTTTGAATGGATGTAATTCAATTGAATAAAATAACACCCAAGCTTCAAAGTTCCACACATAGGTAATGTTCCAAAATCATGATGACTTGGATAACACAACTAGGATCTGATCACTATGGTCAGCCTAATCGGAAAATAAAACAGTTTAAATATTTTAATAAATGATATAAAAAATTAGAAAATCATGGATTTGCACCATTGACATATATTCTCAAGCGTCAGTGATTTTAAGTATTCAATATCTATAGGATAATGAATAACAAAGAAATATAACAGGTTGAGAACCTCTCCTATCTAGGAAATCTGATTGATCTAGGGTAAGCCTATCCATCAATGTGGATCTCATATGATGGAAACATATGGATCTCACAAGAGGATAAAAAACAAAACCTAAATAATAGATAACATGCATACACCATTTTTCTCATCATTAAAACAATCAATCATCATAATCTTAAAGAAACATTAAACCCATGTGCTTCCCTTCTAGCTTGGGATAGAAGGAACTTAGAAAAACATAATTAAATTGCAGAAATAAAAAGCAACAAGAAATAAAGAAAGAAAATGCAAATAGAAAAATCTAAACAAAACAACTTATAAAGCTTTAATAAAACTAAAAACTCTTTAAAAACCCTAAACCTTGCTCTTGAATGCCTTGAATAATGTTTTAGAATGCCCTAGGAAGCCCTATTTATAAGTAGGGACCTCCAATTTTCGTACAAATTTGAAAAACCCTAGAAATCGCATCAAATATACATATTTTCCCAAAATAGACTTCTCGCTGCATAGTTCGTTTAAAACAGACTTCCTGCTAAGCAGTTTTCCAAAATAAACTTTACAGCTTCATAATACACTTTTTCAGGACGATTTCAGGATTCTTCACTTCAAATCTTCGATTCTCTTCATTCTTCACTTGGTTTTCTTAGATCTTTAGCATGTGAATTCTTCAATCTTGGTCTCCTAAGATCAATTCCTTGCTTTGGTAATTCTTGAGCATCAAAATCATGCTTTTAACACCATTTTTCAATCCAAACACTTAAATTCACCTTGCAACACATACATGAGTAAAATAGAATATTAAGCGGATTCATGTTCATAAAACCAAGATATAAATGGGGAAAATTATGCAATATTTGAGTCTCAACACCACTCGAATTGAAGTATGTTGTTTGTAGGGAATTGATTTCGGAAGTTCGTACGGAATTGATTTTGGAAGATAATGTGAAAAAAATATGGAGAAATCTAGAGATTTGGGAGAGAAATTAGGGTTTTAAGGGGGCTGAAACCCTCTCTACTTCCAAATAGGGCTTCTGAGCCTTTTCTATCGAGTGGTCCAATGCGGATTTCATGCGAAAGACTTCCGTGCATGAAGTACTTGCACTGGGATGCAGGGTGGGGCCCACTATGATGTTTGTGAGAAATCCGCCAAGTCCATCTATTTTGCAATATCATTTTAGGTCATGCGGCTGAAAATAAGGTGGATCCAAAACTCAGGTGGGTCCCATGAGAGGAAATAGTAGGGATTCAGTGACCATCGTTGAAACATTTTTATGGCCACAAAAGTTTCGCATCAGGATAAGTTTTTAATGTTTTCACTTCATCCCAGTGGGAATAACCTCATAAACGGTTTGGATGGCATATAAACATCAAGGTGGATCCCAAGAAAGTTTCAACAGTAGGAAACTCTTTCCCCAAATTTCCCTCTCTTATAACCCACTTGAGTTTTGGATCCACCTCATTTTCGGCCGCATCCCCTAAAATGAGCTCGTAAAATGGATGAACGGGGTGGATTTCTCACAAACATCACAATGGGCCCCACCTAGCATCCAAGCATAGGAACTTCCTGCGAAAGCCTTTTGCAGGAAATCCGCGTCAAGCACGGATCAAAGCCTTCCTTGGAGACGGATGGTCCAATCAGAGCCTCTATAGGGCTCACCCATGATATGTGTCTTATTCACAATGTCCATCCATTTTGATAGGTCATTTTAGGGTATAAATCTAAAATGTAGTTAAATATAAGGCTCAAGCGGGCCACATGACAAGAAGTCGCGGTGGCAATGATATCCACCGTTAAAGCTTTCTTAGGGCCCATTGTGATGTTTATTTGCCATCCAATCTGTTCATAAGGTATAACAGACTTAGATGAAGGGAAAACATAAATATTAGCTTGATCCAAAACTTTTGTAGCCCCTAAATTTTTTTTTAATGGTGGCCATTCAATGACCACTTTTTCGTGTAGTGCGGTCCACCTCATTTTTGGATTTGCCTCATTTTTTGGCCCATTCCCTAAAATAATATGCCAAAATGAATTGATGATGTATATACACAATATTATGTCGAGGTGGCCCCATAGTCATGGTCCCACCATATTACATACATCCTCTGATGTGGTCCACTTGATCTTTGGATCTGCCCCATTTTTTTCTCAGGCTTTAAAATGATCCCAAAAAAAAACAAATGGACTGCATGGATACAATGCATGGGGCCTACACAATCTACCTCATTGTTTTAGCCAAGACATATCAAAAAGTAAAGATATAAACGTCAGGAATTGGAGAGTGGATTAGGCGAGAGCCAATACTCACCCAAGATGGTGCGGCCCTTAATGTGGGCCCTACCTTAATGTATGTATTTTGTATCCATGTCGTTCATCCATTTTTCCAATTCATTTTAGTGTATTATCCAAAAAACGAAGCACATCCAATTATCAGGTGGACCATACCAAAGGAAAAAGTTGTGATTGACTATTAATGGGCCACAAAAGTTCTGGATCAATCTGATATTTGTTTTTTTTTTTTCCTTTCTTCCAAGTTCAACAGATTGGATGGTAAATAAACACTACAAAAACATTAAGGTAAGCCTTAAGAAGGTTTTAATGGTAGGGCCTTCAATCAATATTGTTTCCTATGGCATGGTCCACTTGATAATTGGATATGCTTCATTTTTGGTATGGTGCTGTAAATTAAGGTGGCAAAACGGATGGACGGTGTGGATACACATGTCTTGATGCATTTATAAATGTTATGCAATATATTTGAATATAGTTGTTTTAGTTCAATCGGACGGCGCATAACTTAAGACACCATACAAAGGAAACCTATAATTTGCATTTTTCTTTTTTTGGGAGATTTTATTATTTAAAAGTGTGCATTAAGGTCATTTTTAATAATCCCTGAAGTTTCATTGAAAAATTCAAACATTTTCCCAATGTTTCCCTATGTTTCCCAAAAAGTGGGATAAATTACGCGATACAAACGATATATCCCGTGCGATAACCGATACATATTTATATCCCAAGGGTGCGATACATTGTGCGATACCGATATTTCAAACATTGGACGTGCCTATTGCTTTGCGAAGAACCCATGTTGGATTGCTGCAGATTGATCACCATGGTAAATGTGGTTTTGGGTCTTGTGGCCCACACCATGGATGTTTCACATTAGAAAAAAAAGAAAAAAAAGTACAATACAAGCAATCGTAGCTGTCCAACTTATGGTCCTTAAACGGACAATGGAAAACCAAGATGGATCAGTCGTTCATGTTCTTATTGAAAATGTCTGTTATGGCTAGGATTGACCACTAGCTCTTGTGAAACTACTGAAAGAAAAATTACCATTTATATGTACAGAAGTGAAAAATTACCATTAGGTTCACCGCACTTTCATGGGTCACTACACACACAAAAATAAAATAAAATAAAATAAATACTCATACGTACTGAGAGGAGGAAACTAGCTCTCCAAACAGTTTCCTCTCTCTTTCTGTTTGCCAAGCCTCTGATGGATGTTACTATCATCCCATCAAAATGGTTCCTTGAGAGTTTATAAAAGGGACGCGGAGGCAGGGACTTTGTAGGCCACTACAATGTATGTATTTTATCCACGCCACCCATCATGCATTTTATCAAATCATTTTAAGGCATGAGCCCGAAAATGAGGCAGATCCAAGGCACAACTGGACCACACCACATGAAGCAGTGGTGATGATGATGCTAACCATTGAAACCTTCCTAGGGCCTACCCTGATATTTATTTGCCATATAACCTATTCATAAGGTCACCCTATAAGATTCATGGGGTATATGGCAGCAAATTTTGCCGAAACGAAAATCATAGTGGGTTCCACAGAGCTCCTGTAAGGACCTGTGGTGCCATTCCAGCTAGTACAACTAGATGTGGGCATCAGACGACTCGATCCGGCTAACTCGACTCATCCGACTCGACCTGAACCGAATGGGTGAGTTGGTCCAAACCGAGTAGGCTTTGCCAAATCCGAACTCAAACCAAGTCGAGTTTGAGTTACCTAGTAACTGGACCCGAAACTCGATCCAGTTAGACCCGACTCGATCCGAAACCCGATTCTCTAACCCTACCCACCGCACCCTACCCCGACCCGATCCCAAAATCTCACTCTCCCTCCCTCATCCTCTTCATCTTCCAAGCTCGCCTTTCTCCCTCCCTCCCTCATCCTCCTCATCTTCCAAGCCTGGCCTCTCTCTCTCCCTCCCTCATCCTCCTCATCTTCCAAGCTAGGCAACCACCTACCACCATCACCCTCCTCCTCCTCCTCCTCCTCCTCTCTCTCCTCTCCACTCTCTCGGTCTCTCCCTCCCTTATCTCTCAATCTGACTCAGTGCCAACTAGACCCGACTCAGTACTTTTGATTTGATCGGACTCGGTCTGGATTAGTCCAGGCTAGACGGGACTCGGATCGAGTCAGGCACACTAGACTCGATATCAAGTCAGATCGAGTCAAAACCGGATCGAGTCGAGTCAGCCCTAACTTCGTCCGACTCAACTCAATGCACAACTCTAAGTAAAACACTACCCTAATACAACTATCTTCAAGTGTAAATGCCTCGATCGCTACACACGTCTCGTATGGGACAAGCCTTTGCATAGATAGGGCGCGAATTTCCTACGAGAGAGAGCCTTTAGCAAGAGGTTCATGCAAAAGCATTTTGCAGGATGGGGCCCACTAAAATGTATATGAGAAATCCATTCCGTCCATCCATTTTGGAAGCTTATTTCAGGACATTTGACTAAAGATGAGGTGGATACAAAACTCTAAGTGGGTCACATGAGAGGGAAAATTGGGGAAAGAAATTCCTACCGTTGAAACCTTCCTGGGCTCCATCTTGATGTTTATATTCCATCTAAACCATTTATAAGATCATTCCCAATGGGATGAAGCGAAAACACCAAAAATATAGCCTGATACATGCATTACTTTTATGGTCATAAGAATTGCCACTGTTTCCTCTCATGTGGCCCACTTGAGTGCTGGCTACACTCATGTTTGGTTCGCACGTTATAAAATGATTTTGAAAAATGGATGGACGGGTGGATTTCTCACCAACATCTCGGTGGGCCCCACACATCATCCTTGTGCAGGAACTTCATGCTCAAGGCTTTCAAATGAAATCCGTGTCCCACAAATAATAACCATTCGGTCAATGGTCATTAATTGAACAGTCAAGATGACTAACACAGAATACGTCCAATCAACCATTTGATCCATGGATTGCTTATGGTTATAAGGAATCAATATTTTTAGGCAATCGAATTATCCCATCCATTTCTTGGAAAAGGTACGGCTATATAAAATAAAGCCTAATCAAGAATGAACTGGACAATCAAATCAGTGCAATTTTTGGGTGAGAGACTATGAAACACCTTTTGGAGCTATTGAATGGTTCAGATCAATTGATTGGACTATCCAACTGAACTTAGGCAACTAGGACACATCATCCATTGTTTGTTAAGTCAAAGTTCATTATTCAAGTTTATTAGAACCTTAACCGTTGGAAAAGTTCTTTTCCTATATTTTTTCCTAATTCTGGTAGAGAAGTTGTGACCCGTGCATTTTTCCTGCAAAAGGCTTTCGCAGGAAGTTTCTGCGTTGAGATGCTAGGTGGGGCCCACTGTGATATTTGTGACAAATCTAAACTGTTCATACGCTTTGAGAGATCATTTTAGGGTGTATGACAAAAAAGGAGGTGGATCCAAAACTCAACTATGCCGCACGTAGGGGAAAAACCAGGGAAAGAATTTCCTACCATTGAAGCTTCCTGGGATCTATTTTGATGTTTATATGCCATCCAAAAAGTTTATAAGGTCATTCCCACTGGGATGATGGGATGAAGTTAAAACACCAAAAAATTAACCTGATTTGAAACCTTGTGGCCACACGAATCTTTCAAACGGTGGTCACAGAATCCCCACTATTTCCTCCCGTGCGGCGTACTTGAGTTTTGAATCCACCTGATTTTTGGTCTGATGTTCTAAAATGAGCTCTCAAAGAGGATGGACGGTGTAGATTTCTTAAAAACATAACGGTGGGCTCCACCTTCCTGCAAAGGGCTTTCGCGTAATCCGCGTCCAGTTACAAGGGGGTTTCCACCGTGAACGACCTGTACCTCAAACACAACACTGACCCAGTTGGTGCCATGCGGCTTCGTTGGATCCGGGAAACCATCGAGCTCGGTGGTTCCGAGAATGTGGGTCCCACCGTGATGTATTTGTTTTATATCCACTCCGTCCATCTGTTTTACCGGATCAGGTGGACCACATCTCAAGAAACAGTGGTGATTGAACACCCAAAATTAAAAACTTCTTCAGTCCCACAAAAGTTTTGGATCAAGCTGATTTATTTATTTTTCCCTTCATCCATGTCTGTGTGACCTTATCGAAAGGTTGGACGTAAAACAAACATTACAGTGGGCCATAGGAAGTTTTTAATGGTGTGGTACACCCGAGATTTGAATCTACTACATTTTTTGGTTCATGCCCTAAATTAAGCTGGCAAACGGATGTATAGCATAGATATAAACCACATACATCAAGGTGGGCCCCACAGTCCGGCAACCACCGTGACCCAATTGGTAGCCTACTATGGGCAATATAAGATAATAAGTACTAGATTGGACAATCCTAACGGTCCATCCAATCTATTCAGATGATTAGGATCATTTGGTCAGTGTAAGTTTTACCAGCAAACCCTCCATGGTAGGGTCCTCATGTGAGTGGTCCATCACTTATCAGCACCTTAGATTTTAAATTGAGGTAAGCAGCTACAACCTTGGATTAGCTTAGTCAACTCCTACAATTCTAATTCCCTAAAATAGTATTTGGTCCAACTAAGCCTGTGTTTGGATGCACGCTTGAATTGAATTGCAATAATTAATTAAGTGCAATTAACCAAATGTAATCATGCTAATTTCAAGTCGACAAAGTGCAATATGTAGATTATTTACAATTTTGTTATTTCCACTTAATTAAAAATAGCCATCTTGGAATAAGTTCATAACTGCATCCAATTACACAACCCAAAAATCATTATTCGCATGCAGAAGCAAGAAATTATAAGATCACCTACATACAGCTGCATTAGTACCACTAAAACAAACAATACATAGTGCGGCGCAAACGCCACCTTCAGCTGTTCCTTATTTTTATAGAAGCAAAGGACTACTACTAGGGGTGTACACGGGTCGGGCCGAGTCGAACTGGCCTCAGCCCGTCCAGGCCCGTTCAACAACCACACAAGGCTCGAACCCGACCGGGCCTGGTCACTGGGCCAACATCTCCAGCCCGAACTGGGCTCGGCGCGAGTTCGGGCCAAGTTCGGGCCAGTTTCGAACCTTCGAGTTCGGGCTAATTTCGAACCTTCGAGTTCGGGCCAGTTTTGAACCTGAGTTCGGGCCAATTTCGAACCTTACAACAAGTTCATGGGAAGGGCTTTGACAGGTAATCCGCGTTCCATTACAAGGCCCTCGATCAACGATTTAGATAGTTGAGCTATAGACTCCACAAAAAATGTAACTAGTCAGGATATTTGCATACATTTACATACATTTGACAAAGCATAAAATAAAATATTTTATACAAATTAAATACAGTCATACACGGGTCGGGCCATGGCGAGTTGGATTTCGGACCGAGTCGGGCTGAACTGGGAGGTATCCAAACTCGGCCTGAACTCACTTTCGGGCCTAGAAAATTGGCCCGTCCTGACCCGAACTCAATTCCGGGTCAGGCCAAGTTGGGCTTTTTCGGGCTGGGTCGAGCGAGCTAATCGGGCTAGCCCGGTTTGTGTACACCCCTAACTACTACTCATCCAAGGAAGCTTCAATCCATGGATGTTTATACAAGTTGCAGATTTGGATTACCATGTGAAGTTGAATTTCCTAGCTGGTTTCCGAGGACCGATGTCGCTGGGCACCTTGGCAACATGGGTGGAGTCCATGGGTTCGTTTCTAGGTGGACCTTGTGGCCCACCATGAGCAGGAGGTTGAACTTGACTGGGAGACCTTCCTTTGGGATGTAGGTACTCAAGTAGTGCAAATGCTTCTATTCCCACCTTCTTGAGGTCAGCTGGGGGTGCCATTCAAAAGAATGAGATTAGTACTACAAACTAATCTATAAGCTTTGTCTTTTTTTGGGCACAAGGACTCTTGAGAGTAGTCCTCATTTATATAGAAACCTCCAACATTCCTAGGGCTTTGGTAAACCTACATGCACCTCTACTCGCAGATACATAGGACGTGTGAGATATCTGAGCCGTGCATCAGGTAGGCCCCATTGAAGGTGAGCTGGCCAAAATATCAGGCTGGTGAACTCTTTAGTGGGCCGTGCATGCGCAAAGATGATGGGCGGTTTAAAGTTGTTTTAAATCTACACTGGACAGATGTGTGGCCCACCTGATGAATGAACCAGATTGATTTTACAGCCAGGTAATACATGCATGGGGCCCAACTCATCTTTCTAATGTTCTTTCTGGCTTTGGAGGGGGCAAGATTCCAACATCACATGACCGAGGGGATCTGATCCTACGAATAGTTAGGAAAATCTCTCTCGGACAGGAATCGACAATAACACCTGTTTTACCCGGTTGCGTAAATCACCCGAGCTTTGTGCAGCCCACTATGTTTTAATACGTGAATCCTCTCTGTCCGTCAGGTCTGATACGTTATTTGAACCGTACATACAAAATTTAATTCCCATAGAAAGCTATGATGGACCACACAAATGGGGACAATGTAAAACTTCTCCTAAAAACCTCTAAGTTTACATGGTATGGCCTTCCTGATATTTGGATCAGTCTGATTTTTATAGTTTCACTTCATCCTTGTGAATTACACCTGATTAATGGATTTGATTAAAGATATACACCCTGGTGGCTACACACAAGCCTATGGTCGGCAAACCGGTCCCATTGTAATCCTTTAGTGTTGCACAAAAGAGTTGTAAATCTCCTTGAGTTTTTGATCTAGCTTGTAGAATCAAGGATAGAACCTGATGGACGGATTGGATTTTACATATATAATGCAGTAGGGTCCACAAGCTTGGGGGTTTTATGTGCTGCCTAAAATAGGTGTTAGAGAGGATCTCTCTCTCTCTCTCTCCCTCTCTCTCATTCTCTCTCTCATTAAAGTGCATTTGTTTCTTCTTAAGGGAACAAATGGCCTAGGTGGGCCAGTCCGGGCCATGTCCGCCAGGCTTTGGCCAGAGCCTTGAAGCCATTCGAGGGACAGGCGCCTGAATTTTGAGCGTGATAACTAGTTGGGCTTGACCTGGGCTCTCATATGGTCAAAAGGATAAATAATTACGTTTGGCCTGGCCCCAGCAGTTTAATGGACTGATTATTTTGACGGTGGGCCCATAACCGCCCATTGTGCGGAAACGGATTGGCTACTCCCCCTGCCACCAGCCCGGTGGCTGGTGGTTGGTGCTCTATTGGCCCCACCATGATGTATGTGTTTCATCCATTCCGTTCATCCATTTTAAAAGTTCATTTTATGTATTGATCCCAAAAATACGAGGGATATAAATCTCAGGTAGACCACACTACAGGAAAACAATAGTGATTGGATATCCACCATTAAAATCCTTCTAAGGCCCACTTTAGTGTTTATTTCACATCCATTCTGTCGATTAGGTCATACAGACCTATATGAAGGGAAAAAAAAAAAAAAAAAACAAAGATCAGATTGATCCAAAACTTTTATGACCCTCAAAAAGTTTTTAATGGTCGACATTCATTCAACACTGTTTACTGTAATGTGGTCGAGTTGAGATTGGGATATGCCTAATTTATGGTCTCATACCATAAAATTATCTATAAAAATAGATGGACAGCATGGATGAAACACATACATCATGGTGGGGCCCACATAGGACCGACCATCAGCCATTGGCTGGTGTAAGGGGAAGTAGCCAATCCGTTTCCCCATTGTGCTAGTTACCTATTGGGTTACTTTTGCAAACTGAAAGCAACCAGAGTGGAACTTTCGTGTGATCCACTCCATCCATCATATACGCTGCTTCATGTTAACCATTGAACCAAAACATATCGATAATCTAACCATAAGTAGGCCACAGGCCCACAACATAGGAAACAGTTGGAATGGAACGTCCACCATTAATTTTGTCTAGAGACGACCCTAGTGTTTATATGCCATCCAAAATTCATTCATCTGATGCGGCTCATCAGGAAAAAATAATACTAAAAAATCACAGTACTTCAAAACTCAGATGGGTCATAACATATGAATTTACATGGTTTGGGTATATTTCTTTGGGAGTGGACCACCTGAATCAGCCTGTTTTTTAGATCAAGGCCAAGAAGGGGTGCATGGTGTGCCCGATGGATGGCTTGGATTTCATGAACATTAAGTCAATTCCCCCATTTTAGAGAAAGTAACCCAGCCCACGTTTTCTGTGGGCTCCCTCAGAACAGCTCGAGAGAATGATTGTAACTGGTATAGGGCCCCTATAACCCCTAAGATGGGATAATGACAAACCGCCCCCACAATTAGAAAATCTTTGCTTTTTACTACTGGAGGTCCTTACCGTTCGCAGCTGGAGACCGGCGGGTATAAGACCCAATCCGCCTTCCAACCAGATATAGGGTTTAATGTGATCTAGATCCAGATCTTAATTGGATCACAGCACGTAAAATAGTTAGATTGAACACCCACCGTTAAAAACTTCTTGCGAGCCCAGTAAGTTTTAGTACCAAGCTGATATTTGTGTTTTTCCTTTCATCTAGGTCCGAGTAACGGGTCAAGTCAGACAAATAAACATTAAGGTGGGCCTAGGAAGGTTTAAACTGTAGGTGTTACTTTTCCATTACTCCTGTAGTGTGGTTCCACTGGATCTTTAGATCTGCCCCATGTTTGAGCCCTTGCCTTAAAATGAACTGGTGAAACCGATAGACGTCGTGGATATAACACATACATCACAGTAGCCCCACAGAGCTTGCCGCTGCAGGCAATCGGACTCTTAACTGGGTTACAGGCATTGGCTTGTGGATTGCCTTTCCCCAGTCGGATGATGACGTAGCATCTCTTAGATCAGCACATCCATGGTCGAACTTGACGATATTCCCTTACACGTTTCTTCACGTGCCCACTAGCTCGAGAGAAGACCACTTGTAGAAAGTGGAGAATGGTTAGATGAGCAGGAATTTTCAGCTGAGAAATGATAGCCCCATAGGTAGAGATTGAAGTAATTATTCGCAGAACGTGTGCCAATCTGTCACGCATAGTCCTGATCTAGACCATTCCTCTGGTCCGATTGCCACCGGAGCATGTCCCCAAGACCCGACATGAGGCTTATCCAATGACTTGTGAGAATGAGGAAAATGAGCATTTAGGAAGTAAATGATCATCAGTGGTTTGATTTTGATATAGAAGTAATCATCTTGATTCTTGTGAAAGAGAATGGTCACAGTGCTGATACCTTATGAGTGGCATAGATCCTTTACACATGCTCCAATATGGCACACGTTATTTACTTATGTCTTCACTCGCGCGAATTGCCTCAGCACTTCCAACACATAAATATCAGAGACCACACTTTTAATACATTGACCATTTAATAATATATATGGGACCCATTCACATAAAATACAGTATCCTCCATCGCAGCCTTTGAACTGTATGGTTGGGTCTTCAGTTCTGATAAGTGGAGGTTGAGCCCATGGCTCGGTAATTCAGACCATTGATCCGTTGAATCCTGTTGTGGTTGGAACCCTGCGTCAAAATCCCATGCTGGAAGACCATAGGCCATAAACCAAAAAGCTTGGGATTGTTGCATTGATAAAATTTTAGTCATGGTCCAGCCGAGATAGCAAGGAAGAAGCCAATGGTTTTGATGACCAAGCCATGGGTGACACTTCCAATCTAGCTAGGCCTTAGACAACTCTTAGCTTGGCCAATTGACAGTCCTACCTGGGGTGGCAATGAGTTGGGGCAACCCACGGATCAATTGGCCCAATCCGCTTTGGAGGTTGATTTATATACCCAGCTTGATGGGTGGTGGGTCGGGCCCAAGTTATAAAATCTACCTTTTAAATCAATAGGTCTGGCTTGTGCACTCACCAATGTCTTCAATCCCACACCAACCTCAAGGTAATAGATGGACACCTGACAGATGCATGCTTTTATGTTTGTATTAATTGGACATACTTTCAGCCTATATCTCATTTTTTAAACCTGAGCTTCATCTTACCGTGTCACAAGTTCGTCAAAACCAACTCAATTATAATTAAATTAGTTGGGCCAGGCTAGAACTGAGCCTCTCTCTGTTCATTAATTCAAAATTCAGGGTCTTGGAAAAAAAAAAAAAAAAAACCCACCTTATTTGTTAAAAATAATTAAATAAATAAAGAAGAGAAAAAAGGTTAGAACTGAGCTTGCTGAATTTTAGGGCTTGCATGGAGTAGACGATGAACTGGTATGAAATTGCATTAGATGGAATTAACACTATTATTATACAATTATTTCATGTCTAAAAATACTAAGGGTGCACATGGTTCGGTTTCGGTTTTGAAACTGGAACCGAATGGCCAAGGATGCAGATGAATTGGTCCTGCCAGCTGTCGATATGAACCGTTAATGTGAAGGGGGCCACCTTTAGTTCTCATCCCTTTTGGAACCGGATCCGAACCGTGTGCACTCCTGAAAAATACCATAGTATTTTGATCATCCAATCTCATATTTGAGATCAAATTCTTCCTTTAGAAAAAAAGTATTATATTAAGTGAAACTTGTGTTTAGTAGATAATGGAATTATAATTAAAAGACCAGATTTTTCAATTGTTGCCAATCACATGCACATATACGCAACTTAAATGTCAGGTGTAAATGGCACATATAGATGAACAATATCGATAAAACACTTCCATCCATGTGGGGTCACAGACATGGTAGACTTTGAAATTTATCACAAACCTCATAACATTTACTGTTGGGGCAGGATGATATGATACTTAGATTAATAAAATCCTTCTTGTCCTTTTCAAATGCTTGATGGAATTTACATGGGACCAAACACAATTCTATACCACCTAATCTACGTTCCAAATAGGTCCTTAGTGCGTGAGGGTGAGCCTAGACATTGCGTGGGCTGGAATTCTTGGTCAGTTCGAATGTATCAAGCTCAAGCTGACAGTACTATACCAACTTATTTTCCCCAGTAAGGGCACGTAACTAAACCAATAATGGAGATGCTACGCCACCCAACCCAGAAGAAAAGGAAAATAGGACATGTTCCTCGGTCCCACCAACAATCCAAGATTTGGTACATGAGAGAGAGATAGAGAGAGAGAGAGATTCATTGTAAATCCATCCATCCCTCTTATCTTACCTTATCATTAACTAACGGTTGGATCAAAACAGAACATGTTCCATTTGAACATGACACATGGGGCACACTAGGTATGATTCATGAATCTTCCAACCATCTCCTTAGCCTACTCACTTACTTTTGAGTCTCATGGAAGCACACAAAGCATAATCAAGTAATTGTCACAATTACACAAACAAATTCAATAAGAAGACAATTCAAATTAATGCCTCACTCAAGCCAGTAGGGTTGTGCTGCTGCAAAACGTGCTGACTAGTATCTTGGTGCACACGTTAGCAGCAGTCCAGGTCCCTTCTGGGGTGCTAAAGGACTTGGAAAGTAGGTTTTCTGATTTCTTTTGGGGCTGGAATGAAGGCAAGAAAAAGCTGCACTGGAGAAGCTGGTCCCACATCACGGTTCCCAAATCAGAAGGAAGGTTGGGCATCAAGAAATTGACAGAGGTCGTGGCTGCACTACGGCTTAAACTCGTGTGGGCCGCTAAGTACCAGGAAACAAGGAATATCTGGGGGAATTTCATGGCATCGAAGTACAACAATGATTTGGCAGGCGACCATTCGGGTCAAAGGTCTTCCACTGCCTCCCCTTTGTGGAATAAAATTCGGGAGCTTTTCCCGAGTATGGAAGCAAGGGTGGTGTAGCAGATCGGGAAGGGTGATGGCAGTCTTTGGAAGACAAAATGGTCGGGTCTGGGTCCCTTGGAGAACAAGGTGACGACCCCTATTCCTGCGACGCTGGCGGACTTGGAAATTCTTGATTTTCTGGGCTATGCCGGGCCCCTCCCTCCCTCTAGTGTGCCCTCTTTCTTGTCTTAGGAGGACACCCTTTTTATTTTTCAGCACGGTTTTTGTACCTCTGATGAGCCTGCGCACCCAGTCTAGCCCCTGTCACCAGATGGTGAATTTTCTGTAAAAACGGCGTGGAATTCTGTCAGAACGACTACTCCCAGAGTTGGCTGGGCGAAGAAAGTGTGGCACCCCCTTTTGCCTCCAAAAATATCCCTGTTGGTGTGGAGATGCATCAGAGGTGCGATCCCGGTGGATGGGGCTGTGCGAGGTAGAGGGGTTTCATTAGCATCTCAGTGTGTTTGCTGCAGCCGAGCAGAGGCCCAAATCCCGGCGTGCGAAACAACTTCTCACCTCTTCCTCCTTAGTGGTCGGGCGGTCAGAATTTGGTCCCATTTTGCTTGTATCTTCGGCAAGAACTTGCAGCCTGTCAGCTCGATTGAAGAAAAATTGATGTAGTGGTGGAACGGTCCAGTTCTAGGAGGCTGGGGTGGGGTCCTAAGTAAGCTGGTTCCCAGCCTCATTCTTTGGGAAATCTGGAAAGGGAGGAATGAAGAAAAGTTCGACGACCGATACCCCTCTTGCATGATGCATATTTCTCAGATCAAGGGTTGGGTGCAAGGCATCACTGATGGGGTTTTTTGCCCCGTGCTCGACCAGTCGTGAGTCCTGCTCGACCGGTCGAGGGCTGGTACGACCAGTCGTGGGAGTCGAGTCGTAGCTCGACTCAAAGTCCAGCGAGTTCGGACTATTTTTCTCTAGGGTTCTCGACCGGTCGTAGATGACCCACGACCGGTCGTAGGTGAGCTACGACCAGTCGTAAGAGGCTAAGACCAGTCCTGGAATTTCCAGGACTAGTCGAAGGTTACGTAGTTTGTTCGGCGATTTTGCGTGAAACTGCGGATTTGAGTCCTTTCGCAACTGGGATGCGGAAAGGAGTTTTCCAAAACTATAAAAGGGGTTGCCTAGGGTTTTTTTCTAGGTATCACAAAATAGCAAGAGGGTTTCCTAAAGCTTTACAAGGTATTTGCTAAAGGGTTTAGGACTATCAAAGGTGAGAGAGAGGGAGAAAGAGAGAGAGGAAACTTATAAAAGGGAGGTTCTGCTCGTGGAGGTTCTCTACTTTGCAATCTACATCTCAGCGCTTCTATGTCCTCGTAATCGGTTAGATCTCTCTGTTTTCTCTATTTCTCTTATTGTTTATCCACTCCTGCGTGAGTGAAGAAGGTTGTAAACGTTCTACTTCATAGTGGATTGTTGATCTGGACGAGGTCCCGTGGTTTTTACCTCTTTGAGGGTTTTCCACGTAAAAATCTCTTGTGTGGTGTGTGATTGATGCTTTGATTTATTTCATTGCTTTATTATCCATAATTCTGGTTTGTTTCGGGAGGCTAGATCCTAAGGTTTGTGCAAGGCATCCCAACAATCACTGCATCCCATACCCCGTCGCAGTCCAAGTTTTGGGCCAACAGCCGCATTCTGGCTGGATTGGGGATCTCGGGCCTAATTTTCTCCCCAAGAAAGGCATAGGTTGTGAAATGGCTCAGACCCCTCTCTAACTGGGTGAAAATTAACGTAGATGGGTCTTCTTTGGGCAACCTAGGTAACGCTGGGGGAGGTGGCATTTGCAGGGGAGAGGTGGGGAATTTTATTCTTGGTTTTGCTTCGGGTTATGGGGTTATGTCGAATACCGGGGCTGAAATTTGAGCAGTTCATGACGGGTTGTTTCTTTGCTTAAACAAGGGGCTGACCAAAATAATCATGGAATCGGACCCCCTCTTGGTGGTGAATATGTTTTCTGGGGTGTCCAAGCCAAGCTGGAAATGGAAGTATTGGAGCTCTAAGATCCAGGGCTTAGTCTCTAAGGGCCAAGTTATTTTCCAGCATATCCTCAGGGAAGGGAACAAGCTTGCTGATGCCTTGGCTAGGCTGGGGAGTGCCTCCCAGTCCACTGCCATCTTCACGAACAACTCGGAGCTTCCCAGGGAGGTTAGGGGACATTTGTTTCTTGACAGGTTGGGTTTAGGCTCTGTGAAGGCCTAGGCTTCTCTGCTCTTCTCGGGTCTTCTGTTTGAGTTCTCCCCTGTTTTCATCTTTGTGTAGTTTTCTTATTACGATAGGTTGCCCCTGTAATTTTTCTTAGGGGATCCGGAAGTTGTAAATCTGGGGGCGGTTTCTTTTGTATTGCCCCCCAACAGTTGGAATATATATATATATATATATATATATATATATATAGCCTTTAAAAAAAAAATATCGTTAGTTAGTAAAAAAAAAAAAGGCAATTCAAATTTTACATGAAAAACTCTCGCGAGAAAAAACCACGGTACAAAGCGACGAGTAATGCATTGTGACAACAATATTGCAAGAGATGAGTTAGGCTTAGTAGGACCTAATTTTTCTTGTGGTGCGGCCCACTTAAGATTCGGATCTGCCTCATTTTTGGGTTCAAATCCTAAAATGAGCAAGAGAAATAGATGGACAGTTGGAAAAATGTGTTGGAAATACCAAAAAATAAAATAAAATAAATTAAATTATATATTTTCTTTCACAAGGCTGAATTACGTAAAATATACACTGTCCTTGAAGCGTGATTCGCCCCATTATCAAATTGTTGATGGATTACAGGCGAATTGCTTCCATGATAAGACATGCATGTTTGGATCCTGCGTTTAGCAATCATGAAGGGTCCACCTATGAACAATTTCAACATAGCAGATCTTTTGGCAGAATCAAAATGAGGATGTGCTAACATTATTCTAAAATGGAGATACAATCCTTAGGATCTGATGGATGAGAGGAGAAGTGAGTTTGCGATGATGAAATTTGGACCGGAATGGTCCAGTTTATATAGGCACTAGAGAGTGGACCGTTTCTAGGTGGACATTAATGGTTCAGAACGTTTGAAAAACGTTTCTAACCATTGATCATTAATTTCAGCCGTTTATACTCGTTGGATTGAAAGATCTGACCGTTAGATCACCATGGTCCGTCCGTTTTCAGACTGTTGTAGCTTTCAAGGCCGCTAGCCATTTACCTAGGCTCATATTAGACCACTCGTACTGTAATTGCATCATCTCGCCTAAGGTCGCAAGGGAGCGACCCCTCTACCCAACTATAGCCATACTGCCCACGCACACGCCCGAGCCCATGCGTCACAATCTCCAAAACTCTAAGTAAGAATACTATACAAACATCATCATATAAATTAACCACGATTTTTTTTTCTTTTCATTTCCGACGTGGGACAAAAGCACACACCGCGTTTTTCGATTCGAAAATCTCAAAAAGCATTTTGGCAGCAAAATCCTGAAATTTTTATTATTTCTTTCAAAAAACTACAAATCTGAACATGGACAGCGTGGATGAAATACATACATAATGGTTGGGCCACGTAGCACCGACTGGGCACTGGATGGTTTACCGCCGAATCCGAGTCTCGGTATCTGCCTTTGATTGTGATTTCACGTGCCCACTAGCTCGGGAGAGACCAACTGTGGAAAGTCGAGAATAGATAGATGAGAAGGAATTTTCGCGAGAGAAATGATAACCGGATACGTATCTAGAGACACTGAAGTGGTTATTCGCAGAATTCGTGTGAATCTGCAACGGTAGTCCTGATCTGGGCCATTTATCTAGTCAGAGTACGACTTGGGGCATGCCCACACACCAGACATCAGGCAGATCTACTGACCCGTGAGAATAAGGAAAATGAACTATTAGGAAGTAAATGATCAATGGTTTGATTTCGATATAGATGTAATCATCTTGATTCTTTTGAAAGAGCGTCGTCCAAGTACTGCTACCGTATAAATGACACATCTTGATTCTTTTATTTTAACACACACTCACGTCATAGTGGGATTTCACCACATATGGATACTCGAACCCTTGACCCGGTGTTGAAACTCCTGAGAGTCTGGCCCTGGATCAAGAGTAAGGATCCAGAATGACACAGATCCTTTACACATGCTCCATTATCGCACATGTTACTTATTTTTTCACTTGCGCGACTTGCCTCAGCACTTCCGTCCACATATATACGTCCAAAAGTATCAGTCACTACAGTTTTAATACATTGGCCATATGATTATACATAGATATGGGACCCATTCACATGAAATATAGTATCCTTCATCCAAGCCTTCAAACTGTATGCTGGGGTCATGAGTTCTGATAAGTGGATTCCTTGGGTTGATAATTCAGACCATTGATCTGTTGAATCCTATTATGGATGGAACCATGCCTCAAAAACTCCCATATTGGAAGATCATCATTGCAACCTCTTCTCAAATGTCTATTTATAGGCCATAATCAAAACGGGTTACACAGGAGTAGGGCTATTGGTGGTATAGGCCTCCACCCTGTTAATACAAAATTTTGAATGCCCATGGCCCGGACGGTTCAATCTAGGCTGACCATGAGTTGGGCCCAATCCATTGGTCAAATGGCCCAATTTGCTTTTGAGGTTGATTTATATACCCAGCTTCATCTGTGGTGGGCCAGGCTCTAGTTATAAAATATGCTTGGGAACTCGCCCAACGACTTGACCCGACCCCACAACAACCTCAGAATAAATAGATGGACAGCTGCATGTGTATGTTTGTTTGTTTGTTTTTTATTATTTTTTATTATTTTTTTATTTTAATGTTTGTATTAATTGGACCTACTTTTGCTCTTCATCCCATTTTAAAAACCTGAGTCGGTCAAAACCAACTCAATTATAAGTAAATTGCTTGAAAAAGGTTAGGTCTGGGCTTGTTGAATTTTAAGCGTGTGCGACGGTGAGCCACCGGATGATGGGCTGCGCGTTGAGTTGGGCTGGAATTCTTGCCCAGTTTACTAATTGGATCAGGCTCAAGCTGGCACTAACTAAACCCACTGTCACTCATAAGGGCACAAGTAACTAAATCGATGCTAGAGTTGCTACCCAACCCAACCCAAAAGAAATGGAAAATAGGACATGTTCCTTGGCCCCACCAACAATCCTAGAGAGAGAGAGAGAGATTCATCTCAAATCCATCAATCCGTTCATCTTAATTACTTTATCATCAACCAACGGTTGGATCAAAACGGAACATGTTCGATTTGATCATGATATATATGATGCCAAAATCTTCCAACCACCTCCTTAGCCTAGCTAAGCCACTAATACCCTCTAAAATGATTGTAATATATATTCAAGAACCACCAAAAGCTATGCATTCAAAAAGCTTCATTCAGAAGTAGGGCCCATGAAAATCCCTATATAAGTGGATGGCCACCCTTACAGTCTTGTGTACCAAAACAAACTCTTACCTCAGTTTCCTCATTAGCCTCTCTCTCCCTCTACCAATTGAAATGGCACCCCAACCAGACCTTGCCAAGATTGGGAGGGAAGCATTTGATCTGCTTGAAGGGCATCTGACTACAAAAAGAAGGCCCACTCTTCCAGTTAAACCCCGCAGTATCCAGTCCGGCGTTTACACAGTGGCCAAGGCACCCTCCAAAAGAGAAACCTTACAATACAGTGAGCACATCTACCAGGTGCACATGCCTATCAAGGAAGTACTTCACAAGCTATTTTAATTCCCTCGCCTTGGATGGAATGAAGACTACTCTCTTTTTAGGTAGAATCCTTTACTTGTACAAATACTATATGTACCCACTTCTTTGTGGATACCAGTCCTTATGCTTGTATAGCATTATGTAAGCATATGTAAATGATATTACCAGTTTCCTGTGTAATCTCTCTCTCTCTCTCTCTGGACAGGCTGTAGCTAAAAGGGCTGCACTCAAAAAATTGAGTGCTGACTCATCTTGCACACATGTGGCACTGGTGTACAGCTAACCAGACAATCCAAACTGTGGGTCCCATGGAAGATGGAGCACAACTCCAAAACCGAACTGACCAAGCAATCCTAATTATCCAATTAACGGTTATCAATGGATGGTTGAAAGTAATAGTGAGTGCTCCAAATTGAAAGGTAAAATTCAGATAGTCGAGTCAGCGCAATTTGTTTCGGTATGCTCCACGGTTGAGTAAAAGATTTGGAGAGTTTAGTTTGCCTTGCAATTACGCTTTTCCAAGTGTTTGAAGAGTCCCCAGTCCCCACCATTTAAATTGAAAGGCAGAGATCATAAGAAAAAAAAATAAAAAAATGTAAAAGTTGGAAATGGTACTTAATTGCTTCATGATTAAGCGCCCTCAGTAGTCTAGAAGAAAAAAGATGATTGAAACTGCGCTTGATAAGTGAGCGTTTATACAATATATTATCCAAAAAAAAATTAAAAAAGAAAACTTTAAATGCTAAGAAAAACAAAAAAAAGTAAGCGTTTGGAGGATTTATTGATTTGAATTGCAATAATTACTATAATAAAGAGCAAATAACAAATTTGTGATTTCTTTCGTCAGCATTCATGTGAAGAGGCTGTGCCCCAAATTGTATTTATGTTACCCCGATCCATGGTAAGGCCCCACAGATGAACCGTCCAGATTCTTTCCTAGGAGTTTCAGCTTTATGGATATTGAGTATTTGCAACTAATTGGATATGGGCTTTTTCCGTACCACACGGAAGGTTGCTTTGATGAAATCGATTCGAGCCAATTTCTCTGAATGATACAGATGATCTACAATGATGACCTTCGGGATACAACCACTGGAAGACAAATGATCGTCGTCTCAAGATACCACGGTAGTTGGTGCTCAAACTAACAAAAAAAAAAATAAAAAAAAAAATAAATAAATAAATTTTAAACGAATAATCGAACAGCAGTGTAATATGTAGAAGCAAAAAAAAAGTGACAGCCACAAAAGAAAATTTCTTTCTTATAGATTTATGATATTCTTAGGATTTTCAAAATAAAAAATAAAAAATTATAGAAAACCATGTGAACATGTGGAAGCTACGTGGCACTAAGGTAGCTGCCAACATGTAAAAATGATCACTATAATGTTGCTCAAACGTAAAACGAGAATTCGAATTTCTCGCACAAGAATCGATAGATACAAATAATAATAATAATAATAAAATGAATCATGTAAAAAAGTCCAAGCCCGACTTGATTGTTCACAAATCTCAAATACAGGGTTGCGAAGTAGTAATAACTCGATGAGATCGAGGTCGAATCTACAGGGAATGGGCAACATGATTTAGAACTAATTTAAGTCTAATGTGTTGGTCTGGGTTTTAAATCTGACAATTTAAGAAAGTTTTAAAACAAATAAATAAATAAATAAAACTATGGATCCAAGAATCCATTCATAGCAATCTCAATATTCGATTTACTGATTCAATAAATAACTCAATTATAATCGAAGTCCTATCCTATCTAATCGGAAGATGATTCGGTTAAGCCATTCATAAACATCAAGAGGAATATGACTTCAGTTGAATGATTTTCTCATGAAACAATCATACATCAATCGCAAGGAGCGTCTAAAGCACCCATAGGCAACAATAATCAATCAATTATACATATTGATTATTTCTCTAATTTAGTCTGAACAATTATTAAATCAAAGCATTTATTGTACCCGGAGTGCACAATAAATCCAGACATAAACAACTTAAAGATTTTAAAATAAATCCAAATCAAATCAATTTAATATCATTATTCCAAATAAAGTTATTGAATCCAATCAACTAAATACTGAAATTAACTACAATCTTCACCCCTTAGCCTTTGCTAAGAGATTAGATAGTCATAGCTAACTCAAAAACAAACGAAGAACTAAAAGATCTACTAGAATCCATAAAAAAATCGAAACGGAATAATATTGTTAGCGCTCCCTCGAAGCCTTATCTTCATCTCCAAACCCTAGAAGATGATTTTGGAATATCATAGAGGCTCTAATTTATAGTTTTGAAAATCTAACTTTATCACCACCTCGAAAAAATCACAAACCGAATTTGAATTTATGCAGTCACGCGCACCTTCGATGGCAGCGAAGCTCCCTCGATGTCATTGAAGAATGTGTCCAGCAACTAACTTGAAAAATTCATGAATTTCTCGTTAGGATCGAGGTTACCTTAGATGACATGGAAACTGTCTTTAATGGCATCGAATGGTTGTTTCTACTGTTTTCAAGATTTTTTCTTTTTGGCCCTGAAATTTCAGAATCTGACTTTTCTAACCCTAAATTTTCAGGATTCATTTTCCTTGGTATCTTCGCCTTAAGTCTTTGATTTTGTTGCTTCCTCACTTAGTTTTCTTAGATCTTTGGTACTTGAATTCTTTACTATTGTCGTGCATAGATCCAATTCTTCATTACCTTCTTTTGAGCTTTAAATCCATCTTTTTAAGCACGTATTCATCTTATGCTTCCGAATCACCTCGCATGATGAAAATGTATATAATTAAATTGAATTAATACTTAAATTTCAAGAAAACTAATGTAATTAAAGGGTGAAATATGCAATATTTTGAGTCTCAACACACACACCCAACTAACATTTTGTTAGTCCCGAGAAAAACATGTGAAAGATATTTTAAAAACAAATAAATAATTTCCATAAGCTCAAGCGGTTCTAAAAACAATGTAGATTATAGAAGTTTAAAATACATTAATGTTGAGTACTACTTTCTCCTAAACTATAACACTTGGTAAATTTCCTAATTAAATTCAAAACATTAATTTTATAATTAGAAAAATTCTAAATATTGATTTCCATTGGTGCATAGTGAAGTCTAAACTTATCACAACCAAAGGTTCAGTTCTCCACTTTCATGATAATATTGATAATCTAAAGAACATTCAGGATAACCAAAACTTAACTTACAGTTCAACATTATACTCATCTAGCTTTTTATTTTTCCATCGACGACTTTCACATTAATTTCACTTTTCTTTTTTCTTCTTCTTTACGATCATTTCATGTAACTTTAATAGATAGCCATTTTCGATGACAACTATTTTTTTAGTTGGGTATCACTTTCTTTATCAATTCAATTTTATTTTTTTTCAATTCTTACTTGAACACGATGGACAAATTCCCTAAGTTTAGTTCCTATCATTCTTAATAATTTCCAAGTTAACAAATTCAGTATCAAACTTAAACTTTAATGTCTTAGCTACATGAGACATGTGAAATCATGACTCAATCAATTTTTAAAACTTCAAATTAAAATATTAAAAACTGTAAACTAAAGTTTGAAATCTATTAAATAACTAGAATCTAAGAGTTAATAATCTTCAACATTAAGTATCTTATCATTCTAATATCAGAATTATCTTTAAAATTACTTAAATTCACATAAAATTTTAAAAATTTTGAAAAATTTTATAGTTTAAAAAATTAACAAATTCTGTACAAATCTGAAGAATTTCCAAGGAAACCTACCCCCAACCTAAATTCCACATTTTTCTCAATTTATAAACATATGCAATAAGAACAATATTGAGAGCAATAAAAATAAATTAAGAAGAGTAGATGACCAGTACCTGGAAGGCGACAAACAAATAAATAAGTGCAAACTTCATATCAAAAGATGTATCAACAACTAAACTAAATTAATGTAAAGCAAACTAATCCTAAGAAAGCAATAAATTTCTAATCCTAATTACCAATCATCTAGAGGCATCAGTTCTTCCTCTAGCAAGTATCTCAACAGATTCCTCTGCAAGTTTTTTAACAAGATCATCTAGAAACCTACTTTAGAGTAAGTTTGGATGTCCTGGATCATCATCGTCTAGAGAATTCTATGCACCTTATCAAAGATTTCCTTATGATTGTCATGAGGTGTCCAAAGAATGTATAATTCACTTATGGCAAAAGGATTTTCAATATTAGTATACCATGGTGAATAAGAGACTACTATTAATTATAAATTAGAGAAACTTTCTTTAGCCAGTATAGTCTAAACACATTCTGAAGTTTCAAACTTGGTTTAAATTCTAGCTCCTCACATAATGGTAAACATTTTGAATTGGTGGAAGGAGGCACTTTAGCATAGAATTTTTCCTGATCAGTGTCAATTATCGAGGTACAATCTTACAAGGAATCCACTATGTTTTTAATCATATCATCATTAGAATCCTCAAAATGTGCCAAACAAACTTCCAAAAAGTTGGGATATTTTGTTAAAAGAGGCACATTCTCCACATTGAAATCAAGCATTTCATATAGGTGGAGTGGATCAACATCATTATGTTTGAAAATTTTTTGTGCCTCTCGATCATTAACTGGTACCTTAATTGAGATTGACTTTTGAAAAAACTAAATCGTAAGCTCTTGAGCATATTCCAACTCATCATTCTCAAATTCAATATGCTTAACAAGCGAGGTGGGATTATTCTCCTTGCAATGGATTTTTAGATTAGATTGAGGTTGGGCTAGGCAAGCCACTTCCTCATCAATGAGGTGTTCCTGAATTCTTTAAATGGATGATTCAAACATCTCTAATGACGTTCTAATGTCTTTAAATGTTTGTATAGTATTCTTTGGGTTGTTTTTTGTTGACTCTTGGGTTGTTTTTGGTTGACTCTCATATATAAGTATGGGACCCAAGGGGATATTTATTAGAATCCATAGTTGGTTCACCTCTCCAGTTTAAATTCTAATGGTTCCAATAATTAAAATCATACGGGTCATATGTGGGAGTATTTAATGGTTGTTGGCAAGCGTTAACATCTATATAATAATCATGCATTGTCTTCTTAACCGGTGGATGATAATTGTTCTCCGTTACATAATCACGTAATAATTTCTTAACCGGTAGATCATCATATCCCACTCAGTTATCGATTGTGGTTCCAGTAAATTTAGGAGACATAGGTTGTTTCTTAACATAATAATCTAATAGCCCGTTAACTAATCTCTCATCTCTTAAAAGTTTATTAGAGTATTCATGTGTCCACTCTGGCATGAATATAATAAAAAATTCTACAGAAACATCCTACAGTAATAAGGAAAGTAAGTACAGGGAGTGAGGAAGGATGTTTCCAGAAGAGAGGAACTAGAATGAAAGTCCTATAAAATAGAAACAATAAACAATAATAGTAATATTAGGGAAAAAAAAAAAGAAGATAAACCCTATAAACAAAATTATAAAAATTAGAAAATCCTAAAAACCATATATTAGAAAATTTTTAAAAATTAGAAAACTCTAATCTGAAATAAAAATCAAACATAGAAAACCAAAACCTATTTTTGTTCAACACCACTCCCTGGTAACGGTGCCAAAGACTTATTCACGAACCCCAAGTGCAGGGTTGCGAAGTACTAATAACTCGGTGAGACCTGTTGTATTTGATGTCTTAAATCTAATCAGATTTTGCGCAGATTTTTTCGCAAAAATGCAAAAGTGCGGGATTTGTTTCCGATTTCATTTATAATTCTTTCTAAAACTATATATATATATATATATGTGTGTGTGTGTGTGTGTGGGGGGGGGGGGGGGGGGGGGGGGGGGATTCTAAGGCTTTCTAAAAGGGTTCTAGGGTTTAAAAGGGTGGAGCAATGGAGAGATTTAAGGATTGCTCAAGTCTGATAAGTCATTCTCTTTGTAATTTTTACTTTCATAGTGAAGATCTGTCGCTTTATGCCGTGGTTTTTTCTCGAAAGGGTTTTTCACATTAAATCTTTGTGTTCTCTTGTGTTTGATTGGTGCTCTTGGATTGCTATCCTAAATCCATCTTTGTGTGATTTTGCAGTCCAAAACCCAATAAGTGGTATCAGAGCAATCGTTGGGACACAGATCTAGATTTGCAGGATTAGCATCACTGGGAAATGCCAAATTTGATATTAAGAAGTACTCAGGCAAAAATAATTTTGAATTATGGAAGATTAAGATGATTAGGTTATTAACCAAGCAAGGCGAAGTTAAGTCTTTTGAGGAGCTAAAATCGACTATGAATGACAAAGACTGGAATACTCTTGACATGAATGTTTTAGCTTCCATCCGTTTATGTCTCATGGATGAGGTTCTTTACAATGTTTTAAGGGAGAAAACTGTGACTAGTTTATAGGCGACGTTAGAGGATATCTATGCGAACAAATTCTCTGAAAATCGCCTACACTTGAAGTTACAGTGGTACACCTTTAAGATGGCGAAGGGTGGAGATCTGGAGGCCCACATCAGCAACTTTAATAAATTGGTTTGCAAACTACTGGATATGGAGGAAGTGATCAAAGATGAGGAACAAGTATGTATGTTGTTGAATTCTCTTCCGGCATTGTATGAGTTATTCAAGGACACAATGTGTACAACAAATAAAACCCTGAGTGTCAACACCATTATCTCAGCCCTTCAAGGAAAGGCCATGGGAAAGCTAAATGATGGCATGGGGACATCTTCCGATATACTGATTACAAGGGGCAATAATACTGATTGAGGTACATGATCCTCAAAACCTAGATCCAAATCCAAGGGCAAGGGCAAAGGAAAACTAAAGTGCTGGAACTGGGGGATGACTGGACACATGAAAAGGGCTTGTACCAATCCTAAAGTGAAGAAAGAAAACTCGGAGGCTTCTTCCAAGGAGGTCAATGCTATCACATCTAATGAAGAGACAAGTGGTGGTGATGTTCTGTTTGTGTCCATGATTAGTCACTTACACGACAATCATAAAGATGAATGGATCCTTGACACAGAAGCATCATATCACATGACTCCTCATCGGAGTTAGTTCGCCAGTTACAAGGAATGCGATGGTGGACAGGTCTTTATGGGCAATGACAGTGCCTGTAATGTTGTGGCTATTGGTACGGTGAGCATCAAAATGTTTAATGGGATTGAGCGTACTTTGACTGATGTCAGGCACGATCCTAATATGAAGAAAAATATGATTTCTCTTAGTGCACTCGTGGCTATAGGGTGCAAGTTCATTGGTATTGATGGTGTCCTTAAAGTTTCAAAATGGGCACTCGTAGTTATGAGAGCGCAAAGGCACGAAAACCTTTACAGGTTAATCGGGAACACTTTAGTAGGTGGAATGACAGCAGTTGTTGTAGATTCCACGTCTATACATGTATGGTGTGCTCGTCTGGGCCACATGAGCGAGAGGGGCATGAAGGTACTATCTGATCGTTGTTTGATTCTAGCTTTTAAGAATTCTGATTTAGATATATGCAAGCATTATATATAGTAAACAATGTATATTATCTTTTAAATCTGAAAAACATGTATATAAAGGAGTGCTTGGTTATGTGCATTCTGACATATGGGGGTCATCGCCTGAGGTTTCCATTGGGGGGTCGTCATGGTTTATTTTATTCATTGACAACTACTCCAGAAAAGTTTGGGTTTACTTCATAAAACATAAATCTGAAGTTTTCACCATATTCAAACAATGGAAGACAATGGAAAAACAATCAGGGTGAAAAATAAAGGTTTTAAGGACTAACAATGGTGGAGAATTTAATTCCACTGATTTTAATGAATATTGCAAAGATGAAGGGATCATTAGGCACAACATAGTGCACCACATGTCCAAACAAAACGGTATGGCTTAGCAGATGAATCAGATTCTCTTAGAAAGGGCCCGATGCATGTCAAGTAATGCTGCGTTGGGCAAGAATTATATACGGACTGAGGCCGCTAACAGGGCTTGCTACTTGGTGAACCGATCCCCATCTACGGTAATTGAATGTAAAATCTTAGAGAAAGTATGGAGTAACAATAATATGATAGACTACTCATATTTGCGCATATTTGATTGTGATGTTCATTCTCATGTACCGTCAGTTGAGATAAATAAGTTAAACCTTAGATCCAAAAAGTACATCTTTGTTGGCTATGTATTGGTGTGAAAGGTTACAGGTTATTTGACAAGGTCACATGCAAAGTCATCACTAGCCGTGACTTTAGGTTTGATGAAAGCTCCCTATTTTACAAGAATGATCAGGAGGAGCAAGTGAAACCAGAAATGTTGATCGTAGACTTCTAGATTGACATACATGATAGTCAGGCAGAAACAAATACGCAAACAGAGGTTCTTCTAAGCGAGGTTCTGTCTCTCAAGTGTCCCAGATCAGGCCTTCTGGCCGTTCACTCCTTCGGGGAAATTCTCGATAAAATCTGCCTGGGGGATCTGTAGAACTGGAGAGGTCCGAAAGGGTTGGGCCAAATGGGTTTGGCACCTATCCCTTCCTCCAAAAATTGGGATTTTGGTCTGGAAAATTCTGGTGAATGCGGTTCCAACTGATGCTTCGATTCAAGCTAGGGGAATCCAACTGGCCTCACGCTGCGTTTGCTGCAACGTCCAGTCGACAAACAGTCATATTGGGCATGATATCGAATCCATCCACCACCTGTTCCTCTCTGGTGGCTTAGCTAATGCAGCTTGGGATTTTGTGGGAAGAAAGTTTGGGATCACCCTACAGACCGCGAGTTCGGTTGAGTAGAGGCTAGCCCAATGGTGGGCGGCTGCGGTGACTACTCATCATTTTACCAAGTCTCAACTTTTAGCCCCCTGCATCCTCCTCTGGAAACCTGGAAGGCAAGAAATGCAGCTCATTTTGACGACATTAGGCCTTCGATCCAAAAGCTCACCCACAGGATCAGCTGGTGGCTCGAGTATGTTCAAGCCAGCAGCTCCTACTCCTCACCAGGCCCTCCTCCAATGGCAACCCACACATCTACCAATCAGCCTAACAGCAGGGTATCTCCCAGCTCGATCACCCCTCCTCTCCAAGGTGACGTTTTGTTTCCCCCTAGCCACGAGCAAACTAATACTTCATCAGTGGTTAAATGGCTGCGGCCTCCTCCTGGATGGACTAAAATCAATGAAGACGGCTCGGCCTTGGGGAACCCGGGCCCATCTGGCGGCGGCGGAATTTGTAGAGATGAAAATGGGACGTTCCTCTTTGCTTTTCATCAAGGTTATGGATCAGGGTCCAATGTCCACGCTGAGCTCAGGGCAATCCACGATGGGCTGCTTTTTGGTTTTTCCAGGGGTTTGAAAAACATTATTATTGAATCAGACTCTTAGCTCCTCATTGATTTTCTCACGGGGAGGGCCTCTCCTGGTTGGAAATGGAGATGTTGGATTTCCAGAATCAACCATTTGGTGGCGTCGGGGCAAGTGAAATTTGCCCACATCCTTAGGGAAGGTAATGCTCCTGCGGATGCGATGGCGAAGCTGGGAAGTCAGGAGCAATCCTCTGGCCTCCTCATTTCCTACTCCACCCTCCCCCCTCTAGTTGGAGGTTGTCTTTTCCTGGACAAGGTCGGTCTAGGGTACATCAGGTCCTAGTGGGATCATAGGCCACCTTCGTTTTGTTTCTTTTTGGTTGCGGTCCTTTACGATAGGATTCCCGGATCCTTTTTTTTGGTCTGGGTTTCCCGAATCCTGTAATTTTACTGTTTCGTAATAGAAAAAAAAATTTCTCAAAAAAAAGCCTAATGGTCACACCAATTGAGTTTTTTTTTAAAAAATACGTAGACAGAGGTACAGGATTAGGTGGAGCATCCACCTGTGAAAAGAAACCTACCGCGTGATCGCGGGTTACCGGCAAGATACATGGACGACTTTAATATCGCATATACCCTCATTACAAATGAGGGAGACTTGCCTACTATTAAGAAATATCTTAATAAGCCTGATGTAGAAAAGTGGAAGGCGGGTATGGACGATAAGATGGACTCGTTGCACAAAAACCACACATGGGAGTTGGTGGAGCTTCCATGGGCCAAAAAATAATCGGATGCAAGTGATTATTCAAAAGAAAACAGGATAGATACAAAGCGAGGCTAGTAGCGAAAGGGTATGCTCAGAGAGAAAGAATCGATTTCACAGAGATATTCGCACTAGTGGTTAAGCAAGTATCAGATTCGTGTTGGCGCAGCTGGTTGCCCAATACGATATCGAGCTGGAACATATGGATGTCAAGATTGCATTCCTGCATAGGGAGTTGGAAGAACAGATCTACATGAAGCAACCAGAGGGCTATGGAGTTAAATGGGCAGAGAAAAAGGTTTGCAGGTTAATTAATGAGGTCATTGTACGGCCTGAAACAATCGCCTATGCAGTGATATAAAAAATTTGAATCTTTCATATTGAGTTAAAAATTTACTCGAAGTGAATATGATCACTATGTCTATTACAAGACACTGAGTGATGAAAAATTCATCATCCTGGTATTGTATGTTGATGATATATTGACACTTGTCATGATATATCTGAAATCGACGTGTGTTAAAAACTCAGTTATCAGGGACATTCAAGATAAAAATTTTGAGGGCTGCGAAGAGGGTTCTCAGCATAGATATTCATAGAAACGGGAAGAAGAGCAGGCTTTGGTTATCACAAGCAGAATACCTTGAAAAGGTGCTGATCAAGTATGGGATAGATCAGGCAAAGCCGGACAACGTTTCCCACGTTGCTTATTTCATGCTTTCCCCAGAACAATATTCTAAATCAAATGAGGAAAAACGGGTTGTCTAATGTGCTTTATTCGAATGTGGTTGGCAGTTTAATGTATACCATGGTCTGTACGAAACCAGATATTTCATAGGCAGTCGGTGTTGTGAGTAGATATATGTCAAACCCCAGCAAACAACATTAGGAAGTGGTAAAATATTGGCTACTTCAATACATTCGAGGTATAAAAGACTACGTCTTAACTTTTGAGAAGACGAGCAAACTTTGTAGGGTATGTGGATTCAGACTACGCAGGTATTGTGGATTCCAGAAAGTTGACTTTAGGTTACTCATTTGTACTAGCGGGTGGAGCAATTAGTTGGATGTCGAATCTTCAATCCGTGGTGACTCTTTCCACAACCGAAGTAAAATATATGGTAGTGACAGAAGCATTTAAGAAATGTGTTTGGTTAAGAGGCATGATAAATCAGTTGGAGCTTCAGCAGGAGGCCGTGCTGGTTAATTATGATAGCGAGAGCGCTATTAATTTGGCTAAAAATTCTGTTTATTACTCTCGTACTAAACACATTGATGTTCGTCATCACTTTATCCGACATGTGCTTGAAGAAGGAGGCGTGACTTTAGAGAAGATTCATACCAGCGTGAATCCAGCGGACATGCTCATTAAGGTTGTTCCTACAGAGAAGTTCAAGTTATGTGTAACTTCTCTGGGCTTGACGATGGCATAAAAGGAAGATGGAGTGTGCATGAGAAGCATTGATGAAGCTATGATGCGAGGCAGAGATAAAAGAAAAGGAAAAAAAGCTATACGTTTAAAGATTGAAGACATGATGGAGATTGTTGTTTTGATATTTTAAATATAATCAGATTCTGTGCAGCTTTCTTCGCAAAACTGCGAAAGTGCGGTATTTGTTTCCGATTTCGTTTATGATTCTTTCTAAAATTATATATATGGGCATAAATGGGATTTGGAGGTATTCTAAGGGATTCTAAGGCTTTCTAAAAGGGTTCCAGGGTTTCTAAAAGGGTGGAAATCTGTTGCTTTGTAATTTCTCATAGTGAAGATCTGTCGCTTTGTACCATGATTTTTCCCGAAAGGGTTTTCCACATTAAATCTTTGTGTTCTCTTGTGTTTGCTTGGTGCTCTTGGATTGTTATACTAGATTCATCTCTGTGCGATTCTACAGTCCAAAACCCAACAAGATCGAGGTTGAATTCATATGAAATGGGCAACAAAGTCTAACACTAATCTAAGTCTAATGTGTTGGTCTTTTTTTAATATAGTGATTTAGGAAAAAAATTTTAAAAGAAATAAATAAAAGACTAAGGATCCAAGAATATACTCATACCAATTTCAATATTCGATTTACTGATTCAATGGATAACTTAATTGTAATCAAAGTCCTATCATATTCAATCGAAAGATGATTTGGTTAAACTATTCATAAACATCAAGAGGAATATGATTTCAATTGAATGATTCTCTCATGAAATACTCAAACATCAATCGTAGGGAATTAAAAGCATCTAAAGCACCTATGGGCAACAATAGATCAACCAATTATACAAATTGATTTCTTCTCTAATTCAGGCTAAACAATTGTTAAACAAAAGCATTTATTGTACTCGGGAGTGCGCACACATATTGTTTGGCATGCCATACCCAAGTACCAATACAAAACCATATCTCATGAAAGTATGTATAAAGAAGAAAAATCATTTTTTAAGTTCCAATGTGGGACAAAAGAAATGGCTTGCAAAAGTACTTCTTTAAAGGTGTTCTCCTCCCCCTTTTTTTTTTCCATTCCACTTTTTCTTTTTCTTTTTAAACAAAACCAATAAAAACTTCTTCTAAGCCTTGGAAGTTTTTTCTAATCAAGCTGGTATTTGTGCTTTCCCTTCATCCAGGTATGACTCACCTTATGAACAATGGGCAAGGATGGCCCATTGTTTACTATAGTGTCGTCCACTTTACTTTTGGATTTGCCTCATGTTTAGGCGCATGCTCTAAAATAATCAGTGCAACTGATGGATGGCGTGGACACTATTAGATCAGTTTCTACAAAAGATTTATCTCTCTCTTAGCTCAAGCAGATCTTCTATTGGTGTTGGTGGAAATCTTGGTATCATACAATAAAGAGATTAAAGAGATTGCCAAAAATATGGCAAAATTTTTCTCCCATTAATTGTAAATTTATTTTTGTACGTAATTCAATAAATTTGTAACACATCATATTTAAAAAATCAAGAGAAAAAGTATTTTTTTTTTCAAAACAATTGTCCTTTACAGTATCAGAGCCACCAATTTGAGGCATCTAAAGCATCCATCATCATAGTTCATCGTCCATCAACTACCTTCCGCCATCTAACAAGCCAAACCTGATGTAGAGCGGGTCGCAGATACTTTCATGGCAAAGATGGACTAGAGAAGGCTCGATCGAAAGCGGAAATGATTTGGACCATCAGAACTTTAAATCAGTTGTATCTTACAAACCGTGATGAGTTTTTCGACACATTATATATGATTTCGAGGTAGGCGAACCTTTTTAATCCAACCAACTCTGCTACGCCGGGTTGCTCACATAGAATTTGCGAGATTCCATAAGATCGATAGTCAAAAGTCCCATTTATTTTCATTTTTATTATAAATAGTAAATTTTAGTTGGAATATTAACTTTTGATCCCTTTGAATTGCAGAATTCGTGCGCAACATGAAAATGGCTTAGAAAAATTAGGAGAACAACGTGGTTAGGAAAAATTGGACACTTATTATTTTTGACAAAAAACTATGAAGCCTGCAAAGAATAAAAGTCATCTATAAATAGTAAGTTTACTATTTATAGTAAGTTACGTTTGCAGGGCGTTTGAGTTAGAGTAGTTTAAAACTCCATTGTAGGTTTGAGCTCATTATTTAAAAGGTTATAATTTCATTTTTTTTTTATCATTAATCAAATTACTTTGAATTAATTAGGAATTATTTTCACTTTTATTCATTACATATTCAAAAAAAAACTTTGTGTTGAATCTAGATAACTCTATGGATTGGGAGTAATTATCCCACGAGATAGTGATCCACCTCATCACGTCCCTAGCTGCGCCAAAATCCAAACTCACTTCATCACCTCCCTCGTTGTGTAAATAAATAAATAAATAAAAATGAAATTCAAAATATATATTAAACGGCGGCCAGAGCTTGGCACTTCAGGGAATCCCCACCTTAACCGACGTTACAAGCATTCGCTTCCGGAATGGCTATACCTCGGTTGTTGAATGACATAGCATTGCTTAGATTATCGCATTTTTGGTCTACCTTGACCAAATTCCCCCACCGGCCCAGAAGCGGATTGGCTGGTGTACCACACACCAGCTATATCGCTGCGTTATATAGCTGTTGTAGGTACGTGTCGTGCTAAGACGAGCACCGACGCTCCTCGAGCTCCGAGTTGTAGGAACGATTCAAAGGAGATCAAATTACATGGACCCCACAGTGATGTATTTATTATATCTACACCATTCATTTATTTTTAGAGATTATTTTAGAGCATTATTCAAAAATTGAATCATATCCAAAGATCATCTAGACCACACCACAAATAACAGCGGAGATAACTATTTTCACCGTTAAACAATTTGTAGGGCCCACCATAACATTTTTCTTCCATCCAATCCTTTAGTAGGGCCCACCATAACATTTATTTTCCATCCAATTTGTTCATAATGTCACAAAGACCTGAATGAAGAGACAAAATATTTCATATTGATCAAAAACTTCGATGACCCGAAAAGGGTTTCAATGGTAGATGTTCAATCCCCAACTCCTTTTTGCAGTGTGGTCCACTTGATAGTTGGATTTGTCTTATTTTTTCGCCAAGCCTTAAGAAGAGCTGTCAAATGGATAGAAGGTTTGAATATAACACATGCCTCGTGATCAGACCCACAGAACTTGCTGATATAAATACACCAGCTATATAGCTGGTGTGACGTACACCAGCTAATCCGCTTCCAGAGAAGACCACTTGGGGAAAAAGTGGAGGATGGATGGATGATCAGGAATTTTCAAGTGAAAATTAATAACCAGATACGTATTCGGAGATATTGAAGTGATTATTGGCAGAACAAGTGCCAATCTACCACGCGCGCGTAGTCCTGATCTGGGCCATTCATCTGGTTAGATCACCACCAGGAGAATGCCCTCGGAACGACACGAGGCTGATCCACTGACCTGTGAGAATGAGGAAAATGAACGGTTGGAAAGGAAATGATCAGTGGTTTGATTTCAATATAGACGCGATCATGTTAATTCTTTTGAAAGAGCATGGTAACAATGCTTGTACCTCATGAGTGGCACAGATCCTATACACATGCTCCAATATGGCACATGTTACTCATTTATTCACACGCGCGAATGCCTCGGCGCTTCCACCGCATAAATATCTCAGTCAAGAAAAGTATCAGTGACTACACTTTTAACACCATCTAATCTAATAATACATATGGGTCCCATTCACATGAAATACAGAATCCTCCATTCGAACCTGTATACAGATGTCTTTAGTTCAAATGACTTGACACCATTCACACCAACCTTAAAATGGATATACGATATATGCATGTTTTTATATTTATATTAATTAAATATACTGTCGTCTTCTATTCCATTTTTTAAACCAGAGTATGATCTTGCCCTGTTAGGTTTAAGTCGGTCAAACAACTACTTCCTCTAAAAGCTGAGCTGAAAATGGCGTATTAATGTATATCGAGGGACTTTAACACTCTCACATGTATAAGGTGGACTCCACATGAGAACATACTGAGCAAGAGTAGAGGGACACTTACACCATAAACATGGGCTTGATTTCCAAGTCCAACACTGGACTTGATTTTCCTAACCTCCTGTGGGAGAATATATTACAAAGGGATAATTGCTACTCTCGAATTTTATGATCTTATCATGTTAGGTAGAATTGGTCAAAACCGCCTCGATTATAATTAAATTTGTTGGGCCAGGTTAGGCCTAAGCTTGTTGAATTATAATTGTGCAAGATGATCCATGGGATAATAGGCTGTGAGTTGAGGTGGGCTGGAATTCTTGGCTAATTTAGTGAATGGGCCAGGCTCAAGCTGACAGTAAACCAACCCATTTTCACCCATAAGAAAACTCATAACAAAACCAATAGTAGAGATGCGACCCCACCCAACCAAAAAGAAATGGAAAGTAGGACATGTTCCTTGCCCCACCAACAATCCAAGATCATGAGAGAGAGAGAGAGAGAGAGAGAGAGAGAGAGAGAGATTCATCTCAAATCCGAGAGAGAGAGATTCATCTCAAATCCTTATATTCGGTCATCTTACCTTATCATCGAGTAAAGGTTGGATAAAAAGGAACATGTATCATTTGATCATGACACATGGGGCACAATAGATATGATGCCAAAATCTTCCAACCACATCCTTAGACTACCCTCAAAAATGTTTGTAAGATATATTCAAGAACCACCAAAAGCTATGCACTCAAAAAGCTTCATTCACAAGTAGGGCTCATGAAAATCCCTATATAAGTGGATGGCCACCCTTACAGTCTTGTGTACCAAAACAAAACTCTTACATAAGTTTCCTCATTAGCTTCTCTCTCTCTTTCTCTACCTATTGAAATGGCACCCCAACAAGACCTTGCCAAGATCGGGAGGGAAGCATTTGATGTGCTTGAAGGGCATCTCGCGGCAAAAAGAAGGTCCCCTCCTCAAGTTCAAACCCACGTTCAGATCCAGCCCCGTGTTTACACTGTGCCTCAGGCACCCTCCTATATAGAAACCATACAATACAACGCGCACAGCTACCCGGTGCACACTTATTATGTTGTGCAAACGGCTAACACGGAAGTAGTTCATAGGGTATTGTAATTCCATCACCTTTTATGGAATTTAGACTCTTTTTATATGGTTAGTCTTTTGCTTGTACAAATGCTATGTGTACCCACTTCTTTGTGGATACCAGTCCTTACATGCTTGTACAGCTTTATGTAAGCAGATGCGAATGATATATATTACCAATCTTCTATATAAACTCTCTCTCTCTCTCTCTCTCTCTCTCTCTCTCTCTCTCAATGGCTGGGCCCACATGTTGATAATCGTCCAAGTCTATGTAGGGGAGGCTACTTTTTATCATTGATTGGTCCGACTTGGCCTATATTGAAAATCATCAATGACTCTATTGAACCAATATTGAAGCCTAATGATCCGATTTGAATGATGCTAAATGTAATCAGTCAAATTGGGCATCCAATAACACTGATATCAAATATGAAGGATCCAATTAGTTCAAAATTGAATATTAATGGTCTGATTGGACAAACATTGAAGATGAATGGTCCAATTTTGATGAAATTGGACAAGAAATGGTCTTATTCAGCCAATGTTAAAAACAATGCCCGGTTGGACCAATATCATGGATCATACTATCCAATTCAAATAATACTAAAGATGAATGGTCCAGTTCGAATAATATCAAGGATGAAGGGTCTAGTCAATCGAAAATTGAATATCAATTGTCCAATGGGCCCTATAGTAAAGATAAATAGTCCACTCTTGACAAAAGATGAATAGTCCAATTAGGCCAATTGGGCCAACATTAAAAATCAACAACCCAATTGGAACGATGTCAAATTTGAATAGTTTGACTGGATCGATACTAAAGATGAACGGTTGGATTACATCGGTACTAAAGATGGACGGTTCAAGTAGTTCAAAATAGAAAATTTCTAAAGGGTGTTTGGCTATCAGCCTCATCATTCCTGATACTTGGAAACATCACATGCAATACAATAGTACGAAATTTTAGAACTGAGCAGTTAACATAGGCCCAAATCTTCTATAACCTCTACTGTACCACGTCAGGTCCAAAAATAGAGCTCTTTGCAACCACTAGGCTGTGCGTACGACATCTGATCCGGACATCAGGTGTGCTGCTCGATTTTAGGCCCCTTGGCCAAAATTCAGCTCGATCCAGTAACGGTGGGCCACACTAAAGGGGAAAATGGAGAGTGGATACCAACAGCAGGTTGTATGCAGGGGCACACGGAAACCGAATCAGCTTGATTCAAAACTCAAGCTGGCCACACAGATTGCGTGAATTTACATTTTTGCCCATGGTATTGCTCACATGAGTTTTGTATGGGGCTGGCTGCTGAGATGTACGGTAAAAAGAAAGGTGCAGCTGATGGACGGAGTGGATTTCAGAGAAACAAAATAGTGAGACCACAAAACTGATGTTTTACGTACCCACTGCTTAGAACAAGTTACAGATGATTTTCAAGCTGGGCCTAAAACAACGCCAGCCTGGCCGTTTGTTCAGGCCTGAAGTTTAAACAGACACCACAGGCACGTTTGATTTTTTAAATTCATGGTAAATACCTTGAGTAATAATTACTTCTCGTGTATTTTCTGCATTTATCCTATGCTTGTTTTCCCATTGTACTTTTTAGACAACAATCAAGAAAGCTGCAAAATATTTGTGGGTCCCACCATGATGCATGTCGTTTATCCACACCGTTCATCTATTATGTCAAGTGAATTTATGGCATGAGCCAGAAAATGATGCATATCCAAATCTCAAGTGGACCACGCCACATGACAAAGAGAATCGACACTTGCCATTAAAAACTTCTTGACGCCACTGTTTCTTTTAATGTGGGCCACTTGAGTATTGGATCAGCGTCATTTTTTGGATCATTTCTCAAAATGTTGTGGCAAAATGTATGGGCGGAATGGATGTATAATATACATCACCGTGAGTCCAAAATTTTAAACTTACTCTTTTCAACCGTTCCAATTAATGTAGTTCTAATGGATTTTCACGTGCTTTGAAAAATCAAATAGATCAAGCGGGTCTACTCAAAATATTAATTTTGCACTGACCAGGCTTCGCCCATTGCTAGTCTTACCAAGACGGTAACTACAACACCAGGGCATAAAACATCCATGTGGAATCCACCATGTTGTCTATTTAAAATCCAATCCATCCATCAGGTGAGGACCATTATATAAACTATACATACAAAAGAAAAGCCATTTTAAAAACTCATATGTGCCACACCAACGGAAGCAAAGCAAAATTGCTACCTAAATCAATAAGTCAATAAGTGTAGCCCACCTGAGTCTTGGATCACATACAGGCCATAGTTATATTTAGAAAGTGTCAAATGGCAAATAAACATTAAAGTAGAGTATAGGAGTTTTCCTATGGTGAACATCGATATCACCACTATTTCTTGTGGTGTGGTTTACTTGAGCTTAAGATCTGCCTCATGTTCGGGTTTGTGTCTTAAAATGAGCTACCAAAATGGATGGACAGCTTGGATATGCATACATCACGGTGACCCCAACAAAGCTCAGGGCTGCAGGAATCCCGTGCAGGTGGGAGCTGCAAACAAATCGCGCCTTAACTTGGTGTTACAGGCATTCACGACTAGAGCTGGGCATCGGACCGAGTCGGATCGAATTGGGTCTAATTCGATTCAGTCCGAAATATATATATACTGACCTGAACTCAATCTGACCCGGAACCAAGTCCGAGACATTTGACTCGAACTGATCCAATTCACGGTTGGCCTGATCCGAATTGAGTCCGACTCTGTCAGGGAAACCGAGTCGGATCGAGTTGGGTACGATTCAGATCGAATTTTTTAACGGTAAAAATCATTATTCTCACTGCTATTTTTAGTGTGGTCCATTTGAGCTTTAGATATGATTCATTTTTATTTTTTTTTTCCAAATGCTTTAAAATGATCACGAAAAATGGATAAACGGTATGGATATGGGCCCATGTAAATTTGATCTCATTTGAGCCGTTCTTACAACTCGGAGCTCGAGGTGCATAGGCGTAGCTGTGCTGACGTGCACAGCATGAAAGTGCAGCTGTGTTGACACTTGATGTGCACTTTACTGTATTGACGTTAGCAAGTTCTGTGGGTCTAATCATGGGGTATGTGTTATATCCAAACCGTTCATCCATTTGGCAAGCTCGTCTTAAGGCTTGAGACGAAAAATAAGACAGATCTAACTATCAAGTGGACCACACGACTTTTTTAACGGTGAAAATCATTCTCTGCTACTATTTGTGGTGTGGACCAGATGATCTTTGGATATTATTCATTTTTTGGATAATGGTCTATAATGATCTCTAAAAATATATGAATGGTGTAAATATAATAAATACATCACTGTGGGGCCCATATAACTTTGATCTCCTTTGAACCGTTCATACAACTCGGAGCTCGAGGAGCGTCAGTACTCATCTTCGCACGACACCTACCTACAGCTACAGCAGCTATATAGTTCTCTCTCTCTCTCTCTCTCTCTCTCTCTCTCTCTCTCTCTCTCTCTCTCTACCGAAAATGATAGGATGATATCATCGTCCGCCCTGATAGATATAAACACTCTTTTCTTTCTACTCTTGGTAAAACAGAGTGCAACTCTATATTATTATATGTTACCATAAGTACATAAGAGAGGATGTATCTTACTGTGCGGTACTGAGTAAACTCTGTTGGGGCCCACCGTGAATGCATGTGGTTTATCCACTTCGGATCAGATCGGATCGGAATCATTCGGATCAGGTTTCGGATCAGATCAGTTCGGATTGACCACGATCCGAACTCGATCCAAAAAAATATTCGGATTTGAATGGCCCAACTCGATCCACACTGATCCAGGCCGTCGGTTCGGATCGGATTGGATCAGATCCACCGAATAGTGTCAGACATGTCCAGCTCTATTCACAACCGAACGCAGATTTCCTGAGAAAGGTTTTGGCGGGAAGTTCCTACGCTGGAACCTATGTGGGACCCACCATGATGTTTTTGATAAATCCACCACGTCCATCAGTCTTTTGAGGCTAAAAATAAGCCGATCCAAAGACTTAAGTGGACTGAAAAGGTGAGAATTTAACGTCCACAGTTGAAATATTCATTAGCCCACAAAAGTTTTGAATCAGGCTAGTATTTGTGTTTTCAGTTCATCATACCAGTAGGAATGACGCTATGAACGGTATAGATGGCATGTAAGAAACACTGTCGACCCCGGGAGGTTTCAACTGAAGGAATTTCCCTACCCACCTTTTCCTTTACGTGGCCCACTTGAATCTTGGAACCGACTTATTTTGGGCCTCTTGTCCTAAATGAGCTAAAAAAAGGACGGACGTGGTGAATTTATAAAAAAAACATCATGGTGGGCCCACATAGGTTCCCGGTGCAGGAACTTCCTGCAAAAGCGTTTTGCCGGAAATTCACGTCCTTCGTGTCCTTAATGGAAACGGATTGGCTACTCCCCGTGCCACCAGCTGGTGGTCGGTGCTACGTAGATCCACCATGATGTATGTATTTCATTCATTTTTACGGATCAATCTAGGGCTTGATCCCAAAAATGAGAGGAATATAAATCTCAGGTGGACCACACTACAGGAAAACAATAGTGATTAGATATCCACCATTAAAATCTTTGTGAGGCCCATTGTACTGTTTATTTGACATCCAATCTGTTGATTGGGTCATACAGACCCAGTTGAAGGAAAAACAAAAAAAAACAAGATCAGCTTGATCCAAAACTTTTACGCCCTCAAAAAGTTTTTAATGGTCTACGTTCATTCAACACTGTTTCCTGTAATGTGGTCCACTTGAAATTGGTATATATATAATTTTTCGTTCTGTACCATAAAATGATCTGCAAAAATAGATAAACGGCATGGATGAAACACATACATCATCGTGGCTCACAGAGCACCAACCACTGGTCATTGGCCGATGGCAAGGAGAGTAGCCAATCCGTTTCCAACGGGGATCCCTCGATCATCATTCGATGACGCAGCATTGCTTCCATCAGCAGATTACGGTACTACATGTCGTTTTGGACTCGGTTTCGGTGGTTATCCCTCGATGCTGGAAAAGCTAAGTAAGCACCACCATCCTATAAGTGTTTTATCCACGCCGTCCATCCACATATGAAGCTCATTTTAAGTCATGTGGCCAAAAATGAGACTGATATAAATCTCAGATGGACTACACCATAGGAAGTAGTGATGATTTAACGCCCACTGTTAAAAATTTCCTAAAGCCCACTGTATTGTTTATTTGCCATCCAACCTCTTGATTAGGTTACAAAGACCTGAATGAAGAGAAAACATAGACATCAGCTTGACCCAAAACTTTTGTAGCATCTAAGAATTTTATTAGTGAGCTTTCAATCACTATTAAAATGGATTTAGATCTTCCTTGTATTTGAGCTCATGCCTTAAAGTGAACTGAAGAAAATGGATGAACGGTGGGATGAAATATATACATCATGGTCGAGCCCACATAGCACCGACCAGTTCCACGTTAGCACTAAAGGGGTCACTACCGATTCCCTTGCATGTGATTTCACGTGGCCACTAGCTTCGGAAAGACCATTTGTGGAAAGTGGGGTTGGCTGGATGAGCAGGAATTTTCAATTAGAAATAATAGCTCGATACCTATTGGGAGATACTGGAGTGGTTATTCGCATAACCAGTGCGAATCTGCGACCTGTAGTCCTGATCTGAACCATTCATCTAGTCAGAGTACCACTAAGGGCATAGCCAATGACCGGATATCAGGCAGATCTATTGACCCATCAAAATAAGGAAAATGAGCTGTTAGGAAGTAAACGATCAATGGTTTGATTTGATATTAAATACAATCATTTTGATTCTTTTGATCAACGAGCATGGTCAAAGTGCTGGCACCTTATGAGTGGCACAGGTCCTTTACACATGCTCCAATATGACACAGGTTATTAATATGTTTACTGGCGAAATGCCTCAGCGTTTCCCCCACATAAATATCTCGGTCAAAGAAAGCATCAGTGACTACAACTTTAATACATTGACCATTCAATAATGTATGTGGGACCATTTACATGAAATATGGTATTCTCCATGCGAGCCTTTGAACTGTATGCTCCAGTCTTCAGTTATAATAAGTGTGGCCCATCATGGTATGATAATTCAGACCATTGATCTGTTGAATCCTGTCGTCGATGGAGTCCTGTCTCAAAAACTTCCAAACTGGTATATCATGGCCTTCTAATCTCTTCTAGCATGTCTACTTAAAGGCCATAAATCCAAACGTTGGGATTGTCCTATCAAGAATATTATTTAATTTCGTCATGGTCCACCTAAGATAGCAAGGAAGATGCCAATGGTTTGGATGACCAAGCCATGGGTGCCACTTCCAATTTGAGCATTAGATAACTCTTGATTTGGCCTCGTGAGAGTCCTTACATAACTCCATTGTTGATGTCATAAATTTGTAAAAAATTGAGTTTGTCGATGCCATGGGAAAAATTCACAAAATTCATGTTTTGTTGTTGGAAAGTTTAGTGTTTTATTCGATGTCATTGAAGGTGTTCAATGCCATCTACAAATCGTTGATGCCATCCAAGTCCCATCAAAGGTGTCATTGAGCACGTGTATAGAATTGCGTAAATGCAAGATTTGTTTTCTATTGTGATAATTGTGATATTATATAGTGTTATATATATCAAGTGTAATCGAAATTTAAAGAGAAATAGAAGAGATCTAGGCTTACTAATTTGTTTTGCAGTGTTTCAAGTATATAAATTGGGCTTGTGGAGTAGATTTAAGACTTGTTTAAATCGTTGATATTTATCTCTTGTAATTTTTGCTTATATATATATACTACATTACTTGTCGCTTTGTGTCGTAGTTTTTTGCCGTGAGAGTTTTTATTCAGATTGTTTGTGTTTGGATTTGGTTGTGCGATTAATAGTACTTTGCTTAATTCATCTTTGTGTGCTTCTGCAGCTCCCGAACAAACTCTTGGTTTGGGCCCTTGACAGTCATACATTGGGGGTGGCAATGAGAGTTGGGGCCAACCCATGGGCCAACAAGCCTAACGTGATCTTGAGATTGATCTATACCAAGCTTAATTATGGATGGTGGGTCAGGCTCTCTAGTTATAAAATGTGCCCCGTTTAGGTAAATAGGTCAGGCTTGGGCAGTCGCCCAATGATTTGACCCAGCGCCACACCGACCTCAAAATAAATAGATAGCGCTCGGTGTATGCACAGTTTTGTGTTTGTATTAATTGGGCATACTTTCGCCCTATTTTCCATTTTCTAAACATGATCAGTCTAATCTTGCTGCATCAGGTTACGATCAGTCAAAACAAACTTAATTATAATTGAGTTGATTAGGTCAGGTTGGGCCTGAGCTAGTTGAATTTTAATGGGCGAGGATGTACCATGAGATAATGGACTGCGCATTGAGTTGGGCTCGAATTCTTTGCTAATTCAGGCTCAAGCTGAAACTAATGCAACCCATTGTCACTTGGGCACACGTAACTAAACCAATAGTAGATATGCTACCCCACCCAACCCAAAAGAAAAGCAGAATAGGACATATTCCTTGGCCCCACAACAATCCAAGATCAATCCGTCCATCTTACTCTATCATCAACGAACGGTTGCAGATCAAAACGGAACATGTGCCATTTGATCATGACACATGGGGCACACTAGCTATGATGCGAGAATCTTACGCCTACCCCACTTGCACCCTTCAAAGAGGTTGTAAGATATGCAAGAACCACCGAAAGCCAAGCAATCAAAAGACTTCATTGAGAACTGGGGCCCATGAAAATGCCTATATAAGTGGACGGCCAACCTAGAGTCTTGTGTACCAAAACAAACCTCTTACATAAGTTTCCTCGTTAGCTTTTCTCTCTATCTATTGAAATGGCACCCCAAGACCTTGCCAAGATAGGGAGGGATGCATTTGATCTGCTTGAAGGGCATCTGGCGGCAAAAAGAAGGCCCCGTCCTCAAGTTCAACCGCACGGCCAGATCCAGCCCCGTCTTTACACTGGGCCGACGCCCCAGGCACCACCCATACAACCGCACGGTCAGATCCATCCCCGTCTTTACACTAGGCCCCAGGCACCCCCCATACAATACAACGTACACATGTACCAGGTGCAAACTTATTATGTTGTGGAAATGCCTACCGAGGAAGTAGTTCACAGGGTATTTTAATTCCCACAGCTAGTATGGAATGAAGACTCTCTTATTAGGTAGAGTCCTTTTCTTGTACAAATGCTATATGTAGCCACTACGTTGTTGATATCAGTCCTTATGCTTGTAGTCTCATGTAAGCGTCAGTACTGAAAGATATTACCAGTCTCCTATGTAATGGCTCTCTCTCTCTCTCTCTCTCTCTCTCTCTCTCTTGAGGCAGTAGTGAAGAGGACTCAAAAATTAGGTGCTGATCATCTTCCTCACACGTGCCACTGATGTACTGCTATGTAGACCATTCAAATTGTGGGTCCCATTGTGGATGGAGCATATCTCTAAAACGGAACTAACCAAGCAATCCTAATTATCCAATTAACAGTTGTCAATGGATGGTTGAAAGTAACAGTGAGTACTCCAAATTGAAAGGTAAAATTCAAATGGTTGAGTCAGCGCAATTTGTTTCAGTATGCTCCATCCACGTTTGAATCAAAGTTTTGGGCGGCTTGGATTGCCTTGCAACCACGCATATGGCATTGTGTGTGTTTGAAGAGTCGCCACCATTTAAATTGAAAGCAGAAATCATGAGCAAGAAAAGTAGTTGGAGCCCTCACTATAGTCACTATTAGCAAAACAAAGATGATAGGTGAGTGCGCACTTGGATGCCTTAATGATTTGGATAGCAATAATTACCATAATAAAGAGGAAATAACAAATTTGTGATTTCTTTCCTGGGCATTCATGTGAAGGGGCTTGGCCCCAAATTGTATTTTTGTTAAACCAATCTATGGTAAGGCCCTACATAGGGAAAAAAACAAATGAAAAAGAGAAATTCTCAACTGAAAAGGATCGGATGACACTTGGCTCTTTAGAAAAAAGAAAAAAGAAAAAGGTTCTTTCATGTGAATTATTGGAAGATCAAGAACATGGTAGGTCAGAAAGATAATGATAGAGATGACCCAATCAACTTGTGTATTCATAGGCCGGACATATGGGCTCCATGATGGATGGAGCATAACCCAATCTTGTCCAATTACTAGTTACCAAACTGATACTGAAAAAGGAAAACAGTCAGTTGATGGAACACTATCAGCTGAAATAAGATGGTTAAGATCGTCTGCTTAGTGTAATTTACATAGCTGGGCCCATTATTTTGACGGACTGAAATCTTTGTCATCTTCGCCATGTAATCCCTGTGCTTGCTGCTTACTGCACCATTTGTTTTATATATAAAAAGGGCCACGCCCCTGCATCTTTGTTGAAAAGAGTAAACGATGTACAGAGAAGACTTTCGGGTGGGCTCCACACAAAAAGGAAAACAAAAAAAAGGCCTCACCTATCATCTCGATGAAACAGAAGAACTAGAAAAGGGGGCTGGAAGGCCATAGCTACCCTGAGGAAAACAGGGGAACACATACCACCTCACTAACCAATATAGCAAGAAAAGCCAAACCTAAGGAAAGGCTGAATCAACCAAAAGAAAAGTTGGGGCCCTGCCATTGCCCATTGAAACAGCCAATAGAGAAGGCGGGCCAGCAGCAGATGGTTCCATGAGTTGCGAGCTGACTTCGAAAAACCGAATGGCTGGGACAAGGTCGGGCCAAGGAAACATAAGATGGTCAGCCCACTCCCTTCTTGGTTTTACAACTCCTAAGCTGCCCCACCCCTACTTTGTCCAAAAGAAGGGAGCCTCTGATGTTAAGGGGAAGATGAGCAGAACTACGGTTGAGCTTCTCTGGACAACTGCTACTAGCCAACTTAGTGGGGCCATCCGCCACCGATTTGCCTTCACGGAAGGTATGAGATGTTGCGCAGCACGCCAACAACGCAGTGAGCCTAGATCCAATCTCAGGCCTCACCCACAAACGATAAACAGTAAGAAATATAAACTAGAAAGGAATAAAAGCATTCAAACAAACCACAAGACAAGATATACGTGGAAAAACCACATACTAGGGTAAAAAACCACGGATACAAAATTCCACTATGAAGAGAAACGAAGATTACAAGGTAATATACTGACCTCTCCCTTGGAAGTACAGGGAAAATCCCTTGCCCACACCTTAGAATAATTTCCTAATATTCACCGTAACCCTAGAATAACCCTAGGGACCCCAATTTATAGTTTTGGCAACTTCCCTTTCGCATCCCAGTTGCGAAAGGACTTGCGACACGAAATCCGCGAAACTCCTTTCGCATCGCAGTTGCGAAAGGACTTGCGACACGAAATCCGTGAAACTCCTTTCGCATCCCAGTTGCGAAAGGACTTGCGACACGAAATTCACGCAACCTCGATTGGTCGTGGGCAGCCCCAGATGTGGCTCCACTTCTCAACAATCTCTCACTTGGAGACACATCGCCATAAACCTTTGTCTTCTTCATCTGGAGTGCACCACATCCCCGTCTTCAAGCCTGAAGACCAACAAAGCTGAACAGAGCTTCAGCTTCTCCCTTGTGACCGTCTTGGTCAGCATATCCGCAGGTTCTCACTTATATGAATCTTCTCCAGAGTAATCGATTCATCTTCCAGTAACGAACGTATGAAGTGATATTTAATGGCAATATGCTTGGTCCTTGAATGAAAGGCTGCATTCTTAGCCAAGTGTATTGCACTCGGACTGTCACTGTACAGCTTGCAATCTGCTTGCTTCTTACCCAACTCTTTCATAAAACCTTGCATCCACACCATCTCCTTGCATGCTTCTTTAGCCACAACATATTCTACTTCTGTCGGACTGATAGATATTATCTTTTGTAACTAAGAGACCCAACTGACTGCAGCACTACCCAGAGTAAAGACATAACCTGTAGTGCTTCTTCTGCTGTCGATATCTCCTGCCAAATCTGAATCCACATAGCCTTGTAACTTGATTTTCGATCCACCATAACACAGCCCTACGTCCTTGGTACCTACCAAGTACCTAAGGATCTACTTCACAGCTTCCCAATGTTCTTTCCCGGGGTTGTTCATGAACCTGTTAATAAATCCCGCTGCTTGAGAAATGTCTGGCCTCGTGCTCACTATAGCATACATGAGACTCCCAATAGTTGACGCGTATGGGATTATAGCTATATAGTCCTGTTTCTCCTGCGTCTTTGCACCTTGCTCCTTAGATAGCTTGAAGTGGTTGGCTAATGGAGTGCTAACCGGCTTAGCACCTCCCATATTGAATCGATCAAGTACCTTGGCTATGTACTATGCCTGTGACAAAACTAATTTCTTATTTTCCCTGTCACGCTTTATCCTCATGCCTAGGATTTGTTTTGCAGCTTCTAAATCCTTCATGACAAATTCTCTAGATAATTGTCTTTTGAGATCTGAGATGTCCTTCATGCTTGAACCGGCTACAAGCATATCATCAACGTACAGAAGAAGGATGATGTAAGACGCATTAAACTTCTTCAAGTAACAACAGTGGTCTGCGTGACATCTCCTAAAACCATTTCCTGACATGAAACTGTCGAACTTCTTATACCACTACCTTGGGGCCTGCTTCAAGCCATATAGACTCTTCTTCAGTCTGCACACCTTGTTATCATTACCTGGTGCCACGTATCCTGTCGGCTGATGCATATATATATATATATATATATATATATATATATATATATATATATATATATATATATATCTCTTGTTCAAGGTCTCTATGAAGAAAGGCTGTCTTAACATCTAGCTATTTTAAATGTAAGTCATCTGAAGCCACTATACTCAAGACCATGCGAATCGTAGACATTTTCACTACCGGTGAAAATATTTCAGTGAAATCGATACCTGCCTTTTGTTAAAACCCTTTCACAACCAATCTGGCCTTGTACCATTTTGAACCATCGTGCTTCTCCTTCAGTCTGTAAACCCACTTGTTATGAAGAGCTTTCTTACCCTTGGGTAGAGTGACTAGCTGCCATGTACGATTAGACTCAAGAGAGTCCATCTCATCATCCATGGCCTGCTCCCACTTAACCCGTATATCTGACTGTAACGCCGCTTCAAAATACTCTGGCTCACCATTATCCGTCAGTAGTAGATAATGTAAGGAGGGTGAGTATCAGACTGTGGGTCTCCTCTCCCGAGTAGACCTCCTCACAACCGGTGTATGCGGCTCTGCCTCATCCTGCAGCCCAGTAACACCCATGTCCGGTAACTCTTCCAAATCTACGAATTCCTTTTTCTCATCCTTATTTTATTGCACACTGTCCTTATGCATCACTTTTTCATTGAAGATTACGTCCTTGCTTCTGATGATTCTCCTGTTTTCTGCATCCCAGAACCTGTAGCCAAAATCATGCTGCCATAGCCTATAAACGTGCACCTCCTGGACTTCGCATCCAGCTTATTTTTGTGCTCTGCATTAATGTGAACATATGAAGTGCATCCGAACACTTTGAGATGTGCAAGGTTCACTTCCTTCCCAGTCTACGCTGCTTCTGGTAGCCCACCATCCAATGGTGCTGAGGGACTTCTTATTGATGAGATATGCGGCAGTATTCACAGCATCTGCCCAAAAGGTCTTGGGCAACCTTGCATGTAACCTCATGCTCCTGGCGCGCTCAAGGATGGTCCTGTTAATGCGCTCAGCCACACCATTCTGCTGTAGTGTCCCTGGAATCGTTTTCTGATGTTTGATTCCATTTGCTGCACAATACTCCTCAAACCTCTTATCACAATACTCTCCCCCATTGTCAGATCTGAGATACTTTACTGTTTTACCTGTCTCATTTTCTACCATAACTTTTCACTTCTTAAATACATCAAATACATTAGATTTATGTTTTAAGAAGTAGACCCACAGTTTTCTACTAGCATTATCAATAAAGGTAACAAAATAACGTGAGCCACCAAGAGATAATACATGTGCTGGTCCCCGCACATCAATGTGTACAAGCTCCAACAGATGCGTCTTTGGAGCGCGTCCCGTCTTCTTGAAGCTTACCCTCTTCTGCTTGCCATACACGCAGTCCTCACAGAATTCCAAGTCAATAGACTTCAACCCTGGTAGCTTCCCTTTCGAAAATAGTACTTTCATCCCCTTCTCACTCATATGTCCCAACCTCTAATGCCATGACTGCCCATTCACTCCAGTTGATGCGACTGCAAATGAACTATACGATCCTGAAGTCACGTACAAAGTACCTTCCTTTTTGCCTCGAGATATCACTAAGGCACCTTTTGTGATCTTCCAAGAATCACTGGTGAATGTTGTCACATAACCGGTATTGGCCAACTGCCCCACAGAGATCAAGTTACGTTTCAAACTCGGTACATGTCTAACATCCTTTAATTTCAAGACTGTTCCGTCTTTTTGATTTACATGAACGTCTCCCTTTCCAACAATACTGCACAACTCATCATCACCCAAGTAGACTCTCCCAAAGTCACCTGACACATAATCACGCAAAACTTCCTTACACGAAGTAGCATGAAATGAAGCACCCGAGTCTATAACCCACGACTCATTCCTCACATCAAGAGATAAGATCAACGCCTCTGTGTCACTCTCCTCAGACAGATTCACTGAATCCTTCCCGCCTTGAGAGCTTCCTTCTTGTTTCTTGAGCGCCCTGCAATCACGTTTCTTGTGCCCCTTCTTACCGCAATGCCAACACTCGTCTTTATCTTTCGGTCCATTAGACTTCTTCCTCGACTTAGAACGCCCGTGTTTATTGTCTCCTTTGTTCAGCGATCTTCCTCTTCCTTCAAAGTTTAGAGCATTCCCTGAATCCCCTGAAACTCCTGATGCCTTCCTTCTAGATTCTTCGCTGAGAATTAGACCCGCCACATCATCAAATTTCAGCTTTGTCGATCCTAAAGAATTACTCACAACAATCACTAAACCATCCCAACTGTCTGGCAAACTAGATAAGATCAATAATGCCCTGACCTCATCCTCAAAAGCAATGCCAACGGATTCTAACTGGCTTGTGACTGTATTGAACTCGTTTATATGTTCAGCCACGCTCCCACCATCTGACACCTTCATGTTGAATAGTTGTTTCATAAGATGAACCTTGTTGGATGCTGAGGGCTTTTCATACATGGTGGTTAGGGCTTCCATTATTTCTTTTGTCGTTTTTACCTTAGATATATTGAAGGTGACGCTCTTAGACAAAGAGAGTCGGATCGTTCCTAAAGCCTTCTTATCCAGTAAAAACCATTCATCATCTGTCATCTTATCTGGTTTCTTCTATTTTCCTCCTAGAGGAATATAGAGGTCCTTCTGATGCAGATAATTCTCCATCTGCATCTTCTAGAAGGCAAAGTTTGAACCATCAAACTTCTCAATTCTAGTTTTTCCATCTTCCGCCATCGCTCCCAATAGAACTAAACCAATAGCTTTGATACCAGTTGTTGCGCAGCACGCCAACAACGCAGTGAGCCTAGATCCAATCTCAGGCCTCACCCACAAACGATAAACAGTAAGAAATATAAACTCAAAAGGAATAAAAGCATTCAAACAAACCACAAGACAAGATATACGTGGAAAAACCCCAAACTAGGGTAAAAAACCACGGATGCAAAATTTCACTATGAAGAGAAATGAAGATTACAAGGCAATATACTAACCTCTCCCTTAGAAGTACAGAGAAAATCCCTTACCCACACCTTAGAATAATTTCCTAATATTCACTTTAACCCTAGAATAAACCTAGGGACCCCAATTTGTAGTTTTGGCAACTTCCCTTTCACATCCCAGTTGCGAAAGGACTTGTGACACGAAATCTACGAAACTCCTTTCGCATCCCAGTTGCGAAAGGACTTGCGACACGAAATCCGCGCAACCTCGACTAGTCGTGGGTGGCCCAAGATGTGGCTCCACTTCTCAACATGAGAAAAGCGGAGGTTAAGGGGCTCTTTGAATCGCTGAATGGTCCCCGGGCAGTACCATAAATTCCAGCTGCAAATAGGATGGGAGTTGGAAGCCACTTCATGGATAAAGCGGGAATCAGTCTCAACTAATATATATATATATATATATATATATATATATATATATATATATATATATATATATATATATATATATATATATATATTAGATAGCCCCACATTACTTCAAAGCTTCAGACCATCTACCATCGCCTGCACTTCCGCTACAGTGTTCGTGACCAATCCGTAGTTATTGTGGAATGCAAAAATCAGGCTGCCTAGATGGTCTCAGCAAATGCCCCCTCCTCCTCCTTACCCTGGGTTTCCCTTCACTAAGCCATCTACATTCAGTTTCATCCATCCCCTAATTGGTATGATCTACCTGATAATATGAGTCATCTCATAAATGATGGGGGTGTAAGATTCCATTCCCAAGGCTTGTAAGATAAGATCTTCCTGGATAGAATTTCTGCCAGAATCAGGTCTCTATTGCTTTCAGTCAGTTGGAGACTTTGAGGATAGTGTAGGAAGCTGAGAATTTGAGGTTTTCAAATCTAGCCGCATTTCTGCCTAGCCAAAGTTCCCAGATAATGAGAGGAGGAGCCAAACCCTGGAGAAGCTTCCATGTAGAAGAACATTTCGATGTCATGCTCCATTGGTGAATTCAGCGTTGAATGGATTGGTGGTGAATTAGCGGGACATTGAAGAGGTACGCGAAGTGAGACCATACCTAGGATGCAACCGAACCATGGTAGAGGAGGTGGTCTAAATCTTCCACATAGTGGGATTGGGGAGGAGATGGCTGATGGTATGTTGGATCAGTGAGGAGGACGGGTTGCTGAGGGCATGGAGGGTGAAAGTTTGCGTCTGGCCACAAAGTTGGGATTGGACCGACGGTGGAAGCTGGATTAACAGGAAATGTGGAATGGGTAGGAGGTGTGACTGGTAGAGAAGGGCTTCGCCTTCGCTGTTGGAGTTGAACATGGTGCCCATGTCTCCCTAGGGAAGCTCCTATATGATGGTGTTGTTGGGGGGAATGCATGTCTGGGTCATTTTTGATGTGCTGGTGTTGCAAAATTGAGGTATTGGGACCACCTCAGTCGCTAACTACTTGATGGATGAGTGTGGTCTGTTGGAGGTTGGGTCTCAGCTCCTTAATAGAGGGAGGGCAATCAACATCCACCCATGCTTAGATTGTTGTAGGTTGTTAAGCAGGGGATAGACGAGCTGGTGTTGGAGACATCCGGAGTAGGGAACAGTAGAGCTTGAAATGTGCTCCTCACAATAGACACATTTAGAGGCCATGCTGATTCTGATTTTCTGGATATCCGAGTCCACTGGGATCGCACTGCGCATCACTTTTCAAAGGAAGATGGCTACCTTGGGTAGAAGCAATTTATTCCAAGCCCAAGAGGTCCATCCCTGCTTAGGGTGGGTGGCCCAAAGTGATTTCCAGGCTAACTTGAGAGTAAATATGCCAGAGGGGGTTAGATTCCAAACAAGATAATCTTTCCTGTTCTTCTGGAAAACTCCACTCTCTCTAATGGATTGGATGACTGAAGCTGGGATAAGGCCTTTTATCTGGGAGAGATTCCAAAAGTCTTTAACCAGAGCATCCCTGCAAAGGTCTTGAGATGGGGTGGATGTAACTCCTATTAGCAGCTCCCTGCCTGTCCAATTATGGGTCCAGAATCTGACATTGCCCTTGCCGATCATCCATCTCAAATTATGAATGGATAAGAGTGGGTTAGGTCTGACATCTTTCCACAGGCTGGAACCCTCGATTATAGCAGGGTTGTTTCTAGTTATGAATTTGAGCATGTATTTAGCCAAGAATAATTTGTCCCATTGGGATTTGCCAACTAGAAGTCTCGAGGCCATTTTGCAGCAGAAGGCCTACATGACATCAGATATCCATCTTACTCCTAGCCCTCCCTCTGAAACGGAGTAACAGATTTCAGCCCATTTGACCCAGTGTCGTTTATTGCCCTCCTTTGAGTTTCCCTAAAAGAAGCATGCAAGCGTTTTCTCTATCTGACGACAGGCTTTTTTCGAGATGTTGATGGCTGATAGAAGATTCATGGGAATGATGGCAAGGATGTGTTTAATTAGCACAAGTTTTGTTGCCTGGTTAAGAAGCTTACCCTTCCACCCAACAATTTTGTGCTCAATCTTGTGAATGAGGGGGAGCAGATGCAAGTACTGGATTCTTTCTTTGATAAATGGGGTGTCGAGGTATATGAGAGGGAACATTATTTGCTAGAAACCAGAGATAAGGTTGATCTGTCTTGCCCTGGATGATGATGCTTTCTTTGGGAGGAGGAAGCAACTCTTGGATGAGTTGACTTTCTAACCCGATCCCCTTTTCTAGGATTGGATGAAGTTGAGTAAGGAGTGAATTGAGGAGATCCTCTCATTCAAAAAAAATGATAGCATCGTCAACAAATAAGAGGAGAGATATAATGGGGTAGGTCCTAGGGAGTTTATAGGGTTGACTTATCTCGGAAAGAAAGCCGATTCAGTCCTTTTCATGTAGAGTGGGTCGCAGACACTTTCATGTCCAAGATGGATTAGAGAATGCCCGGTCAGTGGCAGAAGTCATGAAGACCATCAGAAGCTTAAAATAGGCATATCTCGCAAACCTGAATGAGTTACTCAACATGCCATATATGATTTTTGGGTAGGACGAGCTGTTTTAGCCAACCAACCCTGCCATGCTGGGTTTCCTACACCAAATTTGCGAGATTCCATCATATTGCAGCCGAATTCTATGTTTAATTATGTTTTTACTATACATAGTAAGTTTTAGTTTGATTATAACTCTTCATTCATTGAGCTTTAGGAGTTGTGCCCTACATGAAAAGTGTTTAGAAAAATTAGGAGAATAATGTGGTTAAACTACATGGGATACTTACTATAAATAAAAAATTTACTATTTATAGTAAGTTACAATTTTTAGAGAGTTTTAGTTATAGTTTAATTCCTAAACTTATTCCAAGTCTTGGTATCCCTATTTAAAGTGGTGTAGACTCATTTATTTCATCTATCAATCAATCAACAAGTTTCTTTCATATATTTTAAAATTATTTCTATTTCTTTTCCTCGTGGATTTGAAAAGTCTCTGTGAGGAGTCTAGAGAAGCTCCATGGATTCAGAGTAGTTATCCTTGAGGAAGACGGTGATCGACCTCATCACGTTCATCCCTGTGTCACCTTTGTTGAGGACCTCTACCACTATAACGAAGATTGCTGGGCAGAGAGGGTCTCCTTGGCAAAGACCCCTGGAAGATTTGAAGAAACTAAGTGATTTTCCATTGATGATTAAGGAGAATCAACAGTCTTCCCAGCATTGTTGCGCCAAACAGATCCAGATCGGGTCAAAACCAAAATGGAGGACCTAGCGAATAAATCTCCATTCCATGCGGTCGTAAGCCTTCTCCATATCCATCCTGATGATGATGTTAACCCCGTGAGATTTTCTATCGATGTCGAAGGTCATTTTAAAAGCTATAGATATAGTTTCAGCTATAAATTTGTCTTTGACGAATGCACTTTGTTCTTCTAAGATGATAGAGGGTAGGATCTTGGACAACTAGAAGCTATGATTTTAGAGAGGATCTTCTTAATGCAGTTGTATAACTTGATGGGCCTGAAGTCCACAAAGATTACGACATTCGTTGAACACCAGTTGAGCGTTGGACTACAGAGGTTGTAAGCTCAGAGTGATGAGTACCCATGGGTTCCATAGCAAGGGGTGGGCCAGGGAGGATTCCGGGGACTAGTCCTAGATGATTCCCATCTCACTCCAAAGGTCTAGGGGTGTCAGAGGTAGCAGTAATCCTTTGATTAGAACCGCCTGCTGGCTAGGGCATAAGCTTCAAATGATTTGATGGGCGGGTAATCTCTTGAACCATTGAGGTTTGTTCAACGAATGTGATAATCGGGAATGATAAGCCATCAACTTTTAGATCTAGAACCAATGAGAGGGTTGCGGCTGGATGGGGGTGATCTTAACTCTGGCGAACATAAGGAAGAGGTTGTGAGGGATATTTGATCAATCTCTACCACTGATCCACATGTGTACTCGTTATCTATTCGATCGTTTGTCTGCACCACTCGTGGAGGGGGATCCCCCAGATGCGAAACCAAGTGCTTCTGTTCGTGGAAACTGCCGATGGTCCCCATGGATGGACCGATGTTCACATCCCAAGTATAGGGTTGCGATGTAGTAATAATCTCAGTAAGACCAAGGTTGAATCCACGATGATTGAACCTTGTATATAATCTGAAAATTTAAATAACCAGAACTAGAACTAGAATAAGATGCAATCTAAATCAGAAAAATTAAAGAGAATAATAGTGAATTACTTCAACTAAGACTTGTAAAATTCAAAGGTGGGAAACTAGGGATTCCAAGGATCCACTTGTAGAGATCAGGAAGATCTATGCTTGATTCATGAACACAACTGGATTAAGAGTCCCATCTTCATTTAGTTGGAAGATATATTATTAAAAACCAAATCTGAACATCCTTTGATCCAATTTTCAATAAATGAGGTATGAGAATTAGAATTGATTCCATCACAAAACCATGCCCATGAGATAAAGCAAACAACAGAATTTAACCAATCCATAACCAATCTGAGAGAGTTATGAACGTTAGGAAGGGTTCAATCATCCAACCATGCCCATGAGACGATGGTGAACAACAGGGCTTCTTAACTTCATAATTACAATAATGAAAAGAACATGCTCAAAGCAATCGCAGATCCATTGTAATTTAAGTCAGAACAAACCATTAAAAACTAAAGGCATTCCTTATAATCAAACTAGAAGCAAAATCAGTTCAACTTAAACCTGAATCAAAGGTATAAAGAAAATTCTCTCATCTCACTACTAGCTTCACCTCTTAGCCCTAGCTAAGAGGTTTAACTTATCATCGACATGATAAAGCTAAAGTCTTAGGAAAATATTAAAGAAGTAAACCAAGGAAGGAAGAGAAAGGAGAAGAAAAACTCTTGTGTCGTCTCCACGATCTATCTCTCTCACTCTTCTTTTCCACGTCTCCTTCACACGTCCCCGAAGCTGTCCATGCTTGGATATGGCTGGATCTTGTATCCTTGGTCAGAATCGAGTGATGGACCCTATAAACGGTTCGGATTACTCCCATTCGCAGCAATGGTGGCCCACCTGGATCGCCAGTTCCGTTCGCAAAAGAGAGTTCGCGCAACTTCTTCTTACGTTGATGATTGGTGCGGCCCATGATCGAAGCCGGACAGGAAATTCATTCCGTCCATTGGAATCCTCTCGAAAAACCAGTCGAAAATGACGTGGTATGGCTTGAATTCAGTATGGCCCATCAGGATTTCTACTCTACTGTCCATCCTGCGTTTGGACTGTTGAAATCTGATCCTTGCTGTCATCTAGAATTCCGTCACCTAGGCTTGGATGAGAGGGACCATGGAATTTTAATGGACGGTCTGGATCAGACCGTTAAGGCAAGGTGGCGGCCCACAAGAACCCAACCACAAGCTCTGTTCGCAGGTTTGCGTTGCGAGTGGAAAGAAGAAGAGAATTTAAAAAGAACTCGGTCAGCGGTCTGTTGACCGGTCTGGCTTGTCTGGTGAACAGCATGTGTGCATGCACTGCATATACGCACATCCCCGGGTGGGGTCCACTGTGATGTTTATGAGAAATCCGTTCCGTCCATCCCTTTCCTCATTTAATTTAAAGGGTTGAGAACAAAATTGAAGCATATCCAGAGGTCAGGTGGGCCTCAAATCGGTGATATGTGGGCTGATCTGTCCGTTGGGCCACTTCCAGAGGGATCCAATGACTGAATTTCAACGTGTACAGTTAATTTATGGTCCTCAGGCTAGATATAAAGTTTCGAGCCAAAAAATGGTAGGAACCTTGTAATCTTGTATTCTGGATGATTTTCAAGCATCTTTAGCGTGAATTGCTTGATTTTCTCGGATCTCTGGCGTGTAAATTCTTCGATCTTGGTTTCCTATGATCCGTCCTATGCCTTGGTGATTTTTGAGTGTTAAATCCATGCTTTTATTACCCTTTTTCAGTCCAGGCTCCTAAATTCACCCTACAGCACAAACATGATTAAAATAGGGCGTTAAACAGTATCATGTTTGTAAAATCATGTAATACCTGGGGTCTAATATGCAATATTTGACCCTCAACAACCGAGGAGAGGCCCATAGCCTGGTGGACCATTCATTATTGGGGTAGACCTTTAATTTGGACTATCTATTAGGTGTGGCTCACCTTGATGTAGGTCATCCATCATGTGGGTATGCCTTTAATGTCTCATCATGAGCTTACCTTTGATGTGGATTATCCATCATGGGGACCCACCTTCCAAGTGGGACGTCCATCATGCGGACTTGCTTTGGATGTGGACCATTCATTATTAGGGGCAAACCTTTGATGTGGACCATCCATTATGGGGGGCCCATCTCAATGTCGGTCCTCTAACATGTGGGGCCCACCATATTAATGGTCTATCACGTGGGGTCCACCTTCAATGTCCATCACATGGATCCCACCTTTGACGTGGATAGTCCATCATGTCAGCCACCTTTGATGTGGACTCTACGTAGTATGTAGAGATGAGCAAGAGAGAGGAGAGAGAAAGTTAAAGATAAAGAAAAAAGAAAAAGGGAAGGAAAAAAAAGATTATTTACTATCACAAGCAAAAGAATCATACCTATGAAAAAAAAACCTAGGAATATAGCTTATTTGCTGTCATGAGTAAAAAAGAGGTACCTATGAGGGTGTATTAAAACAAGCACTAAGGGCCCATTTGGCCGGGTGGATTAGAAGGGATTGAATGGTATTAAGGTGGATGGCATAGATTTCTAGGTAATGATGGTGTTGTCAGTGGATTGTCTTGAGATCCATGGGATTGCTATATCCCTGGATAGCTATATCCAGTCTGTTTGGCACACCCAGCCAATCCCAGGATTAAACCTTCTCATCCCTTCCAATCCCTGGAACCAAACACGTTCCAGGCAAATTTTAACGGATTAGGGTGGATTGGATGGGATTTAAAGATAATGACGGTGTTGTCAGTGGGTTGTCTTAAGATCCATGGGATTGGGATCAGATCACCGACTCTATTTGGCACGCTTGGCCAATACCGGGATTTAACTTCCAATCCCTTCCAATACCATCCAGTCCCTTTCAATCCGACCGGCCAAATGGGCCCTAAGTGTTTTGTTAAGAAGTGGAGCCACATGCGCGGATTTCGTGTCGCAAGTCCTTTCGCAATTGGGATGTGGAAAGGGAAGTTGTCAAAACTATAAATTGGGGTCCCTAGGGCTATTCTAGGGTTAAGGTGAATATTGAAAAATATTTCTAAGGTGTGGGTAAATAATTTTCTCTGTACTTCCAAGGTAGAGGTTAGTATATTGCCTTGTAATCTTCGTTCTTCATAACGGAAGTTTGCATCTATAATTTTTTACCCTAGATTGGGGTTTTTCCACGTATATCTTGTCTCGTGGTTTGTTTTGGATTGCTTTGATCTGTTTCTAGTTTATATTTCTTCCTGTTTATCGTTTGTGGGTGAAGCCTGAGATTGGATCTAGGTTCACTGCGTTGTTGGTATGCTGCGCAACAATTGGTATCAGAGCTACTGGTTTAGTTCTATTGGGAGCGATGACAGAAGATGGGAAAACTATAATTGAGAAGTTTGATGGTTCAAACTTTGTCTTCTGGAAGATGCAGATGGAAGATTATCTGTATCAGAAGGACCTCTATATTCCTCTAGGAGGAAAAGAGAAGAAACCAGAAAAAATGACAGATGATGAATGGTTTTTACTGGATAGGAAGGCTTTAGGAACGATCTGACTCTCTTTGTCTAAGAGCGTCGCCTTCAATATATCTAAGGTAAAAACGACAAAAGAATTAATGGAAGCCCTAGCCACCATGTATGAAAAACCCTCAGCATCTAACAAGGTTCATCTTATGAAACAGCTATTCAACATGAAGATGTCAGATGGTGGGAGCGTGGCTGAACATCTAAACGAGTTCAATACAGTTACGAACCAGTTGGAATCCGTTGGCATTGTTTTTTAGGATGAGGTCAGAGCATTATTGATCTTATCCAATTTGCTAGACAGATGGGATGGTTTGGTGATTGCTGTGAGCAATTCTTCAGGGTCAACAAAGCTGAAATTTGATGATGTAGTCGGTCTAATTCTCAGTGAAGAATCTAGAAGAAAGGCATCAGGAGTTTCAGGGGATTAAGGAAATGCTCTAAACATTGAAGGAAGAGGAAGATCGCTGAACAAAAGAGACAATAAACACGGGCGTTCTAAGTCGAGGAAGAAGTCCAAGGGACCGAAAGACAAAGATGGGTGTTGGCATTGCGGCAAAAAGGGGCACATGAAACGTGATTACAGGGTGCTTAAGAAACAGGAAGGAAGCTCTCATGGTGGGAAAGATTCAGTGAATCTATCTGAGGAGAGTGACACGGATGCGTTGATCTTGTCTCTTGATGCGAGGAATGAGTCTTGGGTTATAGACTCGGGTGCTTCGTTTCATGCTACTTCATGTAAGGAAGTTCTGCGTAACTATGTATTAGGTGACTTCGGGAGAGTCTACCTGGGTGATGATGAGCCATACAGTATTGTTGGAAAGGGAGACGTTCATATAATTCAGAAAGACGAAACAACATTGAAATTGAAGGATGTCAGACATGTACCGAGTTTGAGAAGAAATCTGATCTTAGTAGAGCAGTTGGCCGATACCAGTTATGTGACAACATTCACCAGTGATTTCTGGAAGATCACAAAAGGTGCCTTGGTGATATCTCGAGGCAAGAAAGAAGGTACTTTGTACGTGACTTCAGGATCGTATAGTTCACTCGCAGTCGCATCAACTGGAGTGAATGGGCAATTATGGCATCAGAGGTTGGGACATATGAGTGAGGAAGGGATGAAAGTGTTATTGTCAAAAGGGAAACTACCATGGCTGAAGTCTATTGGAATTCTGCGAAGACTGCGTGTATGACAAGCAGAAGAAGGTAAGTTTCAAGAAGACGGGACGCGCTCCAAAGACGCATCTGTTGGAGCTTGTATACACTAATGTGTGGGGACCGGCACAAGTATCATCTCTTGGTGGCCCATGTTATTTTATTTCCTTTATTGATGATGCTAGTAGAAAACTGTGGATTTATTTCTTAAAGTATAAATCTGATGTATTTGATGTATTTAAGAAGTGAAAAGTTATGGTAGAAAATGAGACAAGTAAAATAATAAAATGTCTCAGATCTGATAATGGTGGAGAGTATTGTGACAAGAGGTTTGAGGAGTATTGTGCAGCAAGTGGAATCAAACATCAAAAAATGATTCCAGGTACACCACAGCAGAATGGTGTGGCTGAGCGCATTAACAGGACCATCTTTGAGAGCACCAGGAGCATGAGGTTACATGCAGGGTTGCACAAAACATTTTGGGCAGATGCCGTGAATACCGCCGCATATCTCATCAATAGAAGTCCCTCAGCACCATTGGATGGTGGGATACCAGAAGAAGTGTGGACTGGGAAAGAAGTGAACCTTGCACATCTCAGAGTGTTCGATTGCACTTCATATGTTCACATTGATGTAGAGCATATAAACAAGCTGGATGCGAAGTCCAGGAGGTGCACGTTTATACGCTACGGGCAGCATGATTTTGACTACAGGTTTTAGGATACAGAAAATAAAAAAATCATCAGAAGAAAGGACGTAGTCTTCAATAAAAAAGTGATGCATAAGAACGGTGTGCAGGAAAATAAGGCCGAAGAAAAGGAATTCGTAGAGTTGGAAGAGTTACCAGACACGGGTGTTATAACCTCACAGGATGATCATCCATCGGAGTATTATGAGGCAGAGCCACATACACCGGTTGTGAGGAGGTCTACTCCGGAGAGAAGACCCACGGTTTGATATTCACCCTTCTTATATTATCTACTGCTGACAGATAATGGTGAGCCAAAGTGTTTTGATGAGGCATTACAGTCAGATACACGGGTTAAGTGGGAGCAAGCCATGGATGAGGAGATGGACTCTCTTGAGTCTAATCGTACATGGGAGCTAGTCACTCTACCTAAGGGTAAGAAAGCTCTTCATAACAAGTGGGTTTACAGATTGAAGAAGGAGCACGATGGTTCGAAACGGTACAAGGTTAGACTGGTTGTGAAAGGGTTTCAACAAATGGCAGGTATCGATTTCACTGAAATATTTTCACCTGTGGTGAAAATGTCTACGATTCGCATGGTCTTGAGTATAGTGGCTACAGAGGACTTACATCTAGAGCAGCTAGATGTTAAGACAATCTTTCTTCATGGGGACCTTGAAGAAGAGATATATATGCATCGGCCGATAGGATATGTGGCACCAAGAAAGGAGAACAAGGTGTGCAGACTGAAGAAGAGTTTATATGGCCTGAAGCAGGCCCCGAGGCAATGGTACAAGAAGTTTGACAGTTTCATGTCGAGAAACGACTTTATGAGATGTCATGAAGACCACTATTGTTACTTGAAGAAGTTTGATACGTCATACATTATTATTCTTCTGTACGTCGATGATATGCTTGTGGCCGGTTCAAGCATAAAGGACATCTCAGATCTCAAAAGACAACTGTCTAGAGAATTTTTCAGGAAGGATTTAGGAGCTGCAAAACAAATCCTAGATATGAAGATAAAGCGTGACAGGGAAAACAAGAAACTAATTTTGTCATAGGCAGAGTACATAGCCAAGGTACTTGACCGATTCGATATAGGAGGTGATAAGCCAGTTAACACTCCATTAGCCAACCACTTCAAGCTATCTAAGGAGCAAGGGGCAAAGACGCAGGAGGAACGAGACTACATGGCTAAAGTCCCATACGCGTCAGCTATTGGGAGTCTCATGTATGCTATGGTGAGCACGAGGCCAGACATTGCTCAAGTAGTGGGAGTTGTTAGCAGGTTCATGAACAACCCTGGAAAGGAACGTTGGAAAGCTATGAAGTGGATCCTTAGATATTTGGTAGGTAATAAGGATGTAGGACTGTGCTATGGTGGATTGGAAATCAAGCTACAAGGCTACGTGGATTCAGATTTGGCAGGAAATATTGACAGCAGAATAAACACTACATGTTATGTCTTTACTCTGGGTAGTACTGCAGTCAGTTGGGTCTCTCAGTTACAGAAGATAGTATCTACCAGTACGAGAGAAGCAAAATATGTTGCAGCTACAGAAGCATGCAAGGAGATGGTGTGGATGCAAGGTTTCATGGAAGAGTTGGGTAAGAAGCAAGCAGATTGTAAACTGTACAGTGACAGTCAAAGTGCAATACACTTGGCCAAGAATTCAGCCTTTCATTCAAGGACCAAGCATATTTCCATCAGATATCACTTCATACGTTCGTTACTGGAAGATGGATCGATTGCTCTGGAGAAGATTCAAACAAGTGAGAATCCTGCGGATATGTTGATCAAGGCGGTCACACGAGAGAAGCTGAAGCTTTGTTCAGCTTTGATTAGTCTTCAGGCCTGAAGACGGGGAGGTGGTGCACTCCGGATGAAGAAGACAAAGGTTTATGGCGATGTATCTCCAAGTGGGAGATTGTTGAGGAGTGGAGCCACATACGCGGATTTCGTGTCACAAGTCCTTTCACAACTGGGATGCGGAAAGGAGTTTCGTGGATTTCGTGTCGCAAGTCCTTTCGCAACTGGGATGCGGAAAGGGAAGTTGCCAAAAATACAAATTGGGGTTCCTAGGGCTATTTTAGGGTTAAGGTGAATATTATGAAATATTTCTAAGGTGTGGACAAGGGATTTTCTCAGTACTTCCAAGGGAGAGGTTAGTATATTGCCTTGTAATCTTCGTCCTTCATAGTGGAAGTTTACATCTGTGGTTTTTTACCCTAGATTGGGGTTTTTTCACCTATATCTTGTCTTGTGGTTTGTTTTAGATTGCTTTGATCTGTTTCTAGTTTATATTTCTTACTTTTTATCGTTTGTGGGTGAGGCCTTAGATTGGATCTAGGTTCACTGCGTTGTTGGCGTGTTGCGCAACATGTTTTTGTTTCTTTCTGGCAAACAAATGGGCTAGGTGGTCCTATTCGATCTCATTTCCACCCACTTTGGCAAGAGCCTTAAAGCTTTTTGATGGACTGAGCCCTGTCCTTTGGGCTTGATAACTAGATGGTGGAACTTTCATCAGATCTACTCCGTCCATATTGTATGCTTTTTTTTTTTTTCTTGGTTAGGTTGTTAGTACACCCACTGTCAGTTCACACTTCAGTCTGTTTCCCACCCCCTCTAGGGAATCAATACTAAGACCTCGGTGTTGAAACAGGTATCTTTCACTTAGTCTACCAATTGATCTATGGATCTGGGCTACCAATTGAGCTATGTTTTAGGTATAATTTAATTTTTTAAGTGATCCACTTGAATGTTGATTCAACCTGATATTTGGGATCAAAGCCAACGAAAGGTAACAGGCATTTGCGGAATCTTGTGCACCTGAGCGCTACAAACAATTCGCGTCTTAACTAGGCGTATGGGTTACAGGCATTCGCGGCGAGAACGGATTGGCTACTCCCGCCGCCGCCAGCTCCATGGCTGATGGTCGATTCTCTGTGGGCCTCACCATGATATATTTATTTCATCTAATCCGTTTATCCATTTTTACAGATTATTTTAGGGTTTTTTTACAAAAAATGTGAGGGATATAAATCTCAGGTGGACCACACCACAGGAAAACAATAGTGATGGGATATCCTCCTTTAAGGCCCACTGTACTGTTTATTTGACATCCAATCCATTTGATTAGGTCATACAGACCCAGATGAAGGGAAGAAAAAAAAAAAAAAAAAAAAAAAAAAAAAAAAAGCAGCTTGATCAAAAACTTTTTTGGCCCCCAAAAAGTTTTTAATAATCAAGTTCATTCAACACTGTTTCCTGTAATGTGGTCCACTTGAGAATGGTATATACCTTTTTTTTTAGTCTCATAACATAAATTTATCTATAAAAATAGATGGACGGCATAGATGAAATACATACATCATGTTGGGCCCACAGAGCAATGACCATCAGCCATTGGCTGGTGGTAGGGGAGTAGCCAATACGTTTCAATTCGCGGCCACAAAAGCGACGCCTCAATCACTCGATGACGTAGCATTGCTTACATCAGCAGATTCGGTGCAACTGTCGCTGCGTACGCGGTTTTGGTGGTTACTACTCCGGTACTGAACTCGGTGCTTGAAAAGCTCTATAAGCACCACCATCATAGTATTTTATCCACGCCGCCCATCCACATATTCAGCTAATTTTAAGACATGAGGTCAAAAATGAGGTAGATTCAAATCTCATATTAACTAAGCCAGGAAACAGTGATGATTTTACAATCATAGATAAAAACTTCTTAGGGCCTACTGTAATGTTTATTTTCCAACGGACCTTTCGATCAATTCACAAAATTACGGATGAAGGGAAAGTGTAGACATCATCTTAATCTAAAACTTTTGTAGAATCTAAGAATATTTTAACAGTGATAATTTAATCACCACTTTAACTGTGGTGTGGTCCATATGAGATTTAGATCCTATTTATGTTTGGGATCATGCCCTAAAATGAGCTGAATAAATAAATGAATGGCACGGATGAAATATATACATCATGATTGGGCCCACATAGCACCCACCAGTCTTGGAAAGACCAGCGGTGGAAAGTGGTGAAGGAATGGATGAACGGGAATTTTAAGGTAGAAATGATATATGGTATCTTATGAGTGGCGCAGATCCTTTACCCATGATGCTCCCATATGACACATGGTACTGTCTTCACTCCGGAATTGCCTCAGCACTTCCCCCCGCATAAAAATCTTGTCAAACAAAGTATCAGTGACTACACTTTTAATACATTGACCATCTAATAATATATGTGGGACCATTAGCATGAAATACGGTATTCTCCATCTGAACCTAAGAACTGTATGCTCCAGTCTTCAGTTCTAATAAGTAGGGCCCATGGTTTGCCAATTCAGACCATTGATATGTTGAATCCTGTGATGGATGGAACCCTTCATCAAAATTTCCTACATTGGAATACCATGGCTTTCCAATCTCTTCTTGGGCTTGTCCTATCAAGAAAATTTAATTAGTCATGGTCCACCTAAGATAGCAAGGAAGAAGCCAATGGTTTGGATGACCAAGCCATGGGTGCCACTTCCAATTTCAGCTTTAGACAACTCTTCGTTTCGCTTGTTGATAAACCCACGGGTCTACCTCCCGAACCTATTTTTGAGTGGTGGAAATCCCAAAAGTTTCGACCTGCCAACCACAATGCTGGGCTGATAGAATCTTTATTGGCTTCTTTATTTCGAAATATTTTAACTATAAATGAATCTCCAACTGTTCTACATCACCCATGTAGATAAATAGGTCAGGCTTGAGCACTCGCCCAGTGACTGGACCCAGCCCTACACCAATCTCAAAATAAATAGATAGGCACTTAATGCATGAATGGTTTTATATATGTTTGTATTAATTGCACATACTTTTGCCTTATATCCCATCTTCTAAACCTGAGTTTGATTTTGCCATATCAGGTTAAGTCGGGATCTAAAAAAACCTAATCATAATTAAATTGGTCAGGCTAACTTAGGCTGGGGGTTGTTGCATTTTAATGGGGTAAGGATGAGCCATGGAAAAATGGTCTTTGCCGAAATTTTTGGCCAATTCAGACTCAAGCCGATGCTAATGAACCCATTTTCACTTGGCCACACATAACTAAACCAATGGTAGATATGCTACCCTAACCAACCCAAAAGAAAAGCAGAATAGGACATTCCTTGGCCCCACAACAATCCAAGATCAATCCGTCCATCTTACTCTATCATCAACGAACGGTTGGATCAAAATGGAACATGTTCCATTTGATCATGACACATGAGACACAGTAGGTTTGATGCCGGAATGTTCCGCCTACCCCACTTGCACCCTTCAAAGCTAGACTGTAAGAAATGCAAGAACCACCGAAAGCCAAGCAATCAAAAGATTTCATTCAGAAGTGGGGCCCATGAAAATCCTTATATAAGTGGACGGCCAAGCTTCGAGTCTTGTGTACCAAAACAAACCTCTTACATAAGTTTCCTCATTAGCTTTTCTCTCTATCTATTGAAATGGCACCCCAGGACCTTGCCAAGATAGGGAGGGAAGCATTTGATCTGCTTGAAGGGTATTTCCCGGCAAAAAGAAGGCCCCCTCCTCAAGTTCAACCGCACGGTCAGATCCAGCCCCGTCTTTACACTGGGCCCCAGGCACCACCCATACAACCGCACGGTCAGATCCAGCCCCGTCTTTACACTAGGCCCCAGGCACCCACCATACAATACAACGTGCACACCTACCAGGTGCAAGCTTATTATGCTGTGGAAATGCCTACCCTGGAAGTAGTTCACAAGGAATTTTAATTCCCACGGCTAATATGGAATGAAGACTCTTATTAGGTAGAGTCCTTTTCTAGTACAAATGCTCTATGTAGGCACTAGTTTGTGGATATCAGTCCTTATGGTTGTATGCTCTCATGTAAGCATCAGTACTGAAAGATATTACCAGTCTCCTATGTAACCTACCTCCCTCTCTCTCTCTCTCTCTCTCTCTCTCTCTGGACACAGGCTGTAGTGAAGAGGGCTAGACTCAAAAATTGGTACTGGTCTTCCTCACATGTGCCAATGGTGTACTGCTATCTAGACCATCCAAATTGGGGTCCCATTGTGGATGGAGCATATCTCTAAAATGGAACTGACCAAGCAATACTAAATATTATCCAATTAACAGTTATCAATGGATGGTTGAAAATAATAGTGAGTACTCCAAAATTGCCTTGTAACTACGCATATGGCTTGGTAAGTGCTTAGATGCCTTATTGATTTGAATTGCAATAATTACTATAATAAAGAGGAAATAACAAATTTGTGATTTCTTTCCTTGACATTCATGTGATGGGTCTGGACCCCAAATTGTATTTTAGTTACCAAAATCCATGGTAAGGCCCAACATATGAACCCTTTAGATTATTTCCAATGAGTTTCAGTTCTATATGGACATTGAGTATTTGATAACTAGTTTGGATATTAGCGTCTTCTTCTTAAAAAAGGAGAGAGAGAGAGAGATTCGCATTTGAAAAGGATGATACTTGGCTCTTTCGGAAAAAGAAAATAAATAAATAAATAAATAAATAAATAAGGTTCTTTCATGTGAATTATTGGATGACTAGGAACTTGGAAGGTCCAGAAAGATAATGATAGAGATGGACCCATCCAACCTGTGTATTCATAGGCCAGACATGTGGGCTCCATGATGGATGGTGCATAACCCAATCTTCCTTGTCCAATTACTAGTTACCAAACTGATACCGAAAAGGGGAAACAGTCAGTTGATGGAACACTATCAGCTGAAATAAGATGGTTAAGATCGCCTGCTTAGTGTGATTGACATAGGCGGGCCCATTATTTTGACGGACTAGAATCTTTGTCATCTTCACCATGTGATCCTTGTGCTTGCCATTGCTTACTACACGCATTATATATATATATATATATATATATATATATATATATATATATATATATATATATATATATATATATATATATATATTATTGCGCAACACCTCAACAACGCAATGAACCGAGATTCAATCTTAGATCTCACCCACAAACGATAAACAAGAAGAAATATAGACTAGAAGAAGAATCAAAGCATTCCAAACAAACCACAAGATAAGATATACGTGGAAAAACCTCAACAAGGGTAAAAAACCACGGATGCAAACTTCCACTATGAAGAAAAACGAAGATTACAAGACAATATATTAACCTCTCCCTTAGAAGCACATAGAAAACCCTTTGCCCATACCTTGGAATTATTTTTCATTACCCTACAAAACCCCTAAGGACTCCTATTTATAGTTTAGGCAACTTCCCTTTCGCACCCTTGCAAAAGGCGACTCAAAAATCCACAGTTCGCATCAAATTCGGAAATGAATCTGTGTAACCATGACCAGTCGAGCGGACCCCACGAAAGGTCGAGCATGGGCCACGACCGGTCGAGCACCTCGGAACCAAAAAACTGATGCTCGCTAGAGTTTGAGTCGAGTCAGTCCACGACCGGTCGAGCAGGGCCCACGACCGATCGTGCGGCCCCCAGATGTGGCTTCACATCTCAACAATCTCCTACTTGGAAACACATCACCATAAACCTTCGTCTTCTACATCCGGAGTACATCATCTCTCCGTCTTTAAGCCTGAAAATCAATCAAAGTTGAACAGAGCTTCAACTTCTCTCGTGTGACCGTCTTGGTCAACATATCCACAAAATTCTCACTTGTATGAATCTTCTCCAAAGCAATCGATCCATCTTCCAGTAATGAACGTATGAAGTGATATATGATGACAATATGTTTAGTCTTTGAATGAAAGGCTCAATTCTCAGCCAAGTATATTGCACTCTGACCGTCACTGTACATCTTGCAATCTGTTTGCTTCTTACCCGACTCTTCCATGAAACCTTACATCCATACCATTTTCTTGCATGCTTCTGTAGCCGCAACATATTCTGCTTCCATCGTACTGATAGATACTATCTTCTGTAACTGAGAGACTCAACTGACTACAACACTACCTAGAGTAAAAACATAACCTGTAGTGCTTCTTTTGTTATAACCTGTAGTGCTTCTTTTGTTGTCGATATCTCCTGCAAATTTGAATCTACGTAGCCTTGTAGCTTGATTTTTTATCCTCCAAAACACAGCCCTATATCCACAGTACCTACCAGGTATCTGAGGATCCACTTCACAGCTTCCCAATGTTCCTTCCCCGGTTGTTCATGAACCTGCTAACAACTCTCACTGCTTGAGTAATGTCTAACCTCGTGCTCACCATAACATACATGGGACTCTTAATAGCTGACGCGTATGGGACTTCAGCCATGTAGTCTTGTTCCTCCTGCGTCTTTGCACCTTGCTCCTTAGATAGCTTGAAGTTGTTCGCTAATGGAGTGTTAACCGGCTTAACACTTCCCATATTGAATCGATCAAGTACCTTATCTATGTACTCTGCCTATGACAAAACCAGTTTCTTGTTTTCCCTGTCACGCTTTATCCTTATGTCTGGGATTTGTTTTGCAGCTCCTAAATCTTTCATGGAAAATTCTCTAGACAGTTGTCTTTTGAGATCTGAGATGTCATTCATGCTTGAACCAGCCACAAGCATGTCATCAATGTATAGAAGAAGGATGATATATGACCTATCAAACTTCGTCAAATAGCAACAGTGGTTAGCATGACATCTCCTATAACCGTTTCCCGTCATGAAACTGTCAAAATTCTTGTACCACTACCTCGGAGCCTGCTTCAGGCCATATAGACTCTTCTTCAGTCTGCACACCTTGTTATCCTTTTCTGGTGCCACATATCCTGTCGGCTGATGCATATATCTCTTCTTCAAGGTCCCCATGAAGAAAGGCTGACTTAACATCTAGCTGCTCTAGATGTAAGTCCTCTGTAGCCACTATACTTAAAATCATGCGAATCATAGACATTTTCACCATAGGTGAACATATTTCAGTGAAATCAATACCTGCCTTTTGTTGAAACCTTTTCATAACCAATCTAGCCTTGTACCGTTTCGAACCATCGTGCTCTTCCTTTAGTCTGTAAACCCACTTGTTATGAAGAGCTTTCTTACCTTTGGGTAGAGTGACTAGCTCCCATATACGATTAGACTCAAGAGAGTCCATCTCATCATCCATGGCCTGCTCCCACTTAACACGTGTATCTAACTGTAATGCCTCTTCAAAACACTCTGGTTCACCATTATCTGTAGCAGTAGATAATGTAAGAAGGGTGAGTATCGGACCGTGGGTCTCCACTCTCGAGTAGACCTCCTCATAACCGGTGTATGCGACTCTGCTTCATAATGCTCCTGTGCATGATCATCCTGTGACGCTGTAACACCCGTGTTAGGTAACTCTTCCAACTCTACGAATTCTTTTTTCTTGGCCTTATTTTCCTGCACAGTCTTTATGCATCACTTTTTCATTGAAGACTATGTCCTTGTTTTTGATGATTTTCCTGTTTTCTACATCCCAAAACCTGTAGCCAAAATCATGCTGCCCGTAGCATATAAACGCGCACCTCCTGGACTTCGCATCTAACTTGTTTTTGTGCTCTGCATTAATGTGAACATATGAAGTGCAACCGAACACTCTGAGATGTGTAAGGTTCACTTATTTCTCAGTCCACATTTCTTCTGGTAACCCATCATCCAATGGTGCTGAGGGACTTCTATTGATGAGATATGCGGCAGTATTCACAGCATCTGCCCAAAAGGTCTTGGGCAACCCTGCATGTAACCTCATGCTCCTGACGCCCTCAAGGATGGTCCTGTTAATGCGCTCAGCCATACCATTCTGTTGTGGTGTCATTGGAATCATTTTCTGATGTTTGATTCCATTTGCCGCACAATACAATCCTCAAATCTCTTATCACAGTACTCTCCCCTATTATCAGATCTGAAACATTTTACTATTTTACCTGTCTCATTTTCTACCATAACTCTTTACTTCTTAAATACATCAAATACATCAGATTTATGTTTTAAGAAATAGACCCACAATTTTCTACTAGTATCATCAATAAAGAAAACAAAATAACGTGAGCCACCAAGATATAATACATGTGTCAGTCCCCACACATCAATGTGTACAAGCTCCAACAGATGTGTCTTTGGAGCACGTCTCGTCTTCTTGAAGCTTATCCACTTTTGCTTGTCATACAAGCAGTCCTCGTAGAATTCCAAGTCAATAGACTTCAGCCTTGGTAGCTTCCCTTTTGACAATGACACTTTCATCCCTTTCTCCCTCATATGTCCCAATCTCTGATACCATAACTGCCCATTCACTCCAGTTGATGCGACTGCAAGTGAACTATACGATCCTGAAGTTACGTACAAGGTACCTTCCTTCTTGCCTCGAGATATCACCAAGGCACCTTTTATGACCTTTCAGGAATCACTAGTGAAGGTTGTCACATAACCGGTATCGGCCAATTACCCCACTAAGATCAAGTTACGTTTCAAACTCGGTACATGTCTAACATTCTTCAATTTCAAAGTCGTTCCATCTTTCTGATTTACATGAACGTCTCCCTTTCCAACAATATTTCATGGCTCATCATCACTCAGGTACTCTCCCAAAGTCACTTGATACATAATCATGCAGAACTTCCTTACATGAAGTGGCATGAAACGAAGCACCCGAGTCTATAACCCAAGACTTATTCCTCACATCAAGAGACAAGATCAACGCCTCTGTGTCACTCTCCTTAGATGGATTAACTAAATCCTTCCCGCCTTGAGAGCTTCCTTCTTGTTTCATAAGCGCTCTGCAATCGCATTTCATGTGCCCCTTCTTGTTGCAATGCCAACACCTGCCTTTGTCTTTTGGTCCCTTGGACTTCTTCATCGACTTAGAACGTCGGTGTTTATTGCCTCCTTTGTTCAGCGATCTTTCTCTTCCTTCAACGTTTAGAGCATTCCCTGAATCCCCTGAAACTCCTGATGCCTTTCTTCTAGATTCTTCGCTGAGAATTAGACCGGCCACATCATCAAATTTCAGCTTTGTTGACCCTGAAGAATTGCTCACAGCAATCACCAAACCATCCAAACTATCTGGCAAACTGAACAAGATCAATAATGCCTTAACCTCATCCTAAAAAACAATGCCAACAGTTTCCAATTGGCTAGTGACTGTATTGAACTTGTTTAGATGTTCAGCTACACTCCCACCATCTGACATCTTCATGTTGAATAGCTGTTTCATAAGATGAACCTTGTTAGACGCTGAGGGTTTTTCATACAAGGTGGCTAGGGCTTCCATTAATTCTTTTGTGGTTTTCATCTTAGACATATTGAAAGTGACGCTCTTAGACAAAAAGAGTCAGATCATTTCTAAAGCCTTCAAAACCATTCATCATATGTCATCTTTTCTGGTTTCTTCTCTTTTCCTCCTAAAGGAATATAGAGGTCCTTCTGATACAGATAATCCTCCATCTGCATCTTCCATAAGGTAAAGTTTGAACCATCAAACTTCTCAATTCTAGTCTTCCATTCTTCTGTCATCACTCCCAATGGAACTAAACCAATAGCTCTGATACTAGTTGTTGAACAGCACCCCAACAACGCAGTGAACCGACATCCAATCTCAAGTCTCACCCACAAACGATAAACAAGAAGAAATATAGACTAGAAGAAGAATCAAAGCATTCCAAACAAACCACAAGACAAGATATACATTGAAAAACCCCAACAAGGGTAAAAAACCACGGATGCAAACTTCTACTATGAAGAAAAATGAAGATTACAAGGCAATATACTAATCTCTCCCTTGGAAGAACATAGAAAACCCTTTGCCCATACCTTAGAATTATTTCTCATTACCCTAGAAAAGCCCTAGGGACTCCTATTTATAGTTTAGGCAACTTCCCTTTCGGGCCCTTGCGAAAGGCAACTCAAAAATTTGCATTCCGCATCAAATTCGGAAACGAATCTGCGTAACGACGACTAGTCGAGCAGACTACACGACCGATCGAGCGAACCCCACGACCGGTCGAGCATGGGCCACGACCGGTCGAGCACCTCGGAACCAAAAAAATGATGCTCGCTGGACTTTGAGTCGAGGCAGTCCACGACTGGTCGAGCAGGGGCCACGACCGGTCAAGCAGGGCCCACGACCGGTCGTGCGGCTCCAAGATGTGGCTCCACATCTCAACATATATATATATATATATATAGGGAAAAGGTACTATGCGCTCGAGCGTAAAGCGGTCGTCCGTGAGGTCGAGCTGTGTGGGCCCCACCGTGATGCCTTTCGTACATCAACACCGTCCACCAGATGCACCATTCCATAGTGGGCCTGGACGGCCCAAAATCAGTCGTATATAGAACTCAGGTGGGCCATACCATCTAAAATCATGTGAATACATGCCAAAAACATATAAAAGCACTTGGTGGGGCCCACTTGAGTTTTCCATGCACCTGAAACTTGGTCTGAACCCTCTTTCAAGTGGGACACACATAATGGATGGGTTGGTTTGCAAATCACATCTCGGTGGGCCCTCAAAAATGGTTATGAATGTTTTAATGGTGCACGACCCCTCTACACTTTTGTATGTGGTGTGGCCCACTAAAGTCACAGATTGACTTGATTTTGGGCCGTCCAGGCGTGCATTTGGTGGATGGTGTTGATGTTCGAAAGGCATCACGGTGGGGCCCACATAGCTCGACCTCGCGGACGACCTCGAGTGCATAGTACCTTTTCCCATATATATATATATATAAAGAGCCATGCCCCTACATCTTTGTTGAAAAGAGTAAATGATGTATAGAGAAGATTTTCAGGTGGGCTCCACACTAAAAAATAATAAATAAAAAAATAAAAGGGCCTCACCTATCATCTTGATGAAATAGAAAAACCAAAAAAGGGAGCTGGAAGGCCATAACAACCCTGAGGAAAATAGGGCAACACATACCACCTCACCAACCAATATAGCAAGAAAAGCCAAGCCTAAGGAAAGGCTGAATCAACCAAAAGAAAAGTTGAGGCCCTGTCAATGCCCATCGAAACAGCCAACAGCGAAGGTGGGCCAGCAGCAGATGGTTCCATGAGTTGCGAGCTAACTCCAAAAAATCGACTGGCAGGGACAAGGTCGAGCTAAGAAAACATAAAATGGTCAGCCCACTCCCTTCTTGATTTTACAACTCCTAAGCTACCCCATCCCCGATTTGTCCAAAAGAAGGGAACCTCTAATATTAAGGGTAAGATGAGGAGAATTGCGGTAGAGCTTATCCAGACAACCGCTACTAGCAATCTTAACGAGGCCATCAGCCACCGATTTGCCTTCACAGACGGTATGAGAGAAGCAGAGGTTAAAGGGCTCTTTGAATCACTAAATGGTCCCCTGGCAGTACCATAAATTCTAGCAGCAAGTAGGACAGGAGTTGGAGGCCGCTTCATGGATAAAGCGGGAATCAATCTCAAGTACTATATTAGATAGCCCCATATCACTTCAAAGCTTCAGACCATCCACCGTCGCCTACGCTTCCGCTACAATATTCGTGATCGGTCCATAGTTATTGTGGAATGCAAAAATCAGGCTGCCTAGATGGTCTCGTCAAATGCCCCCTCCTCCTCCTTCCCCTGGGTTTCCCCTCGCTGAGTCATCCACATTCAGTTTCATCCATCCCCTAATTGGTCTGATTCACCTGCTAATTTGAATCATCTCATCAATGATGGGGGTGTACAATTCCATTCCCAAGGCTTGTAAGATAAGATCTTCCTTGATAGAATTTTTGTCAGAATCAGGCAACTGAGTCTCTATTTCTTTAGCTGGTTGGAGACTTTGAGGATTGTGTGGGAAGCCGAGAATTTGATGTTTTCAAATCTAGCCGCGTTTCTGCCTAGCCAGAGTTCTCAGATAATGAGAGGAGGAGCCAAACCCCGGAGAAGTTGTCATGTAAAAGAACATTTCGATGTCATGCTCCATTGATGAATTTGGTGTTGAATGGATTGGTCATGAATTAACGGGACATTAAAGAGGCGCGCGAGGTGAGACCATACCTAGGATGCAACTGAATCATGGCAAAGGAGGTGGTCTAAATCTTCCACATAGTGGGATTGGGGAGGAGTTGGCTGATGGTATGTTGGATCGGTGAGGACGGGTGGCTGGGGACTTGGAGGGCGAAAGTTTGCATCTAGCCACAAAGCTAGGATTGGTAGAGAAGGGCTTCACCTTCGTTATTAGAGACGAACATGGTGCCCATGTCTCCCTGGGGAAGTTCCTATCTGATGGTGCTGTTGGGGGGGAATGCATGTCTAGGTCATTTGTGATGTGCTAGTGTTGCAAAACTAAGGTATTAGGACCACCTCAGTCGTTAACTGCTTGATGGATGAGTGTGGTCTGTTGGAGTGGGTCTTAGCTCCTCGATAGAGGGAGGGCAATCAGAATCCATCCACTCTTGGATCGTTGTAGGTTGTTGAGCAAGGAGATAGACGGGCTGATTGTGGAGACTTCCAGAGTAGGGAACAATAGAGCCTGAAATGTGTTCCTCGCAATAGACACATTTAGAGGCCATGCTAATTCTGATTTTTTGGATATCCGTGTCCACTGGGATCGCACTGCGCATCACTTTCCAAAGGAATATAGCTACCTTAGGCAGAAGCAATTTATTCCAGTCCCAAGAGGTCCATTGCTACTTAGGGCGGGTAGCCCGAAGTAACTTCCAGGCTGACTTGAGAGTAAATCTGCTAGAGAGGGTTAGATTCAAGACAAGATAATCTTTCCTGTTCAAGGGAAAAACTCCACTCTCTCTAATGGATTGGATGGGCGAAGCTACGATAAGGCCTTTTATCTGGGAGAGATTCCATGAGCCAGATTGATCTCAAAAGTCTTTAACTAGAGCATCCCTGCAAAGGTCTTGAGGTGGGGTGGATGTAACTCCTATTAGCAGCTCCCTGCCTATCCAATTATGGGTCTAGAATCTGACATTGCCCTCGCCGATCACCCATCTCGAATTATGAATGGAAAAGAGCAGGTTAGGTCTAACATCTTTCCACAGGCTGGAATCATCGATTCTAGTAGGGCTGTTTCTGGTTATGAATTTGAGCATGTATTTAGCCAAGAATAATTTGTCCCATTGGGATTTACCAGCTAGAAGTCTCGAGGCCATTTTGCAGTGGAAGGCCTGCATGACATCAGATATCCATCTTACTCGTAGCCCTCCCTCTAAAACGGGGTAGCAGATTTCAGCCCATTTGACCTAGTGTCGTTTATTGCCCTCCTTCAAGTTTCCCCAAAAGAAGCATGCAAGCGTTTTCTCTATCTGATGATAGGATTTTTTTTTAGATGTTAATGGCTAATAGAAGATTCATGGGAATGTTGGCGAGGACGTGTTTGATTAGCACAAGTTTTGTTGCCTGGTTAAGAAGCCTCGCCTTTCACCAAGCAATTCTGTGCTCGATCTTATGAACGAGGGGGAGCAGGTGCAAGTACCGGATTCTTCCTTTGATAAGTGGGGTGCCAAGATATATAAGAGGGAACATTGTTTGCTGGAAACCAGAGATAAGGTTGATCTATCTAGCCCTGGATGATGATGCTTTCTATGGGAGGAGGAAGCAACTCTTGGATGAGTTGACTTTCTGACCCGATCCCCTTTCGTAAGATTGGATGAAGTTGAGTAAGGAGAGAATCAAGGAGATCTGATCATTCAAAAAAATGCTAGTATCATTAGCAAATAAGAGGTGACATATAATGGGGTAGTTCCTAGGGAGTTTATAAGGTTGGCATGTCCCGGAAAGAAAGAGCCGGTTCAGTCCTTTGTTGAGGACCTCCGCCGCTATAACGAAGATTGCTGGGGAGAGAGGGTCTCCTTGGCGAAGACCACTAGAAGATTGGAAGAAATCGAATGATTTTTCGTTGATGATTAAGGAGAGTTAGTAGTCTTCCCAGCATTGTTGCGCCAAACAGATCCAGATCGGGTCGAAACCAAACTGGAGGAGGACCTGGCGAATAAAGCTCCATTAATTCCATGTGGTCGTAAGCCTTCTCAATATCCATCTTGATGATGATGTTACCTCCATGAGATTTTCTATCGATGTTGAAGACCATTTCCAAAGCTATAGATATACTTTTAGTTATAGATTTGTCTTTGACGAATGCACTTTGTTCTTCTGAGATGAGAGAGGGTAGGATCTTGGACAAGTAGAAGCTAGGGAGTACGGTAACCATATCACACGATGCGAAATGCATGAATCACATTATCCAGTCATGCAGCAATCCTGCACGTCTCGTGCGCTCATGTGGGGCAACACCGCCTAATCGGGAGCCCCTAAACAATCTGCCCGAAGGCATATGCTATGATCAGTCACTTCTCATATCAAGCATACATATGATGCGTATGATCATGAATCATGGACTATACTAAACATGTTATATGGGATAAATGTTGTTCATAAGGAGATGGGCCTAACGACCTACAAGTATGGGCCTAACAATGGGTCCTAGGGAGAATCAGAATGCGGACATTTAACCAATATTATTCTACAATGTGGACGTCAAACCAACATTGCTCCTAAGGCATTGCCCGTCGTAAACATCATTACATAAACCATGTTGGGATCACACATTGCAATGGACCTTAGGTACATCCCATTGGGCCTTAAATACATCAAATGGGCCATATCACATGGGCCTTACATTCATCAAATGGGTCGCATTAATGAGCCTCACCAACGGGCCTTAAGTACATTGCAATGGGCCATAACCCCTGGGCCTTAGAATGCATCAAAATGGGCCTCGCAACATGGGCCTTATATATATCAAAGTGGGCCTCGACCACGGCTACAAATACATCGAATGGGCCTCATAATATGGGCCCTACATCCACATCAAAGTGGGCCTCAATGATCTACCACAAATACATTAAGATGGACCTCAAAACATGTCAAGGTGGGGTCCACTTGGACTATGGATTTGGCTCCTCTTTAGCTCATGCCATAAAATGATCTTTCAAAATGGATAGACGGATTTGATGCAACCCATGTATCATGGTGGGGCCCATAAAAGCCCACCATCCAGTATTACCTAATATAATATAATATATTTGTATATAATATATATATATATATATATATATATATATACACACACATGTGCACATGCACCACACGCACACACACGCATGCACACGCACGCACCCACGTACACACACTCATGCACCCACGCACACACACCCACCGTCCCTTGACGGTGGGGATTTAATAAATATATAACAGTGGGCTCCACCGTCCAGCGGACGGTGGGATAAAGTGCCCAAATCATGTAGGCTCCACGTGGGGCCCACCGTAGTGTTTACATCCCATCCGACCTGTTGAAAAGGTCATACGGACCTCAATGGAGGGAAAACACAAATTTCATCTTGATCCAAAACTGCTGTGGCCCACAGAAGGGTTTCAATGGCAGAGGTACAATCCCACTGTTATTTGCAGTGTAGGCCACCAGAGCTGTGGATGGAGCTGAAATTTTGAGGGGGCCCACTTCTGGGTGTGGCCTACCAAATGAATGGATTGGATGGGAAATACACATCATGGTGGGGCCCAAGGCTGGAGGCCGTGATTGCTGCTGCCGTCCGTCGTCCGCAGGCGGCTGGCGCAAGCAGCGCCTGCCCTCCTCTGACAGCGGCAGCAGCAGCGCTGCTTGTTTTTTTTTTATTTTCTAAAAAAAATACATGTGGGGTCCGCTACCGGAGAATCCACTCCGTCCAGTGGATTCTATGGCTCGGAATACACCAAACCAGTCTAATATTGGGTATTTTTGGCATATAGAAACAGAAAGGTGGGCCTGAATAGCATAGAACAGTAGAAAATACAGTTTCATATGGTATGGTCCGCCTGATTATTGGACTGACCTCATTTTTCAGCTCAACGCCTAAAATGAGCCAAAGAATATGATGGACAACGTGGATTGAACCCTTACATCAGGGTGGGGCCTACATAAGCAGCCCTTCCTAAAACTAGATGTTTTTGTTTTTGTTTTTGCTTTTTTTTTTTTTTTTTTTTTTTTTTTTTGCAGTTAGCACACCCACTATCGGTTGGCACCTCAGTGTTCGGCAACGTCCAGCGTCCTGGACGCTGGACGGTGATCACACATGTATTTAAGGTGGGCCTCACCCACAGACATGCAATCAGGGTGGGCCACCAAATGGTTGAATGACATGGGTAATTCATATATTAGGATGGGATTCACCCGGGTGGGCCACATGGCCACTTCATCACACCACAAAATGTGAAAGAGAGAGGGAGGGAGAAAGAGAGAGGCACCGGCAATATCTAAGGGGCCCCGCCACTATGGGCCCCTCTTGATCATAAGCATACATCAAGGTGGGTCTCACTACAAGTGGACCCTTAAATCAACAAATAATAAAATAAGTGGAGATCCGAGATCACCCACCAATATGGACGGTCTAGATGACCTATCTAAAGCAAGGAAAATAAACATCATGATGGGGGCCATAGAGAATGGCCCCATCATGGAATGATCATGATGATCAAAGCGGGCCATCGGCCACATCTTAGGGTTACAAGATCCAAACCATTGATCGGTTGGCCTCATTTGGCCCATTTTTAAAACATGAAAGACTACTCTTATCAAGCACCCACCACTTGATCTTCTTGCTCCTAAGGGTTCCTTAGCTCCTTGGCTTCGATTTCAATGGAGGAGATGAGGAATGGATGGCTAGGATGGGAGATCTTGGGATGGAAAGGTGGGCCACACTTGTGGTTCTCTTGGAAGGGCTTGGAGAGGTTCATACGTATGGTGCTCTCTCTCTCTTGCTTGGAAAGGGGATTTTGAGAAATGAAATGAGAGAGAGAGAGAGGGTTGTAAAGAAAGAGGAGTGATGGGTGATGGATGTGTTGATGTGGTGAGTGATGGGTGTAAGAACTTTTTGACTTTTGTGGCCATTTGTGTAAGAAAAGTATGGGCTTTGTAAGAAACTTTTGACTTTGGGGTTGCTTGGGGAAGGGTGAAAAGGTGATGTGTACTTGACATGTTGAGATTGATAGATTGATGGATTGATGTAACACATCATAGAGATTCTCTTGGGTCTCTCTTAGGTTTCGTAACACGTGGCATTTTCCTCGCATCGAACGTTGGCCCACATCTCCTGGCCAGAGTATCGCCTCGGCGAGCGAGTCGCGGTATCAGAACAGCGGCGACGGTGCAGTCGCAATGGTACAAGTCTCGGGTTGAGTCGACTCGGGTTGACAGCGTGTGAATCAGGGTCACGCGCAATGCCGGTTAAGGGTCGAAGGTTACCGAAATTCGACCGGAAAGACCGTGGAAACCTATGGAACGGTACGGTCTAAGATGCGGGTCTTACAAAGAACGACACGAAAGGAAAATGAAAGGAGAAGGAAGATGAATCAGATTCCACTGCGGTCGCTTTAGATGGTGATGTTGTAGTTATTCTTTCAGCAGATCACGATGTATGTCTCACGGCTACGAGTCAGGACACCGACTGGGTGATTAACTTAGGAGTTTCTTTTCAAGCGACTCCACGCATGGACTTCTTCACAAGCTACAAGTCAGGTGATTATGAGACCGTGAAGTTAGAAAATTCTGGTATATCGAAGATCGTAGGGGTCGGTGATATTTGTGTGAAGACAAATGTGGGCTTGCACATTGGTTCTCAAGGATGTGAGGCATATCCTAGACCTTCACCTCAACTTAATGTCGATGGGAAGGCTAGATGATGATGTCTATTAAAGCCGGTTTGCTGGTGGACGCTGAAAGCTCATAAAGGGTTCGTTGATCACAACTAGAGGAAAGAAGTGTTGCACCCTTTATACGGCAAGTGTCAGTGTGTGCAAGGTTGGGTTGAACGCAGCGAAAGATTCAGCTATTGACATGTGACACAAGCGTCTAAGCCATATGAGTGAAAAAGGGCTTCAGCTACTAACAAGGAAGCGACTCCTTCCAGACATGATAGGTACACCTCTCAAAACCTGTATTGATTGTTTATCAGGGAAACAACATAGAGTTTCATTTGTTAAATCTACTTCTCATGTTAATAAAGTACATGCATTAGATTTGGTTTATTCTGATGTTTGTGGTCCTATGAGGACAAAAACCTTGGGTGGGGCATTATATTTTGTCGTTTTTATAAATGATGCATCTAGGAGGGTTTGGGTTTATGCTTTGAAATCCAAGGACGAGATCTTTAGTGTGTTTAAATTGTTTTATGCTATGGTCGGGAGAGAGAGAGAGAGACAGGCAGATCATTGAAGTGCATCTACACTGACAATGGTGATGAATATATTGCTGACTTTCATGAGTATTGCAAGTCCCTGGGTATACAGCATGAACAGACGGTTCCCAAGATCCCCCAGTATAATGGTGTAGCTGAGCGAATGAATCGCACCATTGTAGAGATAATTAGATGCATGTTCTCCCATGCGAAATTGCCCAAGACATTCTGGGGAGAAGCAATGCACACAGCAGTATATCTGATAAATAGATCTTCATCAGCCTCATTGAATGGAGAAGTGTCAGAGAAGGTGTGGACTGGACAAGATCCATCATACAGTCATCTCAGGGTGTTTGGATGCATGGCATCCGTTCACGTACCAAAGGACGAGTGGTCCAAGCTCGATATGAAGATCAGACAGTGTGTGTTCTTAGGATATAGTGATGAAAAGTTCGGTTACAGATTGTGGGATCCTACCGAGAAGAAGCTTGTCAGGAGCAGAGATGTGGTTTTCTTTGAAGATCAGTGCATAGAAGACATTGGTAAGCCAGAGAAGAACTAGCCTAGTTCAGGTGAGCTAAAGGACATGAATCCGATTATTCCTCCAGTGGTGCCTGATGACGGAGGAATACAGCAAGGTGCAGAGGACGAGGGAGTTCCTTCTGAAGATGGACCAGGGGAGTAGCCCCCACTTGATCCACCTGTTGAGCCACAGGTGAGGAGGTCATCTACGGATAATCAGTCGTCCAAGAGGTACTCGTCGCATGAGTACATTATGCTCACTGATGGGGAGAGCTAAAAGATTATTCTGAGGCCCTAGCCGACGAGCATAAGGGGAAGCGGTTGAGAGCTATACAAGAGGAGATGAAATCCTTGCATAAGAACCACACCTATGATATGGTGAAACTGCCTAAGGGCAAGAAAGCTCTGAGCAACAAGTGGGTGTTCAGAAAGAAGGTTGAGCAGAAGAATTCACAGACGAGGTTCAAGGTCAGACTTGTGGTGAAAGGGTTTGGTCAGAGAAAATGTATAAACTTCAAGGAGATATTCTCACTAGTGGTGAATATGCCATCCATACGGGTGTTGCTTGGGTTAGTGGCTAGCATGGATCTAGAGATAAAGCAGTTAAATGTTAAAACTGCCTTTCTCCATGGTGACCTGGAAGAAGAGATCTACATGCACCAACCAGAGGGGTTCGAAGTCAAGGGCAAGGAACATATGGTGTGTAGGATGAGGAAGAGCTTGTATGGGTTGAAACAATCTCCACGACAATGGTACAAGAAGTTCGACTCGTTTATGTTGAAGCGTGGGTATGACAAAACGGAGTTGGACCACTCTGTGTTCACGTGCAAGTTCTCAGATGGTGATTTCTTAGTTCTGCTGTTATACGTTGATGACATGCTCATCATGGGAAAAAATATTAAGAAGATCGACAGGGTGAAACAAGAGTTGGGCAAGTCGTTTCCGATGAAAGACTTGGGCCCGGGTAAACAGATCCTAGGAATGGAGATAACCCATGACAGAAGCAGCAGAAAGCTTTGGCTGTCATAAGAGTCATATATTGAGAAAGTCTTAGAGCGATTCAATATGAATGCAGTGAAGCCGGTCAGTACTCTGCTGGATGATCACTTAAATTGAGCGTCAGACAGTGTCCCAAGACCAAGGCAGATGTGGATGAGATGCAGAAGATACTCTACCCGTCAGCAGTAGGAAGTTTGATGTATGCTATGGTGTGTACACGCCCAGACATAACATATACGGTTGGTGTTATTAGCCGGTATCTTTCCAATCCTGACAAAGAATATTGGGCAGCGGTGAAGTGGATACTGCGGTATCTAAGAGGCTTATATATGTTGAGCCTGTGCTATGGTGACCGAAAACCTGTGTTAGAGGGCTACACAGCTGCAGATATGGCAGGTGACATAGACTCCAAGAAGTCTATATCGAGGTTCATCTTCACGTTTGCAGGGGGAGTGGTTTCTTGGCAGAGCAAGCTACAGAAGGTCGTAGCATTATCGACAATATAGGCCAAGTACATTGTAGTCACAGAGGCATGTAAAGAGATGCTTTGGATGAAGAGGTTCCCATAGGAACTTAGCCTGAAGCAGAAGCAACACGTGGTCTATTGCGATAATCAAAGTGTTATACACTTGAGCAAGAATACAAGTCAGCATTCCAAGTCAAAGCATATAGAGATTAGGTATCACTAGATCATGGATACTTTGGAACAGAAGGTGTTACAGCTTGAGAAGGTCCACACGGACGATAATGGGCCAGACATGATGACCAAAGCTTTGCTCAAGGACAACTTTAAAGTTTGTAGAAACCAGGCTAACTTGAAGAAAGTGAATTCCTCCTGAGTCGAAAAGGGGGAGATTTGATGGGAATTTTCTCCTCATTACTGGGTTCGATGAAATCGAACTAGCTTCGATATATATCATCGATAATTGTCTAGATTTTTCACCCCTGGTCGCTGGACAGTTCTGATCCGGTTTCGATATCATCAAAGGGTCCTAGTTGATATCGAAGGTTGTCATCGAAGGACCTTCGATATCATCGAAGAGTTACGCAGATGAGATTGTGGAAACGCAGATTCTGAGGAATTTGTTTCCTATTTTGATTCCACCTCCTTCTATTCTTATATAAAGGGGTGTATGCGGGATTAGGGTGTATTCCAGGGTATTCTAAGGTTTCCTAAAGGTACTCTAAGAGGACTTAAGCTATCAAAGGAGAGAAAGAGAGAGAGAGAAAGATAAAGAGAGAGGAAGCTTGTGGAAGGGAGATTCTGATCGTAAAGGTGATCTACTTCGCAGTCCACGTCTCAGCGCTTCTACGTCCCCGTGATCGGTGAGATCCCTTTGTTTTTCATTATTCTCTTATTGTTCATCCACTCCTGCGTGAGTGAAGAAGTTTAATCTAAGCAGTGTGTGCTTGTGATCGGTTGTAACATTCTACTTTATAGTGGATTGTTGATCTGGACGAGGATCCGTGGTTTTTACCTCTTTGAGGGTTTTCCACGTAAAATTCTCTGGTGTCGTGTGGCTTATGCTTTGATTTATTTCATTGCTTTATTATCCCATAATTCTTGTGCTTTTGGAGGCTAGATCCTAAGGTTTTCTTCAAAGGCCCCCAACAATAGTCACAACCCCCACACAGATGTGATATTTTCAACTATTCAAAGGTTCTCAAATTCCTTTCCAATGGTGGATTAGCCATAAATATCTCCACAGGCCACATGGAAAGAGCTGAATGGCGTGAGTATTCTTAGTTAAGTAACATAATTAGCAGGTTTGCAAGAGTTACACGCATCCCCTTCCACACGCAGCACGCATACCAACTCCGAACGATGTTGGACATCTGAGCAGTGCATCAGGGGTCCCACCATCATGACGACTGTAAGAAAAAATCAGGCTTGGTCCACTGATCAGCCAAGTCGCATGTGTAGTACACGTGTGATGCTGTGTGTGGGCTAGCAAACCTCAGGATATAATACACCCACGCCATGGTGGGATTTCACCACCTATGGGTACTCGAACCGAAACCAGATGTTGAAACTTGAAACTCCTGAGAGTCTACCACTGGAGTAAGAGTAAGGACCACCATAATATGGATTTGAGTCCTAACAACTACTTAAATACAGGTTAGATATTAAAGGTGTGTTTGGGTACGCGGATTGCATCCACACCGTCCATCTAATTTTTAGTATCATTTTAGGGTATCCTCCCAAAAATGAGGCAGATCCAAGGCTCAAGTGGACCACACCACAAGAAGCAGAGGTGATAATGATTCTCACCATTGAAGCTTTTATAGGGCCCACCGTGATTTTTATTTTCTATCCAACTTATTCATAAAGTTACATAGACCTAGATGAAGAGATCACACAACTATCAGCTCCATTCAAAATTTCTGGGCCCCCAAGAAGAAGTTTTCAATGGTAAGAGTTTAATCCCCGGTGTGTACTCCACTTGAGCCTTGGATTGCCTCATTTTTGGGCTTATACCATAAAATGATAGAAAAAAAAATGGATATATGGTGTGGAAAAGACCCATACACCATAGTGGCCATTCAAAGCTCCTGCCTGTTCCCAAGCTGGAAACCGGTGGGGTAAGACGCATTACGCGTCCTGCGTTTGATCTTAAGTTGCTTAATATAAGCTATTATGTCACAAGTAGCTTATCTTAATTTCTACTTACTAAGAAAATAAGTATATCCGGCAAACAGCATACTTATCAACTTCGACTCTCTTCAGCAATATGTGAAAAGTAGAAAAGCAAAAAATTTTAATTGAAATAATTAAATACTTTTAAATAAAAAAGTTACTTATAACTAATCATAAACCAAGCTTACTTATCTGAAATAAGTCTCTTATCTTCCTGTGTAAGTAGAAAAAGTAACTTGTACCGTCAAGATATTTTTATCCAAGTAGCTAGCCCCACTGATTGGACACATCAATGTATGCAGGACCCATTGGTCCACGTGGCTTAGTTGGTTAATATGGCCATTGGTGGGACCCAGCATGCCATGATCCCTCAAAACAGGAGCCCATCTACTTTATTTATTATTGGAATATTTTTACATGATTAAAAACTAATTAGATAAGATAGAATTTGTTGAGTATCCACTCGGACGGAATACCACCTTAGCCTACCTTTTAGAAATTGCAACTTGTACCATCAAGATATTTTTATCCAAGAAGCTCGACAGGGCTAATACAGACTATTCAACTCGATTCCATTTTACTGTGACTTAGGAACCACAATCAGGTCACAACTGGGTTAAAAACTCAGACAAAGCTCAACGAGAGATTAGCTTATTAGACAAATCTTAAGAAAATATTCAATGAAACTCTACTCAACGCGAGCATTATGCTCTCAGATTTTTTTTTTTTTCTTTTTTATTTAAATGGTGTTATTTCCTTTCATTTCTCTCAATTTTTAACAAACGACATTTCATAAGCCTTTGAAAGCCAGTGAATATTTCTTCCTTGATCTCAGCCTAATACTATAGTATATATTATGGAGTTTGCTGATTCTGGCATGCATGCAAAACTATGCATCTGCATAAAGGCACACGTTCGAGTATGAAACAATTTTTAGAGATCTAGGTTTCATAATATTTAGATTGACATCCTAAACAATCAGGCAATTTCATTCCTCAAGTTAGCCATAGCAAATAATTACTGGTAAAACCATTTTCTAACTATAAATTTGCTTTTTACTTTTTATGTTCTGTGGCCCACCTAAGAGAAATGGCCTGATTTTATGCCCAAAGATCTGAATAGTGTACATCACCTGATGGAGTGCTCAGATCTCACATATATGTTATATTTTGACGCATGCCCCATGCTACTCCCACACCACACACACACACACACACCACACACACACACATATATATATATATATATATATATATATATATATATATATATATATATATATATATATATAAGGGTTTTACTTCATCCTAAACCTTTTAAACGACACACGGGGTGACCTATTATTGATTTGTAGCATTCATTTATTTATATAATTAGCAACAAGCCATAGTAGTGCAGAAGTTACACCGATCAGATGATCCCAAGCTTGCGATCAATAACATAAAAGTAAATAATTAAGATTGAAGGGAGAAACAAGATAGCTCTGATCATCATCTTGAAATATCCAGTAGATGGATCCTTACGATTCTAAAGTAATAGTTTGATGTGATGGTTCTAACCATGTACATGGCTTGAAAACAATGAATGCTGTAAAAAATTGCTGGACTCAAAGGGCTAGGATCATCTGATCAGCATAATTCTTGCACCATGGCTTCCTCATAGTTGTTTGAATGAATTAATGGATCATATCAAAGATAAGTCTCCCTTATGTGCCATCAAAAAGATTTGAAGATATCATTAACTTCCCCATGAAGCAAAGCAAGATATCTACAAATAAATTAGGGTGCAATCGACAAGAGAATCTATTTCTCTAGGAAATTGACCTTACTCGCCTCGAAGTTTGGGCAAATTACCTAGAAAGCTAGGTCATTCCATAATTATAAGAAGGGCCTTCTGACATGCTTCTGAAAATTACTTGGACCAAAATGTCATTGTCCTTGTTTCAGTAGTTATACCGTTTTCAAGGGAAGAAGAAGTTACATCGTATTTAATGCCAAGAAAGTGATGTGTACAAAACCCTTTTTTTGTGCGTGGGCAAGGACCAAGCTCGTGGGGCCCACATTGATGTATGTGTATAATCCGTGCCGCCCATCCTTTTTGTCATGTCATTTTAATGGCTCGGGTCCAGAAATATATCAGCCTGATCCAGAGCTCATGTGAGCCACATGATAGAAAATAATGGGGACAATGGAACCCACTGTTGAAAACTTTTCACGCTCACTGTGATGTTTGTTAGAAGTGGACACTGCCCAAGTTAGGACTTTTTGGGCCCATGCGGAGCATGCCGACAAGGTGAACGAAATGGATCACCCCATTGTGGGCCTTAAGCTATGGTACCAATGGTTTGGTAAAAAAGGACGTGAACACGTTCAAAACCACGATTCATACAACATGACAACCACGACCCATATAACATGGCAACTATGACCCATGCAAACCACAACCCAAATGGGCCCACACTGATGTATGTGTATAATCCATTCCGCCCATCCTGTTTGTCATGTCATTTTAGGGCTAGGGCCCAAATATCAGCCTGATCAAGTGCTTTTATGGCCCACAAAATAAAAAATAATAGTGACTATTGAAAGTTTCTAGGCTCACTAGGATATTTGTTAGAAGTGGATATGTAATAGTGGGTTCCTTTGTCACCATTATTTTCTATTATGTGACCCACACAAGCTCTGGATCACGTTGGGTGACAAAGGAACATTCTTTTTTCCATCCTCCATGCCTCTCTCAAGTCATTAAATGGGTTAAACCAGCCGCAGGTTGGGTGAAACTCAACGTGGATGGTTCGACGTCTGGTAATCCGGGCCGTTCAGGGGGAGGGGGTGTCTGTAGGGATGAGGGAGGCAGGTTGATTTTTACTTTCCAAGTGGGCTACGGGATGGGGACTAACAACAAGGCAGAAGTGAGAGCAATCTACGATGGTATTGTTTTGTGTTTGGAGCGTAGCCTCAACAGAATTGTCATCGAATCCGACTCTAAGGTGGCGGTTAGTCTCATTTCCTCGGATTCCCCAATCCCCTGGCAATGGCGTTACTGGGTTAATAGAATTAAGAGTTTGTGGCGAAGTGGAAACATCATCTTTTCAGCGATCCGCAGAGAGGGGAATGGTCCAGCCGACGGTATGGACAGGGAGGGCAGTTAGAAGCAGTGTTCTCAAGTTTTTGGTGATGTCCGGGACCTTCCTCCTCTTGTTTGTGGCCTGCTCTTTCTGGACATAGTAGGAATTGGCTCTATCAAAGAGTCCCCGGGTAGCGGTTGGGATCAGCGGCTTCTCTTCTCTTTATGTCTGGGTCCGGGTGGTTGGTAGTTGGTTAGATAGTTGTATGCTTTACACGATAGGTGTGGCTAGAATTTTTTGTCTGGCTACACCCGAAGGACTGTAATTTTCTGTGCAGCTTAATGAATTGAGGCAGGTGTCCTCTTTTAGTTTAAAAAAAATGTTCGAGTCAAAATTTGTACAGTAGCGTATGGCTTTCAGTTTGAACAAGTGGGAATGGTTCTGTTATCCGAACTGTGGGTACTATACAGGCACCCTTGCGGATGGCCCTCCAATAAACATCACGTAGATGGAAAAATCCTAACCCTTCATTTGGTGTTCTAAATAGAAAGCTTAGGAAGGAAATATGACAAAAGCTCACAGTTCGTACAAAGGCTAAATATTTTATAGCCAGCACATCTCAATCAAGTGGATTCTTTTGGAAGGTTAATTACTAAATGAGCTAGGGTAGGCCTCACAATGAATTGGATTTGGCCCAGGTTGGGGTCAAATCAAACTCTACCTTATTTAATAATGAGTCAAGAAATCTGGTCCTAACCCACTTGCATAAAATTTTTTGAGCCTGACCTAACCCAACATGACCCATTTAATAGTAGTTGGGTCATGCTCAACGAACTTGCATAATCCAACATATATAGTAGCTTTAATATCGATGCTGGGAGGGATGTGATGAGGTCGATCACCATCTTCCTCAGGGAATGACTACTCTAAATTCACAGAGCTCTAGATTCCTCACAAAGTTTCCTCGAATCCACGGGGGATAAATTAGAAATAATTTATAATAAATTTAAAAATAAATTGATTGATTATAAAAAATGAAATTACATCTCTTTAAATAATGACCTCAAACCTTGGACGGAGTTTTATACTCAAACACCCTAAGAAACTTGATTTACTATAAATAGCAAACTTACTATTTATAAACATTCTCTACATTATTCTCCTGTTTTTTCTAAACCCTTTTCATGTTGGACACGTCTTATACAACTCAAAGGATCAAAAGTTATACAAGACTTTTGACCATTGATATGATGGAATGTTGCAAATCTAGCATGGGCAACCTGGTGTGGCAATTGGTTGGTACAGTATCTTCTCCTACTCCAAAATCATATATGTTAAGTCGGAAAACTCATGCTGGTTTGTGAGATGCAACTGTTTTAATGTTCTAATGGTCCGGATCATTTACACCTCGGGCCTTCTCTAGTCCATCTTTGCCATGAAAGTGTCCACGACCCACTCTACATCAAATCTCTCGTAATTGGCTTTTTTCTTTCCTCTCTTCGTGTAGTTTTTATCTGTATTGAGCTCACTATATATTACAGCTCACATGATCCATCCAAGTGTTTTCCAACAAAAGAATGGTTTGGATTCCTAAGCCAAGGGCCTTAGTCATTGTTCCCACCAACAAAGCAAATTAGTACTTCTAAGAAGGAAAATAGTAATATTATCATCCATATATGCTTACATAACGTACTACAAGCAAATGACTATCCCCGAAGGAGAGAGACCACATTGAACTACAATGGTACCATGTAGAAGTCAGAACCTTAGTGCAGCTCCCGATATCTACATACAATGCTCCTCCGCATCGAAATTACGTAAGTCTGTATCTCAATGGTCGGGTTTCCATCTATGATGTTGTTTCTTTGGGGAATCTGGGCCACCGTTTGAGCAAATGGTTGAATTTGAGCATAACGTTGGGCTTGAGAAGGAGGCCTTCTTTTCCGAGCTAGATTACCTTCAAGTAAATCAAACACATCTTTCTGTTGGGACTGATTGTAAGAACCTGCTTCTGTACAGTGCACAGCAAGAACAGGGACTGTTTGTAGGAACCTGCTACAGCAACGTGCACAACAAGAACAGGGATATGTTGGGACTGTAAATCTGATTTTTCTGTTGGCTTCAGCCAGTCACAGATAGAGAAAAAATTCTTTTTCTTTTACAAAAGAAGCTGCTGGAAATTGTTATTTTTCATTTCTTAGCTACAATTGGATACAGGGAAGCAATTTATAGGCATCTGGAGTCTTTGTGAAATTATGAAACTGTCCTATCTGATATTCATTAGGTGCATGTAACAGAACATAAGAATTCAAAACTTGAAACGGTGCTGGGAGATAATGTTGTAACGTCTGTTTGGGTTTGACGTTTCCAACACTCCCCTTCAAACTAAAACAGGCTTCATTCCAAGCATCGATCTTAGTCGTCTGAATGCATCTGTCGATAGTGCCTTGGTAAAAATATCTGCCACCTGTTCAGTTGTATGACAATACTCCAATTTCACCATTTTCTGCTTTACTTGATTTCTTAAAAAATGATACCTAGTATCAATGTGCTTGCTCCTTCCATGTTGTACCGGATTTTTGGCAAGTTCGATTGCTGACTTGTTATCCACATATATAACAGTGGATTCCTCCTGTGAATGTTTCAGCTCTTTTAGCATGTTCTTCAACCATATTGCTTCACAGACTGTGGACGATGTTGCCACATACTCTGCTTCACATGTGGACAAAGCAACAATACTTTGTTTCATTGAATTCCATGTGAAAGCAGTCGATCCAAGATAGAAGACATATCCCGTGGTGCTTTTCCTTTCATCTTGGTCACTTCCCCAATCACTGTTTGAGTATCCATACAGTATTGCTTCATCTTCGTATGGATAGAAAAGACCAAATTCCATTGTTCCTTTGACGTACCTGAGAATTCTTTTTGCGGCTAGCCAGTGTGATTCTTTTGGCGCTTCCATATACCTTCTTAGAAGCCCAACACTGTAGACGATATCCGGCCTTGTGATTGTGAGATACCTTAGGCTTCCAATCAGACTCTTGAACAGAGTCGAGTTCATGCTTCTTCCTTCTCCTTCTTTTGTCAGCTTCAGGCCTGTTGCTACAGGCGTGTTCACGGCATTGTAGTCTGTCATCTTGAACTTTTTAAGCAACTCCTTGGCATACTTTTTCTGTGATATATAAATGCGGCCAACTTGTTATTTTACTTCGATACCTAAGAAGAAGGACATCAATCCACCATCAGTCATCTCAAATTCATTGAACATAGCATGCTTGAATTCTTCAAACATCACCTGATTATTTCCTGTGAACAGCAGATCATCAACATATAGGCATGCTATGAGGATGTCGCCATGTACATTTTTCTTGATGTAGACAGCATGCTCATATGGACATTGAGCGAAGCCGTTCTCTTGAAGATAATTGTCGATGCGAGCATTCCAAGTACGAGGAGTTTGCTTTAACCCATAAAGAGCTTTCTTTAGTCGATACACTTTGTGTTCCTCCCCTTGAACAACAAAACCTTCAGGCTGGTCAACATAGATCTCTTCTTCCAGAATTCCATTCAGGAATGCAGATTTCACATCCAGTTGGTAAATCATCCAATTGTGATGGGCTGCAAGGGAGATAATTATCCTCACAGTGTCAAGGCGAGCAACAGGAGTGAAGACTTCTTCATAGTCCACCCCGTACTTCTGTTTGTAACCTTTTGCTACGAGCCGTGCCTTGTAGCGATCAATTTCACCATCAGCATTTCGCTTGATCTTGTACACCCATTTGACGCCAATAGTTCTTTGGCCTTGAGGGAGTGAGATCAGCTCTCATGTTTGATTCTTCTCGATAGCATGGATATCTTCTTCCATAGCCTTTCTCCAACATTCTTCATTCACGGCCTCCTCGAATGTGAGAGGCTCATGGTCCTCATACAAGCAGAACAAATTTATTTCCTCAGTTTCGGCGTATATATCATTGAGGCTCCTCATTTTGATCGGAGCCATGGGTGAGGGAGAACTGGATGATGACGTGCTGGCTGAATTTTGATTTGATGGAATACTTCCAGAGGAGATGGAACGTATCGCTGGACTTCTGCGTGCAGACGGTTCGGCGAAAGAGGGTGTTGCAGGTGTCTGTTCCTGGTTCTCATGCTTATCTTCTTCATGTTCTTCAACCTCAACTTGATTTTCTTTGGCCGAATCTTCCTTATTCCATTTCCAAGCTTCTTCCTCGCAGAATACAACATCTCTACTTACCACTACCTTGTTAGTTAGTGGGTTGTAGAGCTTGTATGCCTTTGATACTTCACTGTAGCCGATGAAGATGCACTTCTCACCACGATCATCAAGCTTCTTTCTTCTTGCTTCTGGAACTTGAGCGTAGGCGACACACCCAAAGATCCTTAGGTGCGCCACGCTAGGTTTGTAGCCACTCCATGCCTCCTGTGGTGTCATGTTTCTTACGCTTTTGGTTGGACACCGATTGAGCAGGTAGGCGGTACATGCAATTGCCTCTGCCCAGAAACTCTTTGGCAGGCCTTTCTCTTTGAGCATGGTTCTTGTCATATCGAGGATGGTGTGGTTCTTTCGTTCCGCAATGCCATTCTGCTGTGGTGTGTAGGCTGCAGTGTGTTGCTGTTTGATGCCTTGTTCCCTGCAATACTCTCGAAAGGCATTTGAGGTGTACTCTCCACCTCTGTCAGATCTAAAGTTTTGATTTGAAGACCACTTTCTTTTTCTACAAGGGCCTTAAAATTTTTAAAAATAGTAAAAGTAGCAGACTTTTCTTTGATTACATACACCCACAATTTTCTACTGAAATCGTCAATGAAGGTAATAAAGTATTTATTACCTCCAAGAGAGATTGGCTCCAATGGTCCACAGATGTCAGTGTGAACCAACTGCAATGATTCTCTTGCTCTTCGGGATACTCCACTCGGAAAGGAGTTCCTTTGTTGCTTGCCAAGTGTGCACGCCTCACACATTTGTTCTGGAACTTCAATAGCCGGTAAGCCATGCACCATGCTTGATGAGTATAAGAGTCTAAGACCACTGAAATGGAGATGCCCAAAGCGAAGATGCCATCTCCATGAATCATTCTTCACGAGTCCATAGAGGCACTTCTCAGCTTTTGTGTAAATATGGAGTGGAAACATGCGATTCTTCGCCATTTTGGACTTGAGCCACAAGTGTCTCATGTGCATCTCTTATAGAGAAAGAATGGTTTTCCATGTGTATGACATACCCCTTCTTAAGGAGTTGGCCGATACTGAGGATGTTACTTTGCATGTTTGGTACGTAATACACATTGGAGATAAAATTCGGCACACCATTCTTTTGATAGATTTTAACTTTTCCTTTACCTTTCACAGGAACTTTTGATGAGTCTCCTAGACTGGCATTGCCACGAGCATCGTCTGCCAGTTCCACGAACAGCTCCTTCTTTCCACACATGTGGTTACTCGCACCAGAGTCGAGATACCACACGTCATGTTGATCACATGCTTCTTCCTGTGCAAGAAGAAGTGTGGAGTCTTCTTTTTCATGATTTGATGCTTCTGCATAATTAGAATGCTCATCTTGATCTACTGGTTTGCTCCAACAGTTTGAAGCATAGTGGCCGAACTTGTTGCAATTGTAACATTGAATATTTTTTGTATTTCCACGTCCACGCATGGAACGACCTCTACCATTTCCTCTTCCACGGAAGTTGATAGTCTTTTGTTGATTTTGTGATTGGCTTGGATAATATCCACGCCTCTGCCTCTTGCACGATTGCTAGTGCCACGGCCGCCTTGTTGTGTATGGTCATTCTTTTGTTCATTTAGAGTCAACTTAGACTCTAAAGCATGTTCAAGTGTTGAACCGGCATTCTTTTGCATTCGTTGCTCATGCACTTGCAACGAGCCCATTAATTCTTCAATGGACAGATTTTATAAGTCCTTTGATTCTTCTATGGCAACAACCACATGTTCAAATTTGCTTGTGAGGGATCGAAGTACTTTTTCAACAACCCATACATCTTTGATCTTTTCACCATTTCTTTTCAAGTTGTTAACAATAACCAGTAACCTTGAAAAGAAATCAGAAATGGTCTCACCTTCCTTCATGTGTGAGGTCTCGAATTCGGCTCTAAAAGTTTGGAGACGAACCTTCTTCACACGATCAACTCCTTCGAAGATTGTACTAAGAATCTCCCATGCTTGCTTGCATGTTGTCGCTTCAGCGATCCGTTCAAAGGTGGACTCATCCAACCCTTGATAGAGAAGAAACAGAGCCTTCTTGTCCTTCTTTCTTTGATCTTTGAGGACCGCCCTTTGATCAGCGGTGTAGAGAGCTTCTTCTTCCGTTGTGGGTTCTACATACCCATCGGTAACAATCTCCCATAGATCTTGTGACCCAAACAGAGCTTTCATCTGGATGCACCAGCTTTCATAGTTATCCTTGGATAACTTTGGAATCTGTGGCTGGATCGAGGATGCCATCTCTTCTTTTTTTAAGAGAAGGAATGATTGATTTTATTTTTATTTTTATGTAAGGGAGAGAGATGAAATAGAAAACAGATTTTTTTAACAGATTTGTTTGGCTGAAAAAACAAACTGCTGAAGTCAAATATTTTTCTCGGCTGAAAAACTGCTGGAACAGATGTTTCTTTCCTTGCCGGAAAAAAAAATCGCTGGCAACTTCAAACAGAAAAAAAACTTGGTGCTGCAATCTGAATTTTTTCACTGAAAAAACTGCTGATAACTTCCAACCAGGGAACCAAAAGAGACTTTTCTTAAACAGATTTTTTCTTTCAAATAAAATCTGTACTTAGCTGAAAAAACTGCTGGAAAAACTTCCTGTAAAATATGAACCTGTGCTCTGATACCAGTTTGTTGGGACTGATTGTAAGAACCTGCTTCTGTACAGTGCACAGCAAGAACAGGGACTGTTTGTAGGAACCTGCTGCAACAACGTGCACAACAAGAACAGGGATATGTTGGGACTGTGAATCTGATTTTTCTGTTGGCTTCAGCCAGTCACAGATAGAGAAAAAATTCTTTTTCTTTTACAAAAGAAGCTGCTGGAAATTGTTATTTTTCATTTCTTAGCTACAATCGGATACAGGGAAGCAATTTATAGGCATCTGGAGTCTTTGTGAAATTACGAAACTATCCTATCTGATATTCATTAGGTGCATGTAACAGAACATAAGAATTCAAAACTTGAAACGGTGCTGGGAGATAATGCTGAAACGTCTGTTTGAGTTTGACGTTTCCAACACTTTCCCTACCTTGGCAAGGTCTGCTTGGGATGTCATTCGATAGAGGAAGGCTAAGGTGAAAACTGATAGAAGGGGTTGATTTTAGTGCACAAGGCCACTCTAAGGGTGACCTTTTATTTATAGATGGCTACTTGGAAGGGCCCACTATTTGAATGGGGTTGATGATGATGGGCTAGCTTTTGGTTGGTTCGTGCCTATCTCTCAATCTATGTGGAGGGTGCAAGGAGGAGAGTGGTAGCAGCATGATTGGAAGATTCTTTACATGGTAGGACCCATGGCTCATGATCTAGTGGAAGTGTTCTCCTGTTTTTCTGATTGGTTGCAAATTCCGTGGTGCATGTTGTAGGTCTTGTGGGTTCCACCAGAAAAAATAAAAAAAGAAAGAAAGAAAGAAAGACCAAGAAGGTGAAAGTATTTCTCACCCCTCCAAGTGGAATCAATTTCTTTCTTCTTATCTTTTCTTCTGATCTTTTTCATCCCTCTCTTCACATCCAAACGCCTATGTGTAAAATGATACATAACTGAGATTTACCCACATCTAAACGACCCAAAAGGGAAATAAGGGAAAAGCTCCAGTGTGCATTAGAGGACAATGGTTCTCTTAGTGTGCCATGCTGCTTTTAGACACCTGGATGGTTAAATCATTGATCTAGACCATCCATTAGGTTCCAACCCTTATCAGGGCCACCATGAAAGCTCATGCTGTTGGAGGATACTGACTTTCCAAACGCTTGCCTTTCTTAATACAACCATCCGATTCCCAAGCACTAATATAGGATGGATGCTTATTGCCATTTCATCCAAAATTCTTCCCTAGAAACATGTTATCCAAATTAAACTTTTTCTGAAAGAATTATTCATATTGACCGTCTATCTTCTTTTTCATTTTTACGTGGCATTGATCTGATGGAAGAACTCTAATCATCACTGTTTCTTTATTTTTGGGCTCATGCCTTAAAATGATCTGAAAAAACGGATGGACGGCGTACATATAGAATTCATACATGAAAGTGAGCTCCACGGTGAGGGCTTGGGTGAGACTGGTGCCGCACCTAATCCTCTCCCTTTATGCCCTCATGCTTCTTGCAATGAGGACTCTTCGCATATGCTCTCTAACTTCCATTAATCCACTTGCATGCACAGAGTGAGGAAAAAATTGACACGTGCAGAGGGGTAATCAAGTGGGTCATGGGTGCAAGATATAAGACGTCAATAAAGTGCATGTATTCCACCATTTAGATGCTCTTGCCTAAAAAACTAGGGAGTCTCCACTCATCAGGTGGACCGCAACGTCACAAACAAATGGACGGCTACAAGTCTTTGTTTTATAAATACCGGCGCACCTGATCAGTGCACCTGACCTGATTCTTTCGGGCTTGGGCGTCTAGAAAGTGGGACCCACCTGACGGACATCTTGGACCAGCAGCCTATGTTTCATTGGTACATGGGACATGGGAGATCATGGGATATTTCAACGTTCAAAGGTTCTGGTCTTCTGTCTGATGAGATTTGGAAATTTCCTTTCATTGGCTTTCGGTAGTAAGGGTGAGATTATTTCTATAGCTTAAAGGGGTGGCAAGAGATAAACGGTGAAATTCAGATTCCCAGATGACTCTACAACCCTTCACGTGCCGATGTGACACATCTTGACCATTCATTAAGTGGGACCCGCCTTCTACTTTTCGTGGCCTAAAATGAGTCAGCCTACTCATCGAATAGGCACAAGCCTTCTAGAAAGAAAATGGGGACAGTGATCCACATTCAGTTTTTCGTTATGTGGTCAACCGTGATGATTGAACTCGCTTGATTAGCTCACATATAATATGTTACCCGAGTGATTAACGGTATCAATCTGTCACATGTGTGTATTGCTTGCTAACACATGTGGGTCATGCTCCCCTAGCAATGTGGACACAAGGCCCGGCCCTTGCAAGAAAAATCTGTGTGTGTCAGGCCATGTTACAATATCCAACATTCACGTGGGGACTATAAAACTTTGCTCACATATAATTAAAACTTTCTCATTTACTCTTGACAAGGTGGGCCTTGGTTCCATCAGAGCCCAAGCTCCTAGGCCTCATCGCTAGTCTCTCCTTCCGTTCAGGTTTCGGATCCCAGCGGGTGTTATTTTGGATTTTTGTCTTCTGTTTCCTTGTTTAGCTGGGTCTTTGGGCTTTTTTCGTATATCAAATGATAGGCGGGGCAGATCCTTTTTCTCTGTTCTCCGCCCGAAGTTTCTAGGCTGTATTTGCGCCCCATTCCAATCAATGCAATTTAAGTTTCCTTTAAATAAATAAATAAATAATTCTTCCATTTGCCTCCGTGAGAAATGCCATAACAGGAGTTGAATCTATTTGCAGACCAGATCCGGGCCATTCATCGGGTAGGACCCATCATGAACATTTCCCTGGCCAAAAATTAGGGCTGAAAGTCAGGCGGGTTCAATTTGACCGACCTGTGTCCGACCTAACACTGGGTTGGGATCGGGCAGGATGTATCGGGTCCGATTTTAAGCTTGGGCTATACAAACACCAACCTGATAAAACTTGAGTCGGCTCAGGTTGAGGTCTTGGGTTGCCCGACCCAACCCGAACCCGAACCCGAACAATATATAAGTTACTTATAAATTATAATTGAGTGTAGATCGCTTGTGTCGAAGGCACATTAGTGATGTCGGGTTCCATTTGTCCAGTTCATTTCCAATGACTCAAGCTAACAAGATATGCCAGATTTCTCTCTCCTAAATAGATTGCGTGCTATGCTACATGACTTTTAAAGGAGTAGATGTCCTATATTTTAGCTTGTTTTTTTAAAGAAAAAATGATGTTATTTACGATGAATAATCACATATATAATTAATAAAATCATAGATACAAAAAGTAAGTCCTATATTTAAATATAATAAATTAATGTAATAACGAAAATATTAGCACGCATACACCCGATCAACCCGACCGAGCCCGCTTGGGTTGAGAATTCCCAACCCGAGGTTGGGTTGGGTTGGGTTAGGGTTGAGGTATAGGAACCTTGGGTTGGGTTAGGGTTGAGCACCAGCCCGACCCAACCTGCCCGACTTTCAGCCCTACCAAAAATCAGATGGGCCCAGTTATCAAATGGTCCACGTCTTATGACTAAAATGGATGGTAGGAAAACGGAACAATGGATTTTTTTTAATGGTAAAAAAAAATTGGCCAGCAATTTAGTTTCAATATGTACATGTGTGGCCCACCTGATGAGAAAACCGATTAATTATTTTAAGGGCAGGGAATGTTTTAAGTAGGGCAACTTTATCTTAGATTCTGTTATTATTATTATTATAAATATTTTTGACACCCAAAAATCCAAGATGATCTAAAACATGGTTGGGACACACCACTTGAATTTAGAAGTTTAGTTTCCTTTTGTTTAGCCTACACAAGTTTCACATCGACCTGATTTTTAGCCTAGATAGTACTAATCATATGTATCATTAAAAACTAGGCAAACATTAAAATAGTTTCAAAATCAGATAATAGCACAAACATATATGAGCTGCTATATTTAGATGGTGAAATAAAACCAATTTTTAATCCACCCGCGAGCATAATCCATTAAAGGGGCACAACTAAAAATAAATGAAAAATCATGTTAGGACACAAGACATGCTCCCGAAAATGAAACAGATTACAATCTCCCACCCTTCAAAACTTCCTAGTGCCGTGATGTTTATTCTCCATTGGACCTGCTGATAAGTTCAAACAGAGCTAGATGAAAGGAAAACACAAATGTCAGCTTGATCCGAAACTCATCTAGCCTACAAGAAGTTTTTAACTGTCATTCACTACAGTTTCCTGTGGCGTAGTCTATTCGAATTTTAGATCTACTTCAATTTTCGATTCATGCCTTAAAATTATCTGAAAAAACTGATGGATGGCGTGGATATATAACACACATTAAGGTGGGCCCACGGTCAGGGAAACAACCACAACAGTGTTACCCAGGTAACACCTGCTCCACTCCCAACTAAGTGGGTGTCCACTCCCACAATGTCACGGACAAATGAATATCAAGGAAAAACTGGGCCGGAGTTTCTATTTAATGAACTGATCTGCTCCCCTGATCCGTACAGAGGACCGGATTTTTGGGCCTCTCTCATCAACCCAGTTAGTCCCATCCAATGGACATCCGGGACCTTGGACCAACGTTTCACATTGGTACCTGCTGAGGTGTTTACATGGCCTGCCTTACACGTGCAGGGGATCATGTATAACAACATTCTCAGGTTCTGATCTCCTGTAAGAAGGAATTTGGAAATTTTGTTCCATTGGCTTTCGGTGGTAGTTGAGGCATAGATAACTTCGATTCCAAAGAGGTCTGTTGAGGGGCACGGCCCTGGCCCTTATGTTCATACCTGGACCATTCATCGGGTGGAAGGTATCTTATTTATTGGGCGGGCCCACACCTATAGGAGAAAAAAAAAAAAGAAAAGAAGGACGGTTAAAAAAAGATGACAAGTGGTCCACATTCAACATTCACATGTACCAACCTGATAAGTAAAGTAGTCTAATTTTTAGGCTAGCTCACATCACAAGGTCTGACCAACTGATCAATAGTCTGGATCCCATACACGTGTCTCATGCTTACACGTGGACCACGTTCAACTGGCAATAAAGATTTAGGAGTCCCTCCAATTGGCTTCTGAAATTGGGGCCACAAACACATCAGGCCCATCCTTTTTGGGTGGGGCCAGTTTCGTCTTCCAATAGTGAAATGGGGACTATAACTTCCACCTACTCCACGTTCCGTACGACCCCTTTTCTGGTAAAGCCCCAAATCAAGGAAATTAAAGAGAGATATTTTCTCTTTATCCGTTAAATCGTCAAAAGAAGAATATATCTCTTCTAGAGGAGAACGAAACAATTGATGGGCCCACGTGGATGACGCTTGCGGATCCCACTCACATGACATAAGCCGTTTTGCGAATGCAAATGGTCGGGTCGAAATTTCTACGGTACCATTTGGGTTTTAGTCTCTGCAAGTGGGACACATGATTCAGTGATCCAAGCCGTGGGTATGATAGGGCCTGATGTGGATGGCCATGAATAAATAACTGCCAGCTGGAAAAATCCTAACCCTTCATTTGGACTTCAACAAACATATGCCCTCTTATCATAGGTCAGGATGGTTCAATCAAATCAGAGCATGACCTATCTATAGTTGACTAGATGATCCTGATATTTAAATTTAATTTGAGATACATGACGGTGCAGTTCTACGTACATGCCTTTAACCCTCACAACGTGCCTAGTGTGGTCTACCTGATGGAAAGTTCTGATCTTGCACGTGTCTCGTATTGAAATTTGTCTTTGTATTTAGACGGCCAGGGCCCATAAACATGCAGCCCTAAATGAGGTCTGGCGGGGCTCACCTTGGATATCTCACATTAGATAAATATAAGCAATGCTAGCTGTCCGACTTGTGGCCTCTAACGGACACTGAAAAACTAAAATGGGTCAATTGCTCAGGTCCTTGACTGAAAATGTCTGTTAAAAGAGTAGCCAGGATTGACCATTGTTTCTTTTCCTTCTCCTTTAGCAGGGATTATCCACAATGGGCTAACTACTTGCCTTTTTGTATAGCACCAAATAAGTTGCTTTTTAACTTATGTTGATCTATTGTGTTATTTTTTTTCACTCAAATTTGGTAAATATAATTATAAAAGTAACTCATGTGCTTAAATCAACTTTTCCCCTATTAAAGTTTTTATTTTTAGCTTTTTAACTTTTCACATCTCTCTCTCAAAGGAGGACTCAAGTGATGGATTGTCTACATCAAAAGTGGGACCCGCATGATGGACAGTCTACATCAAAGATGGGCTTCACATGATGGACCACCCATATTAACGTAGACCCATATAATGAACGGTCCACATCAAAGGTTGGCCCTAATGATAAATAGCCCATATCCAAAATGAGCAGGTAAATGACCCACTTCAAAGGTGAGGGCCACATGATGGGTGGTCCACTTCAAAGATAAGCTCCACATGGTGGTCAATGGACAATGAAGCTGTGCCCCACATGAATGATGGTCCACATCGAGATTGGCACCTAATGATGAATGACCCACATCCAAGGCAAACTCCGCGTGATTGGCAACCCATATTGAAGGTGGGGCCTACATGATGGACAATCCATATCAAAGATGGGCTCCACATGATGGGTAAATAATGATGGGTTCCACATGATAGCTGATCCATATCAAGGTGGGCCCAACATGATAAACGGTCCACATCAAAGGTGGGCCCTATCGATGAGTGGACCATATTCAAGGCAAGACCGCATTATGGATGACTGACATCAGAGGTGGGGCCCATATGATGGACAGTCCGCATCAAATGTGGGCTATATATGATGGGCTGTGGATATTGACAATAACATTGATGGTGGCCCCACATAACACATGAATGACGAACATCAAAGATGAGCACTATATAATAGATGGTGCACATTGAAGGTTGGCCCTTAATGATGAATTGGCCACATCTAAGTGGGCCCCATATGGTGGATGGCCAACATTAAAGGTGGGGCCCACACAATGAATGGTACACAACAAAGATTGGCCCATATGATGGATGGTGGATGTGAGGGAAACCAAATAGACTTAAGGAATAAACAACTGATAAATATGTTGTTTACCAAATATGCCTATCCACCAAATAAGTAGAAACCAAGATAAGTTGCATGTGACATAAGTAGCTAATATAAAGTAACCTAGATCCAAGGCCCCTATATAACCATTTTGGATCTTTTGTTAGTTAGTTGCACAATTCTTGGACTTTTTGAAAAAAAAAAAAAAAAACAAGATCTTCACTAAGATGGGTTTGGTGGCACTAAATATCATGAAATTTCATGATTAATCATTACAAGGGCATGTTTAATCATACCAAATGATAAATTTAATTATTAATCCGTCTAACTTTGGGCAAACTTCATGATGTTTCATGAAATTCAGTGTAACCATTCACAACCTAATTTAGTGCAAAATAACATCAAATTTCCTGACATGCACCAAACAGACTAAATTTCATTAAAAATAATTAAAAAAAAAAAATCCAACCGCAACTAGGTTCTCAAGACTGGAAGAAAGAGTCAAGCCACTACTCTTTTTTTTTTTTTTTTTTTTTTTTTTTTTTTTTTTTTTTTTTTTAATTTTTAAAATAAAAATCTGAGCTTCATTGATATGGGAAAATGTACATTTCTAATCCACCTATCATATCCCAGGCTTGTCCCACCTATCATATCCTACACAAAGGAGGACTAAATACATTTCTAATCTAGCTTAAACCTGCTTTATCCATGAGGAAGCCGCCCTTAACAAGCCGGGGAAGGGCAAGGATGTCGATGAAAAATTTGTCAGCCTAGCTCCTGCTACCCTCTTTAGCTAAACCATCTGCTGCCCCATTCGTTTCTATGGGGATAAGGGAGACACGAAAGGAGCCCCTCGAGTTAAGAATCTGACTTGAAGAACGAGTCAAGCGACTACTTGACTAAAATTGGTTCTGATGGAGTCTGAGTCGACTCAGGCGAGTCACATCCGACTCCTCCCAATTGTCAATCATGATTTAAGTATTTTACTTATGGAACCACCGAAAATTACTAGGGCTGAATGTGTCGGGCTCGGGCCTGCTAAAATCAAAGTTTTGAATAGGTCTGGCCCAAAACAGTTCAAAATCCAGGCTGAGGACAACCCCAGGCCTGGCCCGTTGATGGCCCTAAAAATTACCATTTATTAAAGTGAAATAAGGGTGCGCAAAGGGTACACTGGATCTCATTGTGTGCCCCGTGCTTGTTGACATGTTGATCTAGATCGTTCATTAGGTTTGCCTCACTTTCGATGGGCCACCATTAAAAACTCATAGTGATAAGTAGATGTTAACTTTCCAAACAATTGCCCCTCTTTTCACAACCCTCCGTTTGCCAAGCCACAAACCAGATGATTACTGTCGTCCGATCAAAATAACTTCTTGGAAACATAAGCTATCCGAAGTAAACTCTGTTTAGTGGACCATACATACTGATTTTGACACCTTGTATACAAATAATCCATTTTATGGAAAGCTTTGGTAGATATGGAAAACTTTCGCATACTGTCCTCCGTTTGATACTTCTGAGGACGACCTGATTCGAATCTTTGGAAATATGGAAAACTTTCGCACGTTTACATCCCCTGTGACCACAGTCGGAACAGATCTTGAGGTTTTGCATTCATCCGCTTCCTATATGAACAAGATGCATACAATGCAACAACCATTTTGAATGGCAGGAGAATCGATGGTCGGATAGTATCCATCCAGAGGGCTAAGAGACAGGGGGTTTCTTCCAAAGCAAAGCAGGCCCCGACACCCAAAGCGCACCCCAATACGTCAATGGGCAACTCGTACGCGGACAAGTTAAAGAAATCGCATACCCCAGGTATGGCTCTTCCCAATAGCGCTCTGAATATCCTGCGTAGTAGAGTAGAGCTGGCGGACCCTTTTTCAGTGGAAATGGACAAGGGTCGAGAGTTTGAGGAAATCGCTTTCTTTGGCCCTCATCGCAATGGTAGAGAGTGAATTGGTCTCGATTCTGCATCTCATAAACACATTTCGTAAGTCCACTTTCTCCGCATCGCTGGTGGACTTTACAAGGCTCGCCCCAAAATGGTTTCTCCTCAAGTTTCAATCCAGAGAGGAGATGTCGGCCTTTGCAGCGAACTCCCCATTGCTCCGTAAAATGGGGCTAACAGAAGTTGAGTCTTGGTCGCCGAAATCCGTTGCATTCAGTCAAGGTGTATGGATCTGGCTGTTGGGGATTCTGGCCCATGCGTGGTACCCTGCGGCAATTGAAAATCTAGCGAGCACGTTCGGATTGGTCGAGGAGGTAGACAATGTGGCAACCCTTGGCATCTTTCAAGTCTTTGCTAGGGTAAGGGTCGGACTATCTCCTAATGCAAATTTCCATCGCCTTCGCACCTTACTAGTGAATGGTTCGGCATTCTCCATTGTTGGGTTGCTTGAAAAGCCAAATGTGAGAACACTCAATGAAGCCCATCCCCAGGAAATGAATATTGATGATCATCAGGAACAGGTTTCGACCAGGGAATGGGTCATGAGGTCATTCCATTCCCTCCAGCAACCTTCGGTTACCCGCCCGTCCACTGTTTGTGATAATGCCAAGCAGACCCAGCCAAATATAACAATTGTTGCAATTCCCCCACACACAGCCCAACTCCAAACTATTTGTGCATATACCCAGCGGACACTAGCCATCAACCCCTCCCCCGATCCCAGACCTCTAACCACCCATACTCAAGTTAACCTCCTTCTCCATATTAAAAGCGTAGAGACTAAGCCAAGCCATAATCCCTCTATATGACTCGAACCGATCCAATCATCCCCTCAACCCAATCAGAGACCTATTCCTTTGGCCATGGTGACACCTCGAATACATCCCAATCGGGCCATGCGCATGCCTCTCCTAGAATTCAGTCCTATGGTCTCTAAATACGGGGAGTTAGAGGAACCATATGTAGCCATTCCGAGAACTTTGGCTCTCGAAACAGAACATTCACAACATCACAACGACAATTAGCATTCTGAGGGTCATAACGGTTGTCCAGTAGCAGGCATTTTGATTGCAGATCCTGCAGATCCCCATAAATCTGTCATTCCTCCTCACAACAGAGATGGCCTGATCTTAATTGACCCCTTATCTCGACAAGTCCTAAATCTCCCGAGAGTGGAGACAGTCCCGTTGCATACTGCCACCAGCACCCCAGCAGCTGATGGCACTAGAACAGATCGAGTGACCCAGATTTAGGCCCAGATGAAGGAACTTGTAGTAGCTGCTAACCCAACCTCTCCAAGGGCGCACTGCTACATTGCTACCCCTGCTAGGAACCTTAACAGAATCAGAGCAAGATCAGTTAGAGCTTCTCCGCTGAGGCTACAACATGATCCCGAGCAATGGATGGACCCTCCTGGGCTTATAAGTCAGTGTGGGGCAGGGGAGAACTACGATACAAATCATCAAGAGGATCAGACCAGTGAAGAGGAGAGTGAGGGTCAGATCTTAGTGGATCTTTCATTGTATTTTTCCAAGTCTCCCAGTGGAAGGATTGAGCGGGAATCAGATACTAACAAGGAGATAGATGAGCTGATTGAAGAGCTCCAGATCCCCTCTTCTGCTGATGATGGTGTAGGTACAAGAAGTCAGGATCAGAACAAGGCAGTAAATGTGGCCATTCCAGTCACAGAGAAGAGGAAAGTGAGAAAACCCACTGGCAAGAAACTCCCCAGACAACATGATGTAGGAGAGTGGCATAGTAGACTTAGAAGATTGAAGTGTAGGGCCGTGAATTCGGGATGTGTTACAGATGGATAGAGCCCTCATATGGAACGCTCGAGGGGTGAGAAATGTGTCTACCATGAGATCTTTAAAGAATATAATCAGAAAGTTTAATCCTTGTATTATAGCCATTCTGAAACCGATGTTGAGAGAAGATAGAAGAGTAGCCATCGGTTTGAAGCTCGACTTTCACTCCTCGCTGTCCAATAGCAAAGAAGGGGGTAAAGTCTGGGTCTTCTACCAGCCATTCCTGAATGTATCTATTATTAGTTCTTCTAAGCAAATGCTTTCGTTAAGCTTGTCATTGCATGCCCATAGTGAGTCGATATGCATCTCCATTATTTATGCTAGCTACAGGAGAACACATCGGAGATTTGTTTGGAACGAGATGGCTACTCTTGCTAGTAGTATTCAAGTCCCGTGGGCCGTTGGAGGAGATTTTAATGCGGTCTTGGAATTGGAAGAGAGATTGGGGACTCGGAGCCCGGACAGAACAAGTATGGCTGATTTCTCAGAAGCAGTGCGGAATCCTTCATTACAAGACACTGGTTATTTTAGAAATAGATTCATGTGATGCAACAATAGGGTAGGGAGTGCGCACATATGGGCCAGACTGGATAGAGTGCTCTTCAACAACAGATGGGGGACAGTTTTTCCTGCTTTTCAAGTGGAACATTTTCCGCGTAGCAACTCTGATCATGCCCCTTTGCTGCTCTCCTTCCCTAACCAATTCCAGCCCAGGGTGAAGCCCTTCCGTTTCCAAAGAATGTGGACACTTCATGAATCATTCCATCTTTCAATCAAGAAGGCCTGGGAGGGGGAATGTTCTCTTCAACCCATGATCAATGTTCACCTCAAAATGAAGAAATGCAAGCAACTGTTAAAGGTTTGGAACAAAGAGACATTCGGGAACATCTTCCATCAAATTCACAGGGCCAAGGAGGACCTAGAGATCATTGATACTCGGCTGCAGGATGTAACCAATGATGAGCTGATACATCAAAGTGTGGCTATTAGACAACGGATTGATCAACTTCAACAGATGGAAGAAGTGTTCTAGAAGTAAAAAGCTTGAAATACATGGCTGATGGAAGGGGATAGAAATACCGAATTCTTTCATGCTTCGGCGAGGGAAAGAACAAGGCGAGCTGTTATCACTTCCATCAAAGATGAGATCGGGAACACCTTAGCAACGCAAGAGGAGATTAAAGAAGCTGCAGTGCATTTCTTTAAGAAGCTTTTCAAGGCGGAGCGCACCTCTCGGCAGCTCATTTCACGCAGTCTATCTCTTGCCTGGTCACACCCCAAGAAAATGTCCATCTCCTGGCCCCTCCATCCTTACCTGAAGTTCTTGAGGCAGTTTTCTCCACTCCGAAAGATGGGGCTCCAGGGCTGGATGGCTTTTCTGTAGTATTTTTTGCGGATTGTTGGGATATAGTTGGGTCTGACATCCATAGGGCGGTGGTAGATTTCTTCGCTGGTGGAGAAATGCGAGAGATTTCTCCTCTTCCTTGATCTGCCTCATCCCTAAATCCTCATTAGCCTCAAAATTTCTGATTTCAGGCTTATCAGCCTATGTAACGTCATCTATAAGATCATCACAAAAGTCCTGGCCGCCAGACTAAGCAAAATTTTGCCTAAGCTGATTTCACAGGAGCAAGGAGCATTCGTACAAGGCAGAGCTATCTCAAGGAACATCGCCCTGGCTCAGGAGGCGATGAGAGAACTAGATAGAAAGGGGCATAGGGGGAACATCATTATCATTCTGGATGTTGAGAAAGCCTACGACAGAGTTGATTGGAAGTTTCTAAAATTAGTTCTTTCGAAGTTTGGTTTTAGTAACAAATGGATTTCCTTATTGGGGAAATAACTGGTTTTCGGTGTTAGTGAACGGGGAAACGACGGGATTTTTCAAATCCTCGAGAGGCTTGCTCTAGGGCGATCCTCTTTCGTCAGGCCTTTTTATTATTGCAATGAAAGCTTTCTTAACAAGTCTTAAAAACATGGTGGAGAACAGCAAGATTCAGCCCTTCAAGCTTCAACGGGGGTGCCCCCACCCCATCCCATCTACTCTACGTGGATGATACTCTTTTGTTCATCAATGGGAATTAGAAATCGCTCCTTACAGTTAAAGGCTTACTGGACAACTATCAAGAGGCTTCGGGTTAGAAAATCAATTGCAGGAAGAACTGCTTCCTCGGGCCAAAGGGGTTGCCGGTGGGTAAGGCCAGAAATATTGAGTGTATCCTGGGCTTTGTTAAGTCGTCAGATGGTGTCAAGTATCTAGGAGTGCCGCTTCGCAGGGGTAGAACCAAGGTAGCTGATTTTCAGTTTCTGATCGATAAGGTAAGCAAGAGAGTCTGCGAGTGGAAGTCCAAGATATTATCTCAAGCAGACAAAATGACGTTAATCAAGCATGTGTTGGGAAGTATTCCTATTCACATCATGGCAACAATGCATGTGCCAAGGCAGGTAATTGGGAGATTAGAGAGTATGTTTGCTAATTTCTTTTGGGGTTGGACTGAAGGTAAGAGAAAATTGCACTGGATAGCGTGGGACAAATTCGTCAGATCTATAGGCGAAGGCGGGCTGGGCATAAGATGCCTTAAGGAAGTGATGGCTGCACTCAGAATGAAAATGGCTTGGGAGGTGAAATTTGGGAAGATAGTCAATCCCTGGGCGTCCCTCATGCGGGCCAAGCATCATAGAGACATGCTAGGGGAGGTGACATACAGATTTTTGGCGAATTCATCTCCTTTGTGGAGAAAAATCAAAGAACACTTTCCTTTCATTTTAAACAATGTTCAATGGCAGGTGGGTTCAGGGGAGTTGAAGCTTTAGGAAGACAACTGGTCAGGTTTGGGGCCCCTTCAGAGGCTCGCATCTTGCCCGATTCCAGACGAGCTAATGGCCCTCAATGTCAGTGATTTTCTGGGTGTCGCTGGCCCCCTCCCTCTTTCCTTCTCTTTCTTTTCTCTTCTCTCACCTGGGTTAGCAAATTCGTATGGAGTGAGAGAGAGGGGGTTTGAACCTAAGGTACCAAACTCACTAGTGGAAATCCCGTTAACCTTGGTACCTCGATCCGCTAAGACTCATGAGCCGAACATGGTGGTATGGGACACCGTGGTCATGCTGTCGACCTACACTGGGGCGACGAGCCTCCCCGTAGTGACCAGTGAGCAACTCCGCCTCGTGAGCCGAATACGATGGTATGGGACACTGTATTCGAGCTGTCGGCCTACACTGATCAAGTGACAAGCCCTTTGTAATGACTTCGAGCATACTCTAAGACTGCGTTGAGGCGACGAGCCTTTTCGTAGTAACTAGAGTATAAACTAGGCCTATAACGCCCTGAAATTCGGAGGGTAGAGCATAAACTCAACTCCTAAGTTCCAAAACATCACTTATGCAACATATATGATGATGATTGAATGTTGTCTGTATTAGTGCATTAAACATGGTGGGATTACACCAAACAGTATATCACACTCCAGAGGTAGTTAAATAGCACAAGCGGAAGACGGAGAGATGTATATAAGCATATCTGAAACGTATAGACTATTGCCGGTCTCCAGAGTATGAATACATTGCCACATCAAATAATTACATGTATATTCCCAAAATAATCAAAATGAATATACAGGTGTGTTCTAAGATTTCAGAATGACTGTGTTGGAACATTTAGTCAGTATCCCTGTAGCCCCGACAATCAGGACACGGCTCACATGAACCCGCCTGATAACTGCATATAGGAGAATGCCTCCTCATCGTCCTCGAAATCTGGCTCCGCCTCGTAGGCATCACCATCACCTGCAGCTAAGACAGAGTCTGGTTGTGTTTAAAACACCGTCCCAGAACATGAGAGTGAGTGATCAACTCAGTGAAGCCATAACGCAAAGGTTAACATGTTATCGATTCAGTCATGCAGCAATGATAAAACAATACAATCAAGCATTCCTAAGTACTCTGGTTAATGCATGGATGATATGTATTAATGATGTATGCCCTCGCCTGCACTCCCTCTGGGAACTTCATCTCACAGTCGCGGCATACACCCCTTCCACAGTGCTCAACTCCAATGCCAAAGGCACATGCAATGCAGTGCATGAACGTGATTACCGAGTTCTTATTAGACCTTTTCATACAGCAAGATTGAGAAGCTAAGGTACCTCCCTTATATCATTTCCCAAACAATGATCCATTTTAGGGTCGTCAATCCTAGTAAATACCATACGATGTTGCGGTTCTAGGTCACTACAAAGGGCTCGTCACCTGATCAATGTAGGCCAAGTTTATACTCTAGTTACTATGAAAAGGCTCGTCGCCTCAACGCAGTCTCAGAGTATGATCGAGGTCACTACAAAGGGCTCGTCACCTGATCAGTGTAAGCCGACAGCTCGAATACAGTGTCTCATACCACCGTATTCGGCTCACGAGGCGGAGTTGCTCACTGGTCACTACGGGGAGGCTCGTCGCCCCAGTGTATGCCGACAGCGCGACCACGGTGTCCCATACCACCATGTCCAGCTCATGAGTCTTAACGGATCGAGGTACCAATGTTAACGGGGTTTCCACTGGTGAGTTTGGTACCTTAGGTTCAAGCAGTACCGTCCATACATGGTGAACATACATCAGGTCAATCGGGTTACTTGACGAGCTCGACTAGTACGAGCGCACAACGAATTATCGACATGAAGTGCGTAAGCACTCCGCATGGCTTAGCCACTATCTACAACCAGCGTACGACTCAGATTCCTCGAGACATGTCCTATGTGGCGACACAATCTCAACCACTAAATCAGAACCTGTTACCGATTGCCTGGACTATTTCATAGTCCAAACCACACTCAATTTCGATGAGTAGTCACATGAAGTAATAAAGTAGTATTGAACAAATGATTCATATCCTACAACCATTTAAGCATTTTAATGAAATATAGTATAAACATGGATTCACACATACGCATTCCATAAGTAAAATAGACAATACAGTGCAGGTTGCATGGAGAGAGTTATACACACAGTTAAGGTAGTTGAGAATCTTATCTCGACACCCATTTATAGTACAATGCACCAAATACTTACTCATACAGACATTTTTACAAACACTTAGACTACACATACCAACATATATAACATATGTTGATTATAACATATACTTGGACAGATCCTTCCAACAAGGAGTTGTTACATATACAACAATCATGTATTTGCATTCCATAGACACGGAAGGCACAAGTCATAATTTCATGTTCATTCGGTCATTTCAATAAACACTTAGACTACACACTATAACATACATGATGTATGTTGGCCATAACATGTATTAGGGCAAATCCTTTCGCCAAGGGGTTGTCGTACATACAACAACCCTATATGCACGATGGATAATCATGTCAAACATGAATCCAAATTTTATATGCATTCAATCATTTTAACTAACACGTGGGATACACTATACTCAACATAGTTCATATATATCTATAAAGCAAAGGAATCTTTGCATTTAGCATGCGAAATGGCACCCAAATCAGTTATAAATCATTAACCGACAATGAAAGCCTTGAAAACCATAACGTAAACGTTTATAGTCCGTACCTTTCGCCAGTAAACAAGTATCGAATTCAGTTTGTACACTGAGTCTTTGTCTACGGCACAACGGCAACCTACAGTAAGAAATAGGTTCGCTATTTGATCACTTACTCTATTTGAAACTCTAAAACAAATGTAACGCCCTGAAAATTGGGGGTCATGCATACACTCGACTCCGAAGTTTCCAGGCATCAATTATAACCAATTTTTCACTGTTTTGCGTCTAATCAAGTTTAAATGAGCAGTATGGAATTACTTGAAGCATGAATCACAATCACAACAAGTCTACTGAATTGAAAGAGGTTAAATATATACAAATCTAAAAGATGTAAACGGGTCGCTCAAGGCGTTGCCCAACAAATCACAAAAAAAATGATATATCTAGAAAATAAAGCTGAGTCCATTACTCAGCAATCCAGAATCCCATCTACTGAGCCGATGAAGACCCGCTCATCAACAGGAAGTAGGACAGCTAGTCCTCCTCATCTACGCTCGTGCCACCAGGCTCCTCGTACTCCTCATCACCTGCAACTATGAACGGGTCTGATTGGTGTTTTAAAACACCGTCCCAGAGAATCCCATCTACTGAGCCGATGAAGACCCGCTTATCAACAGGAAGTAGGACAGCTAGTCCTCCTCATCTACGCTCGTGCCACCAGGCTCCTCGTACTCCTCATCACCTGCAACTATGAACGGGTCTGATTGGTGTTTTAAAACACCGTCCCAGAGTGGGAGTGAGTGATCAACTTAGTGGGTGCTATTAGTCTCAAGTTATAACGGGCATCAATTGTAATATGAATTTAATGAAAAACAGTCAATCACCAACACCTTCAACTCTTATTAAATGCTCATGCAATGCGATGATATGATGCATGCCCTCACCACAACGCTCCCTTGAGCGACTCCATCTAACGATCGCATATGGCAGCACTCCCTCAGAGCGACCTCTACTACCGAGTCGCCACCCTAATTAATGCGATGCAATGCAATCGTGTTAGCCGAGTTATTAGTTAAGTCTATTTATCCAGCAGATTGGGAAATTTGATACACCCCACGTATCACTGCACTAAGCTGGTTGTAAGGCCAAGGCCCCATCAACGCGTGAGGCCGAGTCCTCACGGTCCATGATCCCGTCGGGTTCCTCATCCCCGACTTCAAGCACATGAGGAGTGCCGAGAGAAGGGATCGTTCGCGGTCACTACGGGGAGGTGCAGTACCCCAGCATAGGCCGACAGCTCGGACACAGTGTCCCATTCCACCATGCCCGGCTCACGAGACTGTGGACCAATTGCAATCTAGGTGTCAATGGGCTACAATGGTTGTGAGGTGTTCCAGGTTCCATACATAGGTGAGCAAACAAGGTTAACAAACAAGGTTGGTCAGATAGTAGGCTAGACCGCACGAGTCAGGCGAGCATGAGACGAGTGACCTCGGGCACAAGGGACCCATGTAGTTGAACTACAACTACCTGAACACTCCCGCCCAATCCACGGATTTAGCCCTAGCGTAGTCCTACTGATGGGACTACCATCTCTCATCATGTTCCTGACCAACCCAAGAGGGTAAAGGGAATCCATAACATGCCAACTATCAATGCATCATCTAACATAAACAACATCATGTTCTCATGCTTCTCAACATAAAATTTGAAATTTCTACTAACATGTAAAGCTAATAATATCATGAACAAGGTGTGTGTGTGTGTGGTGTGGGTTGGTGGGAAATTTAAGCACTTCCTACCTCCCTTAGAACCAAAATACACAAAAATCAAGGAATCATACATGTTATAGGGCACATCATATGAGAAAATCAAACAAGGCACGAGCATATAATCGTCCATACACAAAATCATGTGAGAGGCAAGAACAACATCATATGGGAGTCAAACATACAATTTTAACAAACATACAAGTCCTAGGGCTTCTCTAGATCCTCCAAACATAGCATTCAAGCAACCAAAATCATTAAACACATAATAAATTTGGTGCTAGGCCACTTAAGAGCAATAATCCGCACCTATGGATCGTTGGAGATCCGGAAAATGACCTAGGAAGGAAGGCTTTGGGTCGATCGACCGGAATCCCTAAAAACAAACTCTTGCATGTGAGAAAATCAAGTCAATCACTCCTCAATACATGGATTCCAAGAAGAAGAAGTGAAGGATCTTACTTAGACGACCAATGGACGATTGTTGTGGAAGTGGTGGAGGGTTTCTCCTTTAAAGAGAGGTAGGGAGTTGAAAGGGTTGAACTCCTTGGGCCCCACCTCGATCTAAGATAGATAGAAATATTATTACTTCTAAAAGGGCCAAAGGCCGAAAGTACAAAGTAGGAAAGCTCAAAGAAATCAGAAGACCCATAGGCGAACTAACCCCAACTTGGGCTAAGAGAAAGGAAAAAACAAAAGACACACGTCTCTGGCTCGGAGAAAAAGCGAAGAAAAAAAAAAACCCACCCCAAACAGAAAACAAAACAAACCCACATCCTGGGCCTAGAAACGAAAAAAAGAGCACCAAAACAATGGAAAGAGAGCCAAACCATAGTAAATGTGGTTGTCGGTCTCATGGGCCACACCTTGGACGTATGTCTCACATTAGAAAAGAAAATTACAAACAATCTTAGCTGTCCAACTTACGGATCGTCATAGTGTCACCAAGACCCCTCATCTAGTGGACTAGGTCGTCAATTTAGGAGGCCTGAAAGGTTAGGTGAGTCAATTATCTGATTTCTCCAAGTAATTGAGGTTAGGATTAATATTTAGCATAGGCTTAACCTAACTAAAATGAAATTAATTGTAGGAATAAGGATTTTTCCCAAACTAAATCCATTGGAGCACCCGATTCCTTAAAACCCCAATCTAGAGAAGGTAAAGATCTACCATCGAGCTTTCCCTCGGCATTTTAACTTAATAATTACTTTCATATCCATTTTGCATTAGTAATCAAGCTATGATTAGTTTTAAATGGCAGTAAATTGTAAAATTATGATCAAACTCCCTTTTAACCTAAGCTTAATTATGACATGCTAGGTCAATTACTGTAAAAGTATTATAAGGTGGAGAACTGTGGAAGCATACCTGGACTCGTGGCCTCGCTTGTGAAAACTGAAATAGCAGTGAAGACCGCTTGAGTTGAAGTCGGAATATGCCAATATGTCCTAGAGGGGGGCGAATAGGACTTTTTAAAGATTTATGAGTTATTAAAAATCCTATCACTCTAATCCTATCAAGTATGCAATTTTTAGGATTACTCAAATGTAACTCAACTGGCTTCCAAGCCTAGTAGAGGATCCAATCATATAACTATTCAAGTAATAAGCATGAAGCAGTTATAGTCTATGATGGATGTGACTGTGTGTGAAGTGTGAGCAGATATGAATGCAGTTAATCATAATCACACAAATGATCAAGCATAAGAATCAATCACAAACACAGTCATTTTTATAGTGGTTCGACTACTTGTCTACTCCACTCCCGACTGCCGCACTCAACCCTTGAGTGTACCGGATTTCACTAAGGAGGTTTCTCAGGGTTCACCTCAAACCTAAGGTTTTAAATTAGGTTCACCTTCAACCTTTACACGGAAGTTTCTACTCGGTTCAGCCCTAACCCTGGAGTTTTACTGGTTCACTCCTAACCAGATGTTTATATGCTCTCCATAGAGCAAGGGTCCACACAACGCACCCAGAGGTTTCTACTCGGTTCACCTCTAAACCTGGAGTTTTACTGGTTCACTCCTAACCAGATGTTTATGCTCTCCACAGAGTAAGGGTCCACACAACGCACCTACAACGTACACTCCCGCCGGAGGCCTCCTTGAGGACTTCAAAGGGTGAGAACCACTTAAGACCCAATCCTAGAAAGGAATGATCACAAGTGTCCTCTTGGACTCTGGATACTTACAAATAAGTTGATGAGTCCCGTTTAACACAATGCTAAAGATCTCCTCCTTATTGACGAAGAGTCTTCTGCTCCCTTGATCCGCAACACAAAAGATATACCAAGACTAGGCTTAGGGTTGGGTCAAGGTGAAGATGGAATCCTACTCTCTAAAGATTTTCCTATTAGGAAGATAGAGTAGTTCCAATCTTATGCATTCAAGGCATCCCAGCGTAATGATTTACCATTAAGTTAGTAGCTGGAGGATCCTTGAATGCGGAAGTTCATTCCCCAATCCACTCTATTGAATATCAATGGTGAGGGTGGATTGGAGGATGACCTCCCTTGAGAGAAAGGGCTTTAGGTATAGGATATAAGTTGAAACACTCAAAAGCTCTCTCTACTTTCTCTCACAGCAACAAAGGACAAGTCCTCTATATATAGGCAAAAAGTTCCAACGGATATAAAACGGTCACATTTATGACAGAGTTCGATATCATCGAGCAGGTTCAATATCATCGAGCGTATACTCTTAATAGCATCGATGGTCTGCTCAATGACTCGGACTCGATGTTATACGTTTTTGAAACTTCTTGCCAATTGGTTGATGAATCGAAGCTATTTGTCGATGTCATCGGATTTTGAACTCTGATTTCATTAATGACAGGTTCGATCAATCGACACTTGAAAAATGAGAGAGACTTGACTTTGAAAATATTTCAGGATTTCAAGATTGATCGGGGACATCGAGATCATCGGAATTTGAATGTCAATGATATCGAGATCAGAATCGATACATCGATAAATCCAATGAATTTATCTTTAAGCTTGCTGGACGATTTGTGTCCTTGTTCGATGTAATCGACCTGATGCCGATATCATCGATATTTGAACATCGATTTAATCGAAGGGTCCCCGATCATAGTTTAAAAATAACTTGAAATATCTGCTGTAAGAAATGCTCGCCCATCATCGATATCATCGATGGACCTCCGATCTTATCGATCTTTGAATTCAGATCATATCGGAATGTCATCGATATATCAAAGGAATTTGAGATTTTCATTAAAAAGCAGGGGTGCCGAAAATCTGCTTGTCGATCTTATCGAGCCACTCTCAATGGACTCGAGATTTGAATATCGATGATATCGATAGGTGTATCGATACATCGATAATTCGTCCAGATATGTTGTGAAGTTGTTGGACATTTTTAGTACTTTTATCGATGATATCGATAGGTGTATCGATACATCGATAAATCCATCCAGATGAATATTTAGTTGCTGGACATTTTGGTTCTCTTATCGATAATATCGTTAAGGTATCGAGGACATCGACAGTGCAGGTCGATCATATCGAGGGTGCTTCGATAAAATCGACGAGGCGAGAAAAACTTAGAGATTTTACTATTTTGCAAAAAGTTTTCTCACCTTAAAACCCTAAGATGTCTATCTTGTTTTAAAGGTTTTAATCACCTGGTGTTTTGGGACATGAGATGTGAGGCTGTGATTTACCTATTGCGAGCTTCCACACATTTGATTGAGGTAGACGCTTGAATTGTTCTTCCTATCGAGCTCTGTGGACGGTCTGACCTACTATTCACGTAACTTGACAAACCAGGGCACTAGCAGGTGCACTTTCAAAAACTTCTAAGACTTATGGTGGATTTCAATAGAAGCATGGGCCATGGTGGCATTTCTTAGAAACTACCCTGTTATTATTCTTTTACATACCTGTTGCCGGTCATATTTAGGGTAGGGCTACTAGTCGAGAATCAGATTTCAATAGAAGCATCAGCAGTTGCGTTCATTGTAGGGCTTAATTTCTATAAATCAGATTGTTTAGTTGATGATTGTATGTAAACTGAACTAATAACGATTAGACTAATCATGCATTCATGGCATGTGAATTTTACCAGGTGGGCGGCATAAGACACATGATTTTCCGATCACTATGGGTGTACCTTAGAGTATTTTACCGGGTGACTTTGGGTTATCGATACGCATTGTCGTCTACTATGGGTGTCCTTTCGCATGGATTTTACTAGGTTGCTAATCATTATGGATGTATCAAAGAGTATTTTACCGGGTGATCAGTTTACTATGAGTGTCCTTTCTACAAGCACTTTACTAGGTTACTAGTCAATATGGTTGTGCCTGAGAGTATTTTACTGGCTAGCCAATTTATTATGGTTGTCCTTATCAACTGGATGTGCATCCCTAATCTGTCTACATTTCATTATCAAGCGTGCCAGAGTCATACTTGACTTGAGTACGATTGAATGCTTGCGACCAAAAGTGTCAAATCAGCTATAGGATTATACCTATTAAGGTTGACTTGACTGTCAAGCCACAATATTGCAACAATCAAGTGATTCAGAAGGGGAGTGTTAGTATTTCAATAGCTTCTTTTCACCTTGAGTTAAAGATATTTTTTTAACGGTAATTGTGGTTTTCCGGTTTCTCAATAATGCAATGATAGATGAATACAATTAAAAAAAACTAAGACTAGAACACTTATTTTATTGATTTAGAAGTAAGGTCAGTATAGTTAACAACAATAAAATAAAATAAGCAGAGAAAATAAAAGAAATTACTTACAATCGTGCATGTGTACAAACAATCGAGGTGTGCGGCTGCTAGGATGTGATATGTGTAATCTTTCAATTATGAACTGAATTGATAGGGGATCCGACAAAAGAGGTCCTGGATATTTACACTACTCCCAGCGCATATTGCAACAATGGCAATGGACAATAGCAGATTTAATATATGCTAAATTCTAAACTTTTTGTTAGCAAGGGTTCGACAAAAGTGGATAAACTAATGCTAAAACGAAGATAAGCGTTATTTCATTATGAGAGAGATTGTGTGTGTGTGTGTGTGTGTTGGATATGTTGGTTGCCTTGAGCTCTTCCATTGAGAGGCGGGGGCTGCATAAGATTCTACATCGTGAGAGATTTGGATAATCAACCGTGAAAATCCCCTTGATTCTCCACATGAGGATAGCCAATTATATTAAGTCACATGTATGAAAGATTTAATACGCCTCTTGTATCCATAGAGGTTGATTTTTGTGGGACTCTAACAATTAATATTTATAAAGAAATTTGCTTCGATGGGACTCTTCTTTTTTTTTTTTTTTTTTTTTTAAAGGAAGTGGGCTCATGCCACGATTTCATTAATCACAAAAATTTATAGCCCTTCGGGTGGGACCCAACAAAAAGAGGCGGGCCCCACCTATCATGTACCATCTAATTGAGCTAAATACCTATCGGAATGGCTACAAGCAGCCTAAAGACAAGGATCGCCCTTAGGGGACTTCCAAATTTCCCTAACAGACCCCAACCCCACTTTATCCAGGAAGTATAGGCCTCAGATTTGCGTCGGGAGGTCCGCAATGTCCCTGAATAAAGTGAAGGATTGGTTGTTACTCTCGAGCCGAGCTAGCCCATCTACCGGGCCGTTAATCTCTCTGAAAATGTGGGAAACAGAGAAGTGGACCTGACTCTTGAGATTAACTATTCTTCTAATCCACTGTTTCCAATACCACGTAGGGGATCCTAACTCGTTAAAGAGGCCCACCAGCAGCTTAGAATCGGACTCCACCTCCACTCTTTCCAACCCATATTTAGCACATAGCAAGAGCCCATCCCACACCGCCCGTAGTTCTGCGCGGTTATTAGAGCCTACCCCGAACCCAGCTGAGAAAGCAAACAGGAACTTGTCATCATCCCTTTTGCAAATGCCACCTCCCCTTGATTGACCTGGGTTCCCACGAGCAGACCCATCAATGTTGAGCTTGGTCCAACCCATCTGAGGTTTGGCCCATTTAACCCACTTGAAGGTAGGCTAAAGTGGCGGAGAGGAGGGGAGGCCCAACAGGGAATATGATAAGTCATCAGATAGCCTTTTTTTGCCCACCGATTTCAGGCCCGAGTCCAGTGTCCTGCACCACCAAGTAATTCTGGAGATACTGCTAAGGCTTTGCAAAGCTTACCATCAAACTTGCTGGAATTTCTAGAACGCCATATCTTCCAGACCACCATGCTAGGGAGAAGCTTTCGGAGAGGAGAGACAGCTCCCCCAGGTTGGGCCGCTAGCCACCATTGATTCATCCTGCCCTTTACAAAGATGGGAGGCAAGGGCAGGTTACCAAATATGGCCCCGAAGTGGAGCCACACCTTCGTAGCCAGTCCTCCAGACAGGAAGAGATGATTAACCGATTCAACCGACAGCGAAAGGCCCTCGCCAGCGCAGCAGACACACGAAGAGGCCAAGCTAATCCCTCTTTGCTGAATTCTATCCTCCAATGCAATTTTCCCAAGCAGTAATCTCCAAACAAATGTGGAGATTTTAGGAGGAAGTTTCTCGTGCCAAACCAACTCCACCCAGCTCTTATGAGGGGAGATGGCCCTACAGAGATTCCAAGCCGATTTCGATAAGAATTTACTCGAAGGATCTAGGGGCCAGAAGCAAACGTCCCTCTCTGCCGACGTGACGAAACCACCCTGGAAGATGAATTAGATGATGTCTTGAGGGAGGAATAGGAACACCGAGGACGGAGGGAGAGGGCCAGCGCCACCCAAAAACTCCTTAACTAACAAGGGTCGTAGGGAATCTAGAATGGGCTTATTCGCATAGAGGTGAAGCGGCCCCAGCCCAGACTAGTTGGCGTCCCATAGGTTCATGTTGCCCTGCCCAACATCCCATTGGATGTTCTCCTCCACCAGGGGGAACAAGGTCCTAATACTCTTCCAAAGAGGGGAGGGGAGAGGGGAAGGCCGAACCGAAGGAGAGCGATCGAAATCGCCTAGGTGCAGGGCTCTCATCAACACAACCCATAAACTATTCCCTTCTTCATATATAGCTGATCCTAGGCTAGCTTCAGCTGCAAATTCTTCAAGACTTCTCTTAATGATTTGATTCTCATCCCCCCCTCACTATGGGGTTTGACGATTTTCTTCCAACTGACCCAATGAAGCTTCTTCCTGCCATCAGCCCAACCCCATAAGAAGTTAGCAAACACCCTCTCCATATTGTCAAGGACCTGTAGCAGAACCTGCGTCGCTGCCAATATGTGGATCGGGATGCTCCCTAGCACATGCCGAATCAGAGTGGCTCTACCCGCTTGGGAAAGGAACCTCCCATTCCAGTTGTTCACCCGGCCCTAGACTTTATCGATCAGATATTGGAAATCTGATTTCTTCACTCTACCACTTGAGATGGGCACACCTAGGTACCTGGATGCAGCTACAGACCTGGACATGCCCAAGATACGCTTGCTGCTTCTAATTCTTCCCACAGATAACTTGGACGAACAGTAGAAGGCACTCTTATTATAGTTGATCTTTTGGCCTAATGTGTTCTAGAAGGCCAGGAGGAAATTCGATACAGCTTGGACTGAGCCCTTGGAACTGTTCAGAAACAGCAGGGTGTCGTCAACAAAGAGGAGATGGGAGATAAGAGGAGACCCCCTCTTGAGCATGAAGGGCTGACTGTGCCCCCGTTCCATGAGGACTTTGAAGCCTCTGCTTAAAGCTTCAGCCACGAGAATGAACAGCTTGGGGGAGAGCGGGTCCCCCTGGCGCAGGCCCATGGAGGACTTAAAGAACCCCGCCGCTTCGCCATTTATGAGAACTGAAAACCAGCAGTTGTTCCAGCAAGATTCCACTAAATTGATCCATTTGGAAGAGAACCCAAAGTTGTGGAGGACTTGCTTGAGGAAGTTCCAATTGAATTTATCATAAGCCTTTTCCATGTCCAATTTAAGGATCACGTTTCTACCTCGAGCCTTCCTGCCTATATCCCTGAACATTTCCTGCGCTATGGCAATGTTTTCAATAATAGACCTTCCCTTGGTGAAGCCACTTGTTCAGCTGAAATGACCTTAGGGAGGATTAGACTAAGCCTAGTTGTCAGGATCTTTGCAAACACCTTGTATATTCAATTACAGAGGCTGATGGGCCGATAGTCCGCAAAGGATGAAGGCGCCGCTGATTTAGGGACGTGACAGATGAGAGAAGATGTGAACGCTTTTGGAAATCCTCCACCTTCAAATAGATGCGAGGCTGCCTTGTATAGATCAAGTCCTATGATGGGCCAGCAGGCGGAGAAAAACCCTCCTGAAAACCTGTCAGAACCAGCAGCCCCATCAATTGGGAGGCCTTTGATGGCCTGAAATACCTCTGGGAGGGTTGGAGGGGCCAATAGATCACCGTTATCCTGAGCCAAGAGGAGGGGAGGAATAACGAACGCGAGGTCGGTCACCTAAATGGAATCATCGGCCTGGAAGGACTGCGAAAAATACTTGACAGCTTCCGATTTAATGGCCCCCCTGGTCCGACACTGTTTGGCCAACACCAATATTAATGGAAGAGATAAAGCTCCTTCTGATTCTGCCATTGGCCAATGCGTGGAAGAATTTCGTGTTTTTATCCCCTTCCTCCAACCAGCTATTCCACAATTTCTGCTTCTAATATACTTCTTCCATGAGTTCAACGTGGGCCAGATGTTGACGCGCTGAAGCAACCTCAGATTGCAGGACTGCCTCTGACGAGCTTCGCATCCGATATTCCAAGGATTCGAGAGCCTGTGTAGTTGCCTTAACTTGGAGGAATATATTCCCAAATACCTCCTTATTCCATAGCTTAAGAACCTACTTCGTTTTCCTCATCTTTAGCTGCAGGTTAAGCATCGGTTGCTGAGAGAAATCATCTTTCCAAGCATTAGAAACTATCTGCAGGAAAGACTTGTGAAGGGCCCACATCCTCTGATACTTGAATGGTCTGGCAACCGAAGGCGAAGGTGTAGGGAAGACCAGAAGGAGAGGACAGTGATCGGAGGAGGCCCTGGGAAGGTGCTCCACTCTAAACCTCGGGAAGAGGTTTGCCCACACACCATAATGAGGGCCCTGTCCAGCCTGGCCCAGATGCGAGCATTACCTGCCTGATTATTGCTCCATGTAAATCCGTTTCCCGAATACCCTGCATCCTGAAGACCAGCATTATTGATGGTGTCAACAAATAAGGAGCTACCGAGATCTGGATTCCTGCTGCCCCTTCTCTCTATTGCCTCAGTTACTGCATTAAAGTCGCCAATGACTACCCATGGACCATTGGCTATGCTGCCCAAATCTGCCATGTCCTCCCACAGAGCCCTCCTAGCAATCCTGTCACATCTGACATAAATAATAGAAAGAAGAATCGGGTCCTGGAGATTCTGCAAAAGGATGTTCATTGAAAGCATTTGGTAAGTACTAGATAGGACATCAACTTGTAGGTGGCTCTTATAAAATACCCAAACCTTCCCTCCTGCAGCCCCATTGGAAACTAAAGAATGAAACCCCATCTTAAGACCAATGCTAACCCTCTTATCCTCTCTCAACATAGGTTCAAGGATGGCCACCATCCAAGGGTTATTATTGTTGATCAATTTGACTGTCGTCCTTATTATAGCCACATTACTGACTCCTCGGGCGTTCCAAACGAAGACCTTATCCATCAGTCACACAGCCTGAGTTCACAGCCCTCCTCTTTATTTTCCACAATCTACTCTATATTGCCTTGGACCTTTCTTTTACCCTTGATCTTCTTTCTACCTGTGATATCAATAGATGGACTGACCCCAAGACATATTGGGTCGATCCTCCCCACACAACCCTGGACATGAGGTTCCAGGTTGGTTGATGGGCTGAGTAAGAGATCCTCCTCACTCG
>JAJHSJ010000013.1:10475032-10554888 GCA_021015155.1 Magnolia officinalis
TCAATATCATTATAATTTGGTTCCTGATCTTCAATTTGGTCTAATTAGACGATTAACTTTGATATAGTCCAATTTGGCCATTCATCTTTAGTATCATTCAAATCGGACCATTGGGCTTCGATATTAGTCCAATCGAGTCATTGATTTCCAATATCAGCCCAGTTGCATCAATCAATAACAAAGACTAGATCAACCATATTGTGGCTCCTATAACTACCAATTAAATGTGTGGCCCACACGGACTCGGACTATCACTATCATGTGGGCGGAGAGAGAGAGAGAGAGAGAGAGAGAGAGAGAGAGAGAGAGAGAGAGAGAGAGAGAGAGAGAGAGAGAGAGAGAGAGAGAGAGAGAGAGAGAGAGAGGGGGTTACATAGGAGACTGGTAATATCATTCACATATGCTTACATATAGAAACGTAAAGACTACTATTCCATAAAAAAAAGTGGGTACATAGAGCATTTGTACAAGCAAAAGACTCCTACCTAAGTAAGAGTCTTCATTCCATACAAGCTGAGGGATCTAAAATACCTTACGAAGTGCTTCCTTGATAGCAAGAGTCTTCATTCCATACAAGCTTAGGGAGCTAAAATACCTTGCGGAATGCTTCCTTGGTAGGCATTTCCACAACATAATAAGTGCGCACCAGGTAGGTGTGCGTGTTGTATGGGGGTGTCTGGGCTACAGTGTAAACACGGGGTTGGATCTGACCGTGGATTTGAACTTGATGAGGGGGCCTTCTTTTTGCAGCCAGATGCCCTTCAAGCAGATCAAATGCTTCCCTCCCTATATTGGTAAGGTCTGATTGGGATGCCATTTCAATAGACAGATAGAGGCTAATGAGGAAAAACTTATGTAAGAGGTTTGTTTTGATACACAAGGTTCTAAGGGTGGCCGTCCACTTATATAGGGATTTTCATGGGCCCCACTTCTGAATGAAAGCTTTTTGATTGCTTGGTTTTCAGTGGTTCTTGAAGATCTTACAGTCACTTTGGAGGGTGAGAGAGGGCTAAGCTAAGGAGCTAGGTGGAATATTCTGGCATCATACCTAGCGTGTCCCATTTGTCATGATCAAATGGAACATGTTCCATTTTGATCCAACCATTAATTGATGGTAAAGTAAGATGGATGGATGGATGGATTTGAGATCTCTCTCTCTCTCTCTCTCTCTAACCCGAATTTCGATTATTTGTGGGACCAAGGAACATGTACTATTTTACTTGTCTTCTCCACCATTGGTTTAGTTAGTCCTTACAATGCCAATGGGCTGCATTACTGTCAACTAAAGCCCAACCCATTCACTAAACTAGCCAAGAATTCAAGCCCAAAACCTGCAGCCAGCTCATTATCCCATGGCTCATCCTAGCACTCTTAAAATTCAACAAGCTCAAGCCTAACCTGACCCAACCAATTTAATTACACTGAAAGATGGTTTAAAAATGGGATGTGGGGCGAACGTATGTCTAATTAGTACAGGCATATAAACATGCATAGATTAGATGTCCATTTATTTATTATAAGGTTGGCATGTTCGGGTCAGGTCATTTGGTGCAGCTCATTGATCAGCTATATGGGTCACCCATATACCTAACCGTGGCACATTTTATAACAAGAGCCTGACCCATTACCTACTAGACTCAGGTACAAATAGATCTAATAAGCAGGTTGGCCCAGTCCGCCCATGGGTTGGCCCCACCTCATTGCCAGTGATGCAAGGAAAAGCTTGAAATAACAACGAAGAAGATTATTGTGTTCCTGAAGTAATCAAAATCTTGAAACCCCAGGGTGAGTTCTTGAGTCCACGGAAAGTAAGAGAAAATTTGAGTGATGTTATTGCATAACCATAGTCTTAGATCGATTTCCCTACATCACTTATATAGAAGGCTAAAAAAATATTAATTTAAATAGAAATTATTTGAAATAGTAAAATCTTTTTTAAAGTTAAATTTGTCAAAATAGAAATGTCTAATTAAACTTTATAGGAACATTCCCAGCATCATTATAGCACCTTTTAAAAAAATTTATAATTATAAAATTACAAGAATAAGAAACTACAATGAAAACAGAAATGATCAAAAATACTAAAAATTTCCTAAAATCTCAATTTATACACAAAGACGGATGAAATCGTTTCGCATTGTAGGTTAGTTGAAACCGAACGCGCTATTATATAAAGTTCAATATATTATATGCTATGTGATGATGCCTGGATCAAAAGTTATAATTATTTTATAGTCAATACTTCAAAAGGTAATATCTCTATATACAAAATAAATCTCTTTAAACTAGACGTACCCGATCTAAGTTACATTATGCATACATAGGATTGGGCCCAATAATAATGGATTACTTTTGCTTTGATTCGGGATTCTTTCGGTCTAGCTATACTAAGAATGTATCTATGGTCGCTCTACGTCACCAAGCTTCCAAACTTAGTGGGTACTGAAGAGTCCCCCCTATAGTTGTAGATACTTTCCTACGGGCAGATATTTATAAATATCTTGTGGAAGTGCTGAGGGAATTAGTGAGAGTGAAGACATAATTCATATGTACTATATTGGCCATGTGTGAAGGATCCGGGCCGTTCGTAAGATACCAGCACTGTGCTCTTTTAGAAGAATCAAGATGATCTCATCTATATTGAAATCAAATCACTGATCATCTATTTCCTAACGGTTCATTTTCCTTATTCTTACGGGTCAGTGGATCTGCCTGAGGTCAAGTGGGGCCGTATGCCCATGGTGGTATTCTGACTAGATGAATGGCTCAGATCAGGACTACGAGTGACAGATTGGCATGTGTTCTGCGAATAACCACTTCAATATTGTATGTACTGGGCTATCATCTCTCACTTGAAAATTCCTGCTCAGCGAACCATTCTCCACTTTCCACAAGTGGTCTGTCTAGTTAGCTAGTGGGCACGTGAAATCACGTGCAAGGGAATTGAGACAAGGTCGACCGTAGATCTGCTGATGTAAGCGAGCTGCGTCATTGTCTGAAGAATATCCATACCGAAGGCGAATAGCTGTAACCCTTGGTTAAGACAGTGGATTTCGGAAACGGATTGGCTACTCCCCCTGCCATGGTCGGTGCTCTCTGGGCCCACCATGGTGTATGTGTTTCATCCATTCCGTTCATCCATATTTACAGATCATTTTATAGCTTTATACCAAAAATTAGAGGGATATAATATCAGGTGGACTACACAATAGGAAAACAATGGCGATTGGATATCCACCATTAAAATCCTCCTAATGCCCAATGTACTGTTTATTTGACATCCAATCTGTTGATTAGGTCATACAGTCTCAGATGAAGGGAAAAAACAAATATAAGCTTGATCTAAAACTTTTCATGTAATGTGGTCAACACTCATTCAACACTGTTTCTTGTAATGTGGTCCACTTGAGATTGGGATATACCTCTTTTTTGTTTCATACCATAAAATGATATGGAGAAATACTGTTTCCTGTAATGTGGTCCACTTGAGATTGGGATATATCTCATTTTTTGTTTCATACCATGAAATGATACGGAGAAATAGATGAACAGCATGAATGAAACACATACATCATGGAGGAGCCCACAGAGTACGGACCATCAGCCATTGGCTGGTGCAGGGGAAGTAGCCAATCCGTTTCCGTGGATTGCGTACGGCTCAGCTACACGAGTTTCCTGCAGCCATAAGCTCTGTGGGGCCGTCATGATGTATGTGTTAGGACGCGGATTTCCTGCAAAGGCCTTTCGCAGGAAGTTCCTGCGCTGGAAACCTAGGTGGGGCCCACCGTGAAGTTTGAGAGAAATCTAACCCTTGCATCCGTTTTTTTGATATCATTTTAGGATTTGAGACCAAAATTGAACAGTATTCAAGACTCAAATGGGCCTCACTAAAAGAAAATGTGGACAGGGAAATTTCTACCGTTGAAACCTCTCTGGGTCAACAATTATTTTTAAATGAAATCCATACCATTCATAACGTCATTATTACTGGGATGAATGGAAAAAACAAATATTACCCTGACTCAAAACTTCTGTGGCGCCACAAATATTTCAACTGTGGAAGTTCAATCCTCACTTTTTCGGCCCACTTGGGTATTAGATCCAGTTCGTTTTTGATCCATTGTACTAAAATGAGCTCACAAAACGTATGGACCGGGTGGATTTCTCACAGACTTCACGGTGGGCCCCACCTAAGTTTCCGGCGCAGGAACTTCCTGCGAAAGGCTTCCTTTCCGGCAGCTCATTTTAGGACATGAACTCAAACATAAGGCGGATCCAGTGCTCTAGGAAACAACGGGGAAGTGACAACTACTGTGGGAACCTTTCAATGGCTAACGTATGTGCTTACTTATCATCCGACGCATTCATAACTCCAACTCCGGATGAAGGGAAAATATCAGTTTGATCCATAAGAAGTTTTTAATGATGGGCATTCAATTCTATTGTTGTCTGTGGTATAGTCCACTAAAGCTTTGGATTTTGCTTCGTGTTTAGGTCCATACCCTAAAGAGATAGAGGATTGTATACCGAGTAAACTCTGTGGGGGAACTATCATGTATGTATCTTATCCATGCCAACCATCCATTTATCTAGATTATTTTAGAGCATGAGCTCAAAATTGAAGTATATCTAAAGCTCAGGTGGACCACACCAGAGGAAACAGTGGGAATTGAATGCCTACCATTGAAAACTTATTGGGACCATAGAAGTTTTGGATTAAGTTGATATTTGTATTTTCCCTTCATCAATGTCTCTGTGACCTTATGAGTGGGTTAGATGACAAATAAACATCACTGTGGGCCCTACGGAGGTTTCAACATGATATCATTGTCCCGTTCTTACTTGTGTTGTAGCCTATTTGAGCTTTAGACATGCTTTAATTTAGGGCTTATGACCAATAAGCTGGTAAAATAGATGGACGGCATAATAAGACACATGCATCACGTATGGCCAAAATGAGCTGGTGAAATGGATAAATCATGTAAATATATAACACATACATCATGATATTCTCCACAGACCATATGGTTGCAATAATCTCTTTGGCCAATTGCTACGGGCAATCCACGTCAACTGCTTGCATGGCTGTCACCGTTGGCCCATAGGAAATGCACTGATCGACTGTGGACCTAAGATGTGAGCCCCAAGTAACAGGTAGACATTGTCATTACGCAGGAGATTTTTATCAATCGTGTCCTGCTAGGATGGATGGAAATCCTCTACAACACTTGTTTTATTAGGTAAATACTCAATCAAATAAGTGGGCATAAAACCTATTATTTCATCTGTTCATTTTGGTTGGTTAGTAACTACAAAACATAACTATTCATTGGTGAGAATCACGGCTTGATTTAGATTTAGAATAGATTCATATATCCGTGATGATTTCGAAATATCAAATTTCAACTACTCTTTTGGATACAAAAGTGGGATTGGTCCAATAACTATATCTACATCAATCCACACCACATTAAGATTCAATTCAATTAGGCATATACAAGAAAAAAAGAAAGAAAGATAGGGTAACTTCTTTTTTCCTGCCTGGTCAATAAGGTCATGAAAATGAAATATTTTAACTTATTTATCTCTTATTTTACACATAATGAATTTACCTGGATCAATACATGATATTCTTTTAGTATTTCTAGGATCAGGTCTTATATTAGGAGGCCTAGGGGTGGTATTACTTACCAATCCAATTTATTCTGCCTTTTCATTAGGATTGGTTCTTGTTTGTATATCCTTATTCCATATTCCATCTACTCCTATTCTATACTAGCAGTTAGGCCCTAATGCCAATAGGATAGATTCACAACTCAGATTGGCCCACCATATATAACAATAGGGATGGGATGCCAACCATGGGTTTGTATGTGGGGCCACCTGGTGTGGCTCTTTCATCAAATCTTTTAACCAGGTGTAACACACCAGGATAAAGACGATATTCAGGCGGGCCACACTGCGACTTATTTCTTGTACGTACAGTCCCAACAGTGATCCTCACTTGATGGATGGAGTGGATTTTAAATAGACAAAATGGTGGATTCTATGTATATGTTTTACGCACTGGTGTTGTTGTTTTTCTGGTCTAAGTCTGGCAATGGGCCAGGCCTGGGCTAGGTAAAAGCAATATTTTTTGCAGAGGCACTCGACCTGCTCAAACTTGAGGCCTGATCTAAAGAAAAGTCTGCTATTGTTTTTGGCCTGGATTTTGAACTGGTCACAGTGGGCCTCTGGACCATGCATGTTCAAAATTTGATTCTGGGCGCTGCTAGCAAAATTTGTACAGTAGAATAATATTTCAACATTTCCTGCATTCGGAGCAATGGCCAGGCTGGGCTAGATCCAAGCCCAGACTATAGGCTAATTACAGGAGTCCATTCCCAAACCAGCTCCAATCATTCCTGGGCTGTGCTGGGACTGCTGAAAATGCTTGCGTGGCTTGGGTCCCTACCAGGGCAACTTCCTCTAATTTGGGGGGTCACGAATTTTTATTTATGAAATCCACTCCATCCATCAGATACACCACCCCTTCTTTGGCCTTGATCCCCAAAAATCAGGCTGAACTAACACCCAGGTGGGCCACTCCAAAAATGTTATACCTGAAACGTCTAAATTCACATGGTATGGCCCACCTGAGTTTTGTAATACTGTGATTTTTGATAGTTCTGTGATGAGCCGGATCAGATGAATGGATTTTGGGTGGCATATAAACACCATGGTGGGCGTTCCATTCTAATTGTTTCCTTACTTGCCTGAGTTTTGGATTATCAATATTTTTGGGTTCAATGGTTAACATGAAGCAGCATACCTGATGGACGGATTAGAACTCATGAAAGTTTCACGGTCGTTGTTCTCAGTTTGCGAAAGTAACCCTGGTAGGTAACTAGCACAATGGGCGGTTTTCGGCCCACCATCAAAATAATCAGTTTGTTAGCGTCAAAGAACATAGGCCCGGCCAGACCTACTTATTGGGCCTAATTTGATCCGATGAGAGCCCTAGTCAAGCCCAACTAATTATCATGCCCCAAATGCAAACACCATATCATGGTGGGCCCACATAATGGATGGTCCACAGTAAAGGTTGGCCCAATGTTGAATGGCCCACATCTAAAGCAAGCTACATGATGGACGACCTGCTTCGAATGTGGGGCCCACATGATGGATGACTGACATCAATGGTAGACTCTACATAATCAGAATGGACATTGAAGGTAGGCCCCACATGATGAATGACCCACATCAGGGTGTGCCCCACATAATATATAGTCCACAACTCCACATCAAAAGTTAACCTCTAATAATGAATGGTACTCCACATCCAAGGCAAGATCTGGATGATGGACAACCCGCTTTGAAGGTGGGGCCAACAGGATGGCATCTCCACATCAGAGGTGGGTACATGATGGGTGGTGAATACATTGAAGGTGGGCCCACATGGTGGACAATTAACATTGATAGTGGCCCCACAGAATCGATGACGCACATCAAGGTGAGCCCCAAAATAATGGGCAATCCCCATTAAAAGTTGGCCACTTATGGTTAATGACCTACATCCAAGGTAGGCATTATATGATGGAGCACCACTTGGAAGTTTGTCCCGCATGATGGACAATCCATATTAAAGGAGGGACTCAGATGATGGACGATTTATATCCAATGTCTGACATGATAGACAACTCACATCCAAGGTGACATCGCATGATTGATAGCCCACATTGAAGGTGGGCCTTTCAAGGTGGATGATCCATATCGAAGGTAGGCCCTACAAAACGGATGAATAACATTGGAGACAAGGCTAAGGAGGGCCAACTAGTCCACATCAAAGATTGTTATCACAGGATGGAGGGTGGATATTAAAGGTAGACCTTATTTGAATACGTAAAAATTAAAAGAGATTTTAATGAAAGATATTTAAAATGTAAATTGAAAGAAAAGATTGAAAGTATAAGAGACTCAAAAATTAATTATGTGATGTTGAAAACTTAAATAAACTTTTCTACATTTTGGCTAATAAGTAGGCTGTTCACCAAACATGCATATATGCTAAATAAGTGCTAAATAAGTGGAAACTAAGATAAGTTATCGAAGGCATAATCAACGGATTTTTAGGCCAGTGCAAGCCCAGGTCAGTCCCATTGGCCTTAGTGCTCAGCCCAGCCCTAGCTCAAGGCAAGAAGGCCTCTCCTATGTATGCCATTGGTACATGTTGTGGGGCTAGGCCATACGCATCCCCATGCTCATTTTTCATGTGACGAATCGAGGCCCTTAAGCAACATGTAAGCTTTAAGTAACCCAATAAGGGATATTAGGTTTTGATGCCAAAAAAGGATTTCATTGTGCCGACCCATAGACAAGGCTTAGTCCAATTTCATGAAGTCATGCCTTGTTGAATCTAGATCCTGATGTAGAGTGGGTCACAAACACTTTCATGACCAAGATGGACAAGAGAAGGCCCAATCGGAGGCGGAAGTCATCAAGACTGTTAGAACCTTAAAACATGCATATCTTGCAAACCGGAATGAGTTACTCGATGTACCATATTGATTTTTGGGGTAGGACAACCTACTTTAGCCAACCAACCTGGCGATGCCGTGTTTCCCACACTGAATTTGAGAGATTCCATCAGATCGACAGTCAATCTTCCCTTTTATTTCCCTTATTGTACTAATTTTAGTAAGTTTTGGTTTCACCGTAACTTATCATCTGTTGGGATTTAGGAGTTGTGTCCAACATGAAAAGTGCTTAGAATAATTAGGACAATAATGTGGTCAAGTCAAATAGGACACTTAAAATAAATAGTAAATTTACTAAGTTACGAATTTTAGGGAGTTTTAGTTGTAGTTTAATTCCTAAACTTCTTCCAAGTCTTGGTATCACTATTTAAAGGGTTGTAGACTCGTTTATTTCAGCTATCAATTATCACTAAATTTATTTCAATTTTCTAGAATTATTTCTAGTTTTTATTTTTCCTCGTGGATTCGAGAAGTCTGCAAGGAGTTTAGAGAAGCTTCGTGGATTCGAAGTAGTTATCCTTGAGGAAGACGGTGATCGACCTCATCACGTTCATCCCTGTGTCAGATCTCCTGTTGCTCATCACAAACAGAATTCATGTTTTCTTTCTCCAGATTGGTCCATGTCATCACTAACATTGTTAGTATTGCTGCATTAAATGTAGCGTGTGATAATGTGGCCCAATCAGATTGCAACAAACAAAAATCTCCTGTTTATGACAAGCAAATGATCTGGATTCTGCTCTATTATATGCCGTGTACGATCGAAATCAGGTAAGATATTGTTCTTGGCTCCTTAAAGCCGTATGACTTTGAAAAAGGTGCCACATGTGGAGGATCTTTCAATTCAAATATTTGTGGAGTCCTACACTTTATACTTGCTTCCATGTCTATGGGAGGTAGGTAATCAAGTGACTTGCGTGAGTCAGGGCTGAATGAACGCTGAACGAACCCTACTTGCTGGAGTTGAGAGTGACTCATTGTATCAAACCAGATTGAGTCCCACCGAGCCTCATACAACTTGGTCCAGTCCTAAAATCATGACCGTATATGGTGAATATATAACATTTTTTTGTTACATATGGGGAATACTTTGGGTATGTTTGGTTGCAACTTCATCAAGTGAGTTTTTGTTCAAAAGTCCTTATATCTTGTCAACTTTTGAATAGAATATAGCAATTGGTAAAATACTGTTTGGCTATCTTTTGAAATTAGATTCTACTTTCGAACAACTTTTAGCTTCTAAAGCTTGCTTCTCTATTTTTGGACAATTGTAGGGACTACATGGTGGAGTCCAACTCCATACGGACCACACGATTTGATCCATAGTTCTTGTCATTGCTTAGTTCAACTAGGCTGATAATGAAAGCCTAACTCCCTGATTGACGCAGGGGAGGATGTGAGGTCGAGCACCGTCTTCCTCAAGAGGATAACTATTCCGAATCCACGGAACTTCTCTAGACTCCTCACAAAGACTTCTCGAATCTACGAGAAAAGAAAGCAGAAAATAGAAATAAATTCTAATAAATTCGAAATTGATTAATGAATGAATAAAAATGAGTTCACAACCCTTTAAATAAGGGTACCAAGCAATGAGAAAGAAATCAGAATCAAACTATAACTAAAACTCCTAGAATTCACGACTTACTATAAATAGTAAACTTACTATTTATAGACGGTCGTGATGTCTACTAGTGCGCAATGTTTTCGGCCAAAAATAGTAAGTGTCCTATTAGGCTTAACCAAACCGTTCTCCTAATTATTCTAAGCTCTTTTCACGTTGGGCGCAACTCCTAAAGCCCGACAAATGAAGAGTTATAATCAAACTAAAACTTACTATTTATAGTAAAAACGAAATTAACACACGGAAACGACTGTCGATCCAGGGGTTTTTCGCAATTCCGGGTTGCATAACCTGGCATACCCAGGTTGGTTGGCTAAAGTAGCTTGTTCTACCCCAAAATCATATATTTTACGTCAGGTAACTCATTCCGGATTGCGAGATACGCTCGATCTAAGGTCCGACAGTCCGGATCACTTCTGTCGTCGACCAGGCCTTTTCTGATCCATCTTGGCCATGAAACTGTCCACGACCCGCTCTACATCACTGATGGACTAATGTCGAAACTAAATGGTCCCATTCAAATGATGCTAAGATGAATAGTTAGATTAGACATATATTAAAGGCAAACGATGTAATTAGCCTAAAATTGAAAGTCAACAATCTAATTGGACTGATATTGAAGATGCACTCTCCGATTGTGTTCAAATAAAATTGAATAGTTCAATGATTCCAATGTTGAAAATTAATGACTTAATTAGAGTTGTACATGAGTTAAGCTAGCTCGAAAAGCTCGCTTGGCTTAGATCGATCTAGATCAGTTTGACTTGGCTTGAACGACGACTCGAGATGAGCCAAGCTTCATATGACCCAACTCATTTGAAAATGAGCCGAGGTTAAGAAAAATGGAATTTGATTCGGCTCAGCTTGAAGCTCAAAGCTTGATTCCAAACTTGGTTAGCGCGATCTCAGCTCAACTTGGCTCGAATATAATATATATATTTTAAAAAAAATCTAAAGGCCCTACCCTACCTGTCACTTTTTTTTATCTTTTCCTCTACAAGCCAACCCGCCGTGGCCACCCAAGCTCATCCCTCTCTCTCTCTCTCTCTCTCTCTCTCTCTCTCTCTCTCTCTCTCTCTCTCTCTCTCTCTCTCTCTCTCTCTCTCTCGTCTCTCTCTCTCTCTCTCTCTCTCTCTCTCGTTGCGCAGCACACCAACAACGCAGCGCAGCACACCAACAACACAGTGACCCTAGATCCAATCTCAGGCCTCACCCACAAAACGATAAACAGGAAGAAATATAAACTAGAAACATATCAAAGCAATCCAAAACAAACCACATGACAAGATATTCATGGAAAAACCCCAATCTAGGGTAAAAAACCACAGATGCAAACTTCCACTATGAAGAACGAAGATTACAAGGCAATATACTAACCTCTCCCTTGGAAGTACAGAGAAAATCCCTTTCCCACACCTTAGAAATATTTCCCAATATTCACCTTAACCCTAGAATAGCCCTAGGGACCCCAATTTATAGTTTTGGCAACTTCCCTTTCCGCATCCCCGTTGCGAAAGGACTTGCGACACAAATTCGTGAAACTCCTTTCTGCATCCCAGTTGCGAAAGGACTTGCGACACGAAATCCGCGCATGTGGTTCCACTTCTCAACAATCTCTCACTTGGAGACACATCGCCATAAACCTTTGTCTTCTTCATCCGGAGTGCACCACCTCCCCGTCTTTAAGCCTGAAGACCAATCAAAGCTAAACAGAGCTTCATCTTCTCTAGTGTGACCGTCTTGGTCAACATATCCACAGGATTCTCACTAGTATGAATTTTCTCCAGAGCAATCGATCCATCTTCCAGTAACAAATGTATGAAGTGATATCTGATGGCAATATGCTTGGTCCTTGAATGAAAGGCTGAATTCTTGGCCAAGTGTATTGCACTCTGACTGTCACTGTACAGTTTGCAATCTGCTTGCTTCTTACCCAACTCTTCCATGAAACTTTGCATCCACACCATCTCCTTGCATGCTTCTGTAGCCGCAATATATTTTACTTCTGTCGTACTGATAGATACTATCTTCTGTAACTGAGAGACCCAATTGACTGCAGTACTACCCAAAGTAAAGACATAACTTGTAGTGCTTCTCCTGCTGTCAATATCTCCTGCCAAATCTGAATCCATGTAGCCTTGTAGCTTGATTTTCGATCCACCATAGCACAACCCTACATCCTTAGTACCTACCAAATATCTAAGGATCCACTTCACAGCTTTCCAATGTTCCTTCCCGGGGTTGTTCATGAACCTGCTAACAACTCCACTACTTGAGCAATGTCTGGCCTCGTGCTCACCATAGCATACATGAGACTCCCAATAGCTGACGCGTATGGGACTTTAGCCATGTAGTCTCGTTCCTTCTGTGTCTTTGCCCCTTGCTCCTTAGATAGCTTGAAGTGGTTGGCTAATGGAGTGCTAACCGGCTTAGCACCTCCTATATTGAATAGGTCAAGTACCTTGGCTATGTACTCTGCCTGTGACAAAACTAGTTTCTTATTTTCCCTGTCACGCTTTATCCTCATGCTTAGGATTTATTTTGTAGCTCCTAAATCCTTCATGGCAAATTCTCTAAACAGTTGTCTTTTGAGATTTGAGATGTCCTTCATGCTTGAACCGGCCACAAGCATATCATTAATGTACAGAAGAAGAATGATGTATGACGTATCAAACTTATTCAAGTAACAACAGTGGTCTGCATGCATGACATCTCCTAAAGCCGTTTCTCGACATGAAACTGTCGAACTTCTTGTACCACTGCCTCGGGGCCTGCTTCAGACCATATAAACTCTTCTTCAGTCTGCACACCTTGTTCTCCTTTTCTGGTGCCGCGTATCCTGTCGGCTGATGCATATATATCTCTTCTTCAAGGTCTCCATGAAGAAAGGCTGTCTTAACATCTAGCTGCTCTAAATGTAAGTCCTCTGTAGGCACTATACTTAAGACCATGCGAATCGTAGACATTTTCACCACAGGTGAAAATATTTTAGTGAAATCGATACCTGCCTTTTGTTGAAACCCTTTCACAACCAATCGAACCTTGTACCGTTTCGAACCATCGTGCTCCTCCTTCAATCTGTAAACCCACTTGTTATGAAGAGCTTTCTTACCCTTAGGTAGAGTGACTAGCTCCTATGTACGATTAGACTCAAGAGAGTCCATCTCCTCATTCATGGCCTGCTCCCACTTAACCCATGTATTTGACTGTAACACCTCTTCAAAACACTCTGGCTCACCATTATCTGTCAGCAGTAGATAATATAAGGAGGGTGAGTATCGGACCGTGGGTCTCCTCTCCCGAGTAGACCTCCTCGCAACTGGTGTATGTGACTCTGCCTCATAATGCTCCTGTGCATGATCATCCTGTGTCGTTGTAACACCCGTGTCCGGTAACTCTTCCAACTCTACGAATTCCTTTTCCTCGGCTTTATTTTCTTGCACACTGTCCTTATGCATCACTTTTTCATTAAATACTACATCCTTACTTCTGATGATTTTCTTATTTTCTGCATCCCAAAACCTGTAGCCAAAATCATGCTGCCTGTAGCCTATAAACGTGCACCTCCTGGACTTCGCATCCAACTTGTTTCTGTGCTCTGCATCAATGTGAACATATGAAGTGCAACCGAACACTCTGAGATATGCAAGGTTCACTTCTTTCCCAGTACACACTTCTTTTGGTAGCCCACCATCTAATGGTGCTGAGGGACTTCTATTGATGAGATATGCGGTGGTATTCACAACATCTGCCCAAAATATCTTGGCCAACCCTGCATGTAACCTCATGCTCCTAGCGCGCTCAAGGATGGTCCTGTTAATGCGTTCAACCACACCATTATGCTGCGTTGTACCTGAAATCTTTTTTGATGTTTGATTCCACTTGCTGCACAATACTCCTCAAACCTCTTGTCACAATCTCTCCCCCATTATCAGATCTGAGACATTTACTGTTTTACCTGTCTCATTTTCTACCATAATTTTCCACTTCTTAAATACATCAAATACATCAGATTTGTGCTTTAAAAAATAAATCCACAGTTTCTACTAGCATCATCAATAACGAAACAAAATAACGTGAGCCACCAAGAGATGATACCTGTGCCGGCCCCACATATCAGTGTGTATAAGCTCCAACAGATGTGTCTTTGGAGTGCGTCCTGTCTTCCTGAAACTTACCCTCTTCCGCTTGCCATACACGGATTCCTCGCAGAATTCAAAGTCAATAGATTTCAGCTCTGGTAGTTTCCCTTTTAACAATAACACTTTCATCCCTTTCTCACTCATATGTCTCAACCTTTGATGCTATAACTGCCCAGTCACTCCAGTTGATGCGACTGCGAGTGAACTATACGATCCTGAAGTCAGGTACAAAGTACCTTCCTTCTTGCCTCGAGATATCACCAATGCACCTTTTGTGATCTTCCAGGAATCACTAGTGAATGTGGTCAATAACCGGTATCGGCCAACTGCCCTACTGAGATCAGATTCCTTCTCAAACTCGGTACATGTCTGACATCCTTCAATTTTAAAATTGTTTCGTCTTTCTGATTGACATGAATGTTTCCCTTTCCAACAATACTGCACGACTCATCATCACCCAAGTATACTCTCCCAAAGTCACCTGACACATAATTACGCAGAACTTCCTTGCATGAAGTGGCATGAAACGAAGCACCTGAGTTTATAACCCAAGACTATTCTTCGCATCAAGAGACAAGATCAACGCCTCTATGTCACTCTCCTCAGATTGATTCACTGAATCTTTCCCGCCTTGAGAGCTTCCTTCTTGTTTCTTAAGCACCCTGCAATCACGTTTCATGTGCCCCTTCTTGCCACAATGCCAACACTCATCTTTGTCTTTTGGTCCCTTAGACTTCTTCCTTGACTTAAAACGCCTGTGTTTATTGTCTCATTTGTTCAGCGATCTTCCTCTTCCTTCAACGTTTAGAGCATTCCCTGAATCCCCTGAAACTCCTGATGCCTTTCTTTTAGATTCTTCGCCGAGAATTAGACCGGCCACATCATCAAATTTCAGCTTTGTCGGCCGTGAAGAATTGCTCACAACAATCACCAAACCATCCCATCTGTCTGGCAAACTGGATAAGATCAATAACGCTCTGACCTTATCCTAAAAAATAATGCCAACAGATTCCAACTGGCTCGTGACTGTATTGAACTCGTTTAGATGTTCAGCCACGCTCCCACCATCTGACATCTTCATGTTGAATAACTGTTTCATAAGATGAACCTTGTTGGATGCTGAAGGTTTTTCACACATGGTGGCTAGGGCTTCCATTAATTCTTTTGTCGTTTTTACCTTGGATATATTGAAGACGACGATCTTAGACAAAGAGAGTCGGATCGTTCCTAAAGCCTTTCTATCCAGTAAAACAATCCATCATCTATCATCTTTTCTCTGGTTTCTTCTCTTTTCCTCCTAGATGAATATAGAGGTCCCTCTGATACAGATAATCTTCCATCTGCATCTTCCAGAAGGCAAAGTTTGAACCATCAACTTCTCAATTCTAGTTTTCCCATTTTCTGCCATCGCTCCCCATAGAACTAAACCAATTGCTTTGATACCAGTTGTTGCGCAGCAGGCCAACAATGCAGTGAGCCTAGATCCAATCTCAGGCCTCACCCACAAAACGATAAACAAGAAGAAATATAAACTAGAAACAGATCAAAGCAATCCAAAACAAACCACAAGACAAGATATACGTGGAAAAACCCCAATCTAGGGTAAAAAACCACGGATGCAAACTTCTACTATGAAGAACGAAGATTACAAGGCAATATACTAACCTCTTCCTTGGAAGTACAGAGAAAATCTCTTGTCAACACCTTAGAAATATTTTTCAATATTCACCTCAACCCTAGAATAGCTCTAGGGACCCCAATTTATAGTTTTGGCAACTTCCCTTTCCGCATCCCAGTTGCGAAAGGACTAGCGACACAAAATCCGCGAAATTCCTTTTCGCATCCCAGTTGCGAAAGGACTTGCGACACGAAATCCGCGCATGTGGCTCCACTTCTCAACAACTCGAGCTTGACTCAGTGTCTACCTGACTCAGCGTCTCAGACGCACAATCACAGCCACTAGATTCACTTTTCTTTCTCTCTCTCTCTCTCTCTCTCTCTCTCTCTCTCTCTCTCTCTTTCTCTCAACAGTAAGATATCTCTAAATCTAATTTTTAATTTTAATTGTTTAAAAATAGAAAAAACTCTAAATCTCAAAATTTAGGTTTGAGATTTTAATTTTATGATTTGCAAATTGAAAGGTTTGAGGGTTGGGTTGGGGCTGGGAGCTTGAATGGTAAGTTCGAGAGCGAGCTCGAGCTCAAGGGGAGCATGGATGAGTCAAACTAAGCTCCAATGGTAATCTCGAGGGCCAACTTGAGATCGAAGAGAGCACGGACAAGTTAAGTCAAGCTTGGCCCACCTCGACTCGACTCAGCTCGATGTACAACCCTAGGCTTAATTGAATTTATGTCGAAGATGAATAGTCCAACTTCCTATGATATTAAAGATGAGCAACTTGATTGTATCAATATAAAAAATAAAAAAATGAACAGTCAAATTAGTTCAAAAATGAAAATCAATTGTTTGATTGAACCGATTTTGAAAATAACAGGTCCAATATTTGTATTGAAACTGGAGATGAATGATCCAATTAAGCCAATATTGAAAATCAATAGCCCAATTGGACTGGTGTTGAAGATTATTAGTCTGATTCTAATCATAATAAAAGTATGTGATCTAATCGTATCGATATCAAAGATGAATGAACCAATTAGTCCAAAAATGAAAATTACCAATCCGATTGAACTGAGATTTAAGACATGAACGATCCAGCTGTGTTAAAATTAGAGATGATTGGTTTCATACTGATCTTGAAAATAAATGGTTTGAAGTGTTGAATCTAAATGGTCTGATTGAGAAAAAATAAAATAAAAATACGAACGTAAAATTGCATTAGTATCAAATATGAACTATCTGTTTGTGTAGATGTTGATGATCAATCGATTAGGTTAATTTTATAGATGTTTGAATGGATTGGTGTTAGATATAAATGGTCCAATTGTATTAATGTTGTCTGATATTGAGATGAACAATTTGATCCTATCCAGTTGACTATTCATCTCCAGTATTAAACCTTGATCATCGATATTAGTATATTTTATTCTTGACCATCATCTGGATTATTCATCTTTAATTTCAGCCCAAGCAAATCACCCATCTTTGATATTAGTCCAATCTAATTGTTAACCTTCAGTATCGACCAAAAAAAAAAACTCTCTGTCTTCAATATCGAACCAATCATACATTCATCTCCAATTTTGGTAAAAGCAAATTATATTATTTTATAGAAATCCACTCAAGTAGTTGATCTTTGATATCCACTCGGTCCAATCAGTCATCTTCAATATCAGTTCAATTTAACCATTCATCTTAAAATTTAGATTAATCAAATTGTTCATCTTTGATATCGTCCAGTCGGACTGTTCATTTTTAGTACAACTCTAATTGGATCATTTTTCTTAACATCAATCAAATCGGTCTATTGATTTTTAATATCAGCCCAATCGAACCACTGGTTTCTAATTTAGGTAGAAACATACCACTAATATTCAATATGGGTCCAATTCAACAGTTGATTTTCAATTTTAAACCCATCTAACTATTTGTCTTTGGTATCAGTTTAATTGAACCGTTCATCTTTAGTATCGATGGAGTCACACTATTCAAATTTGCATCCGTCCACTTGAGCCGTTGATTTTTAATGTTCGCCCAGTTGGACCACTTATCTTTTGTCAAAACCAGACTATTTATCTTTAGTATCGGTACCATTTGGACAATTGATATTAAAATTTGACTAATTGGATCCTTCATCTTTGATATTAGTTCAATTAGACCATTCATCTTTAGTATTATTTAAATTAGATTTGATTTTGGCGTCGGTCCAATTGGGCCGTTCTTTTTTATATTGGCCAAATACGACCATTCATGTCCAATTTCATCACATTCATAGTGTTCGTCTTCATTGTTGGTTTAATCAAAGTATTTAATATTCAATTTTGAACTAATTGGATCCTTCGTCTTCGATATCGGTGCAATTTGGACCGTTCATCTTTTGTATCATTTGAATAAGACCATTGGGCTTTGACATTGGTCTTATCTTACCATTGATTTTCAATATTAGCATGGTTCATAGATCTCAAATTTAAGCAATCAAACAGTTATTCTTCAATATAAGTCAAATTAGGCCGTTGATCCTTTTTTAGACTAATAAGACCATTTGTCTTTGATATTGGCTCACTGTGATGTGTGTCGAACATCTACCTGGTCCATCAGCCAGATGCACCATTCCATGGTGGGATACGGGCTTAAAAATTAAGTCGATCCATGACTTGGGTGGGCCACACCACACGCAACAGTTGAGAGGGGTTACTCATCTATTAAAACCTTCATGATCGTTGTTCACGGGGCCACACCACATACAACAGCTAATACTAATGAATGGGAGAGCCACTCAGGTGGGCCCATTGTAGTGTTTATATGAAATCCACCCCAACCATCATGTGAGCCATCTCATGTTAGATCCAAGGCAAGCAACTTAGCATCATTCGTGAGTTAGGTGGACCACACTATTGGAAATTATAGAGGACATCGATCACCCTCCAAACTGTTTCCTTTGGTATGGCCCACATGAATCACGGATGGGCCTGATTTTTAGTCCCCAAGCCTAAGTTTTAGTTTTTGTTTACCTAATGGTTGGAGTGGATTGCATATAATCATCATGGTGGGCCTGTAAAATTGAGGGTGAATGTCTTCTTCGAACTGTTTCCCTCGGTGTGGCCCCGCCTGAATCACTGGTCAACCTGATTGTTTGTCCATAACCCTAATCTAGGCTTACACATTTAATGGTCAGAGCGGATCTAACATAAACATCATGATGGCCCACATCAACAATCAAGGCCAGCCGTTCATCCCGTCCTGGGCAAAGGGGAATCTTTCCCAAAACTGACTTTCTTAATTCTAATGGGTTATACCACATGTCAGTCCTTTGATATATGGTGACTTCGAAAGTATTAAGTGCATGTGAAATCCAAAGCTTTCAACAAGTTGCCCTACAACCTTGGACGCCTACTATAGTGGTCAGTCCTACATACAAATTAAATAGATTACATCATAAGAAAAAATCCTCCAACCGTTGGAAATAGTGAAACATTAGTTTGGTTCACTCGATTAATGAGTGGATCTTGTTAAGCTTTCAAAGATGTGATCCTCATGATGGGAAAACCTATCGAAAAGGTTGGATGTTGTATACGCATAAAAGGTTGGAAGTTATCAGTTGGTTGGACCGTAACTTACTGTCCGATACTTTTGGACGGGAGACATTCTCGTTAAAAAGAGACTCCGATTGCTAGTGGAACATCCATTGTTGGTATGTATACTTGGCAAAACTCTATGGCCCACTACGATGTATGTGTTTTATCCACACAGTTCATTCATTTTATGGGTCATTTTAGGGCATGAGGCCAAAGATGAGATCGATCCCGAGTTAAATGCCCAGAGCTTGGATCCTTACTCTTGCTAGGGTGGTAGACTCTTAGGAGTTTCAACACCCGGTTAAGGGTTCGAGCATGCATAGATGATGAAATCCTACTACAGCATAAGTGTGTGGTGGTGTGTGCGTGTGTGTTAAAAAAAAAAAAAAAAAAGTGCCCATAGCTGCATTTCTTTGGTCCGTTGGGGATTTTAGTCGAAGTCCTTTTTCTCATGGGGGAATCCAAAAATGTAAGATCAGCGCCATAAAATAAGATTCCATAGGAATGAAAGTTTCTTAGTTCAAAAATAAATAAAAAATAAAAATAAAAATAATCCAAACCGTCCAAATCTCTTAATCAACCGTGGATGGAGCATACCGAAACACGCTGACTCAATCATCTAAATGTTACCTTCCAATTTGGAGTGCTCATTATTACTTTCAACTATTCATTGGTAACCATTAATTGGATAATTAGGATTGCTTGGTCAGCTAGCTAGGTTTAATTAAGAGATAAGCTCTAACCACCATGGGACCCACACTTTGGACGGCCGGCATAGATAGTGCCATATATGAGAAGGATGAGTCAGCATCAAATTTTTTACTCTCGCCCATTTCACAGCCTGTCCTGTCTCAGAGAGAGAGGAGAGAGAGAGAGAGAGAAGAGAGATACAAAAAACTTACACAGGAGACTGATAATATAATTCACATATGCTTACACAACGTTGTACAAGCATAAGGACTGGTATATCTGCACAAGGAAGTGGGTACATATAGCATTTGTACAAGCAAAGGACTCTACCTAATAAGAGAGTCTTCGTTCCATACTAGCTGCTGAGGGAATTAAAATACCTTATGAAGTACTTCCTCGGTAGGCATTTCCTCAACATAATAAGTGCGCACCTGGTAGGTGTGCGTGTTGTATTGTAAGGTTTCTCTGATGAGGGGTAACTGGGCCACAGTGTAAACACAGGGCTGGATCTGACCGTGGGTTTGAACTTGAAGAGGGTGCTTTCTTTTTGTCGCCAGATGCCCTTCAAGAAGATCAAATGCTTCCTTCCCTATCTTGGCAAGGTCTGGTTGGGGTGCCATTTCAATAGATAGAAAGAAAGACTAATGAGGAAACTTATGTAAGAGGTTTGTTTTGGTACGCAAGACTCTAAGGTTGGCCGTCCACTTATATAGGGATTTTCATGGGCCCTTCTGAATGAAGCCTTTTGATCTCTTGGCTTTCGGTCGTTCTTGCATATCTTACAATCTCTTTGGACGGTGCAAGTGGGGTATGTGGAAAATTCTCGCATCACACCTAGTGTGCCCCATGTGTCATGATCAAATGGTCCCCCCAGTGGTACTCTGACTAGAAGAATGGTCCAGATCAGAACTACACCTGGCAGATTGGCACCTTTTCTGCTAATAATACTTCATTATCTCCAATCCGTATTGGGTTTATCATTTCTCATTTTAAAATTTCTGATAATCTATCCCTTCTCTGCTTTCCACAAGTGGTCTCTCTTGAGCTAGTGGGCACACATGAAATCACATGCAAGGGAATATATACAAAGGCTCGGATTCGGTAGTGACCCCTACAGCGACGTAGTACTTATCGGTGCTATTTGGGCCTATGATCATGATGTATGTATTTCATCCACGCCGCCTATCCATTTATCCAGCTCATTTTAGGATATGAGCATAAAAATGAGTAAGATTAAAATCTCAAGACTACCAGTACTCTCAACAGGGAAAGTCGATTAAGCTGATATTTGCTTTTACCTTCATCCATGTTTGTGTGAGCTAATCAACGGGTTGGATGACAAATAAGCATTATAGTAGGCCTCATGGTGTGGTCCACCTGAGACTTGGATCTGCCTCATGTCCTGACATGAGCTAGAAATATCTAGATGGATCGGCATGGATAAAACACGTGTATTAGTGTGGGACTTACTGCTTTTTTAGCATCGAAGGTCGGTGGTCGAGGGTCACAACCGAACTGATTCCATACAGACAGGTGGACCGTAAATGTGCTGATGTAAGCAATACTAGGTCATCGGATGACTGGGGGATAGCCATTCCAGACGGGAATGCCCGTGGCCCTTGATCCACCTAGATCCGGAGGTCCACCGTGATGTTTGTGCTTTAATCCATGTCGTCCATTCATTTTGACAGCTAATTTTAGGGTATGATCCCACAAATGAAGCAGATTTGAATCCTAGGTAGTTCACACCGTAGGAATATGTGATTGAATACCCACCATTAAAAACTTCTTGGGCCACCTGCATGTTTATTTGCCATCCAACCTGTTGATAAGGTCACCAAGACCTGGATGAAGAGACAGCACAAATATCACCTTGATCCAAAACTTTGTGGCCCACCAAAATTTTAACGGCCAATGACCACCGTTTCCTGATGTATGGTTCACTTCAGATCTGAGTCTGCTTCATTTTTTTGGATCATGCCATAAACGAGCCGTCAAAGCAGATGGGTCTATCCCATGGTTAAGATGCAGATTTCCCGTGGGAACTCGGATTGGGTAGTGTAGCACACACTGCCTGACGTGGTGTATTGACATTGACGTTTTGGGAGATTATTTCGGAGCATGAGCCAAAAAAATAAAGTAGATCTATAGCTCACAAAAGTAGGGATTCAACGCATACCATGGAAAACCTTTTAAGCCCACGAAAGTTTTGGATCAAGCTAATATTTTTATTTTCTTTTGGCCAAGTACGTGACCTTACGAACAAGTTTGAAAGCAAATAAACATTACGGTGGGCCCTAAGAAGTTTTCAATGGTGGCATCAATATTGGATCTACTACTGCTTTCTCTGGTGTGGTCCACTTCAGTTTTGGATTTGTCACATTTTTGAACTCATGCCCTAAAAAAATCTTAGGGCGCGCCCGGTATGAAATCGGATGGGGTATGAGTTACTATGCTCTCATTGTATTGAGTAAACTCTATTGAGCCCACGGTGAATGCCTGTGGTTTATCCACACCGTCCATCCGTTTTTACATATCATTTTAGGCGTTGAGCTCAAAATTGAAGCATATCTGCAGCTCCATTGGACCATACCACGGGAAACAGTGAAGTATCGAAACCTATCTAAGGCCCACAGTGATCGATGTTTATTTGTCATCCAACCTGTTCATAAGATCACAAAGACATGGATGAATGGAAAACACAAATATCAGCATGATCTAAAACTTATGTGCCCCCAAAAACTTTTCAACAGTATATGTTCAATTCACAATACTTCCATTGGTGTGGTCCACTTGAGATTTGGATAGGCTTCATTTTTGGGGCTAAAGCCCTATAATTATCTGGTAAAATGGATGGATGGAGTGGATAAAATGCATAAATGATGGTGTGTCCCATAGAGTTTACTCAGCACGCTTCCGCTTCCTTCCTGCATGCCTAAGTTCTGTGGTGCACACCATGGTGTATGTGTTATATTAAAGCCGTCTATCCATTCTACTCAAGTAGCACCATGGGAAATATTGGGAATATCGATGCCCATTGTTGGAACGTTCCTAATTAAGGCCCACCTCGTTGTTTATTTAAGGTGACTCCAATCTTGATGAAGGGAAAATACAAATGTCACCTTGATCTAAAATTTCTTGGCCCCCTACGAAGTTTTAATGGTGTTCATTTAATCTATCTATTCCTTTTGGTGTGGTCCACTTAAGCTTTGGGCTGCTTCATATTTGGCCTTGGGCCCTAAAATGGGCTAGTGAAATGGATAGACGACATAGATATAACACACACACATCACAATGGCCCCCCACAAAGCATAGGGTTGCAAGAGTTCCCTTGGCCAAGTGCTATAGGCAATCCATGTCCCCTGGTACAGGACCTTGAAGTGCCCAGTGAAAAAGCATTGCATGTATGCCTAAAATGTGAGCAGTAAGTAAAAAAGGTGGCATTGTCATCTTATGTAGAAGACTATTTGCTTTTTTTTTTTTTGGGTATATATTTAAATATGCGATGGATTCATGTGATGCACCATGACATCAACCTGCACCCCATTGGAGAATATATTAACGGAACACTTGACCGTTTGCTCTCATATCAAGTCAAATGGCTTGAACACTCCACCTAAGGAGTAGGAGTGAAGTAACAACCACGCCTAATTAGCCAACTTTCACAGCACACAACATACATTCATGCAAAGCAATAACTCCATATGAAATAATAATGTTGCCTTTTTTATTGTGGGCCACATTTGACGTGCATAGGTGGCAAATTTTCATAGGGCCACTGATGTAGGGGAGGACGTGTTGAGGTTGAGCACCATCTTCCTCGAGGGATAACTATTCCAAATCTATGGAACTTTTCTCCTTGCAAAGTTACCTCGAATCCAGGAGGAAAATAAGAAAATAGAATAATTTCTAAAAATTTGTAATAATTTGATTGATGATTAAAACAAGCTTACAACATTCTTAAATAATGATATGAAATCTAGGAAAATATTTTAGAATTAAACTACAACTAAAACTCCTAGAAATCATGACATAGTAAAGTTACTATTTATAGACAGCCGTGATTCCTACTAGGCATCACGGTTTTCGACCAAAAATAGAAAGTGGCCTATTTGGCTCAACCATGCTATTCTCTTAATTATTCTAAGCACTTTTCATGTTGGACTGAACTCCTAAAGCCTAACAGATGAAGAGTTATAGTCAAACTAAAAATTCAACTACTAATCTGATGGAATCTCGTGAATTCAACAGGCAATTGGCATAATAGTGTTCGGTGGCTAAAGTAGATCCTACCCCAAAATTATATATGGCACGTTAGATAACTCATTCTGATTTGTGAGATATGTTCGTTTTAAGGTTGTGATGGTCCCGATCACTTTCGCCTCTGGTTGGGCCTTTTCTAGTTCATCTTGGTCATGAAATCATCCATGACCCTCTCTACATCGGCCACATCAGGGATTATAAGGCTCCCGGTTACAAGTAATTCATTTCCAGTAACGTTGTACAAAAATCTTAAACATACTTATTTTATTGCCTAAAATACCCAAATAAATGGGCCTAAAAGCTACTTTGTCCATCAAATTCTATTCTTGTAATTAGCCCCCAAGGCCAATGCGCTAAATCCACAACTTAAATAGGCCTACCATATGGAACAATGGGAATGGAATGCCAACCATAAGTTTGCATGTGAGGCCATCATGGTGTGTGTAACTTTCATCAAATCCTTGATACAATACCCAGGCACCCAAAAGTTTGTATGTGGGGTCAGGTGTAAACCATCAGGATGAATATACAAAACTATCAGCTTAATACAATACTCAGGTAGGCCACACAGTTGGACTTAGTGGTTTTGGTTTCAATTTTGCATTGCTCCTATTGGTGTGGCCCATGTGAACTTTTAAATTGGCTTATCTTTTCTATGTAACGGTCAATCCACCTGGATGTCTCACGTGCTAGTTTGTAGTTCTGGTCTAGGTGAGTCTGGCAATAGGGCAGCCTGGTTTGGGCAAAATCAATATTTTGAGTAGACCCACTTAACCTGTTCAAACTTCAGGCCTGAGACAACGGCTAGGCCAGCGTTGTTTTAGACCTGGATTTTGAATTGGTCACGGTGACCCTCTGGACCATGCATGTTCAAAATTTAATTCTGGCTGGCCTAGCCCCGGCTAGCAAATTCTCTGTAACTTGTTCTAAGCAGAGTCGGTAAAACATTCAAGTTCTGTGGGGCCCACCACATTGTTTCTATAACATCCACTCCCTCCATCAGGTGCGCCTTCTCTTTTCACCATGCATCTCAGCAGCCAGCCTAGTACAAAACTCATGTGAGCAATGCCATGGAAAAATATAAATTCACGAACACTGTGTGGCCATCTTTAGGTTTGAATCAAGCTGATCACTACAAGAAAAGACAGCTTTGTCGACACATTTTTTACGTGGTCAACATGCATAGCCGACAGTTCGTGTGGCCACCCGCGGTTGAAAGAAACGAGTGTCCTGAAAATCCATCAGAGTAACATTTGCAACCGTAACAAAACCAGCCACCCACGAATGTCCAAAAAAAACCAAAAAAAAAAAAAAAAAAAACCAAAAAAAAAAAAAAAAAAACCCTATCCTCTCTCTCTCCTCTCTCTCTCTCTCTCTCTCTCTCTCTCTCCTATTCCCTCCTCTCCCAAAACCGACGGCCTCTTTCTCTCACGACGCCTCCTCTTTCCTCTATCTCTCTCTCCCTCTCTCTCTCTCTCTCTCTCTCTCTCCAAAAAACGACAGCCTCTCTCTCTCAATTTAAATGCTGGAGGAGAGAGCTCCCCTTTAGATTCACAGATCTCAACGAGCTCATGTTTACAATGGCAGACCTGTTTTGGTTCTCATGCTCGCAAGGGATCTAAGGTTTCTTCTAATTCCTCATTCCCCATTTTATCGATTTAGGGCAGACCTTTCAATCTCATCCTCATGCATTGTAAGGTTAGTGTTTCATCGAACTCCATTATGTTGGTGGTGTTTCTTGAGTCGCATGTGCTATCCAACGAATTTCGAGGGTTTTTGGAGCTGCATTTTGATGTCGAGATTGTTTCATGGGATTTTTATTTTTATTTATCTACTTTTTTGTGGTTTGATGATTTAGATCTTTTGAATATTAATTAATTAATTTATTCAATTTTCTTTAATTTCAGAAATCTTTTTTGGTGTAGTTCTTGGATTGGGAGGAAAAACAGAGAAATTGAAAAAAAAAAAAAAAGAAAAAAAAAGAAAAAGAAAAAAAGAGAAAAGATAATGCCTTCGGTACTTGGTAACATTTGTGAAATTCTATTTCCTTTCAGGTTTTGTTGAGAAACTGGTATTTTCAATTTTTTATTTCCATTGTAGTTTAGGAAGTTTATTTTGGAGTTTTGGAGTTTCTCGAGATGATTTGAAGCCATAAGAGGATTGGTAAAAAAATTATTTTTATTTTCCTTTATTAGAAGCAACTTTTTATTTTTTTATTTTATTTTTAAAGGATTGGTAAAAATTATACTCACCTGTGCTCAAAACAGCAGCCACCACTGAGAAGGTTGCCAATAAGAATTTTATTCATGGTAGTTGTCCAACCAAATGCAAGCGCACTTGGTGGCACCTGAATATCCTTTAATTATTGCCTTGGATTATGTTATTTTTCATTAAACCAGGAATATGTTTGTACATACTCACTTAATGTGTTATTGCTTCAGCAATAAGTTGTTCTGCTGTTGTTTCAACCTTCTAACAATACTTGAAGTTGCATATTTATGGGTGTGTCAATGTTCAGCAGTTGATACATGTTTTGTTGTCATCTGATAGGGAAGAACACAATTGAACTTGAAATATGCATTGGACAGAATGGTAACACTGGAAATATAAAAGCTACCAATCGTAATATGTCATCAGGTTTAGAGATGAAGCTTGATGAGCTGCAGAAAGAGCTCTCTTCAAGTCATGAAGGAATATTGCCACATACCATTCTTTCCACCCAGCAGATCAGCACGTTAAGCGCCGAAAAACCAACTTCCATGGAGGAATATATACCCTTGTGTTCAGTTTCTATGCAGGTAAGTAGATATTCCACCCCATAAGTTTTTTACATGTTTGTTTATCTATATGTTAGAAAGATGATCTTAGAACTGTGATGTCCTCTGGCCATCACTGGCTACAAGAGCTCATATGTCTGAATTTAGCAAACACAGCTACCAATATTAATCAAAGGTCATATCAGTCCGTGTTGTTTATCTATATCTTAGAACTGTGATTGAGCACAGAACTGTCCATGTTGGCTCAAAAGGTGTGCTTATTATGTTGGCACTTCAGGTGTGTAATTTGTTTGTTATTGTTCAATTATGTTGGCACTTCAGGTGTTTAAAAGTTTATATCAGAATTCATATAGAAGAACATGATCTTAAGTATTTTTTTTTTCTCTGATTTTAGAGATTCATTCTTGAAATAATAAAAGTAATTAGTTAGATTTCCATATTAGTTTTTAATTGCTTCAGTTTGGCACATTTGGTATCTGAGAACAAAAAATGGACATCAACGACACTATTTTCAATATACATTTTGAGATTTTGAATTCTGCTATGAAAATATAGGAAAATGGCACTGTTTTCATAGCTTTCCATATACGTGTCCCATAAGAGTATGGATGCTTCAAATGTCATTCTTTTAGATTTGCGAAAAAAAGAAAAGAAAAAGAAAAAAATAAAAAAGGAAGTATTTAGAAATTTCCTGTGTTGGCCTTCAACAAAGCAACATCTTAGTGATGAGGTTTTAAGTTATAATTTTGATCTTTATCATGCTCGTAATTTACAAGAGCTGATTGACCTTTTAGTAGTTTAAGATGTTTTTCAGTAGTCTTTTTAGTTTTTAGCTATATTATACTTACAACCAACTTCAGTCAATTGGCCATGCTTGAATGAGGTATATAATTTTGCAGTTTGGAAATGGGCAGATTCTTGATTCATATATTTCGATATGCAGATGTAGTAGATTGCAAGGTTAGCTGGTAATAGAATCAAGAACTTGGTGCTATTTGAGTCTAGAGGTTCTTTTATATTATTTTTTAATTGCATACATCTTTCTCTTTGTATTCAATGTTTATATGTCTCTTCTGAGTTTGAATCCAAGAACAACATGCATGTCTATGTTGTTTCAACAGAATCCCCATCATCTACTTTTCCCCCCATCTTTCTTTCATGCTAGAAATGCCCATCAGCCCAGGTACCAATGGCTACGGTCGTATTGTGGGCTCGTTATCTTTAGCTACGGATTTTATCCGTAGCTTTTGACCATTTTATGCAACAAAAACTGACGATTTAGCGGTGTCCAGCACAACTATCAGTAAAGGTCCTGGCCGTAGGTAAAGCCTTTACCGATTGAGGCTTTACCGGCTGTTAGCTAACTGCAGGCAAAGGATTTGCCGGCGGTTTTCTTGGCATTTGGCGGCTGTTTTGACCGCCAGTAAATTCCGGTTTTCTTGTAGTGTGATTTTCGGTGTCTGTTCAATCTGTTGAGGATCACCTGATGATCGATGTGTTGGAATATACACATCATGACCCTCTCATACAACTTATTGTTGGCATGGACTCTTCATTGTTCCCTGTAGTGTGCCCCACTTCATTATTGGATCGAGCTGAATTTTGGCCAAAGGGCCTAAAATCGAGCAGCACACCAGATGTCCAGATTGGATTTCCCACATATAGCACGGTGGTCTCACTGAGTTCTATTGTTGCACGTGCTGTCATACAGCGAAGGTTGTAGAGGACTTGGGCCTATGTACTTGTGAACAGTTCATTTCCAAAATTTCGTACCCTTGTATTGTATGTGATGTTTCCAAAGTATCAGGAATGATGAGGCTTAAACCCAAACACCCCTTTCCTAGTTGCACGGTAAATAGTAGTTCAGGCATTTTCTGCATTCGTGGCAATGGGCTGTGCTGGGTACATGGAAAATGCATGCTTGCGTTGATTGGGTCACTACCAGGGTTACTTCTCTAACATGGGGGACACGACTTAATGTTTATGAAATCTACGCTGTCCATCAGGTACAGAACTCCTTTTTTTGCCTTGATACCAGAAATCAGTCTGAGTCAACACTCAAGTGGGCCACTCCAGAAAAAAAAAACCTAAAATATTTAAATTCACGTGGTATGGGGCTCACCTAAGTTTTGTAATACTGTGATTTTTGTAATTCTTTCATTCTGATGAGCCACATCAGGTGAACGGATTTTGGATGGCATATAAACACCTTGGCGGGTTCTATAGAAAACTAATGGTGATCATTCTGTTCCAACCGTTTCTTATGTTGTGGCCTACCTGGGTTTTGGATTATCAATATTTTTGAGTTCAGTAGTTAGCAGGAAGCAACATGCATGATGAACGGAGTGGATCTAATGAAAGTTCTACCCTCGTTGCTCTCAGTTTGCAAACGTAAGTAGGAAACTAGCAGGAGTGGCGGTTTCAGGCCCACCATCAAAATAATCAGTCCCTAACTTGGGCGAGGCCAGATCTATTTATTGGGCCTTTGACTAGATGAGAGCCCAGGCAAGCCCAACTAGTTATCATGCACAAAACTCGAGTGCCAGTCCATCAAATATATAGTTTCAAGGCTCTTGCCAAACTGGTGTTGGACATGGCCAGACTAGCTCACCTAGCCCATTTGCTCCCCTAGAATAAACAAAAGCACTTTGTGCCTTTTTGGATACACCCTTATGGGTAGCTGCTGCTGCTTCTTTCTTCTATTTATTTATTTTTTATTTATAACTTATGGCAGCAAATAGCTTTTCTTTTCCCCTTTTTTACTCTCTCACACTCTTTCTTTTTTTGTTTTTTTGTTTTTTTGTTTTTTTTTTGGTTAAAGGATGGCCAAAAGGCCCACCAATCCATATCAGGGAAAAGGATTACAGCCTACAGTAATTCGGGCGAGTTGCTATTTTCCAGCTACCTGCCTTTCGTGTCCTATACAGAGTTTCTTCTAATGGAACCAAGGCCTGCTTTGTCAAGGAGATAACGGCCCTTTGTCAGCCGGGGGAGGAGGGAGACATTCCGAAAATAGTTGAAAGACTGGGACGAGCTGCCTTCTTTTGCTAGACTGTCTGTTGGCCTGTTGGCTTCTCTCTGGATAAGGGAGATACAGAATGTTCCCCTCCCGCACAGCCTTCTGATCCTAGCCACCCAATAATTCCACTTCCAAGAGACGCTGGAAGATCCAGTTAAACACTCCACGACCCACTTGGAATCGGACTCGATAATAACTCTATCAAGTCCGGACGAAATACACAGCTTTAGCCCGTCATATACAGCTTGAAGCTCGACCATGTTATTAGTTGCATAACCATAACCCCGACAAAAGGCAAAACACATATTAGCTTGGGAGTCTCTGCAGATGCCTCCACCACCCGCTAACCTGGGATTGGACAAGGCGGATCCATCAACATTAAGCTTGGACCAGCCCCTAGGCGGGCAAATCCACTTGACCACTCTCTCACACTCTCACTCTTCCCTCTCTTTCTTATCTCTCACTCTTCCCTCTCTTTCTCGTCTCTCCACATAATGGACGGTCCATATCAAAGGTGGCAAGGTGGCGCCAACACGATGAATAGTACACATCAAAGGTGGGCTCCAGATGATGGAAAATGGACATTGAAGGTGGACTCCACATGATGGACAATTAACATGATGGTGGGTGCCAGATGATGGACAATTGACATTGAAGGTGGACTCCACATGATGGACAATTAACATGATGGTGGGCCCCACATGATGTATGACCCACATCAATGTGGGCCCACAAAGTGGATGATCCACATCGAAGTTTTGTTTCTAATGATGAATGATCCACATGTAAAGTGGGTAGCATGATGGACGTCCCACGTCGAAGATGGGGCCCACATGATGGACAATCCACATCAATGGTAGGCTCTACATGATGGGCAGTGGACATTGAAGGTAGATCCCACATGATAGATGACTCACACATCAAGGTGGGCCCACATAATGGATAATCCACATCAAAAGTTGACCCTCAATAATGAATGGATTATTAAAATTTGGATGCCTCAAATCTATGATGAAACAGGGGCCATCGACTGGTTAACAGGTGAAATCAGAAATATTCAGTTTTTTTGAAAAAACTCTCTCGATGGTTTTTGGAGTTTTCGATAGGTCGAAAACTCTGGTCGACAGGTCGACTCGACCAATCGACATGTCCCAACTGGTCGAATCGACAGGTCGACGGAATGCACAGTTTTGCACAATTTGTTTTTATTTCTGTCTTACCTTAAAAAAGGAAATGAAGAAGAAGAAGCATAACTAAACCCATGTAAATTGACAAAGCATTACAATCAACTATGAGATGATATTCATAGATGTCATTACAGAACTCGACAGACGCAACCCTTTTGCTTGTCAACGTTCTTAAAACCCCATAACCAAAAAACCCTAAACTGCAAATGGAGAGAGAGAGAGAGAGAGAGAGAGAGAGAGAGAGAGATGAGAGAGAGGAGAGAGAGAGAGAGGAGAGAGAGAGATGAGAGAGGAGAGAGGAGAGAGAGAGAGAGAGAGAGAGATGAATCTTCTAGCATCTCTTCTAGTATAAATGGGTAGGGAGAGAGGGGGCTTGAAGGAGGATTGATATTTCGTCTATGATGGCTGAGAGGGTTTTGGGTTCAATTGGAGCATGAAGATTGTAAATGGAGAGAGAGAATGCAAATGAAGATGACAGGGAAAAAACCATGGAAATCACAAGGGGAGAGAGAGAGAGAGAGAGAGAGAGAGAGAGAGAGAGAGAGAGAGAGAGAGAGAGAGAGAGAGAGAGAGAGAGAGAGAGAGAGAGAGAGAGATTGACGCAGGGATGAACGTGATGAGGATAAATACTCCGAATCCACGGAGCTTCTCTGGACTCCTCACAAAGACTTCTCGAATCCCCGAGGAAAGAAAGCAGAAAATAGAAATAAATTCTAATAAATTCGAAACTGATTAATTGATGATTAAAAACGAGTTCACAACCCTTTAAATAAGGATACCAAGCAATGGGAAAGAAATCAGAATCAAACTACAACTAAAACTCCTAGAATTCGCGACTTACTATAAATAGTAAACTTACTATTTATAGACGATCGTGATGTCTACTAGTGCGCAAGGTTTTCGGCCAAAAATAGTGTCCTATTTGGCTTCACCAAACCATTCTCCTAATTATTCTAAGCTCTTTTCACGTTGGGCGCAACTCCTACAGCTCGACGGATGAAGAGTTATAATCAAACTAAAACTTACTATTTATAGTAAAAACGAAATTAAAACAGGGAAACGACCGTTAATCCAGGGGTTTTTCACAATTTTGGGTGTCGCAACCCTACATAGCAGGGTTGGTTGGCTAAAGTAGCTCGTTCTACCCCAAAATCATATATTTTACGTCAGATAACTCATTCCGGATTGCGAGATACGCCCAATCTAAGGTCCGACGGTCCGGATCACTTCTGTCGTCGACTGGGCCTTTTCTGATCCCTCTTGGCCATGAAACTGTCCGCGACCCGCTCTACATCAGTCTCCTCCACTTCAAAAGAACTCGTCCTCGAGTTCTCATCATGTTCTGGTTCATAATACTCGGTCAGGTTCGCGACATTGAAAGTCCGTGAGATCGCTATGTCATCTGGAAGATCAACAACATAAGCATTGTCATTGATCTTTCGAATGATTAGGATGGGTCCAAACTTCTTATTTTTCAACTTGTTGTACATCCCGGTCGAAAATCTCTCTTCGCGCAGATGGACCATAACGCGATCGCCCACCTCGAACACCTTTTGTTGCCGGTGTTTGTCCGCTTGTTCCTTGTACTTCTCGTTCGAGGCATGTAGCTTGGTTCGCACTTCCGTATGGATGCCCATGATCTTGTCTGCCATATATTCTGCTGCAATGCTCGTGCCTGGGTGCTTGGGCAGAGAGACTAAGTCAAGTGTGTGGCGAGACATTCGTCCGTAGATAATCTGGAACGGTGATTTCCCTGTCGAGCGGTTCACCATATTGTTGAATGCAAACTCTACTTGAGACAAGGCCAAATCCCACTGCTTCGATTTTTCTCCTGAAATACAACAAAGGAGGTTTCCTAACATGCGATTCACAACTTCGGTCTGCCCATCAGTCTGTGGGTGGTAAGCACTGCTGAATTGAATTCGTGTATCGAATCGAGTCCACAAAGTCCTCCAAAAGTGGCTAATAAACTTCTTGTCATGATAAGAAGTAATAGTCTTGGGGACCCCATGTAGCCGTACGACCTCCCTGAAGAATAGATTCACCACGTGTGTTGCATTGAGGGTCTTCTTGCATGGGATAAAGTGCGCCATCTTGGAGAAACGATCTACTACCACGAACACCGAATCCATGTCACGTTATGTTCGTGGGAGACCAAGCACGAAGTCCATTGATAAATCCTCTCAAGGACCATCAGGCACAGGTAACGGGGTGTAGAGGCCTGTATTCTGAGATTGCCCCTTGGAGGTCTGACAACATGATAACGTTGTACGGCTTTTCCCACATCACGTACTAATTGCGGCCAGTAATACCGCTCTTCCACAAGAGCTTGCGTCTTGTCTCGCCCAAGGTATCCACCGAGGTCACCTCCATTTAACTCCTGAATAATTGATCTCTCAAAGAACTTTGGGAAATAACAATCGATTCCCTTTGAAGAGAAAATTGTCCTATATATGAAGGTCACTGGGGTGACCTTTTTGGCACTTCATCCGAGAATCTTTAAAGTCCTCATACTCGGCATACAATTCCTTGAGACAGTCGAAGCCGACCACCTCGTTGCTCATCGTAACAAGTAGTGATGCACGACAACTAAGTGCATCAGCCACCTTGTTCTGCTGCCCTGACTTGTGCTTCAGAACGAACGTGAATTTCTGTAAAAACGTAACCCATCTAGCATACACACGATTCACGTTAGTCTGGCTATTAATAAACTTTAATGCTTCATGATCAGTGTACTAAACAAACTCTCTTTGAATCAGATAATGTCGCCAATGTCGCAACGCCTGAACAACTGCGTACAACTCAAGCTCATAAGTCGACTACTTCTTTCGGGCTTCGCTGAGCTTCTCACTGTAGAAGACTACCAGCCTGCATTCCTGTGATAATACTCATCCAATTCCGACGTATGAAGCGCCACACTCAACCTCAAATAATTTGTCGAAATTAGGAAGCACCAAGACCGGTGTTGTAGACAAACGATGCTTGATCTCATGAAAGCTCTTGTCAGCTTTATCGATCCACTGGAACGGTCCTTTTTTCATGCAATCTGTTATAGGCGCCACTGTGGTGCTAAAATCTTGCACGAATCAACGATAGAAAATCACCAACCCGTGAAAACTCCTCACCTCATGAATGTTTGTCGGGATTGGCCATTCCCTAATCGCTCGCACCTTTTCATCATCCACATGAATGCCTGTGGACGTTACAATAAACCCTAGAAACAACAGGCTGTCAGTTAAAAAACTACACTTCTTCAAGTTGAGGTACAACTTGTTAATTTGTAGGACTTGTAGCACTTACCTGAGATGTTTCCTATGCTCCGTCTCATCCTGGCTATATATCAATATGTCATCAAAATATACTACCACAAATCGGCCAGTAAACGGTCTGAACACTTGATTCATCAAATGCATAAAAGTACTTGGTGCGTTCGATAGGCCAAAGGGCATGACCAGCCACTCATACAACCCTTCCTTGGTCTTGAATGTCGTTTTCCACTCATCACCGGGTCAGATACGAATCTAATGGTACCCGCTCCTTAGATCTAGTTTAGAGAACACCTTGGCCCCTTCTAGCATATTGAGCATGTCGTCCAATTGTGGTATTGGGAACCTATATTTGATGGTAATTTTGTTGATTGCCCGACTGTCGATACACATGCGCCAGTTTCCATCTTTTTTTGGCGTTAATAATGCAGGTACAACACATGGGCTCATGCTCTCTCTCAAGAGACCCTTACGGATCAATTCCTCCACTTGCCCTGAAGTATCTCACACTCCTTTGGACTCATCCGATAATGAGGGCGGTTGGGCAGGCTAGCCCCAGGGACGAGGTCTATGTGATGTTGGATGTCCCTCATGGGGGGGCAATCTATCAGGTAAATCATTAGGCCAGACTTCTTTGAATTCGTTCAGTAACAGTTTTAAACTTGGAGGGATATTTGAGGGTTCCTCTTCCTCGCCCTTCACCACTACGGCGTATACCTCGCCGGTTTCCTTGGATTCCTTCATGAAATTCCGAATGGTCAAGAGGGAACTCCCCTCCACTTTAGAAGCTTCAGGGTGGTTCTCTGGTGCCATAAGGGCAAGGATTATTTTTCAACTATCCTTGATGAATACGTAGACATTGTTTCGTCCCTGATGGGTCGCATCACGGTCCAACTGTCAGGGTTGACCGAGTAGCATGTGGCAAGCTTCCATGTCAACCACGTCACAAAGTATTTGATCCTTATAATTTTTACCAATTGAAAATGAGATAGTGCATTGTTCAGTTACCTTGGTCTCATTCACCTTTTTTATCCAGCCAATTGAGTACGGGGAAGGATGTTTCGTCGTTGGTAGCCGCAACTTGTCCACCATCACCCTTGAGAGGATGTTCTCGCTACTACCACTGTTTATGATCACATCACAGGCCTTTTCGTTGACAGTGCACCGAGTACGAAATATATTGTGTCGCTGTGGATGTAATTCCTTTCATGGGGTATACAGTAATCGCCTCACAACTAGAAATTCGCCACGATCCTTGCCCGTCATTTCATCGCTACCTGCTATTTCTTCAGTGGTTTGCTCATGTTCATCATAGCCATGACCTTCTTCTACGGCCTCATCTTCAGTGCCCCCTTCGTTTATAGTCAAGTGTGCTGCGGGACGTTGAGGACATGTATTTGATAAGTGGCCTGGCTGGCCACAGCGGTAACAATTGTTCTACCTTGGCCGAGCATAAGGATTTGGAACCCTATTCGGGCCCGCTGTTGTGGGTGTTGCACATTGAGGTCTAGATGAGCCGCTCCCCATATCACGGTTTGTGGTTGTAGGAAGTTGAGGACGTTCTCCTACTGGATCTTTTCCTCGTGTCAGTACTGGATCCTACGTGGGACCCATCATGGGGGGTCGAGTTGAAGGATATGGACGAGCAGGAGCTCTTGCAAGTTGTGTTTCTGCCCTACCCGCCAATTGAACTGCTTCATCCTCGGTCCCGACTGGGTACATCTGAACTCGGTCCTGAATTGTCGGCCGCAACCCACCTATAAATCGTGCCACTTTCTGTGACTCAGATTATGACAGATCGTTTCGTGTATCCAACCGCTGAAATTCTTCTGTGTAATATGTGACAGTTCGATTTCCTTGCCGGCAATTTTGATATTGTTGGAATAGTATCTGCTCATAATCACTGGGGAGAAATCGTGATCGAAGAAGACGTCTCATCCGTGGCCATGATGACATAGGCGCCTTGTTCTGACGGGCTCGTGAGAGTTGTAATTATTCCCACCATGTAAAGCACCAGATTTTAATTTAAACGCTACTAATTTTACTCTTTTATGATCTCGCATGTCTATATAATCAAAATATCTCTCTACTTCGGCTAGCCAATCGAGAAAATCTTCTATACGTAATAAACCATTAAAACTAGGAAGTTTAGCCTTACCTCGGTAGTGTCTTTCAGCACGATTTAGATGATCGCCTCCATGGATTGGTCGTCAGGCAAAACCGTCATTAAGGTCTTCGTCGTGAGAACTTGAATCATCTGGTGTAACCCTACGGTTTGCCACTGGTAGTGCTCTACGGAAATCGGGGTTGCGTCGTACAACAACCATGGGTGGTGTAGCCACCATGTGTGGTGGAGCAACCATAGGTGGTGAAGCACCGCCTAGGGCTCGAGACGGAAGTAGTGCATCCGCAAGACGGTCGAGCGTTACCTGCAGCCCTTGCATGGTCAACTGACTCTCCCGGTGGAAAGCTTCCATTCTTTCCGAAAGATAACGAATCCCTGGATCACCGTTCATAGGATTTTGATTCATACCTTCGTTGTTTGCCATCGGCCCGAGGGGAATCCTCGCTTTGATACCAATTGACGTAGGGATGAACGTGATGAGGATAAATACTCCGAATCCCCAGAGCTTCTCTGGACTCCTCACAGAGACTTCTCGAATCCACGAGGAAAGAAAGCAAAAAATAGAAATAAATTCTAATAAGTTCGAAACTGATTAATTGATGATTAAAAATGAGTTCACAACCCTTTCAATAGGGATACCAAGTAATGGAAAAGAAATCAGAATCAAACTACAACTAAAACTCTTAAAATTCGCGATTTACTATAAATAGTAAACTTACTATTTATAGACGGTCGTGATGTCTACTAGTGCGCAAGGTTTTTGGCCAAAAATAGTAAGTGTCCTATTTGGCTTCACCAAACCGTTCTCCTAATTATTCTAAGCTCTTTTCATGTTGGGCGCAACTCCTAAAGCCCAATGGATGAAGAGTTATAATCAAATTAAAACTTACTATTTATAGTAAAAACGAAATTAAAGTAGGGAAACGACCATCGATCCAGGGGTTTTTCACAATTTCGGGCGTCGCAACCCAGCATAGCAGGGTTGGTTGGCTAAAGTAGCTCGTTCTACCCCAAAATCATATATTTTACGTCAGATAACTCATTCCGGATTTCGAGATACGCCCAATCTAAGGTCCGACGGTTCAGATCACTTCTATCGTCGACCGGGCCTTTTCTGATCCATCTTGGCTATGAATCTGTCCGCGACCTGCTCTACATCAGAGATGGAGAGGAGGGAGTAAGGGAGCAGGAGAGAGAGATTGGCATGGGCTGGAAATAGTTTTTTTTTTTGGAAGAGTTTAAAACTGTACCAAATTTGGACAACCATAATCCGTTCTAGAACCAAATACATAGCCGTTCTAAAATTGTTATTTTAGTGTAGTGAAAGGCTATCAGAAATATTCAGTTTGTTGAAAAAACTCTCTGGATGGTTTTTGGAGTTTTTGACAGGTTGAAAACTCTGGTCGACAGGTCGATTCAACCAATCGACACGTCCCAATTGGTTGAATCAATAGGTCAACGGATTGCACAGTTTTGCACAGTTTTGCACAATTTGTTTTTATTTCTGTCTTACCTTAAATATATGGGTGTGATTGGGATTAGGGTCAAATTAAGCTAAATGTACTGAAGGGTTTGAAAGGGTTTTGAAGAGAGAAAAAGCTAGGATTTTTCTCTTGGGGCTTTGAATCAGTAAGGTTTAATCTCTTGTAACTTTGTTATTTATAATGCATTATCGCTTGTGCCGTTGTTTTTTTTTTTTTTTTCGCAATGGTTTTTTTCACATAAATTTGGAGTGTTCTATATTGGATTTTCTTGTGCAATTGTGATTACTTTATTTGATTCCTCTCTGTATGCTTCCACGAGTCCCAACAGGTGGTATTAGATCTATCATTAGAAAGAAGATTGAATCTGAAGACAATGTATCTATGTCATCTAGCATGAAGTTCGATACAGAAAAGTATTCCAAAAGAAAAATAAGTTTGAATTATGGAAGGTGAAGATGAAGGGCTTTCTAGTTCAACAAGGATTGGAAGACACACTCCTTAGAAAGCGACCGAAAACTATGAAAGAAGAATAGTGGAACAAGTTAAATCAAAATGACAATATCTCAATCTAGTTGTGTCTAAAAGATGAGGTCCTTTACAATTTTATGAGAGAGAATGAGTGAAGTTAGAGAACATCTATGCGAAGAAGTTTCTTGAGAATCGTTTGTATCTGAAGTTACAGTTGTGCAATCTGAAGATGATAGAGGGGACTGATGTTAAGACCCACATTAGTAACCTTAATAGGCTTGTTTGCAACTTGTTAGATGTGGATGAGGCAATGAATGATGAAAATTAAGTATGTATTCTGTTAAACTTTATTCTAAAATCATATGAGTCATTCAAAGGCTCTTTGTGTAGCGTTAAGATGACCATTAGTGTTGGGACCATTATCTCTTAGCTCTTTAGTCGAAGGTGATGAGAAGGAAAAGCGGTGACATGGGTGCTTCTACAAATGCACTGGTTACGAGCGGGATGGATGATCTTCGTAATCGATATCCAAAATCCAAGGATAAGGGCAAAGGCAAGATAAAGTGTTGGAGTTATGACATCACAGGGAACATGAAGAAGGATTATCAAAATCATAAGTATAGGAAGGAGAAATCAGGGGGTTCTTCCAAAGATGCCAATACCGTGGAATCCAGTAGGAGGCGAGTGGTAGTGACGTGCTGACTGCATTAAAATCCAAGTATTTTGACTATGGATAAATTTTGGATACTAGGGCTTCGTATCACATGACTCGCCACAGGTCATACACGATGCAATTACGCTAGCATGCAACAATAATTAAAGTATAGAAATGTTGTACTTATGCGTATGAATGCAGGAATGGCATAAATGCATGTATCAAGTGGGATAATCGTCTAGGTGCTTAGGTTGGATATCCGTCAACTCGCATCTGCACTTGGTGGGCTTTTGCCATATTAGGTAGACATGGGCAAGGTCCACATTTGCTTCTTGAGTAGGCTTCCACTAGATAGTGTGTATTTGGTAACGATTCTACTTGGAAATTATCCAGGGAGATCCCTCAGGAACCTAGGACGACGTGCTTGCAAATCATCAAAAGCAGACCTCTAGGAATTAGCACAGGAGTGCTATGTAATGCATGTGATGCATGCTCAATGCTCAATTCATCAACATACGCAAACTGTCATATACATGATCTCCCTATGAGAGGAAACTCAGATTTCATGAATGTAAAGATGTACATCTCCATATATTCAATTCACAGTAATAGAGATTCAACACAATTAATCATACATCAATAAATCAACTTACCAAGACAATACCACAAATATAACAATCATAGTAATCCATCTTAATCATACCAGAGATGAGACATGTTGGGTTCAACTCACTTGTTCTTGGTAGAGATAAATCTGCAAAACAATCGAATAGGTTTGAATTTAAGATTCCTGATAAAAGATTTAAATAAAATCATGAATTGATCCAATCATTCCTTTTTATGGGGCCCACCTTTGATCCAATCAAGGTGACCTCCTTCATCCAGACATTAATTAGTAATTAATCCAAAGTAACTAATGTGCATTAGAGTTTATTAACCCAATTATTACAATTCAAAATTTGACATATCAGCAATTGCCACTCTATGGTGGGCGAACACCCCCTCCTCCAACTCCATTCTGTTGCTGAAGCGTCTCGTTCTAGTCTTCATCGTCTGGGAAATTTGGATGGCTCGAAACAAGTCCAGATTCAAGGAACAAAGATGAAAGCTCCAGCCATTATTGATAAGGTTTGCAGTTGGATTCTACTCGTCGGTAACTCGCTTCCGTGCCCCAAAGCCTTCAAACTTCGGCTCAGCTCACCTTCAGCCTCCTAGGTGTCACACCCCATGCCCCTAGACAGCCATCTCATACAGTTGTGAAATGGAGGAAACCCCCGCTGGGATGGATCAAGGTGGACGTGAATGGTGCTGCTAGAGGCAATCCGGGGCAATCGAGTGGTGGAGTGGGACGAGACCACAAAGGCAACTTCCTGTTTGCTTTTTCTGTAGGATATGGTTTTGGTACAAATTATAGGGCTGAAATGCGGGCTGTTCTGGATGGGATTTCCCTGGCTGCCCAGCAGAGGTTTTCCAACATTATGGTCGCTAGTGACTCCAGCTTCGTGGTTGCGGCGTTATCGGGTCATTCTTCCGACCCCTGGACCTCTTGGTATTGGAGAAGAAGAATAAAAGAAGCGGGAAGAACTCTAAATGTGTCTATCTCCCTAGCCCCGAGGGAGGCGAATACGGTGGCAAATGGGCTAGCCAGGCTGGCTTGGTTGAGCCAATCCAGTTCTATTTTTCATAATCTTCACTCCCTGCCTGCTATTTCTAGAGGTCATATCTTCCTCGACAAGATAGCCTTAGGCTATATATGGGAAGGCTAGTCAGTAGGTCTTTCCAGCTTTCTTTATGATAGGAGGGTCAGTTCCTTTTTGTACGTTGGCCCTCCCGAATCCCCTATATAGCCTTGGGCCCTGCCCTTTTGCAATAAATTTTTTTGTTTTAAAAAAAATAAATTTGACATATCAACACAAGAGTTTATCGATCAAATCTGTCGATCGGCCTAGTCAAATTGAAGGCCCCCAATTGAATTGATCTCCGATTGATCAAATCGAGAAAATCAGAATTAATTCAGTTTAGTCACTGGATAATTTTTGGTAATTTTGATTAAACCCTTCAATCGATCGAGTTTAGTCAATGCTCCATTGATCGAATCGAACATAGATTGATCAGATGAAAAAAAATATCTAAATTCCATAGTTTAGGTCCTTGGACATAACTCGACCTATTTCAATCGATTGAAGCTCCTTGGCAATGCTCTGTCACACAATCCGATTTTCACAAAAACTTAGGGTTTTTCTTGCTTCAAGTTATATTATAGATTTTCTCACAAGGAAATGTTCCCAGACACCTTTACACTTAGAATAGCTTTTATTTCGAAGGAGAAATAGTCAGAAGTAGCTTTTGTTGGTCTAACTAAACACAATGTTAGTATATTTCAATCTTGAAGATTTTCTATGCATCCACTATCAGTTGTTTATCAAATTAAATGACGCAGGGATGAACATGATGAGGATAACTACTCCGAATCCACGGAGCTTCTCTGGACTCCTCACAGAGACTTCTCGAATCCACGAGGAAAGAAAACAGAAAATAGAAATAAATTCTAAGAAATTCGAAATTGATTAATTGATGACTAAAAATGAGTTCACAACCCTTTAAATAGGGGTACCAAGCAATGGGAAATAAATCAAAATCAAACTACAGCTAAAACTCTTAGAATCAGCGACTTACTATAAGTAGTAAACTTACTATTTATAGACGGTCGTGATGTCTACTAGTGCGCAAGGTTTTCGGCCAAAAATAGTAAGTGTCCTATTTGGCTTCACCAAACCGTTCTCCTAATTATTCTGAGCTCTTTCCATGTTGGGCGCAACTCCTAAAGCCCGGCGGATGAAAAGTTATAATCAAACTAAAACTTACTATTTATAGTAAAAATGAAATTAAAACAGGGAAATGACCGTCGATCCAGGGGTTTTTCGCAATTCCAGGCTGCGCAACCCAGCATAGCAGGGTTGGTTGGCTAAAGTAGCTCGTTCTACCCCAAAATCATATATTTTACGTCAGGTAACTCATTCCGGATTGCGAGATCGCCCGATCTAAGGTCCGATGGTCCGGATCACTTCTGTCGTCGACCAGGCCTTTTTTGATCCCTCTTGGCCATGAAACTGTCCGCGACCCGCTTTACATCATTAAACCATGGGTTTGGTTCACCGAAGATGACCCACAATGCGTGTAGTAAGCTGTGGCAAGGATAGGGATCACATGGTGAAGATGACAAAGATTCCAAGCCGTCAAAATAATGGGCCCGGCTATGTAAATCACATAAGCAGACGATCTTAACCATCTTATTTCAGCTGATAGTGTTAGATCAGCTGACTGTTTTCCTTTTTCAGTATCAGTTTGGTAAGTAGTAATTGGACAAGGAAGATTGGGTCATGCACCATCCATCATAGAGCCCATATGTCTGGCCTATCACACTGGTTGATTGGGTCATCTCTTTCATTATCTTTCTGACCTACCAAGTTCCTAGTCATCCAATGATTCACATGAAAGAACCTTTTTCTTTTTCTTTTTTTTTGTTTTTTCTAAAGAGCCAAGTGTCATCCTTTTCAGTTGAGAATTTCTCTTTTTCTATTTCTGGCCAATGAATACACAGGTTGAATGGGTCCATCTCTATCATTATCTTTCTGGACCTTCCAAGTTCCTAGTCATCCAATAATTCACATGAAAGAACCTTTTTTTTTTTTTTTTAAAATTTTTTTTATTTTCTTTTCCGAAAGAGCGAAGTATCATCCTTTCCAAATGAGAATCTCTCTCTCTCTCTCTCTCTCTCTCCCCTTTTTAAGAAGAAGAAGACCTAAATATCCAAGCTAGTTATCAAATACTCAAATGTCCATCCAAGTTACAACTGAAACTCATTGGAAATAATCTAGACGGTTCCTATGTTAGGCCTTGTATACCATGGATTGCGGTAACAAAAATACAATTTGGGGTCCAGACCCATCACATGAATGTCATGGAAAGAAATCACAAAATTGTTATTTCCTCTTTATTATAGTAATTATTGCAATTCAAATCAATAAGGCATCCAAGCACTTACCAAGCACGGTCTCTATCACCTTTGTTTTGCTAATATCGACTAGTGAGGCCACTCAATCAGGAAGCAAGTTCCATTCTCAACTTTTACATTTTTTTGCTCATGATTTCTGCCTTTCAATTTAAATGTTGGTGACTCTTCAAACACACACAATGCCATATATATGCGTAGTTACAAGGCAATCCAAGCAGTCCAAAACTTTGACTCAAACGTGGATGGAGCATACTGAAACAAATTGCGCTGACTCAACCATCTGAATTTTACCTTTGAATTTGGAGTACTCACTATTATTTCCAACCATCCATTGATAACTGTTAATTGGATAATATTTAGTATTGCTTGGTAAGTTCCATTTTAGAGATATGCTCCATCCGCAATGGGCCCCAATTTGGATGGTCTAGATAGCAGTACACCAGTGCCACATCTGAGGAAGATCAGTACCAATTACATAGGAGACTGGTAATATCTTTCAGTACACTGATGCTTACATGAGACTATACAAGCATAAGAACTGATATCCACAAAGTAGTGGCTACATGTAGCATTTGTACAAGAAAAGGACTCTACCTAATAAGAGAGTCTTCATTCCATACTAGCTGTGGGAATTAAAATACCTTGTGAACTACTTCCTCGGTAGGCATTTCCACAACATAATAAGTTTGCACCTGGTAGGTGTGTACGTTGTATTGTATGGGGGGTGCCTGGGGCCTAGTGTAAAGACAGGGCTGGATCTGACCGTGCGGTTGTATGGGTGGTGCCTGGAGCGCCGGCCCAGTGTAAAGACGGGGCTGGATCTGGCCGTGCGGTTGAACTTGAGGACGGGGCCTTCTTTTTGCCGTCAGATGCCCTTCAAGCAGATCAAATGCATCCCTCCCTATCTTGGCAAGGTCTTGGGGTGCCATTTCAATAGATAGAGAGAAAGGCTAATGAGGAAACTTATGTAAGAGGTTTGTTTTGGTACACAAGACAATAAGGTTGGCCGTCCACTTATATAGGCATTTTCATGGCCCCACTTCCGAATGAAGTCTTTTGATTGCTTGGCTTTCGGTGGTTCTTGCATATCTTAACCTCTTTGAAGGGTGCAAGTGGAGTAGGCTTAAGATTCTGGCATCATTACCTAGTGTGCCCCATGGGTCATGATCAAATGGAACATGTTCCGTTTTGATCCAACCGTTAGTTGATGATAGAGTAAGATGGACATATTGATCTTGGATTGTTGTGGGGCCAAGGAATATGTCCTATTTTTTTTTTCTTTTGGGTTGGGTGGGGTAGCATATCTACCATTGGTTTAGTCGGCTCCATATGATAGGCGGCTCCGGTTATTTTTGTTGGAACTGCCCGAAAGGTTGTACATCTCATCTTTTTATATATATAGTGGCCACAGTCCACCTTCTTCTATAAAAAAAAAAATAAAAATAAAAAAAAATAAATAAAAATCTACCATTGGTTTAGTCACGTGTGCCCAAGTGAAAATGGGTTGCATTAGCATCAGCTTGAGCCTGAATTGGCCAAAATTCCAGCCCAACTAAATACAAAGATCATTTTCCCATGGCTCGTTGTTGCCCCATTAAAATTCAATAGCCCCCAAAATAACCTAGCCTAACCAATTTAATTATGATTGAGTTTTTTTAGATCCCAACTTGACCTGATATGGCAAGATCAAACTCAAGTTTAGAAAATGGGATATAAGACGGAAGTATGTCCAATTAATACAAACATAAAACCTTGCATGTGCCTATCTATTTATTTTGAGATTGGTGTGGGGGTGGGTCTAGTCACTGGGCGAGTGGCCAAGCCTGACCTATTTACCTACATGAGTGATGTAGAACAGGTCGTAGATTTATTCATAGATAAGATGGACTGAAAAAAGAAGCTAATAAGGAATCAAACACACTTAGCATGGTTTGATGATCAATTGAACATTGTGGTTGATAGGTCGAAATTTCACCGGAATTTCCACCACTCAAAAGTAGGGTGGGGAGGTAGACCCGTGGGTTGGTCAACAGGCGAAACCAAGAGTTGTCTAATGCTCAAATTGGAAGTGGCACACCCATGGCTTGATCATCCAAACCATTGACTTCTTCCTTGCTATCTTAGGGGGACCATGACTAAAATTTTCTTGATAGGACAAACCCAACGTTTTGATTTATGGCCTTTAAGTAGACAATTGAGAAGAGATTGGAAGGCCATGGTATTCCAATATGGGAGTTTTTGAGGCAAGGTTCCATCCACCACAGGATTCAACAGATCAATGGTCTGAATTGGCATACGATGGGTCCCACTTATTAGAACTGAAGACTGGAACATACAGTTCAAAGGCTCGGATGGAGAATACCTTATTTCATGTGAATGGTCCCACATATATTATTACATGGTCAATGTATTAAAAGTGTAGTCACTTATACTTTCTTTGACCGGCATATGGGGGAAGTGCTCAGGCAATTCCCGAGTTAAGACAATAACATGTGTCATATTGGTGCATGTGTAAAGGATCTGTGCCACTCATAAGATACCAACACTGTGACCATGCTCTTTCAAAAGAATCAAGATGATTATTTCTATATAAAATCAAACCATTGATCCTTTACTTCCTAACAGTTCATTTTTCTTATTCTGATGGGTCAGTAGATCCGCCTTATGTCTGACCCTAGGCGTGCCCCTGGTGGTACTCTGATTAGATGAATGGTCCAGATCAGGATTACAACCGTCAGACTTACGTGAGTTCTGCCAATATCTCCGAATGCGAATGCGTACCGGGATATCGGTTCTATTTGAAAATTCCCGCTCATCCATTCGTTCTCCACTTTCCACGGGTCGTCTTTCCAAGGCCGGTGGGCTCGTGAAATCACATGTAAGGGAATCGCTATTCTATTCGGTAGTGACCCCTCCCGTGTTAACTTGGTACGGGTGGGTGCTATGTGGGGCCTACCATGATGTATATATATTTCATCCGAACGATCCATCTATTTCTCCAGCTCATTTTAGGGAATGATCCCAAACATGAGAAAGATCTAAATCTCAGATGAGCCACACCACAGATAAGGTGGTGATTGAATTATCACTATTAAAATCTGCTTAGGTGCTACCAAAGTTTCAGATTAAGATGATGTCTATATTTTCCCTTCATCCAGGTCTTTGTGAACTACTCAAAATGTCAGATGGAAAATAAACATTACAAGAGGCCCTAAGAAGTTTTTATCTATTATTGTAAAATCATCACTGTTTTTTGTAGCGTGGTCAATATGAGATTTGGATCTACCTCATTTTTGTCCTCGTGATCTAAAATTAGCTGAATATGTGGATGGACGGCCTGGATAAAATACTACGATGGTGGTGCTTACAGAGCTTTTCCAGCACCGAGTTCAGTACCGGAGTGGTAACCACCGAAACGGAGTACATGGCGACAGTTGGACCGAATCAGCTGATGTAAGCAGTGCTACGTCATCGAGCGATCGAAGCATGGCTTTTTGCGGCCGCCAATGGAAACGTATTGGCAACTCCCCCTGGAACCGGCTAATGGCTGATGGTCGGTGCTCTGTGGGCCCAACATGATGTATGTATTTCATCCATGCCTTCCATCTATTTTTCTAGATAATTTTATGGTATGAGACCAAAAATGAAATATATCCCAATCTTAAGTGGACCACATTACAAGAAACAGTGTTAAATGAATTTGATCATTAAAAACTTTTTGGGGGCCATAAAAGTTTTTGATCAAGCTGCTATTTGTTTTTTCCCTTCATCTGAGTCTCTACGATCTAATCAACAGATTCGATGCCAAATAAAAAGTACAGTAGCCCTTAGGAGGATATCTAATCACTATTGTTTTCCTGTGGTGTAGTTCACATGAGATTATATCCATCTCATTTTTGGGATGAAGCCCTAAAATTAACTGTAAAAATGAATGAACGGAATGGATGAAACACATACATCATGGTGGGTTCCACAGAGGACTGCCATCAGCCACCGGGCTGGTGGCGGGGAGTAGCCAATCCGTTCTCGCCGCGGATGCCTGTAACCCATACGTCTGGTTAAGACGCGAATTGTCTGCAGCGCTCAGGTGCACAAGATTCCGCGAATGCCTGTAACCCTTACGCCTGTTACCTTTCGTTGGATTTGATCCCAAAAATCAGGTTGAATCAACATTCAAGTGGATCACTTTAAAAAATAAATTATAGCTAAAACATATCTAAGTTTTATAATACTGTGAATTTTGATGAACGGTAATTCTTTTTTCACAATTAACCACATCAGATGAACGGATTTTTGATGGCATATAAACACCATACTGACCTTAAAAAAAACTAATGGTGGGCATTTCATTCCAACTGTTTCCTATGTTGTGGCCCACCTGAGTTTTGGATTATCAATATTTTTGGGTTCGATGGTTAACATGAAGCAACATGCACTATGGACGGAGTAGATCTGATGGAAGTTCCACTATCTCGTTCTCATTTTGCAAAAGTAAACCGGTACGATAACTAGCAGTAACTGGCAGGAGAGGCGGTTTTGGGCCCACCATCAAATTAGCGAGTCCGTTAATATTAAAGAACTCCGGTCAGGCCAGATCTACTTACTGGGCCTTTAACTATATGAGAGCCCAATTCAAGCCCAACAAGTTATCATGCCCGAAGGTTAGGTCCCAGTCGATCAAAAAGCTTTAAGGCTCTTGCCAAAGTGGGTGGAAATGAGATCGACTAGGACCACCTAGCCCATTTGTTCGCCAGCAAGAAACAGAAGCACTTAGTGCGCCTGTTTTGATACACCCTCGTAGGTAACTCTTTTTTACTCATGACAGCAAATAAGCTATATTCATAGGTTTTTATTCATAGGTATGTTTCTTTTACTTATGATAGCAAATAATCCTTTTTTTTTTGTTGCCCTTTTTTTTACTTTATCTTTCTCTCTCCTCTCTCTTGCTCATCTCTCCATACTACGGATAGTCCACAACAAAGGTGGCTGGCATGATGGACTATCCAAGTCAAAGGTGGACCCCACATGATAGACCATTAATATGGTGGGTCCGCATGTTAGATGACCTGCATTGAGATGGGTCCCATAATGGACGGTCCACATCAAAGGTCAGCCCCTAATAATGAATGGTCCACATCCAAAGTAAGCCCACATGATGGACGTCCCACTTGGAAGGTGGGTCCCCATGATGGATAATCCACATCAAAGGTAAGCTCTACAAGATGAGACATTAAAGGCATACCCCACATGATGGATGACCTACATCAAAGGTGAGCCACACCTAATAGATAGTCCAAATTAAAGGTCCACCCCAATAATGAATGGTCCACCAGGCTATGGGCCTCTCCTCGGTCCATCCATGGGGACCATCGGCAGTTTCCATGAACAGAGGCACTTGGATTCGCATCCAAGGGATCCCCCTCCACACGTACGTGGTGCAGACAAATGATCGAATAGATAGCGGGTACACATGGATCAGTGGTGGAGATTGATCAAATTTCCCTCACAACCTCCTTCCTTATGTTCGCCAAAGTAAGATCACCCCCCATCCAGCCGCAACCCTCTCATTGGTTCTGGATCTGGAAATTGATGGCTTATCATTCCCGATTGTCATATTTGTTGAACAAATCTCAATGGTTTAGGAGATTACCCGCCCATCAAATCGTTTGAACCTTATGGCCCACCCAGCGGGTTGTTCTAATGAAATTAAGGATTGTTGCTACCTCTGACGCCCCTAGACATTTGGGGCAAGATGGAAATCATCTAGGACTAGTCCCTGGAATCCTCCTAGGCCCACCCCCTGCTATGGAACCCATGAGTACTCACCACTCTGAGCTTCCAACCTCTGCAGTCCAACGCTCAACTGGTGTTCGACGAATTGCCACATAGACACCCCCAGAGGTAGGGTACTCTCCAAACCTTGGACTACGATCCATATACTCGAGGAAACACCCACTCCAACATCTTGGAACCCATGAACAATGATTTCAGCTAGGCCTGCCCCACCCCTCTTCTTGCTAATCTACCCCTCGACCATACTCTACCTAACCCATTGCCCCTGTCAAACCCATGCGATAACCAGCTAATATGCTCCCCACATCACCTAACCTCCCCTTCTATTCCGAATATGCAGACCCCATTGTTGCCAACCCATCCATTTAACAATGTCCTCACATCTCCCTCCACTGCTCACCCTCGATTAGGTGTTTCACCCAGGGAAGAACCACATCAACAATCTAAGCCCTCCAATTGGTCAGAAGATGTAATTGCCCAGATTATCCAAACCAAAGTTAATTGTTTGGACTGTATGGGGAGGTGGAGCAGGCCGGGAGAACTTCTCATCAGATGTTGGGATCCCGTTACCTCGGATAAATTTTTGAAACAGATAAAGATAACATGCAGACGGATTATGACACAGACCCTCTACCAGACCCTCCCAATCTCAACGGCGCCCCTCGTATTATCTTAGAAGGCCTGGATCTATGGGTAGACATAAGGGGTCACCAAGGCCTTAACTCTCTTAACATTCTCCCACCCCTAGCAGGTCCAATCTTAGTTGCACAACACCCTACAACGATAAACCGCCAGAGAAGAAAGGAAACACTAAGGAGGAGCTTTCGTCTAGCGAGGCTCATGAAAAGGGCCGTAGCTGAAGGATGGGAATCTGATGTTTAGCATCCTATCCTGGAACGTGCGCGGCGTTGGCAACTCACCAACTTTGAGGCACATGAAGAGGCTGGTTCGCACCAAGAAGATTGCGAACTTGCTGCTGCAAGAACCAATGATCAAGCATTCTAAGAGAAGGGTGGTAGCTGCCAAGTTAGGTTGTCAATATTCCATAGCGGAAGATTCAGTGGAAGGAAAGATTTGGATCCTTTTCAACCCTCCATTCCGCCTTCAAACCATTGTAGCTTCTAGGCAGTACATCACCCTACAAGTCTTAGCTGATGACTGTGATCGAGTCAACTTATCACGGTGGTTTATGGTGCCTCGTGTAATAGGGATGATAGTTCAACCCTTTGGGAAGACATCTCTACGATTTCCAAATCAGTGAATGGACTGTGGCTAGTATGTGGGGATTTCAACACCACTATCAGTTCGGATGAGAGAATCGGAAGCCAATCAGTTGACACTAAAAGCAAGGACGACTTCTGGAGTGCCATCAACGATGCAGGTATGCTTCATGCTGGATTTGTGGGGTCCAAATATACTTGGTGCATAACAGAACTGGTTAGAGTTGGCGATGGGCAAGGCTAGACAGAATGTTGTTTAATTCTGATTGGCTTCAATCCTTCCCTAGAAGCAAAGTTGAGCATTTGCCACGTATCTACTTTGACCACTCCTCGTTGCTCCACTTCTTTGAGGAAGAATTGGGTTCAGGTCCCGGCCCTTTCAAATTTCAGTGAATGTGGGCTCTCCATGATGATTTCCCTAGAGTTGTTAAAGAAACATGGGAGCAAGATGAGTAGGCCACCCCCATGTTGAAGTTGTTCTTGAAAATGAAGAAGCCGAAGGCTGCCTTGAGGATCTGGAACACCAGGGTAATTTAAGGTGAAGCTCGTTGAAGAGGAGGTCAACAAGGCAGATTCTATCCTTATTCACTCCATATTGGAGGAGGATAGAGAGAGACTGAATTTGGCGTGGGCAATCCTTAAGAAAGCCATTCTTCAAGAAGAAATCTATTAGAAACAAAAGTCAAGAATCTCGTGGCTAAAGGAAATGGATCACAATACTAAATTCTTTCATGGTTCGGTCATGGATAAAAGAAGGAGAATGTCAATCAAATCCATAAAGCTTCCCTCAGGTACTACCCTCCAATCGATCACAGATATAGGAGAAGAGGCTGTCAAGTACTTCACAGACCTCTTCACGTCCAAGGCCAGCCAAGCTCCACATGGCCTTCTAGACTGCGTCCTCTCCCTTATTACATAACACATGAACACTTATCTTTTGAGACCCCCTAGCCTAGATGAGGTGAAGGATGTAGTGTTTGCGATCCCTCCCGATAGTGTTACAGGTCCGATTGGTTTTTCCGGGGCCTTTTTTCACTTCTTATTGGGAAATCATCAAGGATGACATCCTAGGAGTGGCTTGTGAATTCTTTAAGGGAGGATATGTGTAGGCTATTGTAGCCTTTTTACTTGGTGAAAATAACTTTAGAAGGGAATAGGAGAATGCTGATTTTTGTTGTATTGCTTCTTCTTATATGAAAATGAAATACATACACATATTTATAGCATAAAAACTAAGGGACATGACTCTTCACAAAGAGACATGAACCTTTTCAACTAAGGGACGTGACTCTTCACAAAGAGACATGAACCTTTTCACAAAAGTGCCTTTTCACAAAAGTGCATTAATTCAACACTCCCCCTTAATGCACTTTCTGAATTACTCCCAACATTTCTCGAAGATGACAAAAACTTTCTTTAGGGAGTGCCTTGGTGAACATGTCAGCCATTTGTTCTTTCGTCCTGCAATACTTCAACTCGATCTCGCCACTTTCAATAACTTCGCGGATGAAGTGATGCTTGATCGCAATATGCTTCGTCTTGTTATGATATACTGGATTTTTTGCAATTGAAATAGTTGACATGTTGTCACAATATATAGTAGTTCCGTCATTTTGCTTTTCGCCAATATCTTCAAGAATTCTTCGTAACCATATTGCTTGAGAAACTGCAAGAGATGCAGCCACATATTCTGCTTCTGCTGTAGATTGAGCAACGGTACTTTGTTTCTTTGACGCCCAAGAAATTATTCCGGATCCAAGAGAGAAAGTATATGCCGATGTGCTTTTCATATCATCTATGGATCCTGCCCAATCACTATCTGTATACCCTACCAATTTTGAGTTTGGAATAGGAGTATACATGATTCCATAATCCAACGATCCTTGGATGTATCGTAACACCCTTTTTGCAACTCCTAAGTGAGTTTGCTTTGGACAATTCATGAATCTCGAGAGTAAACTCGCAGCAAACATAATATCAGGCCTTGTAGTAGTGAGATACAAGAGGCTTCCAACGATACTTCTGTACAATGATTCATCCACCTTTTTTGAACCATCGTCTTTTATCAGCTTGTCGTTTACTACAAGAGGAGTAGTAACTGGGTTGCATCCTTCCATGCTGAATTTTGCAAGAATAGATTCAGCATACCTTTTTTGAGAAATGAAGATTCCATTTTCGTCTTGAGAAACTTCTATTCCCAAAAAATAATGCATCATGCCAAGATCATTCATCTCATATGTCTTCATCATATCAAGTTTGAACTGATGGAGCATACTATGATCATTTCCCATGAGTATCAAATCGTCAACATACAATGATACGATGAGAATGGATGTACCTTCAGTCTTGACATATAAGGTATGCTCGCACTTGCTCCGATGAAACTGATTCTTGGCAAAATAACCATCGATTTGGCTATACCAAGCACGCGGTGCTTGCTTTAGTCCATACAACGCTTTCTTCAACCGATAGACTTTATCTTCTTTGCCCTCCACCACAAATCTTTGTGGTTGAGCAACATAAATTTCTTCATCGAGGACACCATTCAAGAAGGCTGATTTGACATCAAGCTGAAAAATGGACCACTTCCTTTGAGCTGCAAGTGCAATGAGGGTTCGTATAGTCTCCAATCGAGCAACCGGTGCAAAGGTTTCATTATAATCGATGCCTGGTTGTTGTGTAAAACCTTTTGCAACGAGCCTTGCCTTATATTTTTGGATTGAGCCATCTGAATTGAGTTTAGACTTGTAAACCCATTTTACTCCAACAACATCTTTGCCGCTTGGACGATCAACTAACTCCCAAGTAGAGTTCTTCTCGATCATGCAAATTTCCTCTTCCATTGCTTTCACCCAATTGTCTTCTCGAGCTGCAACTTCAAAGCTTTCCGGTTCTACAACCGAAAAATTGCAACGCTCGTAGATGTCTCTCAGACTCTTCATTTTTCTTGGGGGCGATTCGGATGAAATACTTGAAGTCGTTGATGGAGAACTTGATGATGCAGATGGAGTAGCTTCTGGTGAAGAGAATGGAGTTGTGGGTCCATAATCTTCTTCATCATTTTCTGCTTCTGTTTCTTCTTCCACATCTTGAGTGCTTTTCGGTTCATCTTCCTGTATAAGAACAACTTGTTCTTGTATATTTTTCTTTTTCCAATCCCATCCTGTACTTTCACTGAACAAAACATCTCGACTAATCATTAGCTTCCCCGTCTCAAGGTTATATACTCGATAACCTTTTGACGAAGTACTATAACCAATGAAAATACAAATTTCAGATTTTACATCAAGTTTTTGACGCTTTTGAGATGGAATATGAACATAACAAATGCAACCGAAAATTTTGAGATGTTTTACAGAAGGCTTGTGACCTGACCATGCTTCAATCGGTGTTTTGCCATCCACAGCTTTTGTAGGACTCCGATTAAGCAAGTAAACAGCTGTCGACACAGCTTCAGCCCAAAAAGTATTCGGGATGCCTTTCTCCTTCAACATAGAACGAGCCATTTCGACAATTGTTCTATTCTTCCGTTCTGCAACGCCGTTTTGCTGAGGTGTGTAAGCAACAGTCAGTTGCCTCTTGATTCCTTCTTCTTCACAATATGTCTCAAATTCCTTAGAGACATACTCGCCGCCACGATCACTTCTCAGCATCTTGAGTTTGAGACCACTTTGTCTCTCAACTTGTGATTTGAATCCTTTGAAGATCGAAAGAGCTTCTGACTTTTGCTTTATGAAGTACACCCACATCATTCTTGTATAATCATCAACAAAGATGATAAAATACAAGCTTCCACTAAGTGATGGAGTTTGCATTTTTCCACAAATATCAGTGTGGATCAACTCCAAGGGCGCCTTTGCTCTCCACGTGCTTCTTGAGAAAGGTGCACGATGATGTTTTCCCAATGCACAACCCGAGCAAATGTCATTTTTAATTTTAATAGACGGTAAACCATCTACCAGATTCTTCTGATCCATCAACTTCAATCCATGAAAGCTCAAATGCCCCAGTCTTTTATGCCAAAGCCAAGATTCATCAAGTGTCTCGGCTTTCCGTGCACAATCGATCGAATATCGCAACTTAATAGGAAAATTACGATTTTTCTCCATATTCACCTTAGCGATCACTTGATTTGTGCCATTCTTGTCATAGATAATGCAAGAATCATTTTCAAAGCGTATAGAGTGCCCATTTTGAACAAGTTGCCCAACACTTAGCAAGTTTTGATCCAAGTCAGGAACAAGTAAAACATCTTTTATATACTTGACCCCTTTCTTGGTTTCAATGGCAATTGTCCCCTTTCCATTTGCTTCCACAATAGCACCATTTCCCATACGGACTTGAGATCTGACGGATGAGTCGATATTTGTGAATATCCGATCATCACCTGTCATATGATTGCTGCAACCACTATCCAAGTACCATATGTCTTCAGTTTGAGTGAGTGAGTACTGACATGCAAAAAACATGTTTTCTTCAACTTTTTCTTCAGAGAAGTTTGCAGCATGTTGATTGTCCTTGAACCGACAATCCTTCTTCACGTGTCCAAACTTTTTACAGTTAAAACACTGAGGTTTGCCTCGATTCCAGCACTCACTTTCAATATGGCCAGACTTTTTGCAAAAATCGCATGTAAGATTTGAATTTTTACCTTTGTTTCGATTTTGCCATTTCCCTTGCATCGATTTTCCACCTTTCTTGTAATTGCCTTGATTCTTTCCGGGATCAGCTTGTATCTTCTCGGAAGAACTTTGTGAACCAATTGAAAGTTTAGTTTGAAACGCACTTTCAACTGATTTTTCTTCACGCCTCAACAATCTTTGTTCATGTGATTCTAAAGAGCCCATCAACTCAATCAATGATAAGGTTGAAAGGTCCTTAGATTCCTCTATTGCGGCAACGACAGCATCATATTTTGCAGGGAGGCTTATTAAAAGCTTCTGAACCACCTTTTCATCAGAAATAGAATCTCCATAGATCCTAATCTGATTTACCACTTCAATCACTCGTGAAAGATAATCTTTCATCTTTTCTGAGTCTTTCATTTTCAGATTTTCATATTCTCTCCGTAGAGTTTGTAACTTGATGGCAATTACTTTAGACGTACCTTTGAACTCCTGTTGTAAAGTGTCCCAAGCTTGCTTTGAAGTTTGAGATGGAATGATTCTAGAGAAGATAGAATCAGAGACACTTTGTTGAATGAAGAAGAGGGCCTTCGCATCTTTCTTCTTATTCTCCTTCAGTTGTTCTTGTTGTATGGCTGAGAGAGATGTGAGATCGGTTGTAGTTGGATAACTGATTTCAACAATCTCCCATAGCCCTTGAGATTGGAACAAGGTCTTCATTTTGATGCTCCAATGATCAAAGTTCTCCCCTCCAAAAATGGGAATTGCGGGATGAATCGTTGCACCATTCGTTGCCATCGATTCTACTTCTTTAGAAGTTTCTAACACCCAATCAAGACCCGAAACGTGGCTCTGATACCACTTTGTAGGCTATTGTAGCCTTTTTACTTGGTGAAAATAACTTTAGAAGGGAATAGGAGAATGCTGATTTTTGTTGTATTGCTTCTTCTTATATGAAAATGAAATACATACACATATTTATAGCATAAAAACTAAGGGACATGACTCTTCACAAAGAGACATGAACCTTTTCAACTAAGGGACGTGACTCTTCACAAAGAGACATGAACCTTTTCACAAAAGTGCCTTTTCACAAAAGTGCATTAATTCAACAATATGTTCCCAGAGCATTTTGATGCACTTTAATTTTCCTCATTCCTAAAAAGAAGAATGTTGTAATCTTTGTGGATTTCAGCCCCATCAGCTTATGCAACTGCATTAAGAAGATCCTCTCTAAAATCATAGCTTCTACTTGTCCAAGATCCTACCCTCTCTCATCTCAGAAGAACAAAGTGCATTCGTTAAAGACAAATCTATAACTAAAAGTATATCTATAGTTTTGGAAATGGTCTTCAACATCGATAGAAAATCTCATGGAGGTAACATCATCATCAAGATGGATATTGAGAAGGCTTACGACCACATGGAATTAATGGAGCTTTATTCGCCGGGTCCTCCTCCAATTTGGTTTCGACCTGAACTGGATCTGTTTGGCGCAACAATGCTGGGAAGACTGCTAACTCTCCTTAATCATCAACGAAAAATCATTCGATTTCTTCCAATCTTCTAGTGGTCTTCGCCAAGGAGACCCTCTCTCCCTAGCAATCTTCGTTATAGCGGCAGAGTCCTCAACAAAGGACTGAACCGGATCTTTCTTTCCGGGACATGCCAACCTTATAAACTCCCTAGGAACTGACGCAGGGGAGGACGTGAGGTCGAGCACCGTCTTCCTCAAGAGGATAACTATTCCGAATCCACGGAACTTCTCTGGACTCCTCACAGAGACTTCTCGAATCCACGAGAAAAGAGAGTAGAAAATAGAAATAAATTCTAAATAAATTCGAAATAGCTTAATTAATAATTGATCATCCTCTAATGCGTCTCCTTACACCATTAATAAAGAAAAAAATAAACTAAAATTCGTAATTACCAAAAATAGCAAAATTCTAACTCTAATAAAAATCCTAATTCTAATAAAACTCTTCTAAGGCCTAGTTTCTAAAAGTAAAAATTACAAATAAACTTTCTCTAGAAGAGTCCTAGTATAACTAAAAGTTATTTCTAAAAGGAAAGAAAATCTAAAACTCTAAAAATATTTTAAAAATCGGAATTACTAAAAATAGTAAAATTTTCCTAAAAATTCGTTTTTGAGCTGAAAGCGCGCGTTTTCTGATGAAACGGACAGATGCGACCCACAAAGTGGGTCGGTTCACCTCGGATGGCCCGTTTCAGTAAAGATTGATAGGTTGTGCTCCCTGTAACGATACCCGGATCAAAAGTTATGGTCAATTTACGGTCAATCTTCTTTTGGCCCAACCATGCTATTAACGTATCTATGACACGTTCTACATCAGACTCCTCCACTTGAAAAAAACTCGTCCTCGAGTTACGCAAGAGACTTGGCACATGAGTCTGAGATAACTTCCGACGTCGATGTTCATTAGCTCTTTTTTTGTACTTGACATTAAGCTCTTGAGTTGACACAATACATGTACTCATGCTTTCCTTGACTTGACTAATATCGATTAGTTCCTTCACATCTGCCCTCAAGATCTCATATTTTTTCTGATAATGTGGACAATTAGGCGGACTTGCCCCTGAGGCGGGATCGACGTGATTTTGTATATCTCGTATGGGAGGTAATTTATTAGGGAGTTCATCGAGCACAACCCTCTTGAACTCCTGCGATACTGGTTCCAAATCCTCTAAGATATTCACAGGCTCCACATATTTTTTCTTTTCAACTAATGGATATATATTTCCCGTTTCCTCATATTGTTTAACAAAGGCCTGTTCAGTGATGAGATATTGTTCCTCCACTTTAGAAGTCTTGGGTTGGTTCTCCATTCCTATAGAGGTCACATGTTCGCCACTGATGAATCCTGTGGTCTGTTGCAACTCCGTTTTGATGAAGTCGTTTCTCGCGGACCAATAATAGGTTTTTTTTGCATAACCTTTTACTGATCGACTATCCTGATAATAATTTTGGTTTTGTTGGAATAATACCTGATCGTAATCTCGAGGGAGGAATCGCATGCACAATAACTTCTTCATCCGCGACCACGTGCGGATTGGCGTCTTCATCTGTCTCATTCGCTCGAATTGAAGTTGTTCCCACCAATCTGAAGCTCTGCCCGTCAACTTGTAGGCCACGAGTTTAACTTTCTTCTCTTCTACGATGTTCATGTAGTCGAAGAAACGTTCGACTTCAAGCAATCAATCGTGGAAGTCTTGGAAGTAGAGTTGGCCATTAAAATTAGGAAGATCGACTTTCATCTTAAATTCTTGAATCATCCTGTGGTTCATTGATAGCATCGCCCTACGATCAGTATAATTACGAATTCCAGCAATTGCTGGTGGTGGATCACCACCATGAACACGGAGTTGCCTTAGGTTTTCCGCCAAGAGATCCGTTATACTGTCGATGGAAGCCTGCAGCCCTTGCATGGCTTGCTGATTCTCTTGTTGCGCTACTTCAAAAGTTGCCGCCGTTAAAGGTAAATTCCCTGGAGCACCGCCTATGGGATTGTTACCCGACCCGTCGTTAGAAGCCATCGACCCGAGGAGAAACCTCGCTTTGATACCAAACTGACGCAGGGGAGGACGTGAGGTCGAGCACCGTCTTCCTCAAGAGGATAACTATTCCGAATCCACGGAACTTCTCTGGACTCCTCACAGAGACTTCTCGAATCCACGAGAAAAGAGAGTAGAAAATAGAAATAAATTCTAAATAAATTCGAAATAGCTTAATTAATAATTGATCATCCTCTAATGCGTCTCCTTACACCATTAATAAAGAAAAAAATAAACTAAAATTCGTAATTACCAAAAATAGCAAAATTCTAACTCTAATAAAAATCCTAATTCTAATAAAACTCTTCTAAGGCCTAGTTTCTAAAAAAAAATTACAAATAAACTTTCTCTAGAAGAGTCCTAGTATAACTAAAAGTTATTTCTAAAAGGAAAGAAAATCTAAAACTCTAAAAATATTTTAAAAATCGGAATTACTAAAAATAGTAAAATTTTCCTAAAAATTCGTTTTTGAGCTGAAAGCGCGCGTTTTCTGATGAAACGGACAGATGCGACCCACGTAGTGGGTCGGTTCACCTCGGATGGCCCGTTTCAGTAAAGATTGATAGGTTGTGCTCCCTGTAACGATACCCGGATCAAAAGTTATGGTCAATTTACGGTCAATCTTCTTTTGGCCCAACCATGCTAGTAACGTATCTATGACACGTTCTACATCAGACTCCTCCACTTGAAAAAAACTCGTCCTCGAGTTACGCAAGAGACTTGGCACATGAGTCTGAGATAACTTCCGACGTCGATGTTCATTAGCTCTTTTTTTGTACTTGACATTAAGCTCTTGAGTTGACACAATACATGTACTCATGCTTTCCTTGACTTGACTAATATCGATTAGTTCCTTCACATCTGCCCTCAAGATCTCATATTTTTTCTGATAATGTGGACAATTAGGCGGACTTGCCCCTGAGGCGGGATCGACGTGATTTTGTATATCTCGTATGGGAGGTAATTTATTAGGGAGTTCATCGAGCACAACCCTCTTGAACTCCTGCGATACTGGTTCCAAATCCTCTAAGATATTCACAGGCTCCACATATTTTTTCTTTTCAACTAATGGATATATATTTCCCGTTTCCTCATATTGTTTAACAAAGGCCTGTTCAGTGATGAGATATTGTTCCTCCACTTTAGAAGTCTTGGGTTGGTTCTCCATTCCTATAGAGGTCACATGTTCGCCACTGATGAATCCTGTGGTCTGTTGCAACTCCGTTTTGATGAAGTCGTTTCTCGCGGACCAATAATAGGTTTTTTTTGCATAACCTTTTACTGATCGACTATCCTGATAATAATTTTGGTTTTGTTGGAATAATACCTGATCGTAATCTCGAGGGAGGAATCGCATGCACAATAACTTCTTCATCCGCGACCACGTGCGGATTGGCGTCTTCATCTGTCTCATTCGCTCGAATTGAAGTTGTTCCCACCAATCTGAAGCTCTGCCCGTCAACTTGTAGGCCACGAGTTTAACTTTCTTCTCTTCTACGATGTTCATGTAGTCGAAGAAACGTTCGACTTCAAGCAATCAATCGTGGAAGTCTTGGAAGTAGAGTTGGCCATTAAAATTAGGAAGATCGACTTTCATCTTAAATTCTTGAATCATCCTGTGGTTCATTGATAGCATCGCCCTACGATCAGTATAATTACGAATTCCAGCAATTGCTGGTGGTGGATCACCACCATGAACACGGAGTTGCCTTAGGTTTTCCGCCAAGAGATCCGTTATACTGTCGATGGAAGCCTGCAGCCCTTGCATGGCTTGCTGATTCTCTTGTTGCGCTACTTCAAAAGTTGCCGCCGTTAAAGGTAAATTCCCTGGAGCACCGCCTATGGGATTGTTACCCGACCCGTCGTTAGAAGCCATCGACCCGAGGAGAAACCTCGCTTTGATACCAAACTGACGCAGGGGAGGACGTGAGGTCGAGCACCGTCTTCCTCAAGAGGATAACTATTCCGAATCCACGGAACTTCTCTGGACTCCTCACAGAGACTTCTCGAATCCACGAGAAAAGAGAGTAGAAAATAGAAATAAATTCTAAATAAATTCGAAATAGCTTAATTAATAATTGATCATCCTCTAATGCGTCTCCTTACACCATTAATAAAGAAAAAAATAAACTAAAATTCGTAATTACCAAAAATAGCAAAATTCTAACTCTAATAAAAATCCTAATTCTAATAAAACTCTTCTAAGGCCTAGTTTCTAAAAGTAAAAATTACAAATAAACTTTCTCTAGAAGAGTCCTAGTATAACTAAAAGTTATTTCTAAAAGGAAAGAAAATCTAAAACTCTAAAAATATTTTAAAAATCGGAATTACTAAAAATAGTAAAATTTTCCTAAAAATTCGTTTTTGAGCTGAAAGCGCGCGTTTTCTGATGAAACGGACAGATGCGACCCACGTAGTGGGTCGGTTCACCTCGGATGGCCCGTTTCAGTAAAGATTGATAGGTTGTGCTCCCTGTAACGATACCCGGATCAAAAGTTATGGTCAATTTACGGTCAATCTTCTTTTGGCCCAACCATGCTAGTAACGTATCTATGACACGTTCTACATCAGACTCCTCCACTTGAAAAAAACTCGTCCTCGAGTTACGCAAGAGACTTGGCACATGAGTCTGAGATAACTTCCGACGTCGATGTTCATTAGCTCTTTTTTTGTACTTGACATTAAGCTCTTGAGTTGACACAATACATGTACTCATGCTTTCCTTGACTTGACTAATATCGATTAGTTCCTTCACATCTGCCCTCAAGATCTCATATTTTTTCTGATAATGTGGACAATTAGGCGGACTTGCCCCTGAGGCGGGATCGACGTGATTTTGTATATCTCGTATGGGAGGTAATTTATTAGGGAGTTCATCGAGCACAACCCTCTTGAACTCCTGCGATACTGGTTCCAAATCCTCTAAGATATTCACAGGCTCCACATATTTTTTCTTTTCAACTAATGGATATATATTTCCCGTTTCCTCATATTGTTTAACAAAGGCCTGTTCAGTGATGAGATATTGTTCCTCCACTTTAGAAGTCTTGGGTTGGTTCTCCATTCCTATAGAGGTCACATGTTCGCCACTGATGAATCCTGTGGTCTGTTGCAACTCCGTTTTGATGAAGTCGTTTCTCGCGGACCAATAATAGGTTTTTTTTGCATAACCTTTTACTGATCGACTATCCTGATAATAATTTTGGTTTTGTTGGAATAATACCTGATCGTAATCTCGAGGGAGGAATCGCATGCACAATAACTTCTTCATCCGCGACCACGTGCGGATTGGCGTCTTCATCTGTCTCATTCGCTCGAATTGAAGTTGTTCCCACCAATCTGAAGCTCTGCCCGTCAACTTGTAGGCCACGAGTTTAACTTTCTTCTCTTCTACGATGTTCATGTAGTCGAAGAAACGTTCGACTTCAAGCAATCAATCGTGGAAGTCTTGGAAGTAGAGTTGGCCATTAAAATTAGGAAGATCGACTTTCATCTTAAATTCTTGAATCATCCTGTGGTTCATTGATAGCATCGCCCTACGATCAGTATAATTACGAATTCCAGCAATTGCTGGTGGTGGATCACCACCATGAACACGGAGTTGCCTTAGGTTTTCCGCCAAGAGATCCGTTATACTGTCGATGGAAGCCTGCAGCCCTTGCATGGCTTGCTGATTCTCTTGTTGCGCTACTTCAAAAGTTGCCGCCGTTAAAGGTAAATTCCCTGGAGCACCGCCTATGGGATTGTTACCCGACCCGTCGTTAGAAGCCATCGACCCGAGGAGAAACCTCGCTTTGATACCAAACTGACGCAGGGGAGGACGTGAGGTCGAGCACCGTCTTCCTCAAGAGGATAACTATTCCGAATCCACGGAACTTCTCTGGACTCCTCACAGAGACTTCTCGAATCCACGAGAAAAGAGAGTAGAAAATAGAAATAAATTCTAAATAAATTCGAAATAGCTTAATTAATAATTGATCATCCTCTAATGCGTCTCCTTACACCATTAATAAAGAAAAAAATAAACTAAAATTCGTAATTACCAAAAATAGCAAAATTCTAACTCTAATAAAAATCCTAATTCTAATAAAACTCTTCTAAGGCCTAGTTTCTAAAAGTAAAAATTACAAATAAACTTTCTCTAGAAGAGTCCTAGTATAACTAAAAGTTATTTCTAAAAGGAAAGAAAATCTAAAACTCTAAAAATATTTTAAAAATCGGAATTACTAAAAATAGTAAAATTTTCCTAAAAATTCGTTTTTGAGCTGAAAGCGCGCGTTTTCTGATGAAACGGACAGATGCGACCCACGTAGTGGGTCGGTTCACCTCGGATGGCCCGTTTCAGTAAAGATTGATAGGTTGTGCTCCCTGTAACGATACCCGGATCAAAAGTTATGGTCAATTTACGGTCAATCTTCTTTTGGCCCAACCATGCTAGTAACGTATCTATGACACGTTCTACATCAGACTCCTCCACTTGAAAAAAACTCGTCCTCGAGTTACGCAAGAGACTTGGCACATGAGTCTGAGATAACTTCCGACGTCGATGTTCATTAGCTCTTTTTTTGTACTTGACATTAAGCTCTTGAGTTGACACAATACATGTACTCATGCTTTCCTTGACTTGACTAATATCGATTAGTTCCTTCACATCTGCCCTCAAGATCTCATATTTTTTCTGATAATGTGGACAATTAGGCGGACTTGCCCCTGAGGCGGGATCGACGTGATTTTGTATATCTCGTATGGGAGGTAATTTATTAGGGAGTTCATCGAGCACAACCCTCTTGAACTCCTGCGATACTGGTTCCAAATCCTCTAAGATATTCACAGGCTCCACATATTTTTTCTTTTCAACTAATGGATATATATTTCCCGTTTCCTCATATTGTTTAACAAAGGCCTGTTCAGTGATGAGATATTGTTCCTCCACTTTAGAAGTCTTGGGTTGGTTCTCCATTCCTATAGAGGTCACATGTTCGCCACTGATGAATCCTGTGGTCTGTTGCAACTCCGTTTTGATGAAGTCGTTTCTCGCGGACCAATAATAGGTTTTTTTTGCATAACCTTTTACTGATCGACTATCCTGATAATAATTTTGGTTTTGTTGGAATAATACCTGATCGTAATCTCGAGGGAGGAATCGCATGCACAATAACTTCTTCATCCGCGACCACGTGCGGATTGGCGTCTTCATCTGTCTCATTCGCTCGAATTGAAGTTGTTCCCACCAATCTGAAGCTCTGCCCGTCAACTTGTAGGCCACGAGTTTAACTTTCTTCTCTTCTACGATGTTCATGTAGTCGAAGAAACGTTCGACTTCAAGCAATCAATCGTGGAAGTCTTGGAAGTAGAGTTGGCCATTAAAATTAGGAAGATCGACTTTCATCTTAAATTCTTGAATCATCCTGTGGTTCATTGATAGCATCGCCCTACGATCAGTATAATTACGAATTCCAGCAATTGCTGGTGGTGGATCACCACCATGAACACGGAGTTGCCTTAGGTTTTCCGCCAAGAGATCCGTTATACTGTCGATGGAAGCCTGCAGCCCTTGCATGGCTTGCTGATTCTCTTGTTGCGCTACTTCAAAAGTTGCCGCCGTTAAAGGTAAATTCCCTGGAGCACCGCCTATGGGATTGTTACCCGACCCGTCGTTAGAAGCCATCGACCCGAGGAGAAACCTCGCTTTGATACCAAACTGACGCAGGGGAGGACGTGAGGTCGAGCACCGTCTTCCTCAAGAGGATAACTATTCCGAATCCACGGAACTTCTCTGGACTCCTCACAGAGACTTCTCGAATCCACGAGAAAAGAGAGTAGAAAATAGAAATAAATTCTAAATAAATTCGAAATAGCTTAATTAATAATTGATCATCCTCTAATGCGTCTCCTTACACCATTAATAAAGAAAAAAATAAACTAAAATTCGTAATTACCAAAAATAGCAAAATTCTAACTCTAATAAAAATCCTAATTCTAATAAAACTCTTCTAAGGCCTAGTTTCTAAAAGTAAAAATTACAAATAAACTTTCTCTAGAAGAGTCCTAGTATAACTAAAAGTTATTTCTAAAAGGAAAGAAAATCTAAAACTCTAAAAATATTTTAAAAATCGGAATTACTAAAAATAGTAAAATTTTCCTAAAAATTCGTTTTTGAGCTGAAAGCGCGCGTTTTCTGATGAAACGGACAGATGCGACCCACGTAGTGGGTCGGTTCACCTCGGATGGCCCGTTTCAGTAAAGATTGATAGGTTGTGCTCCCTGTAACGATACCCGGATCAAAAGTTATGGTCAATTTACGGTCAATCTTCTTTTGGCCCAACCATGCTAGTAACGTATCTATGACACGTTCTACATCAGACTCCTCCACTTGAAAAAAACTCGTCCTCGAGTTACGCAAGAGACTTGGCACATGAGTCTGAGATAACTTCCGACGTCGATGTTCATTAGCTCTTTTTTTGTACTTGACATTAAGCTCTTGAGTTGACACAATACATGTACTCATGCTTTCCTTGACTTGACTAATATCGATTAGTTCCTTCACATCTGCCCTCAAGATCTCATATTTTTTCTGATAATGTGGACAATTAGGCGGACTTGCCCCTGAGGCGGGATCGACGTGATTTTGTATATCTCGTATGGGAGGTAATTTATTAGGGAGTTCATCGAGCACAACCCTCTTGAACTCCTGCGATACTGGTTCCAAATCCTCTAAGATATTCACAGGCTCCACATATTTTTTCTTTTCAACTAATGGATATATATTTCCCGTTTCCTCATATTGTTTAACAAAGGCCTGTTCAGTGATGAGATATTGTTCCTCCACTTTAGAAGTCTTGGGTTGGTTCTCCATTCCTATAGAGGTCACATGTTCGCCACTGATGAATCCTGTGGTCTGTTGCAACTCCGTTTTGATGAAGTCGTTTCTCGCGGACCAATAATAGGTTTTTTTTGCATAACCTTTTACTGATCGACTATCCTGATAATAATTTTGGTTTTGTTGGAATAATACCTGATCGTAATCTCGAGGGAGGAATCGCATGCACAATAACTTCTTCATCCGCGACCACGTGCGGATTGGCGTCTTCATCTGTCTCATTCGCTCGAATTGAAGTTGTTCCCACCAATCTGAAGCTCTGCCCGTCAACTTGTAGGCCACGAGTTTAACTTTCTTCTCTTCTACGATGTTCATGTAGTCGAAGAAACGTTCGACTTCAAGCAATCAATCGTGGAAGTCTTGGAAGTAGAGTTGGCCATTAAAATTAGGAAGATCGACTTTCATCTTAAATTCTTGAATCATCCTGTGGTTCATTGATAGCATCGCCCTACGATCAGTATAATTACGAATTCCAGCAATTGCTGGTGGTGGATCACCACCATGAACACGGAGTTGCCTTAGGTTTTCCGCCAAGAGATCCGTTATACTGTCGATGGAAGCCTGCAGCCCTTGCATGGCTTGCTGATTCTCTTGTTGCGCTACTTCAAAAGTTGCCGCCGTTAAAGGTAAATTCCCTGGAGCACCGCCTATGGGATTGTTACCCGACCCGTCGTTAGAAGCCATCGACCCGAGGAGAAACCTCGCTTTGATACCAAACTGACGCAGGGGAGGACGTGAGGTCGAGCACCGTCTTCCTCAAGAGGATAACTATTCCGAATCCACGGAACTTCTCTGGACTCCTCACAGAGACTTCTCGAATCCACGAGAAAAGAGAGTAGAAAATAGAAATAAATTCTAAATAAATTCGAAATAGCTTAATTAATAATTGATCATCCTCTAATGCGTCTCCTTACACCATTAATAAAGAAAAAAATAAACTAAAATTCGTAATTACCAAAAATAGCAAAATTCTAACTCTAATAAAAATCCTAATTCTAATAAAACTCTTCTAAGGCCTAGTTTCTAAAAGTAAAAATTACAAATAAACTTTCTCTAGAAGAGTCCTAGTATAACTAAAAGTTATTTCTAAAAGGAAAGAAAATCTAAAACTCTAAAAATATTTTAAAAATCGGAATTACTAAAAATAGTAAAATTTTCCTAAAAATTCGTTTTTGAGCTGAAAGCGCGCGTTTTCTGATGAAACGGACAGATGCGACCCACGTAGTGGGTCGGTTCACCTCGGATGGCCCGTTTCAGTAAAGATTGATAGGTTGTGCTCCCTGTAACGATACCCGGATCAAAAGTTATGGTCAATTTACGGTCAATCTTCTTTTGGCCCAACCATGCTAGTAACGTATCTATGACACGTTCTACATCAGACTCCTCCACTTGAAAAAAACTCGTCCTCGAGTTACGCAAGAGACTTGGCACATGAGTCTGAGATAACTTCCGACGTCGATGTTCATTAGCTCTTTTTTTGTACTTGACATTAAGCTCTTGAGTTGACACAATACATGTACTCATGCTTTCCTTGACTTGACTAATATCGATTAGTTCCTTCACATCTGCCCTCAAGATCTCATATTTTTTCTGATAATGTGGACAATTAGGCGGACTTGCCCCTGAGGCGGGATCGACGTGATTTTGTATATCTCGTATGGGAGGTAATTTATTAGGGAGTTCATCGAGCACAACCCTCTTGAACTCCTGCGATACTGGTTCCAAATCCTCTAAGATATTCACAGGCTCCACATATTTTTTCTTTTCAACTAATGGATATATATTTCCCGTTTCCTCATATTGTTTAACAAAGGCCTGTTCAGTGATGAGATATTGTTCCTCCACTTTAGAAGTCTTGGGTTGGTTCTCCATTCCTATAGAGGTCACATGTTCGCCACTGATGAATCCTGTGGTCTGTTGCAACTCCGTTTTGATGAAGTCGTTTCTCGCGGACCAATAATAGGTTTTTTTTGCATAACCTTTTACTGATCGACTATCCTGATAATAATTTTGGTTTTGTTGGAATAATACCTGATCGTAATCTCGAGGGAGGAATCGCATGCACAATAACTTCTTCATCCGCGACCACGTGCGGATTGGCGTCTTCATCTGTCTCATTCGCTCGAATTGAAGTTGTTCCCACCAATCTGAAGCTCTGCCCGTCAACTTGTAGGCCACGAGTTTAACTTTCTTCTCTTCTACGATGTTCATGTAGTCGAAGAAACGTTCGACTTCAAGCAATCAATCGTGGAAGTCTTGGAAGTAGAGTTGGCCATTAAAATTAGGAAGATCGACTTTCATCTTAAATTCTTGAATCATCCTGTGGTTCATTGATAGCATCGCCCTACGATCAGTATAATTACGAATTCCAGCAATTGCTGGTGGTGGATCACCACCATGAACACGGAGTTGCCTTAGGTTTTCCGCCAAGAGATCCGTTATACTGTCGATGGAAGCCTGCAGCCCTTGCATGGCTTGCTGATTCTCTTGTTGCGCTACTTCAAAAGTTGCCGCCGTTAAAGGTAAATTCCCTGGAGCACCGCCTATGGGATTGTTACCCGACCCGTCGTTAGAAGCCATCGACCCGAGGAGAAACCTCGCTTTGATACCAAACTGACGCAGGGGAGGACGTGAGGTCGAGCACCGTCTTCCTCAAGAGGATAACTATTCCGAATCCACGGAACTTCTCTGGACTCCTCACAGAGACTTCTCGAATCCACGAGAAAAGAGAGTAGAAAATAGAAATAAATTCTAAATAAATTCGAAATAGCTTAATTAATAATTGATCATCCTCTAATGCGTCTCCTTACACCATTAATAAAGAAAAAAATAAACTAAAATTCGTAATTACCAAAAATAGCAAAATTCTAACTCTAATAAAAATCCTAATTCTAATAAAACTCTTCTAAGGCCTAGTTTCTAAAAGTAAAAATTACAAATAAACTTTCTCTAGAAGAGTCCTAGTATAACTAAAAGTTATTTCTAAAAGGAAAGAAAATCTAAAACTCTAAAAATATTTTAAAAATCGGAATTACTAAAAATAGTAAAATTTTCCTAAAAATTCGTTTTTGAGCTGAAAGCGCGCGTTTTCTGATGAAACGGACAGATGCGACCCACGTAGTGGGTCGGTTCACCTCGGATGGCCCGTTTCAGTAAAGATTGATAGGTTGTGCTCCCTGTAACGATACCCGGATCAAAAGTTATGGTCAATTTACGGTCAATCTTCTTTTGGCCCAACCATGCTAGTAACGTATCTATGACACGTTCTACATCAGACTCCTCCACTTGAAAAAAACTCGTCCTCGAGTTACGCAAGAGACTTGGCACATGAGTCTGAGATAACTTCCGACGTCGATGTTCATTAGCTCTTTTTTTGTACTTGACATTAAGCTCTTGAGTTGACACAATACATGTACTCATGCTTTCCTTGACTTGACTAATATCGATTAGTTCCTTCACATCTGCCCTCAAGATCTCATATTTTTTCTGATAATGTGGACAATTAGGCGGACTTGCCCCTGAGGCGGGATCGACGTGATTTTGTATATCTCGTATGGGAGGTAATTTATTAGGGAGTTCATCGAGCACAACCCTCTTGAACTCCTGCGATACTGGTTCCAAATCCTCTAAGATATTCACAGGCTCCACATATTTTTTCTTTTCAACTACTGGATATATATTTCCCGTTTCCTCATATTGTTTAACAAAGGCCTGTTCAGTGATGAGATATTGTTCCTCCACTTTAGAAGTCTTGGGTTGGTTCTCCATTCCTATAGAGGTCACATGTTCGCCACTGATGAATCCTGTGGTCTGTTGCAACTCCGTTTTGATGAAGTCGTTTCTCGCGGACCAATAATAGGTTTTTTTTGCATAACCTTTTACTGATCGACTATCCTGATAATAATTTTGGTTTTGTTGGAATAATACCTGATCGTAATCTCGAGGGAGGAATCGCATGCACAATAACTTCTTCATCCGCGACCACGTGCGGATTGGCGTCTTCATCTGTCTCATTCGCTCGAATTGAAGTTGTTCCCACCAATCTGAAGCTCTGCCCGTCAACTTGTAGGCCACGAGTTTAACTTTCTTCTCTTCTACGATGTTCATGTAGTCGAAGAAACGTTCGACTTCAAGCAATCAATCGTGGAAGTCTTGGAAGTAGAGTTGGCCATTAAAATTAGGAAGATCGACTTTCATCTTAAATTCTTGAATCATCCTGTGGTTCATTGATAGCATCGCCCTACGATCAGTATAATTACGAATTCCAGCAATTGCTGGTGGTGGATCACCACCATGAACACGGAGTTGCCTTAGGTTTTCCGCCAAGAGATCCGTTATACTGTCGATGGAAGCCTGCAGCCCTTGCATGGCTTGCTGATTCTCTTGTTGCGCTACTTCAAAAGTTGCCGCCGTTAAAGGTAAATTCCCTGGAGCACCGCCTATGGGATTGTTACCCGACCCGTCGTTAGAAGCCATCGACCCGAGGAGAAACCTCGCTTTGATACCAAACTGACGCAGGGGAGGACGTGAGGTCGAGCACCGTCTTCCTCAAGAGGATAACTATTCCGAATCCACGGAACTTCTCTGGACTCCTCACAGAGACTTCTCGAATCCACGAGAAAAGAGAGTAGAAAATAGAAATAAATTCTAAATAAATTCGAAATAGCTTAATTAATAATTGATCATCCTCTAATGCGTCTCCTTACACCATTAATAAAGAAAAAAATAAACTAAAATTCGTAATTACCAAAAATAGCAAAATTCTAACTCTAATAAAAATCCTAATTCTAATAAAACTCTTCTAAGGCCTAGTTTCTAAAAGTAAAAATTACAAATAAACTTTCTCTAGAAGAGTCCTAGTATAACTAAAAGTTATTTCTAAAAGGAAAGAAAATCTAAAACTCTAAAAATATTTTAAAAATCGGAATTACTAAAAATAGTAAAATTTTCCTAAAAATTCGTTTTTGAGCTGAAAGCGCGCGTTTTCTGATGAAACGGACAGATGCGACCCACGTAGTGGGTCGGTTCACCTCGGATGGCCCGTTTCAGTAAAGATTGATAGGTTGTGCTCCCTGTAACGATACCCGGATCAAAAGTTATGGTCAATTTACGGTCAATCTTCTTTTGGCCCAACCATGCTAGTAACGTATCTATGACACGTTCTACATCAGACTCCTCCACTTGAAAAAAACTCGTCCTCGAGTTACGCAAGAGACTTGGCACATGAGTCTGAGATAACTTCCGACGTCGATGTTCATTAGCTCTTTTTTTGTACTTGACATTAAGCTCTTGAGTTGACACAATACATGTACTCATGCTTTCCTTGACTTGACTAATATCGATTAGTTCCTTCACATCTGCCCTCAAGATCTCATATTTTTTCTGATAATGTGGACAATTAGGCGGACTTGCCCCTGAGGCGGGATCGACGTGATTTTGTATATCTCGTATGGGAGGTAATTTATTAGGGAGTTCATCGAGCACAACCCTCTTGAACTCCTGCGATACTGGTTCCAAATCCTCTAAGATATTCACAGGCTCCACATATTTTTTCTTTTCAACTAATGGATATATATTTCCCGTTTCCTCATATTGTTTAACAAAGGCCTGTTCAGTGATGAGATATTGTTCCTCCACTTTAGAAGTCTTGGGTTGGTTCTCCATTCCTATAGAGGTCACATGTTCGCCACTGATGAATCCTGTGGTCTGTTGCAACTCCGTTTTGATGAAGTCGTTTCTCGCGGACCAATAATAGGTTTTTTTTGCATAACCTTTTACTGATCGACTATCCTGATAATAATTTTGGTTTTGTTGGAATAATACCTGATCGTAATCTCGAGGGAGGAATCGCATGCACAATAACTTCTTCATCCGCGACCACGTGCGGATTGGCGTCTTCATCTGTCTCATTCGCTCGAATTGAAGTTGTTCCCACCAATCTGAAGCTCTGCCCGTCAACTTGTAGGCCACGAGTTTAACTTTCTTCTCTTCTACGATGTTCATGTAGTCGAAGAAACGTTCGACTTCAAGCAATCAATCGTGGAAGTCTTGGAAGTAGAGTTGGCCATTAAAATTAGGAAGATCGACTTTCATCTTAAATTCTTGAATCATCCTGTGGTTCATTGATAGCATCGCCCTACGATCAGTATAATTACGAATTCCAGCAATTGCTGGTGGTGGATCACCACCATGAACACGGAGTTGCCTTAGGTTTTCCGCCAAGAGATCCGTTATACTGTCGATGGAAGCCTGCAGCCCTTGCATGGCTTGCTGATTCTCTTGTTGCGCTACTTCAAAAGTTGCCGCCGTTAAAGGTAAATTCCCTGGAGCACCGCCTATGGGATTGTTACCCGACCCGTCGTTAGAAGCCATCGACCCGAGGAGAAACCTCGCTTTGATACCAAACTGACGCAGGGGAGGACGTGAGGTCGAGCACCGTCTTCCTCAAGAGGATAACTATTCCGAATCCACGGAACTTCTCTGGACTCCTCACAGAGACTTCTCGAATCCACGAGAAAAGAGAGTAGAAAATAGAAATAAATTCTAAATAAATTCGAAATAGCTTAATTAATAATTGATCATCCTCTAATGCGTCTCCTTACACCATTAATAAAGAAAAAAATAAACTAAAATTCGTAATTACCAAAAATAGCAAAATTCTAACTCTAATAAAAATCCTAATTCTAATAAAACTCTTCTAAGGCCTAGTTTCTAAAAGTAAAAATTACAAATAAACTTTCTCTAGAAGAGTCCTAGTATAACTAAAAGTTATTTCTAAAAGGAAAGAAAATCTAAAACTCTAAAAATATTTTAAAAATCGGAATTACTAAAAATAGTAAAATTTTCCTAAAAATTCGTTTTTGAGCTGAAAGCGCGCGTTTTCTGATGAAACGGACAGATGCGACCCACGTAGTGGGTCGGTTCACCTCGGATGGCCCGTTTCAGTAAAGATTGATAGGTTGTGCTCCCTGTAACGATACCCGGATCAAAAGTTATGGTCAATTTACGGTCAATCTTCTTTTGGCCCAACCATGCTAGTAACGTATCTATGACACGTTCTACATCAGACTCCTCCACTTGAAAAAAACTCGTCCTCGAGTTACGCAAGAGACTTGGCACATGAGTCTGAGATAACTTCCGACGTCGATGTTCATTAGCTCTTTTTTGTACTTGACATTAAGCTCTTGAGTTGACACAATACATGTACTCATGCTTTCCTTGACTTGACTAATATCGATTAGTTCCTTCACATCTGCCCTCAAGATCTCATATTTTTTCTGATAATGTGGACAATTAGGCGGACTTGCCCCTGAGGCGGGATCGACGTGATTTTGTATATCTCGTATGGGAGGTAATTTATTAGGGAGTTCATCGAGCACAACCCTCTTGAACTCCTGCGATACTGGTTCCAAATCCTCTAAGATATTCACAGGCTCCACATATTTTTTCTTTTCAACTAATGGATATATATTTCCCGTTTCCTCATATTGTTTAACAAAGGCCTGTTCAGTGATGAGATATTGTTCCTCCACTTTAGAAGTCTTGGGTTGGTTCTCCATTCCTATAGAGGTCACATGTTCGCCACTGATGAATCCTGTGGTCTGTTGCAACTCCGTTTTGATGAAGTCGTTTCTCGCGGACCAATAATAGGTTTTTTTTGCATAACCTTTTACTGATCGACTATCCTGATAATAATTTTGGTTTTGTTGGAATAATACCTGATCGTAATCTCGAGGGAGGAATCGCATGCACAATAACTTCTTCATCCGCGACCACGTGCGGATTGGCGTCTTCATCTGTCTCATTCGCTCGAATTGAAGTTGTTCCCACCAATCTGAAGCTCTGCCCGTCAACTTGTAGGCCACGAGTTTAACTTTCTTCTCTTCTACGATGTTCATGTAGTCGAAGAAACGTTCGACTTCAAGCAATCAATCGTGGAAGTCTTGGAAGTAGAGTTGGCCATTAAAATTAGGAAGATCGACTTTCATCTTAAATTCTTGAATCATCCTGTGGTTCATTGATAGCATCGCCCTACGATCAGTATAATTACGAATTCCAGCAATTGCTGGTGGTGGATCACCACCATGAACACGGAGTTGCCTTAGGTTTTCCGCCAAGAGATCCGTTATACTGTCGATGGAAGCCTGCAGCCCTTGCATGGCTTGCTGATTCTCTTGTTGCGCTACTTCAAAAGTTGCCGCCGTTAAAGGTAAATTCCCTGGAGCACCGCCTATGGGATTGTTACCCGACCCGTCGTTAGAAGCCATCGACCCGAGGAGAAACCTCGCTTTGATACCAAACTGACGCAGGGGAGGACGTGAGGTCGAGCACCGTCTTCCTCAAGAGGATAACTATTCCGAATCCACGGAACTTCTCTGGACTCCTCACAGAGACTTCTCGAATCCACGAGAAAAGAGAGTAGAAAATAGAAATAAATTCTAAATAAATTCGAAATAGCTTAATTAATAATTGATCATCCTCTAATGCGTCTCCTTACACCATTAATAAAGAAAAAAATAAACTAAAATTCGTAATTACCAAAAATAGCAAAATTCTAACTCTAATAAAAATCCTAATTCTAATAAAACTCTTCTAAGGCCTAGTTTCTAAAAGTAAAAATTACAAATAAACTTTCTCTAGAAGAGTCCTAGTATAACTAAAAGTTATTTCTAAAAGGAAAGAAAATCTAAAACTCTAAAAATATTTTAAAAATCGGAATTACTAAAAATAGTAAAATTTTCCTAAAAATTCGTTTTTGAGCTGAAAGCGCGCGTTTTCTGATGAAACGGACAGATGCGACCCACGTAGTGGGTCGGTTCACCTCGGATGGCCCGTTTCAGTAAAGATTGATAGGTTGTGCTCCCTGTAACGATACCCGGATCAAAAGTTATGGTCAATTTACGGTCAATCTTCTTTTGGCCCAACCATGCTAGTAACGTATCTATGACACGTTCTACATCAGACTCCTCCACTTGAAAAAAACTCGTCCTCGAGTTACGCAAGAGACTTGGCACATGAGTCTGAGATAACTTCCGACGTCGATGTTCATTAGCTCTTTTTTTGTACTTGACATTAAGCTCTTGAGTTGACACAATACATGTACTCATGCTTTCCTTGACTTGACTAATATCGATTAGTTCCTTCACATCTGCCCTCAAGATCTCATATTTTTTCTGATAATGTGGACAATTAGGCGGACTTGCCCCTGAGGCGGGATCGACGTGATTTTGTATATCTCGTATGGGAGGTAATTTATTAGGGAGTTCATCGAGCACAACCCTCTTGAACTCCTGCGATACTGGTTCCAAATCCTCTAAGATATTCACAGGCTCCACATATTTTTTCTTTTCAACTACTGGATATATATTTCCCGTTTCCTCATATTGTTTAACAAAGGCCTGTTCAGTGATGAGATATTGTTCCTCCACTTTAGAAGTCTTGGGTTGGTTCTCCATTCCTATAGAGGTCACATGTTCGCCACTGATGAATCCTGTGGTCTGTTGCAACTCCGTTTTGATGAAGTCGTTTCTCGCGGACCAATAATAGGTTTTTTTTGCATAACCTTTTACTGATCGACTATCCTGATAATAATTTTGGTTTTGTTGGAATAATACCTGATCGTAATCTCGAGGGAGGAATCGCATGCACAATAACTTCTTCATCCGCGACCACGTGCGGATTGGCGTCTTCATCTGTCTCATTCGCTCGAATTGAAGTTGTTCCCACCAATCTGAAGCTCTGCCCGTCAACTTGTAGGCCACGAGTTTAACTTTCTTCTCTTCTACGATGTTCATGTAGTCGAAGAAACGTTCGACTTCAAGCAATCAATCGTGGAAGTCTTGGAAGTAGAGTTGGCCATTAAAATTAGGAAGATCGACTTTCATCTTAAATTCTTGAATCATCCTGTGGTTCATTGATAGCATCGCCCTACGATCAGTATAATTACGAATTCCAGCAATTGCTGGTGGTGGATCACCACCATGAACACGGAGTTGCCTTAGGTTTTCCGCCAAGAGATCCGTTATACTGTCGATGGAAGCCTGCAGCCCTTGCATGGCTTGCTGATTCTCTTGTTGCGCTACTTCAAAAGTTGCCGCCGTTAAAGGTAAATTCCCTGGAGCACCGCCTATGGGATTGTTACCCGACCCGTCGTTAGAAGCCATCGACCCGAGGAGAAACCTCGCTTTGATACCAAACTGACGCAGGGGAGGACGTGAGGTCGAGCACCGTCTTCCTCAAGAGGATAACTATTCCGAATCCACGGAACTTCTCTGGACTCCTCACAGAGACTTCTCGAATCCACGAGAAAAGAGAGTAGAAAATAGAAATAAATTCTAAATAAATTCGAAATAGCTTAATTAATAATTGATCATCCTCTAATGCGTCTCCTTACACCATTAATAAAGAAAAAATAAACTAAAATTCGTAATTACCAAAAATAGCAAAATTCTAACTCTAATAAAAATCCTAATTCTAATAAAACTCTTCTAAGGCCTAGTTTCTAAAAGTAAAAATTACAAATAAACTTTCTCTAGAAGAGTCCTAGTATAACTAAAAGTTATTTCTAAAAGGAAAGAAAATCTAAAACTCTAAAAATATTTTAAAAATCGGAATTACTAAAAATAGTAAAATTTTCCTAAAAATTCGTTTTTGAGCTGAAAGCGCGCGTTTTCTGATGAAACGGACAGATGCGACCCACGTAGTGGGTCGGTTCACCTCGGATGGCCCGTTTCAGTAAAGATTGATAGGTTGTGCTCCCTGTAACGATACCCGGATCAAAAGTTATGGTCAATTTACGGTCAATCTTCTTTTGGCCCAACCATGCTAGTAACGTATCTATGACACGTTCTACATCAGACTCCTCCACTTGAAAAAAACTCGTCCTCGAGTTACGCAAGAGACTTGGCACATGAGTCTGAGATAACTTCCGACGTCGATGTTCATTAGCTCTTTTTTTGTACTTGACATTAAGCTCTTGAGTTGACACAATACATGTACTCATGCTTTCCTTGACTTGACTAATATCGATTAGTTCCTTCACATCTGCCCTCAAGATCTCATATTTTTTCTGATAATGTGGACAATTAGGCGGACTTGCCCCTGAGGCGGGATCGACGTGATTTTGTATATCTCGTATGGGAGGTAATTTATTAGGGAGTTCATCGAGCACAACCCTCTTGAACTCCTGCGATACTGGTTCCAAATCCTCTAAGATATTCACAGGCTCCACATATTTTTTCTTTTCAACTACTGGATATATATTTCCCGTTTCCTCATATTGTTTAACAAAGGCCTGTTCAGTGATGAGATATTGTTCCTCCACTTTAGAAGTCTTGGGTTGGTTCTCCATTCCTATAGAGGTCACATGTTCGCCACTGATGAATCCTGTGGTCTGTTGCAACTCCGTTTTGATGAAGTCGTTTCTCGCGGACCAATAATAGGTTTTTTTTGCATAACCTTTTACTGATCGACTATCCTGATAATAATTTTGGTTTTGTTGGAATAATACCTGATCGTAATCTCGAGGGAGGAATCGCATGCACAATAACTTCTTCATCCGCGACCACGTGCGGATTGGCGTCTTCATCTGTCTCATTCGCTCGAATTGAAGTTGTTCCCACCAATCTGAAGCTCTGCCCGTCAACTTGTAGGCCACGAGTTTAACTTTCTTCTCTTCTACGATGTTCATGTAGTCGAAGAAACGTTCGACTTCAAGCAATCAATCGTGGAAGTCTTGGAAGTAGAGTTGGCCATTAAAATTAGGAAGATCGACTTTCATCTTAAATTCTTGAATCATCCTGTGGTTCATTGATAGCATCGCCCTACGATCAGTATAATTACGAATTCCAGCAATTGCTGGTGGTGGATCACCACCATGAACACGGAGTTGCCTTAGGTTTTCCGCCAAGAGATCCGTTATACTGTCGATGGAAGCCTGCAGCCCTTGCATGGCTTGCTGATTCTCTTGTTGCGCTACTTCAAAAGTTGCCGCCGTTAAAGGTAAATTCCCTGGAGCACCGCCTATGGGATTGTTACCCGACCCGTCGTTAGAAGCCATCGACCCGAGGAGAAACCTCGCTTTGATACCAAACTGACGCAGGGGAGGACGTGAGGTCGAGCACCGTCTTCCTCAAGAGGATAACTATTCCGAATCCACGGAACTTCTCTGGACTCCTCACAGAGACTTCTCGAATCCACGAGAAAAGAGAGTAGAAAATAGAAATAAATTCTAAATAAATTCGAAATAGCTTAATTAATAATTGATCATCCTCTAATGCGTCTCCTTACACCATTAATAAAGAAAAAATAAACTAAAATTCGTAATTACCAAAAATAGCAAAATTCTAACTCTAATAAAAATCCTAATTCTAATAAAACTCTTCTAAGGCCTAGTTTCTAAAAGTAAAAATTACAAATAAACTTTCTCTAGAAGAGTCCTAGTATAACTAAAAGTTATTTCTAAAAGGAAAGAAAATCTAAAACTCTAAAAATATTTTAAAAATCGGAATTACTAAAAATAGTAAAATTTTCCTAAAAATTCGTTTTTGAGCTGAAAGCGCGCGTTTTCTGATGAAACGGACAGATGCGACCCACGTAGTGGGTCGGTTCACCTCGGATGGCCCGTTTCAGTAAAGATTGATAGGTTGTGCTCCCTGTAACGATACCCGGATCAAAAGTTATGGTCAATTTACGGTCAATCTTCTTTTGGCCCAACATGCTAGTAACGTATCTATGACACGTTCTACATCAGACTCCTCCACTTGAAAAAAACTCGTCCTCGAGTTACGCAAGAGACTTGGCACATGAGTCTGAGATAACTTCCGACGTCGATGTTCATTAGCTCTTTTTTTGTACTTGACATTAAGCTCTTGAGTTGACACAATACATGTACTCATGCTTTCCTTGACTTGACTAATATCGATTAGTTCCTTCACATCTGCCCTCAAGATCTCATATTTTTTCTGATAATGTGGACAATTAGGCGGACTTGCCCCTGAGGCGGGATCGACGTGATTTTGTATATCTCGTATGGGAGGTAATTTATTAGGGAGTTCATCGAGCACAACCCTCTTGAACTCCTGCGATACTGGTTCCAAATCCTCTAAGATATTCACAGGCTCCACATATTTTTTTCTTTTCAACTACTGGATATATATTTCCCGTTTCCTCATATTGTTTAACAAAGGCCTGTTCAGTGATGAGATATTGTTCCTCCACTTTAGAAGTCTTGGGTTGGTTCTCCATTCTATAGAGGTCACATGTTCGCCACTGATGAATCCTGTGGTCTGTTGCAACTCCGTTTTGATGAAGTCGTTTCTCGCGGACCAATAATAGGTTTTTTTTGCATAACCTTTTACTGATCGACTATCCTGATAATAATTTTGGTTTTGTTGAATAATACCTGATCGTAATCTCGAGGGAGGAATCGCATGCACAATAACTTCTTCATCCGCGACCACGTGCGGATTGGCGTCTTCATCTGTCTCATTCGCTCGAATTGAAGTTGTTCCCACCAATCTGAAGCTCTGCCCGTCAACTTGTAGGCCACGAGTTTAACTTTCTTCTCTTCTACGATGTTCATGTAGTCGAAGAAGAAACGTTCGACTTCAAGCAATCAATCGTGGAAGTCTTGGAAGTAGAGTTGGCCATTAAATTAGGAAGATCGACTTTCATCTTAATTCTTGATCATCCTGTGGTTCATTGATAGCATCGCCCTACGATCAGTATAATTACGAATTCCAGCAATTGCTGGTGGTGGATCACCACCATGAACACGAGTTGCCTTAGGTTTTCCGCCAAGAGATCCGTTATACTGTCGATGGAAGCCTGCAGCCCTTGCATGGCTTGCTGATTCTCTTGTTGCGCTACTTCAAAAGTTGCCGCCGTTAAAGGTAAATTCCCTGGAGCACCCGCTATGGATTGTTACCCGACCCGTCGTTAGAAGCCATCGACCCGAGGAGAAACCTCGCTTTGATACCAAACTGACGCAGGGGAGGACGTGAGGTCGAGCACCGTCTTCCTCAAGAGGATAACTATTCCGAATCCACGGAACTTCTCTGGACTCCTCACAGAGACTTCTCGAATCCACGAGAAAAGAGAGTAGAAAATAGAAATAAATTCTAAATAAATTCGAAATAGCTTAATTATAATTGATCATCCTCTAATGCGTCTCCTTACCCACCATTAATAAAGAAAAAAATAAACTAAAATTCGTAATTACCAAAATAGCAAATTCTAACTCTAATAAAAATCCTAATTCTAATAAAACTCTTCTAAGGCCTATTTCTAAAAGTAAAAATTACAAATAAACTTTCTCTAGAAGAGTCCTAGTATAACTAAAAGTT
>JAJHSJ010000013.1:10554988-10655253 GCA_021015155.1 Magnolia officinalis
TTCAATTGTATATAAAAGCAAGCGAAGACTGAAATTTTATATTCAAGTATGTAAAGTAACAAAATTTTCTGAACTCCAGAGTATGAGTACTAGCTGAGCACCAATATACATGTATTGTTTTTAAGTCAAAACCCAAAATACAATCCTCAAAAGAGGCCCTGAAATCCCGCGATGCAGCCGGCCTAAGCGAAGCCGTCAGAGTACTGCATGAAGGAGAACTCCTCCTGGTCCTCATCAAGTCGGGCTCCGGCTCCTAACTAAGGCGCCAGCTACACATACACCTGCGACAGAGTCTGGTGGGTGTTGCAAACACCGTCCCGTACCGTGGGAGTGAGTAGCTAACTCAGTGGAACAATAAAGCCTAAGTTAACATGTATCAAATCAATCAAGCAGTAATGATAAAGCAGTACAAATCAAGCATTTCTAACTACTCTTGTTAAGTGCAAAAATGATATGACATGATGCTGTATGCCCTTGCCAAAACCCTCAAGCGACATTATCTTACGTTCGCGAATGCTTACTCCCTCAGTGCGCCACAATCTACAAAGCACATGCGGTGCGATGATGCTCATGATTACCAAGTTTTTATTAGTCCATTTCAACCAGCAGTATTGGAAAACTAAGGTACCTCCCTTGTATCATTCCACATTCCCAACATGATCCATTCTAAGGGTCGTCAATCCTAGATAATCTCATACGATATTATGATTTGATAAGCGTAGTGAAGGCATCGCAAAGGGTTCGTCACCCGTCAGCGCGGATACAGATCTCACTGTATGCGGCTCAATTGCTGGTCGTCAGCTCGAGTACCAGGTCTCACCGTACTCGGCTCAATCACTAGGCCGTCAGCTCAAGTACAGGTCTCCCGTACTCGGCTCAACTCACACTCTAGTTGCTGTGAAAGACTCATCGCCAATCACAGACCCTTGGAGTGTACTCGATGATACTACGGAGGACTCGTCGCCCGTCAGCACGAGCACAGATTCTCACCGTACTCGGCTCTCGCCGAAGTATCGACAGGCTCGAATACAGTGTCCGTCCATACCACGTATTGGCTCACGAGTTGGTTTGCGCAATGGTCAGTACGGGGAGGCCACAAGGCCCCAGCATAGGCCGACAGCTCGACCACGGTGTCCCATACCACCATGCCCGGCTCATGCGACTTAGCGGATCTAGGTACCATGGTTAAACGGGGATCGCCACTGGTAAGTTTGGTACCCTAGGTTCAAGCAGTAGCGACCAACCAGGGTGAACACACAATTACACTTCGGTTTTAGAGTTGGCGAGCCTTACTAGCTCGAACGCACCACAAGTTGAGCGATATGGAGCGCAAAAGCACTCCGTGTGTGGCCAACCACTATCGCAAACCGAAGTACGACTCGGGTTCGCCAGACACGTCCTTTGTGGCGACATGAATCTCAGCCACAATCGCAAGTCTGGTAACGAATGTGTGGACTATATACATAGTCCCAAACTCAAACAATTTTCATTAATAGCATGTGAAGTAAAGCATGATAAACAAGCAATATAAGCATGTTAGTAGGCATGTTATAAAGTATGAAGTCAAGCATGTTGCAAAGCATGTTGTAAGGTATGTGATAAAGCACTATCCCCATAGGGATATAATTGTGTGCGCATTACAAGTGAGAGGTTACGATGAACCACCGCATGGAGGGGGTCCTACATGTCTCTAAGGGAGTCGGAAATCCCATATCAGCACCTATCTAAGGCACCAGTACATACACATGTACACATACAAGCATTTGCACAAACACTTAGAATACACTATTCCAACATACATGACGTATGTTAGCCAAGTTCGTGTTAGGGCTGTCCCTTCGCCACGAGAGTATTTTACCCGTGTATAACGTAATCATACACAACAAATAATCATTACAATTACATTTACAAAATCCGCACGTATGCGGAATTTCTAGAATACGCAATTTCAACATACATGACATTTACACATGAACATGTATTTTTGCGATCCCTTTCGCCAAACTAGCATTTATCCACACATGATATAATCAACATTAAATAAACATGTCAAACATTTTTCCAACAAAAATACGTATACGGTATTCTACGTATATCTAGAGTATGTGAATTCCATATTCTTTATCGCTAATCGAAACAGGAAACGGAAAGCACTTTGTACATGTGCATTTGCATGCAGATCATGAATCTATCATTATCTGACATTGAAAGCGTTGAAAACCGTAACTTATACACTTAAAGTTCCTCACCTCAGCCCTTGGAATTCCAACGGATCAGCAAGTGTGTTGGAGCTTCCGTATACGGGAGTTTCCTAGCCTAAAAGCGGAACCGATTAGCTTTTGCACAACCTACCACTATCCAACATTAAATCAGACCTAGGGTTAGGGTTTCTTACCTTCAAATGGTGGACAAACCGCCGGAAAAAATCCCTGGAATAAGGCGGTGTAGGCCGTGGGATGAGTGGAAGCAGCAGGAGGAAAATCGGCTTCGATCCAAGCCTTTTCTCTCTCTTTTCTCTCTCTCTCTCTAAGGGTTTGCTCCCAAATTCGTATGGCTGTGGAGGGGACTGTTCTAAGCCCCTTTTATATAGCCAAAATCATGTCCAAATATAGACTCATGTTCAAGGGTGGCTGCATATGTAGGCAGTTCGCCACTTTCCAAGCTCAAAAGGTATGTTCTGGTGGCCCTCCTTGAGCCAAACGTCAGACTTAAGCTCACCATCTACGGATCTACGTGGGATTACGTTTTCGACTCGATCGGATTCCCGATCGCACGTGGCGGACCACTTTCAGTTCAACGGTCAGTGGGCCACGATCAGAAATTTTGAGTACATGTAAATGTTCCTAAATTTTTCTTAATCCGAGGGTGTAATTTGGTCTGATTCCGACGGTCAGGTTGCTTAAATACTGACGCGCAACAAAAGATGCCAGATCACTATTCCAATATTTTATTGGATGGGAATAGTGTTTTTTCACACTCCCTCGCTCCGGATCGAAAAGAATGGCCGTGGGACAATCGGAATCATCTGATTTTTGAGATGATTGTCAAGCCCAGTGGGGCGGTCTTGGTTCCTTAGCTTTGTGTTAATCGGACTCCGATGTGCGATCTAGACCTCATACGAAGTTTCGTTTCAGTCCCAAGAGCAGACGGGTAATGAGTTTGGCTCTAGACTTTAGGGTAACCTAGAGTCACTAATTCTGCAAGTTTTGGTCTTGCAGATCGTATTTAAAGCGATTCCAACGGATTTCATGGCTAACCGAGTTTAGTACTTAGTTAACTTTGTTAAATTTCTAAGGGATTTAATCCTACGTGATTTCTGGTCGAGGTGGTACTCGACCCAATGTACGGAAATTTACAGGTCGTTACATATTCCCTGGTAACTACAGAACTTCTCAAAACCGCTATTCTCAAATTGGGATCCATGATCACTACGAATCTTACAGATTTGAGAACCTTTTTCAGTTTGAATCCTTTTGAGAACTTTTCTTCCTTTTTCAAGGGTTTCAGATTTGTCCCTTAAGAAGACTACCCATGTATATCTGGTAAAATCATCTACAATTACCAGGATATATCTTTTACCACCTCGACTCTCCGTCCTGGTAGGTCCTATCAGATCCATATGGGAAGCTCAAGTGGTCTTGATGTGGCATTGGAATTCACCTTTTTGTGTGAGTTCCTTATTTGTTTGCCAATCTGGCATTCACCACATATTTTATCTAATTTTTGTAGTTTGGGTAGACTTCTTATAAGTTCCCGTTTGCTCAATCAATATAGATTTCAGTAGTGTACATGTCCAAGACATTTATGCTATAAATCAGTCTCGTCTGTATGGACCATGTAACAAGATTGACTAGTTAAGCTGGATTCGCTTACAATATAGCAGTTTTCAGACGTTCTACGTCCAGTTAATATTACCGAACCCTTATTATTTAGAATCTCACAACTTTGATTAAAAAATCTTACACTATGGTTATTATCGCATATTTAAGATATGCTAAGCAAGTTATGTTTTAAACCTTCAACATATAAAACATTCTTGAACAAAGGAAGGTTATGAAGTTGAACCGTACCTTGGCCCATAATCTTGCAGTTACTCCCATCACCAAAAGTGATTGAACCATCAGTCATGTCTTTGAGATCGGTGAATAAACCTTTGTCACCAGTCATATGCCTTGAGTATCCACTGTTTAGGTACCATTTTGAATGGCTTGTAGCTTTGAAAGCTGTTTAGGCAACCAAGCAAGTACCCTTTGGAACTCATTTCATAACCGTTTTGGGTTTAAGTGGATGGTTGGACTTCTTTCGTTCGTAAAAGTTATAAGTATGACCTAGTGAGTTAGACTTTAGAAGCTCCTTAAGTAAATCAACTATCTTTTCAGCTAAAGGAATTTGGTTTTGCATGTTATAGTTGATATGGTTTTTAGGTTTTTGAAAAGATTTAGAAGCTCCTTAAGTAAATCAACTATCTTTTCAGCTAAAGGAATTTGGTTTTGCATGTTATAGTTGATATGGTTTTTAGGTTTTTGAAAAGATTTAGGGTTTTTAGAAAATATTTGATCTTTCCCTTTTGAGTTTAAGGTCACTCCCTTTACAAACTTGGGAGGAGTGTTCATCGTTTTAGGAGGAACACTCTTACCATAGCTCAGACCGGATTGATCGCCACATTTTCTTAATCCTGATAAAAGTTTTTCTAGCTTAGGATCACCTTGGGCATATTTTCAGGTTTCCTTTAAACTCAAGAATGAAGAGACTTTCTGTTTTAGATGTTCATTTTCAGATTTAAGATTTTCAACTTGGGAGGCTTTAAAATCCAAATCGCATTTTGTCTTTTCAAAATAGTCTGAAATGTGAAACTTTTCTAAAACAAGAGATTCATAAATTTCTTTGAGTTTAGAAAATTTCTCTTTTTGAAGTTTTAATTTCACACAGCAATTTTACAACTTTCCTTGTATAGGGCATTGTAAGCATTTTGAAGATCATCTTCATTTTCACATTCACTATTCAGATTTTCTTCATAAGTCGAGTTATCATTATCTGAAAAAGTGAATTTGGCTAGAGTCATAAGGGCCTTAACATCACAGCCCGACTCAGTTTTAGAATTTTCTAATTCAAAGGAGGCTTCAGAATCAGAGGACTCGTCCCAAGTAGCCATTATACTTTTCTTTTTCGACTTGCCCTTATTAGGACATTTGTTAGCCAAATGCCCATACTCATGACAGCTGTAACATTAACTATCTTTTAACGATTTTCTTGATTTAAGTTTAGGTTTCTTTTTATCATATGCCTTTTGAAGATCAACCCTCTTTTTACTTTTAAAAATCTTATAAAACATTTTCGCCAAAAGGGCCATATCATCTTCAGAGTTTTCTAAATCAGAGTTTAAATAATTTTCTTGAAAACCATTTTTAGAAGTTTTTAAGGCAATAGATTTATCTTTCGGAGCTTTAAAGGTTAACTCATAAGTCTATAATGAGCCAACTAATTCCTCAACCCTCAAATTGTCCATATCACGAAGTTCCTGGATTGCGGTTACTTTAGAATTGAACCGTTCAGGAAGTGAGCGTAGTATTTTAGCACATATCTTGCTTTTAGGAATTTTATCGCCTAGACCCCACATAGAGTTTATAATGTCATTCAATATAGTATAGAAGTCCATGAACATTTCATTTTCTTCTATACATATTTTCTCAAATTTAGTTGTGAGGATTTGTATTTTCTTCCATACAAATATCATTGACAATTGAAGTACCCTCGTGTGTCATTTCCAATATATCCCAAGCTTGTTTTGTGGAATCACAGGATATAATTCTTTTGAATTCATCCGGTGATAATCCGCAAGTGATTGCATTTAGTGCTTTTGCATTTGCACTACTCTCACTTTTCTGAAGTGTGGTCCATGAGAAATAAGATGTTACTCTCATTTATTTTGAACCATCGATTCTAGTTACTTCAGTGGCAGGAGGGGTCCATTCATTCACTGTGGCTAACCACACATTTTCATCCATGGATTTTAGGAAGATCCTCATCCTGGCTTTCCAATAGGCATAATTGGTGCCATCGAAAGGTGGAGGCCTAGTGACTGAAAGGCTATCAAAATTTGACGTCTTATTTATATAGCTTAGATCGTTAGCTTAGGAAATAAATCTAAGAATAACAATTAAAAACGAACTATTTAGCTTTGATACCACTTGAAATGGCCAAGCGGGGGTGAATAAGACAACGCCAAATTTAAAATAATTACAGCAGAATTTAATAATGAAATAGCCAAATAAAGTAAATCGATTCACAATGTTGAAATGAAAAGTAACCTCAATAAACAAGAATTGAGAGGTTGATACAAAAGTTGTTCTAAGGACAACCTTACACCAAAAACCAAGGGTTTATGGTAGGACAACCTTATTTCTAGAAAGATCTTTGTATCAAAACTCAAACTAAAGAAGAATAAATAAATAGTAAGGAATTGAAATAAATTGCAGGAATTTAAATCTAAATTATTACAACATTCCCACAATGCTTGAAATGTAATAATTACAACATTCACATCCACACATACATTCCACAGCTGAATAATCAAATATAAAAAAATAAAGCACACATCCACACAACACAAAGAGTTATAGTGGTTCGCTTGTGTGTACACCAACTGTTCAACAACAGCCACACAGATTGCTACTCCACTCCTAATATCCTCACACAGGGGATATTAGCGTTCACTATCAAATAATTTTTCACAGGTTCACCCAAAACCTTCACAATTGTGTATTTTTCAAAGGGCTTACACAATTCAAAAATCCTTACTTTTGAGTTTTCTGGCTCTCCTCAGATAACCAAACAACTTTGAGATTTTTCTGGCTTAACCTCAAATAAAACCAAATAATATAAATTACACAAAATGTATAATACCTGTTTCTCTTCTTTGTTGTAGCAGCCCGGAAGAACCAAGTCGGAGTAGAGGTTTGAATGTCAAAGTTCAATGTCCAATACTCACTATATAATGGTTCTAAGTTCTAATAGATTTTAAAACAAATGGGCTAGCTTTAATTGATTTTGATTCCAGAAAAAGGAAAACAACACTTCCTCTTTTCAGATCAGATTGGAATATAAGAAACAAAATCAATTTAAAAAGCTTAAGAAAGAAAATATTAAATATGCACACTTAGCTTAAATGGAGCACAGACTTATCTCTCAGAAGGCTGGATTAAAATTGCTTGGGTTATATCTAAAATTCTGAGATTTGTGTTCTATTTATAGGTGAGCAAATCACGTCTTCGACTAGTCTAGAAGTCGCTACGACTAGTCGTAGGACCAAGGGAAATTTGAAAATTCGAACGCGATAAGATAAGATAGTTTCACGATTGGTCGTAGGTGGTCTATTACTGGTCGAAGGTTGCTCACGACTAGTCGAAGCAAGTCAAATTTCAACGTTGTAGTTTGAGTCGTAGGTCTACTTGACACTGTTCATACGACTAGTTGAACAGACCCCCAGGACTGGTCGAAGCTTAACAGAAAATTTTAAAATTTTGCAACAAACTTACAACTGGTCCAGACAATTCTAAGACAGGTCGAAGCGGTACTAGGACTAGTCGAACAAAGTCCAAGACTAGTCTTAGAATAGACCAAACTCATTTATATAAAACATATGAATTATGTATCCGAAATGACCTACTCTAAAGGTCAACCTAAGGTCAAACATACCTTAATAGTGAAGTAATGACATTGAAATTTAGATGAGTGACCTTGAGCATAATGAAGCTTGAGATCTTGGTGTAGCTTGAACTTGAAAGCTTCTTGAGATCTTGAATTATACTTATCTTGAGCTAAGTTGAACATTCTCACATTCTCGATTCTTGACTTGTGAAGATTGTTTGTCTATCAAAGCTGATCTTGTGAGACTTTTGTCTTGACTGGGCATATCATGAGTAGAGCTTTGTTCTTCCCATATGCAAGCTTCATAACAAGATACATACAGTGTCTTTAGCACCACAAATTTAACAATATAGTGAGGTTATCAACTATAGCACTTACAGAAGCGCAGGGCTTGGACGACTGCATATAACTCTAACTTTATTATACCAAAATTTTTGGCACACGTGTAGGTTTTCGGGTGTATATGTGTAGGTTTAACTTTTAGGTATTGTTGTGCGCATATGTGCATATATTATGGCACATTACAAGCTATTTATTACATTGCACTTAACTAAACCTAAATCCAACCAGTGGAAATAATCTTCATTAGCAGATGAATCTGTCTAACCGTTGGTTTCAGTCTTAGACAATTGCATCATTGAGAATTTGATTATGAACACAATTAAGATGATTTTATCTGATCATCTACTAAAGTAATTTTCTTATCTTCACCCTAATGTATTAATAAGTGTTTTACACTATTAAACCCATCATCGTGGTGGGACCCTCTGACCAGATTGGGACCGTCCATTATACCCAAAATCTTGTAAAACCCTATCCGTTGGAATTTCTTATCTTAAAACCTCTAATGCGACCCATCTGGACCTTAAATCTGCATTATTTTTTTAGCTCACACCCCACCTTGATCTCTCCCTCCTGATGAGCAGCATGAATTTCTCCCTCTTGTAACCTAGTGGACCTAACCTTATCACTAGACTTCACGTACTTCTTGTGCTAAGAACCGAACGTCAAAATCTCTTTCCATTTTTGTGTAATAGCCACGTCACGCACGACAGTGCTACATTTGGCAATATGTGTAATTGCACTCTACTTAATCTTAACCATCCATTCTCTTTATAACCTTCAGCACCCGACGTCTCTCATCTCTCTAACATATCCAATAGTCATAAACCAATAAGAAAGCTACGTCCCTCATTCTCATTCCCACATTTTCTGCCATTTAAATGCACAACAGACTGAAACCTTCCAATCCAAAACCCACCAAGGAAACTCATTTAGACATTCGATATGATTGACTCATAATGTCACGCCCCGAACTCGGAAACCGGGTTCACAAAATTTTCGATTGGACATAAATAAAACACGTATGTATAATATATCATACATATAATATTTATATGTTATAAACTTTTATTGTAATCTATTTATAGGATATGTATAAGAATGCCCTTATACGGATAATGTTTATATAAAAATATCCTTTATATCGGTGGTCATCATTTATAATGTGGTCATTCTTTATATCAGTTATATATCGGTGGCCATCATAATAACTTATTATAAATCACACATATAAATAAATCTATATTTATAGGTTTATAACATATATATAGGTTTATAACATACGATATATATATATTTACATAGGGATGTAACAGATATAAGGTTATATATAATTGTAACATAGGATATAAAGGTTTATTTATATAAAATACTATATAAAGGTTAAAATATGTGTATATTTTAACCTTTATATCCTTAAAGCGTGATGGTCATATGTTGTAATAACCTTTACTGATATAACACATACCATATAATATAACATTATGATCTTTATTGTAACACATATGTGGTTATACATATAATTTTAATGAATATTATATAAGCCCGACAAATCCCTATGTTACAATTTATGATATAATATTTTAAAGGGTTATACATAAACATCATTTACATTATAAGCCCCACATCATTTTATATTATACATAAATTGTAACCTATTTATATATTACATGATTTATGACTATTAAAGAATTTGGTACAGTATATTTTTATATATCCTGTATTTAGGTTACAAAAATATGGGTTACACATACTATACTAATACCATGGTTAACCCAATATGTTAACGATACATTATAATATAGTTAATGATCCTTATGGTTAGAAAATAAAGATTTAAATGGAACCATATGGCCATATTTTAAACCTCATGACAAAAATATATGATATATAACCTTTTGTGTAATATATTTATTTGGTATTAATATGTGTAATCTTTACAATAACAATTTGTAAAAGAGTCACCAAATACTCTACACTTGGGACAATATTGTGTAATCCAATACTCCATTTACAAAATAGATTCTCAGTAAGACACCAAATACTCTATATTCATTTTCAGTTGTGTCCAATATGCTGTGAGTTTCTTCTTAAAGGAATATTGTCATATCTTTTCATGTGAACATGCCTTTATATTAGTCATTTTTGGTATTTGGTGTCTTACTGAGAATCTATTGTCCAATATGTTTCAATGATTTTGTAATATCTATTGCCTTATATTGTCGTGTGCCGTCTAATATCATGGTACCATACTATTTATGGTTATATATACTTAGGTATCATATACTTACATAGGTTATATTAAGTATTAAATATCCCAGATATAACCATTGTATATTAAGTATAACCATTACTTGGACACACATAATGAATCTTCAGTAATTGATACGAAATGGGTTTTATAGGTTTTTAATGGTTGATAATTATTTACGAGAATTCATGGCTCATCCGGACTACAGTTTCGATCGCCCGAATGCGGGACAATATTCGTTAACCATGTATTACTTAATGGTATAGTGAGTTTATGGTTAAAACTCACTATATAACGACTCTCAACGATAAATCATTATCTTATAAACGTGATTAAAAATGAGGAATACAGCAGAAATCAAAACTTGGGTTATGATGATCATCATAAGATGAATAGGATAAGGAGATCGGATCTTAAATCACTACGTATTTAATACACAGTCACTAACAAGCCTAGATTGTTAGTACACACTTTGATTTTAATCAGTATATGGTAAAATTAAAGAAAACCAAGTGGATATCTTACGTTTGGTGGGCCACACTACTAAGTGGTTAGCTGATAAGCATGTGTCTCACGCTCCGAGTATTAAAATATGATTATATCTAAGGTAACCGACATTTACTTGTGATATCATTTTATATCAATAAAATGATATAAAATTTGTCCCATACACCATAAATCATAAACCCTTGGGATATAGTATCGGCCAATTTATATATATTCAAATAAATAACCAAGTATGTTAATCTAACGTATTTTGGATATGATCATATTATATTATATCCAAAATACGATATGATATAACCATAGATTATTTGGTTACTGCCCACATATTATATCATATAACCTATAATCATACTGATAATTATATATTTTAAATCACCATAGTATCTTTATTATAACCATAAAACTTGTGATATCATTAAACTCAGATAACCTGTCATAAATATATTTATAACCTCCTCATGATTAACATATATATTATTAAATTAAAGAGTAAAATATATTCTGTGGATATATCCAAAGAATATCTACATAATATATTTTATGATATATTTATCATAAAATATATCATGTGGTTATGGTATATGACTGTGGGATCATTATTTTTATGGATGAAATAGTTAGGATGATTCTACCATTTGATCTTAATACCACGGTCATATGGTTATAATTATCCTTATAAGGTTATATGATCATTCTCATTTACATTAAATATAGGTTATATTTAATCTTATATTATAACCATTTTAAATATAGTATGATATCCCATATATACTTATCTTGCTCTGATGTGATTGTTATATGATAGTATAACAATCATAACATTGTATATTACCGATTGAGCTACATGAAATTATCGAGTATCATAGGATGATTTACACATATAAAGGCATAACTATGATGTGTAATAGTTATGATTGACAAAACTATATATGGACTAACTAAAATGATGCTTTTCTAGATTTACACATAACTATGATGTTTTTCTAGATTACAACAGAGTGTTTTTTTCATTTGTGATCCGTCCATAAAATATGTCATGTTAGACGGTCTTAATTGGCGAAAGATATATTATGCCATGTTGTTTGATTGCAGGATCACCACCAGTTTTAAAACAGTGATAAACTAACATGGTACACTGACACTCCTTTTCGTTTCGACCACCTTCTGAAGTCGGATCCTAGTATTAAATTTACCAAGTTACGAAAATACCCCAAATAATTTTTTATTTTGCTTCTTCTGGAACGTATGCATTGATTAGGATGCGGATTGCGTCCTACCCCCACCAGGACGGTAATCCGTTCGGGCAGTGCTCTATGGGTCCACTGTGATGTAATTATTTTATCCACACCGTTAATCGTTTTTATATGATTATTTTAAGATATTATACAAAAAATGAAGCATATAAACAGATTCAGTGGACCACATCAAATGAAGCTGTATTGATAATGACACTCACCATTGAAACATTTCTAAGGGCCACGTAATGTTTTTTTTACCACCCAACCTATTAATAAGGTTATGCAGACTTGGATGAAGTGACAACATAAATTTCATCTTGATCCGATACTTCTCCAGCTCTTGGTAAGTTTTTAATGGTGAAAGTTTAATTCACAATTTGTGGTCCAAGTAAGCCCTGAACCTAGCTCAAATTTTGGCTCTTATCTTGAAATAATCATATAAAAACAATTAATGGTATGGATAAAATACTTACATCACGTTGGCCCCATAGAGCCCTGCCCGTACGGATTACCATCCGGGTGGGGGTAGGACGCAATCCGCGTCCGCATTGATTATGGGTCACTTATACTGAAGCGGATTGTCTCCGATATACCTGGGCCCAGGGCTTCGTGGAGTCTACGGATACGTCTTTGACAAATCCAATCAGTCCATCTGTTTTGAAAAATCAAAATATGATATACATCTAGAAATCAAGAACATCCAAAACTCAGATGAGCCACACCAACGAGACAGTGGAAATGGAAACGTCCACCACTAAAACCTCCCTAGAGCTGAACATGATGTTTATATGTCATCCAAACTGTTCATGAGGTTATTACCACTCAGATTAACAGCACGCACAAATATTATCTTGATGCAAAACTTTTGTCACCTCAGGCATTTAATCCCCACTGTTTGGTGTGGTATGGTCCACATGATTTTTGGATATGTCTGAGTATTCGAAAACTGTCCTATTGTGATCTTACAAAACAGATGGGCGACGTAGATTTATGATAGACATATCTATATACCTCACACATCCTCGAGCACACAAATATCTGTCTACCAACTTGGACAGGCTTGGGCTACACGTCAGAGCAAGATAAGTATATATAGGATATCATACACTATATCTGTTATGGTGTTGATATATCATATATTAAGTATTCATATGTTGTACAAATATATTTGTACAACATATATTTTTTTATATGTTTATATGTTGCACAAAATATTAAGTGATCATATAATCATAGGTTGATACCAATATTATACCATGCTATATTATTAGTAAAGGTTATACTAGGTTATATAACCTAGTATATAAGTATATCAGTTTATAATACACGCCAACAAATATTATGTGTTGTATAATAAATCATAGTACATAGAATTTTAATGTAACCATTTTATACGATTATAATATGTATAACTAAGTTATGTTACACATACTATAAACGATTGTAACACAATTTTGTATTCTGTTATGATATCAGTATTTTACACATGTAAATTGACATGTGTAAAATATGACCATTTAAATATCTATATAAGGAATATATTTTACACATCATGATTAATAATTATAACCTTATATATGCGTTAGGTCAGTATAAGGTTATAAATATGTAATTAAAGGATATCCGTGATGTGTAACAATATAATTGATAAAATGTTATAAAGGTTATAAAAAATATCTTAAGTTACAATTATAAGATTATAAATATGTAAATAAACTAGTTATTATATGTGTTAGGTCAGTATAAGGTTACAAAATGGTTATACATACACATAATCTTTGGCTATTATTTATAATGTGGTCATTCTTTATATCAGTTATATATCGGTGATCATCATATTAACTTATTATAAATCACACATAAATAAACCTATATTCATAAGTTTATAACATATATATAGGTTTATAACATCGATATATATATATATATATATATATATATATATATATATAAGGTTATATATAATTGTAACATATGATATAAAGGTTTATTTATATAATATACTATATAAAGGTTAAGATATGTGTAAATTTTAACTTTGATGGTCATATGTTATAATAACCTTTACTGATATAACACATATCATATAATATAACTTTATGATCTTTATTGTAACACATATATGTGGTTACACATATAATTTTAATGAATATTATATAAGCCCGACAAATTCCTATGTTGCAATTTATGGTATAATATTTTAAAGGGTTATACATACACATCATTTACATTATAGACTCCACATCATTTTATATTATACATAAATTATAACCTATTTATGTATTACATGATTTATGACTATTACCAAATTTGGTACAGTATATTCTTATATATCTTGTATTTAGGTTACAAAAATATGGGTTACACATACTATACTAATACCATGGTTAACCCAATATGTTAACGATACATTATAATATAACTAATGATCTCTATGGTTATAAAATAAAGATTTAAATGGAACCATATGATTATATTTTAAACCTCATAACAAAAATATATGATGTGTAACCTTTTGTGTAATCTACTTATTTTGTATTAGTATGTGTAACCTTTACAATAACAATTTGTAAAGGGGTCACCAAATACCCTACACTTGGGACAATATTGTGTAATCCAATACTCCATTTACAAAATAGATTCTCATATCTTATGTATAATCAAGTAAGTACAATTGTAACTGATATTTATAGATGATATAATCTATTATATAGGTTATATAATAGGTTATATAACGTATAAATCCTTAGTATATATAAATTATAGCCATTTTACAACATAGGACCATGCAAATTATGTATCGCCTGTATTTGGTTTAAGTATGAAATCATACTTAGACCATTTATAGGTTAAATCACGGTCACTATATGTGTTATATCACTTTTACATAACCTTTACAGATATATGTGTTAACATATATGACATTATTAGATGGGGGTTGGCCACCGATATATAACTGATATAAAGAATGACCACATTATAAATGGTTATGCACTATTTACTGATATCTGGTCAGTTATACTTATTTATGATATCGGATATATATAATCAATATCTTATTATGGTATAACCTTAATATTATAAATATTAACTGATATAATATCGTATTTTATGATATTTAACTGATATTATATAATATATATGGACATAAATAAAACACGTATGTATAATATATCATACATATAATATTTATATATTATAAATCTTTATTGTAATTTATTTATACGATATGTATAAGAATAACCTTTTACTGACAATGGTTATATGAAAATATCCTTTATGATACCAAGTATAATACACATGGTGTAACCATAGGATATATATTCATGTCATTCTTTATATCGTATGATATATTTATAATATTAAGGTTATATCAATAAATATACAAATTGTATATTTATAAAATGGTTTATAAATATCATATTATATATGATGTGTAAGACCATTTATGTGTAAACCATTTTACATATATGACCATTAATGTAAATCATCATATTACAACTACTTTATGGTCACATATACATGATCATATGGTATACAGTATAATACACACTATGTGTAACATATATTTTAATCTTATTTGTTATAAAGGTTAAAATAAATACCGATATAACTTTATCGTTATATGTGACCATATGAATAACCTTATATGTTAAAATATATTCTATTAAAGATAGTCATATTTAAAATCACATATTATATGATACATGATTTATGACTATTACCAAATCAGAATACGATAGTAAATATATGATATTTACTAATGATGATATTATAAATATATAGAATCCACAAATATTTAATTAGGATATAAACTATTTGAGAATTATTACCATTTACCAAGTGGATATTTAACATATCGTATTAGGATACAATATATTTTACATGTGTTAGATATCCTAACACATGTAAAATATACTATATTTTTGTCATTACCATATTAAATCATATGGTACTATATATGATTAGTTAAAATATAAAGTAACCATATGATTTATATGAAACGTAAATGTTATCTAACCATATGTGTATTAGTAAGCTTATATCTTAATAAGTGTTATGAGAAATTCCGATGTTGACGAGCATTAGAATAATTCTCTAGTCCTAACTAATACGTAAATGGAACCTAAACCCATTAGTTGGTTTATTAGATTAAAGGCTTAAAAGTTGAGGTAGGTATGTATATAACTCGTGGGGATTTCATACTTAGACAAAATATAGGCGATACATGGTTTACATGGTACTATGTTGTAAAATGGCTATAATTTATATATACTAAATATTTATGTGTAAACCATTTTACACATATGACCATTTATATGTGTAAAATGGTTTATAACACCTATGATATTTATAAATATAACCTTATTATACTGTAATTGTAAATCATTATATTTATACAATTTGGTTATTATAAATATACTATACTTATATACACTATGTGTTGTATCAACACACTATTTTATGATATAGTGTGTTGATACAAAATCAACACATATATAAGGTGTCTTACTTATAATTTATGATACCATTCAATAACACATATATAGTACAAATATACACTATATAATACTATTTATAATAGTATGTTGATATACTTATGATATTAACATACTTAATATACAATCATACTTATAAATATACTATAACCATTGTATATTAAGTATTGGATTACACAATATTATTCTATCAATCATATACATGTGTTATATCGGCTAATATTTATAATTATTAATGTTATATTTTATGACTGATATGATATTAACCCATAATCATACTATTTGTATAACGTCAAATAAAGTTAAAATACACCATGTGTATTATATTATAATTGTAAATCATCATAAACATCCCATATCATAGGATATAAAGAATGACCACTTGTAGTATTTATACGATGTGTAACAATATACTTATTTTAACCTTATTTTTTCATATATCATGATTATAAAGGTTATAATTTATACAAATAGTATGATTATGGGTTAATAACCCTATGATATTAAGGTTATACCATAACCATAACTATTTGTATAACGTCATATAATACACGCAAGACCAAATATCAGTAAATAGTACATAACCATAATCATACTTATTTGACCCATAATCATACATTCTAAAATATATCATATCAGTCAAATATCATAAAATACGATATTATATCAGTTAATATTTATAATATTATATGATATATCATAAAAGTTAATACATCTATGTAAATATTTATAAATATCATAGGATATAAATATATATCTTATGATATTTACAAACCTATAAATATCATAGGATATAAAGGTTTATAACATATATGGTGTAAACCCATAGTATACACCCGGTTATTATATCAGTAAAGGATCTCAAATTTAATAAATAACCTCATTTAAATATGACCATTTCAATATAGGATAAAATTATAAATAATTCCAACTGCCCTTTTTATAATGACGATTGTAAGATCTCAGTCGTTAAAATATATGGTCACTTAACCATATATGTGTATTAGTAACCTTACTAATACAATGTGATTTAAAATGTTATTTAGGACATTTTAACTAATAATATTAGTATATCATTTATATAAATTTAAAATATAACTTATATTATTGTATTATCTTATAATATTACTAATACTAAAATATATGTGTAATACGAACCATAGTATATTTGGTGATAGCTAACGTCCGTATTTGTCATTAGAATAAAATGTGATTGTAATATTTATTACACAATAAATATGGCCATATGGTTCCATTTACGTATTAGTTAGTCCATAATAATACTCGATGATTTCATGTGTATAATCAAGTAATCAATGATTTCGTAAGGCTATACACTATTTATATCATAGGATATCGTATGTGTATAATAAATTATGGGTTAATATTATATCTGGTCTTGCGTGTAAGCACTCAACTTAAAGGGTGTATTACGCATCATTAACATTATAGATGGTAGCCACGCATTCACCGTTTGAATCTTCAAAACTAAAATGACTAAAACTCAGGAAAAATTTCATAAATTTAGAGTTGACGTGAAATTCTCAGCGGTATCTACTTAGATAATAATAATAATTGGTTATATAAATACGATGACAAAATTATCTTATGGGCCATAAACCCATAGTGCTATTATGGTTAATCAATGTCTGATACGTCAAAGTTCTTTGATCGGGATAAAATCATTACCGAATATACATATTCACAATAAATATGTAATTAAAGGATTACATATTCCTTTAATTACACATCTTATGTATTGATACGACATGTACTGTAAATGACATATGTTATTTAGGATTACAATATATAGGATACATGATCACATACATTTTATCATTAATATATTGTAATACTGATATACAGCCATATGTGACCATATGAATAATTTTAAAACATAGGGATTTGTCAGGTTTTTATAATATTCATTAAAATTATATATGTAACAACATATATGTATCATAATAAAGATCATAAAGTTATATTATATGCTATGTGTTATAAAAATAAAATAATAGTAATCCACATAATATGATTATTTTAACCTAACCATATTTTAATGTTAATAATATGATTTTTAATTAACCACTAAGACTATCGGGTTCACCTAAATAAGAGTTTAACCATAAATCCTATGGACTAAGTTTTGATTTCACTACGACCATATTCACTATTATAGTCACTACGGGGGCTCAAAGACCAGTGTAGGCCGAAGAGTGGACAGATGGACGGAGTTGAGTGCACGGTGACGAGATGGACAAATATAGTATCGGATTTCACTAAGGCGAGGTGATTCGATATTACCGTTTGATCGCCTACAAACGGTAATATTGAAAAATTGGATCATAAAGTTCTTGACTTTATGATATGACAGGAACCCAAGTTCACTATATAGTGGTTGTACCTTTTTTAACCTTATTAAAGGTTCAATGTCATGATATAAAATACCATCTCATTATATTTTAACCCTTAGAATATATGTGATACATGATTTATGACTATTACCAAATATATGTGATACATGATTTATGACTATTACCAAGTATGTCTTTAGTAAGTTAGGATTATAATATAAAATTACCCATAGTATAATGTCATCTATAATATATTTAAATCACATTATATGCTTTGTGATTTTAAAATCCTTATTAAAGGTACAATGTCATGATAATATATCATATATTATCCCCATAGTATGTGTAACCTTTTGTGATTTAATATAACCATCATATATTTCCTTAAAACCTTATTAAATATCGATATATGATATCATATGGTTAAAATATCATAAAACCATCATCATTCTCATTTACATTAAATATGATGATTCTCCAATATTGTTATCATATAAATTATATAATGATTAAAATCATCATTATATATAAAATATTTTACAAACCATTTACCAGGCCATAAATATACAGAAGTAAATATCAATATCATGTAATGAATAATATTTTAGATCTCCTCATGATATAATATGATCATATATCAACCCCACTGGTGTGTACATGATTAAATCATTTTGATATAGTTATCCTATATCATATCGTTAATTCTTAAGTATTTAACGAATATCATAACACATAAATTCTCCAACTCTACATCATTGATTCTGGTTAATCAATGGTCAGGTCAAGGAAAATAAAATTTGATGGAAAGCTTAGATCTCATACAAGTGTCAAATTGGACCAATGCTCTTCTGGATGTGTACGGCTCCCACACGCGTGTGTAATTAGCCAGCCTCTCTAACATACGCCTGCCATTAGGCTACCGTGTGCTCTCACTTGAGTACAAAAGTAAGCTTTAGAAGTGAGTGGGCCATGGCCATCAGGTTGGGATTTTTGGCCTGCGGAATCACACAGATCTAGATCTAGGATAGCAATCCAATGGCACCAAGCACACAAAAAAAAAAAATAGAGAACACACAGATTTAACGTGAAAAACCCTTGCGGGAAAAAACCACGGCACAAAGCGACAGATCACCACTATGAAAGTATCAATTACAAAGAGAAAGGACTTACCCGATTCGAACAATCTCGAATCTCACCCTTGCTACACCCTTTGATAACCCTAGAACCCTTTAGAATACCTTTAGGAAGTCTTGGAATCATATTAGAATAGCTCTAGGGACCCCAATTTATAGTTTTGGCAACTTCCCTTTCGTATCCCAGTTGCGAAAGGACTTGCGTCACAAAATCCGCGAAACTCCTTTCGCATCCAAGTTGTGAAAGGACTTGCGACACGAAATCCGCGAAACTCCTTTCCGCATCCCAGTTGCGAAAGGACTCAGATTTAAGACATCTCGCAACACATCATGATCTGGTCTTGCGTGTAAGCACTCAGCTTAAAGGGTGTATTACGCATCATTAGCATTATATATGGTAGCCATGCATCCGCCGTTGAATTGTCAAAACTAAAATGACTAAAACTCAGGAGAAATTTCATACACATGACAGTGTACTTGTAATCCTGATCGAGTTCCGGTGACCGTTGAATTGAAATTGGTTTAATTTTGACTAGAGGTTGTCTTAATGAATCACACACCATAGGAGGAATATTAGCCAATCTGTCCTGTAATTGTCGCCCATACTACAGTATAGAATACATCATAGGATGTAACAATAAATGAAGCCAGTAAATCCGATAAGGATTGGATATGACGAAAAGATAATCTTTTATAGATGTTTCGCTATAAAACTCAGAGTAATACCTGTCAGCAATGATTGACAGGTATTTTATGAGGTCACTTATTTCATTTGAAAGTTACCATATTTCATCAAAGGCTGATGGCAAATAAACATCAGCCTATATGAAAATAGTGGTATGCCCCGACGATGCCCTGCCCAATTACTGGGAATAACCTGTCAATACTATCCAATCACACACCATACATCGCCCTCCATGGTGAGGAGACATGCGCAAGCGGGCTACATTACTTAATTACGCAAGTGCGCCAAGTGCGCTAATCGCCAGCGCCAACGCCGCCCGCCCGCCCGCCGACGCGCGCGCGCGTGTCGTCAAGGCTAATTAGGCCGCAAACAGGGACGCCGTGCTAAGCGGGCATGGCATCGTCGATGCGAATTAGGCGGCGGTCAGGGGCGCCGTCTGAGCAGGCGGGGCCAGTGCCACAGCGGGCAAGGCGTCGTTGGGGCGAATTAAGCGGCGGGCGGGGCATCGTCAGGGCGAATTAGGCGCCGCGTAAGGACGCCATGCTGACCGGGCCGGGCTACTGCCACGGCGTCGTATGGGTGAATTAGGCGGCGTGCGAGGCATCGTCGGGGCGAATTAAGTGCCGCGCAAGGACGCCGTGCTGAGCGGGCCGAGCTACTGCCACAGCGGGCAAGGCATCGTCGGGACGAATTAGGCGGTGGGCAGGGACATCGTGGCAGCAGAGGTTAGAGGAACAGTTCCTGACCCCATAATGGGAGTAAGGTTTCTGTTCGCTAACTTTTCTGACCCTAACGTAGAACTGGGGTGAAAAGATGAAAAAATGTGAGACATACCAGTAATATGATCTATGGCCCTGGTGTCTATGACCTAGGGTTGGGAAGAGGAGGCAGGAGTGGATGTACCAGACATTAGGGAACTGGAAGTAGCCATGGATTTGGAGACCGAGAGGCCAGCCTTCTTGGCGATCAGGTTATCATATTATTCTTGGAAAATCTTGACCATAGGAGTGGAGGAAGCAGACGGTGTCTCCTCAAATTTAGTAACAGACAAATTGGCCCATCGGCTACCTGACGAACGACCACGTCCACGAGTGAAGCCTCCCCACATGAGAGGTTTACCATGTTTGATCCAGCAATAGTCAACTATATGGTTCGTATGTTTGCAATGAGTGTAAAAAAGAGAACCACGACCACGGCATCTTGGGTTCCTCAAATTACTTCAACTGCAGTTCTAGAAAATTTGTCGTGGTTTCAGCTCCCTCGATTTTTGTCATTTGTGGAAAGTTAACATCAGACAAGCAAACTGCACCTTACTTAGGTGCAGCTACCCATCCACCATACACGTGGCATATATGCAAGCCGATTCAATTTTGACAGTCCAAAACTAACACATTTGACACGAACGGTGGATGAGTGAGTAGCTTCACCTGAGTGCAGTGTAGCTCTGCATATTTTTCTGAATATTAAGAAGAAACAAGAGGGTATTTTGGTAATTTTGAGGGGAGCGGATTGGATACTGAATGCTTCAGTAGCCAAAAGGCTACTGAAGTGCCGTGGCAAAATTGCATTGGTGGAGACCAATTGGCTATTTCCTTCCAATGAAAGCTCTTCCAACGAAGATCTGTTAGGGGATGTTTTTCTGTTTAGCCCATGAACCCACTCGGCCACGCACGTTCTTTATTACTTAATATGGTTGTGTATGCAGTGTACAATTCTTCGATTGTGTCACAAACCTTAAAGGTTTCGGTTATCGTCCTCTGATCAAAATAAATCTTTATAAAAATGAACTTAACATAATTCATCTTGCATCGAGGATTAAGAACAACCGCTAAATTATGAGGATTAATTTGACATTAAAGAGGTTCAATTGTAGAAGGGTCTTGTCAAGACGGTATTAATCGAACAACCGGTATTACGAGGTTTCAATTGTAGAAGGGTCTTGTCAAGGGAAGGGGATTGCGTACTGAGTAACTCAGTACGCTTAGGGACCCACCGTCATTCATGAATTGTATCAACTCGGTCCATATGTTTTATCATATATATTTATGGCTTTGATCCAAAGATTAAGCATATCCAAATATCAAGTGGACCACACCACCCGAAATGGTGTCAGTTGTAGTGTACCGTTGAAAAGTTCTTGGGGGCCACAGAAGTTTTAGATCAAGCTGATATTTGTGGTTTCCCTTCATCCATGTCCGTGTGATCTTATGATAAGTTTGGATGACAAATAAACATCACTGGGGCCTTAGAAAGGTTTCAACGGTGGAAATCAATAATTCCACTGTTTCCTGCGGTATGGTCTACTTGAGATTTTTTTATACTTCAATTTTGAGCTCAACCCTTGAAATGATCTGGGAAAACGGATGGACGGCGTGGATAAACCACGTGAATTCACAGTGGGCCCAACAGAGTTTACTCAGTACGATAAGAGCGTACTGAGTAACTCAGTACGCAATCCGATTCCCTTGTCAAGGGATATTTAATACCGTCTGAGGGAAGTGAGATACCCATCTTTCGAACTGGTATTTTTAAAGGTAATTTGTTTATTCAAAATTATTCAAATCTTTGCTGGCACATATATGCGGACCATCACAATTGGACCACACCTTACTCCCATTACATCTCTACTATATAACAGTTCGAACAAAGTATTAAAGGTCCCAAGCCAAACTCGAGCTCCTTTCCTTGACGAGTCCCTTATCTCTGCTGCAAACTCCCCCCACGGCCGCCGCCTCACACCCCTGTGGTGCCGGGTTACCACCTTTTACACTCTCGCAGTTTTTGGTTCCGAAGCTAAACCGGTACTGCCTGCTGAATTATGATGATTAAGGGAAGGCTCGTCAATGTTTGGCGGTATGTTTCCGTTGAGCAGTTCCTCCCAATGGTCAGTTCCCATAGATACCCATCTTCCAAGGCTTGGAAGCCTCTGCAGAAGCTCCGAAGATCTGTCTCTTCTTTCAAGATGCGGCAGTTCCTCCCATGTTTGGGATGGTGTGGCTGTTTTGCTAGTTTCATCTTGATGGGAGCTGTACTTGTTTGGTGCACCCTCGGCAATGAAGCTGGCCCAAACATTCTCCAAAATTCTGTTCGGCGCAGGACGGCCCTCCAATTCGATGACCATGGCTGGGTTTCGAAACACGCCTCAGTGTAATTTACAGAAAGAGTCAGAAAGGAAGGGACTAGCAGACAGAATATGAAGAAGGGAAACAGGTGTATCGCTCGATCAGAACAGCTCAGCTGGGATTTATCCATGAATTGGATCCTGCTAAGAAACTTGGGCTCCAAACAATTGACCAGCATGCAAGTTTCTTTGGTTGACTTGTATGATTGTAGCAATCATTTGTTCAGGTTATTTTTATCTTGAAACGAATAGTTCCTTGCATCGGAATGGAATCCATCCCTGGAATTCAAGGTTAGAAAAAGAAGAAAACGTTTTGTTTAATGTTTCAAAGATGTTGCTGCAGTGAAAAGTAAGGTGCTTGTGTAGTTTTGATAAGATGGGAGTCTAGGTTAGGGAGATTATTAACTATTTCCTCTAGTGGCTTACATTTCAGATTTCAGGAAGACCCAGTGAAAGTCTTTGAAGTGCTGATCTCCCCCAAACATTCCTTGCTGCTAGTGATATTATCTGGGTTCTGCTAGTTCTGTTTTATTTGGAAATCAGTATCGAATGTCGTGCATTTCATTTTTAAGTTAGTTTTTAACTATAAACTGAAACTCAGTGTATAAACTATCTCTATTGTTCGAGTGGTGGACCTGCCCATTAATTTGGACATTCGAATCAACGGGCTTTATTATTAGCCTTCAAATTGCACTTACTGTTATTGCTAAAGGTGTTAATCAAAGCTTATCATTGGCTATGTGGTAATTCACCACCATTTTGAAAATGGTTTTTGATTCATCCACCTCAACATGGCTATCCAAGATGAGGTCTCAAAGTCCAGCTGGTTGTAAAACAAGTTATGGTCCACCCACAATCTTTTTGATTGAATGTGACATCCAAGCCATCCAATAGGTTGGCTCCACCATGAGGATCAACCAATGCAAAAATCAACCTATCTACTCATCAGGTGGGCAACAACATAGAAAACAATGTTTAGCCACTGGTAAATAGAAAAATACGAGCATGGTCTACTCAATGAGTGGACGTGGCTGAATTTTGCATAAGGTAATTTTCATGGTGGGGACAACCAATTGGACGGGATGGATGTCATGTGCGCATAAAAGGTTTGAAGTAATCTGCTGGGTGGACTGTAACTTAAGGTCCAACCGGTTAGACTCGAGACCACCTCATCCAAGATACTCAAAATGTAGGTTTTTTTTTTTTTTTTTTTTTCTATAAAATAAAATAATTGTGGGGCATATTGCGGATAGTGCATTTTTCTAAAATAACATTTATCAAGCAATTATAACCATTCAATCGATGGCTGTCAAATGAAAGATCTTTAGCTGTCCAAATTACACCCCATCCACAATTTCATTATTAAGCGGTCTGGATTGCCATGCGAACATGCCGTGTGTCCAGTTAGAGATTCACCACAATTTTCAAAAGATAATAAACAAAAGGCCGTTGCCAGCAATTGCTTAAAAGAAAATAAACATGATCAGTGTGGCCAAAGCATTCCCATCATCAAGAAGGAAAGGGGAGAGAGAATGCGTGTCTGTAAAGACAAGATAGCAATTTATAAAAGCATACAGAGCACACGTTTGTAGCTTGTACACGTGTGTCATCAGCTCATGTCCCAAGTGAGATGTGATCCTTATCTCGGCAGCAATACCTTGTATTTTTATACTGTCTGTGTGGATGTAGTGCTCTGAATTCGAAGTATGGGGAAGAGTCCTATAGGGAGAATTTCAAAACGCGCTACTTTTTCAACTCATCTTGAAACCGAGAATGTCTTCTTTGTGGTTCGTATCAATGCACAACTAACTGACTTTCGTTCCTTGTTTTGTTTTTAACTATTTTCTGTGCATTCTTTTCCAAGGAAATGAGGTAAGGTTTTGGGGAGAAGCTGCAATCGCAAGGCACCCTTTGGTGGACTGGAATCGCCTGTAAAACAACCAAGCTCTGCGGGGCCCACCGTGTCCTAGATGTAAATCAAATCCGTCCATCAGGTGAGAACCCTTATTTCTACTGCTCTCAATAAAACAATCAGTACACTTGAAAACTCTGATTGGCCACACCAGTGCAGAAAAAAAAATATGTAAAATTGCTCTTAAAACCTCTAAATTCATGCAATGCGGCCTGCCTGAGATTTTGATCGGGCTGACTTTTGCATCTTCACTCATCATGTTGTTGAGTTACACGCGATTATCAGGTTCATTGAAAGATACACACCATGGCAGCACCACACAAACCTATGGTTGGCATCACATCCCCATTTTTCCCAGTGGTCTGGTCCACCCGAGTTATGGATCTGGTTTATTTTTCGACCCAGTTCATAAAATCGAGGATAGAACCTGTTGGATGGAGTTGATGTTACATGTACAACATGGTGGGCCCCACAGCTAGGGTGTTCTATGTGGGGAGCGGATTGGGTGCCACCCAGCCTCACCAAATACTGTGCGGCCCTGACCGTGGGGCCCACCATGATGTATGTGTAGTATATTCACACCGTCTATTCAATTTATTTTTTTTTCCAAATCAGTTTAGGACATGCTACCAAAAATGAAGAAGGTCCAAATCTCTGATGGACCACACAATAGGAAACAGTGGTGATTGACCATTAAAAACTTCTGTGGGCTAAAAAAGTTTTGGACCACACTACAGGTTAGTCTGACTTTATCAACACGTTAGATGGCAAATAGACATTATGGTCTGCCCCAGGAAACTTTTGGGCTCGTGCTCTAAAATGAGCTGGAAAAACAGATGAACAGCATGAATATACTACAGATAAATGGGCCTCACGGTTAGGGCCACTTGGGTTGGATCCTTTTGAATCAGCATTACATCCGGGGCGTATTTCTCCTCTTTGAATAGAGGATATAGCAACTTACCTTAGATTTATCAGCCTAAGCAGAAGATCACATGCAGCCCCGGCCTCACCTAAGTCAGTGCGGCCATGACTATGGGGCCCACCGTGATGTATCCACACCGTCTATCCATTTTGCCTGATCATTTTATGTAATGAGTGCAAGAATGAATCCGATCCAAATCTTCATTCTTCTGTATTTCTGATTTTCTGAAATAATGCCTTTGGTAATCCAATTGCCCAGCAGGTGCTTTTTGAGTGAGAAATGTTGAAAATACTTTGTTGAAAGCAGCAGATAATATTCGGAAAAAGAAAATTAAGTAATAAAATAAAGTAAGAAAAGATGACTTATTTGTATGAATTGAGGTGTAGTTGGGTCACTCGGCTTGAAACCAAATCCGCCGTCCTTGGACCATGTCCCAAGTGCAACATGAATCTTTGATTGTTGGCCTCTAGGATACAACGACTAGGTCCCGACAGTACACTAGCTGTACACAGGCTTGAACCAGCATGCAAAACTTAATCGAAGTGAGTTTACTCGACAACTAACTCAGTTGGCAAAACGACACTTAATCAGAGACAAGATTTGAAGAAACAGAAAAAGAAATCATTGGTTTGAATGATTTAAAGGAATAGGTCTATATATAGACACGATTAGGTGCTTAAAGCACCGTTTCAAATAGGTTTGAACCCTACTAGTGCGACCACTGAACAGACGCATCCCTGTTTTTAATTTTGGGAAAAACCAATAGGTGCACGCGCGAGTTATAAAGAGATGGTCTAATCCAATTGGTTATTCCTCATTGGCATCTTAAGCCTTATACAAACCATATCCTGTATACATGAGATTTCTTTGATTCTTTTCAATGTGGTATAAGAATGTAAACTAAAAACAAAAACACTTGAAAAAAAAAAAAAGAATATAGAGGGAAAACTTTAAATTTTGAAATAAATTTATTTTAAAAAACTTTTTAAAAATACAATAAGAAATACCCAAATGCGGTCAATCATTTTTTTTTCATTTTAAAGAGAAATAAATCCAAGAATTGTAGGGTCCACTTGGTCTTTATATGACATCCAACCCCTGTATCATATGCACCGGTACATGATGATCACCAGTGACAAAAATTTGGGCCTATGAAATCATTGGACGGGTTACAAGCCAATTTGGATGTTTTTGGGCAATGTTAAATCATTTTTATGGTATGGCCCACCCAACGTTTGGATCCACCATATTTTTTGCCCATCTGATCATCATGGTTCAGTGCATCTGTTGGGCTCCACAATTTTCCACTTCACTCTTTCAGAAGGAAAACAAAAGAAGATATTTTGCGAATTTCACACCTCCAAAGCACTGCTTGGTAATTTCCATTTGTGTAAGGATTATTTGGTAAAATCTGACTCAGCCAAAAAGTTTTCCTTTAAAATCCCAAAGAAAAAAATTAAAAATATTTATTACATGTTAATAAATTTTTAAGGATTTTAAAGTAAAATTCTTCAAATTTTCGAATTTGATCAAATAATGCCTACGTGAAGCGAAATTACCAGGCAGTGTTTTTGTGCAGAGAAATTACCTAAACATCGTCTTTTAGATTTTCTTTCAAAAGTAGTGAGTTGAGATTTGTGAAGCCCACAATATATGTCTAACATCCAATCTGTCGAACAGATAGACCACACCGTGGTGATTATAAGGACAAAAACCTGGCCAATCCAATGATAAGGTGGACCAAAGTATAAAGCTAATTTACAGGGCTCAAAAACTTCTAAATAAATGTGTCTCATCGGGTGATTTGATTGACCGGATTTTTCGTTGATGTGAACACAATGGTGGGTTCACATGTTAGAAGGCATTAGATGTTATGAACATACCACGTGGGCTTCATAAATCTAGACTTCCCCACCTTTTAAAAGAGAGGAAAAGAATAACCTAAATGAGGGCATTTTGATACTTTCACTTCTTGAAAAGCATCTATGCGTCGTTACCTTCTTAGTATTTGTTGATCTGTAATTCGGTCATGTAATGCATGTGTGAAGAAGATGCCGGCGTGTCAGAACCGATTGAGTCAGGTTCAAACCAAAATCATTGACCCCTGGCATCAAGATAAAGTGGTGCTTGGTCAGGAATATGACCTACAAGCGATTTACAGAGATTGGAGTTATTTCTCCAATGAGTCATTTTTGGCCTTAAAAAACCAAGAACTTTCAAAGGTGCAACAACTGTGTGAACGAGCGAAAGTCGAAAATGGATGGCAGAAAAGAAGAGAACTTACGGCCAAAATTGGAATCATATACGAAGTGCTTCATGGAGCAGTGTGTTGATGAGCAAGAATCAATCTATACTGAAGATTACAAACTACTGCCGACCTAGCATATAAGCATAGGTGAACGATTCCTAGAATTAAGCTCTTTCTTCAGGTCCAGCATGCAGGCTCAAGGAAATTATAACTATGGTTAAGTTATTAAACTATTCCTAAAAGCTAAGGATAAAATCAGCCGAATGTTTGTGATTCGATCGGGTTGTTGTTGTTGTTGTGTCTTATATTCCTCTCTTCGTGCTTTATTTTGCTATTTATAGAGTTTTGGATACAGTCGCGAGAATAACCATTACTGACATGACAATCTTTGATATCATTGGTTGTAAAGTAGCTGTTATTTCCTTTAATCGTGTTAGTCTTTTAACAAAAGCATTCTTATCTTGTCAATAACTTCCCACATGTTCCCTGGTGCTGACATAGCCCCAATGATTGTAAGTCCTTATATCAAAATCACGTGCTATGCACACCTTTTCAGAGATCACTCAAAAGTGAGTTATCCTTTGTATATCTAACCCACAACATAGAGATGTCATCTGTGCCACATGACCTCATCTACACCATTCATCTGGCATTGTCCAGATCATGCCCAAATAGTTTTATTTGGTAAAATACAAATTTCTAAGAAATTTTGTATAAACATCCCTAAATATGTTTAAATATATAATTATATAATAAATTAGTTACTTAGGGATTTTTACCGCAAACTTCCTCTGGAATTCATATTTTTCCAAGCAGTTGAGGCGATGCTTTTTTTTTAAAGGTGAAATTACATTTATTGCCTTCCTTTATTATTTTCCTTTACAAAGTGGGGAATTGAGATTTATGGGGGGCATGCAAGGTGTGTCTGACCTCCAACCCATCCAACGGATGCCACTAAGCCAATCCATAAAAATTAACATGCACCACTCAAAATATTCAAATTCAAGTGTAACCCATCAAATGACTTGATCGGCCAGATTTTTTGTTCATGCGATGGGTTGGGTGTCATACACGTACCACATGAGCCTCATAAATATTGTCTTCACTACTTTTTAAAGGAAAAAAAATGAGTGCATTTATATAATTTCATCCCTTAAAAAGCACCTTAGCGCACTTTCTAATCATCTAAGACTATTTGGTAAAATTCCAATCATCAAAATAATAATTTTCACATTAATATCAGAATAACTTTTCAAGAAAATCACAATAATGATATATAAAAGGATTTTTACTAATTGAATTTTACGAAATAGTATTTGTACTTCCAGTAACCTATATCCTATGGTCATGCTTTTAAAAAGGAGAAAATTACGTTACTGCCATTTTTTCTTCTTCCTTACAACAAAGTGGAAAATTAAAAGTTGTGGATCCCATGTGGTACGTGTTTTACATCTAATCCGTCCAACAAATGCACACTAACATTATTATTAGACGAACTAAAAATGTGGTGGATCTTACCATAAGGTATGCCAAACCAAAAATAATAATATACACCATTCAAAATATCCCAAGTCAAATGTAGCTCATCTGATGATCTGATTGACCTGATGTTTTATGCATGTTATGATCATGGTATAGTGCATACATTTAATAGTTTGTATGATATACAAATACCATGTGGGCCTCACAAGTCTTGAACTTCACTGCTTTTTAAAGAGAAAATTTTATATAAGAGCATTGTTGTAATTTCATTCCTCAAAAAGCACTTCCGCTTGATTGCAACCCATGGAGTCATTACTTGGTAAAATATATATTCCTTAGAAATTTGTCATAAAAGTCCCTAAATAAAACTACCATCATTTTGAAAATCTTGTAGTATTTTCCCAAATATCTTATTTAGTTGATTTTTCCATAAATGTCATGAGATGTTTCAAAATCTAAATGATATTTGTCACTTTAGAGTACGCAAGGTTCAGTTTAGGTAATTTTCCACATAACCACTTTTGAAGACAGCTTCACAATTCATTAACCAATTCTCATTCAAATAATTCCAAATGTCAATGCCCTCTAGCTAAGGGATGCAATCAAGTCGGGTCGACCCATGGGGTCAGTGGACCCTACTGGACAATTAGTGACCCTGGGTCTAAGTTTCGGACCCACGTGTTGGGTTTGGGACGAAACGTTTTAATAGATGGGTCAGTTTTGGGTCCTCTTAAAGGCAACCTGAGCTCACATAACGTTAATCTAATTTTAAATTGGTCTAATTTGAATCATATTAAAATAGACCTAAGATCCAAACAAAGCAGTTTTGATCCATTGAAACGTCACCATTTCCAGCTCAACAAATGCTGCGAATGCTTACTACAGTTCCGACCGCATTAATTCTATCCCTACCCAATTAAAATTGGATAGGTTCGGTGGGGTTCGGACTTGGTGAATTTTAATTACGTTAGGTCAGGTCGGGTCTTTGAGAAAGTCCATGGCTTTGGTTGTAACCTTTCCTCTCCATAAATGCATGTGGGAGCAAGAAGAAGTCGCTAGAGTATCATCAGTGCACACATTAGCTCGTCTCTGTTTATGCATCACATCAAGCTTTCAGTAACATTTACTCCCGAAACGCATTGGCTACTTGCCCTGCCTATGTCGCCATGATGTATGTGTTTCATTTATTCCGTTCATCCATTTTTTACAGACTATTTTAGGCTTGAACCTAAAAATGAGATGGATATAAATCTCAGGTGGACCACACCACAGGAAAACAATAGTGATTGGATATCCATCATTAAAATCTTCCCAAGGGACACCCAATCTGTTGATTAGGTCATACAGACCTAGATGAAGGGAAAAAACAAAGATCAGCTTGATCCAAAACTTTTATGGCCCCCAAAAAGTTTTTAATGGTTAACGTTCATTCAACACTGTTTCCTGTAATGTGGTCCACTTGAGATTGGGATATAACTCATTTTTGGTCTCATACCATGAAATGATCTAGAAAAATAGATGGACCGCATGGATGAAACACATACATCATGGCGGGGCACACAGAGCACCGACCACCAGCCATTGGATGGTGGCAGGGGAGTAGCCAATCCGTTTCCATTTACTCCCGAGTCGTAGGGGCATACACGTGTGTGGTCTCTAGCATGGCAGGTGTAGGGTCAGGGGACATGAGCCACATGGCTGGATTGTGCCACTTGCTCCCATTCTCTTAGGAAAAGTCCTACATGATTGGATTCAAAGCCATATGGACTTTAATAATGTCCATGTTAGGATTTAATCCGAGTGAAAGTATAACTTCTATGTGTTTTTAAGGAGAGAGATAGAGAAATAGAGAGAACGGTCTGATCACATCCGTCCATCAAATTCAAGCTAAAGTGTGCATTCCTGTCACATCCGTCGTTGTTGTCATTGCCCAAGAAATTATCACTACCTGGCGTAACAACGACTTACTGGCAAGGCGACTGGCTGTTTTTGTTTTTGTTTTTTTTTTTTTTTTTTGGTTTTTCTCTCTTCGAAATAGTGTATGCATGAAAAGTTAATACCATCGCGGAAATCGGATTGCTTTGGTACGCTCTTATCATACTGAGTAAACTCTATCAGGCCCACTGTGAATGTATGTGGTTTATCTTCAGCTCATTTAAGGGGTTGAAACTAAAATTGAAGCATATACAAAGCTCAAGTGGACCAAACCATGGGAAACAATGGGAATAATGACTTCCACCGTTGAAACCTTGTTAGGCCCCACAGTGATGTTTATTTGTCATCCAACCTTTTTATAATATTTTAAAAAAAAAGGATGAAGGAAAACACAAATATAAGCTTCATCCAAAACTTCAGTGGCCCTCAAGAATTTTTCAACAGTAGACATTCAATTCACACTGTTTCCTGTAGTGTGGTTCATTTGAGATTTGGATATACTTCATTTTTTGTAAAAAGCCAGTTAAATGGATGGAAGGAGATGATAAAATATACAAATCACGGTGGACCCCACAGGGTTTACTCAGTATGCATAACGTGTTGAGTTACTCACTACACAATCCGCTTCTGCGATCGCTTATCATTTAATGCATATACATTGAGAAAATAGTTGAAGGTGAGTAGGTTGTGTCCCCTAACCACACAATGTCGGGGAGTCATGATGTAGGGGAGGCCCTGACTCTTGGGCCTACCTTGATGTATTCATTATATATCTGCTCCGTCCAACTGTTTTTTCAGATTATCTTAGAGATTGGACTCAGAAATGAAGAAATAGATAAAAATTTCAAGTAGACCACACTATAGAAACAATGGTCATTGAACCCCACCATTAAAAAATTACTAGCGTCCACTGTAATGTTTATTGACCATCCAACCTCTTGATAAGGTCTGAGAGACCTTTATGAAAGGAAAAAAAAAAACAAATATCAGCTTGATCCAAAACTTTTATGGCCCACAAATGGTTTTTAATGGTTGATAACCATTGTTTCCTATGGTGTGGTCCACTTGAAATTTGCATCTACTTCATTTTTCACCATGGCTTAAAATACGCTAAAAAAATTCGAACGGCATGGATATACAATGTCCCTTACGGTCAAGGTCTCACCCACATCGGCGGTTCAATGTGCAGCCAAGTGGCGCTTGTTAAAGGTATCCCTGTGGAGCCCACCTTGATGTATGTGACTACATTTATGCTGTACATTTATACCTAAAACTCATTTTGGGTCATGATAAACTCATTTTGCTTGAACCACATAACATGCCTCCATTAAAAAATCAATTCCAGTGAGTAAATAAGCTCTTCTTGCATACCGATAGTTGTAGCTAGATTAGCTAATCATAGTTTTTTATGGTTGTTTCTAAATGCTTCCTTTAGAACTTTTTCACTTCGAGTAATGATTGATGGTTTGATGAGACCCTATCCTTTTCAGGTGGTCTACGAGCTGCTACTCAATCTATTAGTTATGAAATATCATTAACTTCATGTGTGTTATCAATATCTCTACGTGATTAGTTGGAACATGATCTTTTACTTCTTTCCTTTATTTCTAGAAAAGGGGTTGAATGTATTGAATAGATATCTTTATTTTTTTTCTAAAAGAAATAGGGCTGTCAATTGGCCAGGCCTGGGTAGTTCTCGACCTGGATTTTCAAGTGTTGTGAGCTAGGCTTATTCAAAATTTTGATTTTTCAGCTGACACCCCAATCTAGTCACAATTAATGGCGTATCCCATTGAAAATCTTTCTAAAAGGGGACAAGAATGTGAATTTTATATTAAGTAGGTAGTCTTTTATAAAATTTCTAATAATAAATTACTGACGTGGCAGAATCTGGCTCGTTCACAAGAGGGAAGGATGTCAAGGGTATCTTGGTCAGTCCATTAAATAGTTCTCAATTTGGGCAGTTATTTTGATACTGTGGGTGGATCCGGCTACCTACACATGAAGAGAGTACCAACCCATCCCAACACGTGAAACGATGGAACCCTAATTACCATGTGAATGTTCTTAATTTATCTGTTAATCAAGTCGGCCACACGTGTTAATAGAAATAGATATTAGGAAGAATGAAGCCACTGCTCTACATGCCAGATGAATGTGTTTCCTAACCGCATATTTCCAGTATAGAACACATGTACATACGAAGTCAGACGGGTTTAGAGTTGGGCATGCAATCGAGTCGGGCCGAGTTAGGGCTGACCCGACTCGATCCAGTTTTGAAATAGACCTGACCTGAACTCGACTCGACCCTGTATCGAGTCCAGCATGCCTAAACCGATCCGAGTCCGGGTCTAGCTAGGACTAATCTGGACCGAGTCCGACCCGGTCAAAAGTACCGTGTCGGTTCGAGTTGGCACCGATTCGGATTGAGAGATGATGGAGGGAGGGAGTGGAGAGGAGAGAGAGAGAGAGGAGGAGGAGGGTGGTCGCCAGGTATCTCTAACCCTGTAAGTCGAGTCTGATCAGATCGAGTTTCGGGTCGAGTTATTAGGTAACTCGAACTCGACTTAGTTTGAATTCGGATTGAGTGAAGCCTACTTGGTTCGGACCAACTCATCCATTCGGTTCGGGTCGAGTTGGATCTGAATGAGTCGGACGAGTCGACTTGTCCGGTGCCCAACTCTAGTCAGGCCAGATTGGGCTGGGATAAGTAGGATAACCCAAGCTCGGCCTATAAAATTATCACAATATGTGAGTAACCAAGATTAACAATCACGATTGGCCAGTGAATAGTCTAGACCGCACGAGTCAGGCGAGCACGTAACGGACGACATTGAGCGCAAGAGGCCCATGTAATCGAACTACTGCTGCCTACGCGCACCCGCCCAAATACATAGGTTTAGCCTCAGGGTAGCCCTACCAACGGAACTACCATCTCTCCTCATGTTTCCTGACAAACCCAAAGGTTTGAGAACGATTCATAACGTGCCAACTATCAAGTTTATCAACCAGCGTAACAGTATCATGTTCACATACATCTCAACATATGATTCAAATACTCCTAACAAGCAAGCTACAACATCATGAACAAGGTGCATGTGAGTGGTGTGGATTAGGGAGGAAGTTAAGTACTTCCTACACTTCAAGGGATCAAATACACAAGAGTAATGAATCATACACACTAGGGAGCAACACATATGAGAGGAATCAAACAAACATGAGCATGTAATCATCCATATACTAAATCATGTGAGAGACAAAGTCAATATCAAATGAGAACTAAACATGCAATTCCATACAATTCCTAAGTTTTCTCTAGATTCTCTAATACAACATTCCAAACAAACAAAATCATTAACCTCATACTATAATTGGTGCTAGGCCACCTAAGGATAATAGTCCGCACCTATGGATCGTTGAAGACTTGGGGAAGCGACCTAGAAGTGTCAAACTCACGGTCGATCGGTCGGAATCTTGAGTCAATGCGTTTGCATGTTAGGATTTCATACAAATCCTAACTCAACACAAAGGATTACAAAAAGATGGGTGCTTACCTCCCTAATCGGATGGAAATCGCTTGTATTTGAGGATGAGGGGTTTCTTGAGGAAAGGGAAGAGGGGTTTCTAGATCTCACTTCCCTTGGGCCCACCTTTCTCTCAAGCCAAACTCGAGCTAAGGCCCTACTATGATGTATGTATTGTATCTATAGCCCTAAGTGAACTGAGTACCTAAAACAGACCCTACTTTCCATGCACAAACTGTTCGAGCTTTGGATATGATTAATTTTTTGTTTAAAGCCCTGAAATTATATGATAAAACGGATAGACGGATTTGATAAAATGCATGAATGACAGTGGGGCCCACAGAGTTTACTCAGTACACAGTGCGCAATCCGCTTCGGCGGATGGGGTAAAGGCTTGTCGTGGTGCGTTACTCAGAACGCTCTTATCGTACTCAGTAAACTCACTTGGGCCCACCTTTAATGTATGTGGTCCATCTGCGCCGTCTATACGCTTTCCCATCTATTTAAGGGTTGATCCCAAATTTTAGAAAAATATAAGATCATACCATAGTAAACAGTGGTGATACTGATTTCCATCGTTGAAACCTTTCTCCACTGTTTTCTATGGTGGGGTCCATTCGAGCTCTGCATCTGACCCATTTTTTGGCTCATGCTATAAAATGATCTCTTCAAATGTATGGACGGTGTAGATAGAAGTAAATTGCATAATGAAGCCTGTGTTCGAGTTAGGGCACAAGTAGTAAGCTCATTGACCAATTGGCAAAGTGTTCCACGAAGCACGGATAGATGTAAGAATGTTGAAAAATTGTCAAATCCCCCAAAACCTGCAGAATCCCTTAAAGGCTTAAAGTAGAGGCTACACATTGTGCAGGCAAAAAAAGTGCCCAACCCTTCCTTTTTTGTCATTGAGGACCTTACTTCGAATTTACAGTCGCAGATGCAGGAATCACTTGAGTTGAGGAATCTCATGCTTCTCCAACCCTTAAATAATTCTATGATTTTTAGATGGTCGTAGATTCTAAACTTTATTTGACTAACGGCAACTCCAAATTGTATACAGTATCTCATCTTATTCTAATCATACCCTAACTGCACCAACAGAAAAGAAAGCCGTGGAGGTGAGGCCCCGTTCGCACTGCGAACGCATTCACAAAGGATTTAGAAGTGAAATCTCTACTAGAAAACCAGTTCCAAACCCTTTAATCCTCATTGGTGCAACCTTGTAAGCTTGCCTAGAGCATAGGGTAGGCCCCTGCTTCATCATTGTAAAGGTTCCTCCGAATAAGCATGTACCAACCATAGACTCCCACATCCCAACAATCTAATAGCATTCCTTTATTATCACACCATGATGAGAGGCGAAGGGATATGAGGGAAAGAAGCTGCATCGAGCCACACATCCTCCCAAAATTGAATATTTTCGCCTTTGCTAGTGACAAACCGAGAACCTTCTTGACACCTATTGGGATGCACATCGTTTTGTTTACTATAATTAGGGGCATTCTTGTGTTTTTACCTACTAATAAAGGGTAGAGAATGTACAACATGGAAGAGAAGGCTGGTTTTCCCAACTTTCTCATAAATAACACAGTATCGGGCATTGATATCGATGGATCAGTCTTCTCCTGGACTACATAACTTTATTGTAGACACTGCTGACCCATCATTGGATTGCTGCCAGGGTTTAAAGTATCATCTGAAACCAGTAACTATTGCCGGATACGTACTAGTATTGGTCACAGACTATATGTGCGTATCGGCACAAAATGAGGCAATACAAAAGCAAACGGTGGTGAACGATACAATACACCAAAACCAATTTTTAAACTGTGCATACTGCACCACCATTTTTGACATCTGAACCCACTGGTGGCTAACTAGTCACCGCCATTCTGCTTGACAAGATCAGAACCCACTAACCCCCACCACTGATTGGCCTGTACTTCTTCGGACCATTCAATTCAGCTTCGGCTCGACCTCACCCTACAACAATCCTATTTTGCATGGAGCTATGACTTTCACTAGAAGACACATCTGCCAGCTACATGCAAACCCATCGATTTTGCCATCTACATTCGCTGTAATCGCGAATCTATTAGATTGTTTCCGCGTGATGGATTCATTTTAGCATTATACAAATTGGTCATTCATCAAACACCCATCTATGTTCAGGACATGCCACCGCCATCACCATCTCTGGTGGGTTATTTGAACCCACCAACACCACCATCTCTGAATCTGCATTCTGCAGAGATCCCACAGTCTGCAGAGATAGTTGTCCCACTCAGAAGGAACAGTAACATTATGTTGGATCTGTCAGACCTGCTGGACCAACAACATAAGTTGCGTCACCCTTGCAACTTCTTCAAGGAAGATTATCTTTTTTGTCTGTTCTCCGACTGCATCTCTGGCCAGATTCTGATATTAGCATGACAAGATTATTGCCTGCATGCAAGCAGACCTGAATCCAAGAGCATTCTCATCCCAGATGTGGCATTGTCCATCTTCAGTGATCTGTGTGATTACTAAACACATCTGACTTTTTGAAATGACCATGGACTCATCATCCTTGAGTCCCATAACTGGTACGCATGATCGAACAAGTTCAGGATCCCTCATATGGGGAATCCGAGGTTGCAAATCATGATGGTAAAACTGAATGAGGCCAACTGTCTTGAGTGGTCTCGACCAACAAGATTGGTAAAACTGAACAAGGCGATCTTGAATCGACAAGAGTATGCATCAGTGGTGAATGGAGTTGGGGTACATTACAGGTAAAATTGCTGAAACTGCCTTCACGGACCCATCCTCTAACAATTGGGAAGCTAAGATCAATGGTAATATCTTGTTTATTTGCACTCTATGCAACCAAACATTAGTAGGAGTTATCCTTTTGAGAACGACAAGAAAGATTTGGAAAAAATGTTGTAGAAGCATGTTCGCTAAAGGATGATGTCTAAGGCTGATAAAAGCCCCTAGAGACTAGAATAGGGAGGATAGCACACTACAGAGACAAGCTCAACACATTGGCCAAATTCTATAAGGTCCACTTTCAAGGCTAATAACGTAGTATTCTCTTGGGCTAATAGCTCCATCCATGTTAGGTATGACAGGATCCAAGGAGACCCCACATTATCCAAAATCCACTCCATGTTATAAAAATAGGCAATAAAACCCATTACGTCTCCTTTAGTTTCTTCCCAAAAAAGTTTACAGAAGAACTCAAAGGGAAACCAGCAAGGCATGGGGCATCCTCCTAAAAATTTGATAAGGTCATGGAGCTCTCTCTTCCAAAGTCAAAATTGCTTCCTTTGGCCTTACCTCCTCTTCTTCAGTAGGCCTCTCCAACCACTCCGCTTCCGCATTGGAAATTCAGTCATAGAAAGCTTGTTGGAAATTTGGTCAAAGAATAGTTTGCTTGAAATTCAGTCAAAGAATTTATCTTTGGAAGGGTAAATTCAGTTTGTACAACATCACATGCTTCCAACTTTTAGCCCTAAAGATTTTTTAGTGGAACTCAATTGTAGCTAGCCAAATCTTTGTCTGATATTCTACACGTCTCCTGTCCTCTTCCTCTTGCATTTTGTGTACTTCTAGTTGCATGGATACATCTTTCCACACATTAATATATGAAGGGGGGAGACAAACCCTCCTGGGAGGACAAAATCCAAGTACCAAACTGAACACACCGCATGTGTATGATGATTGATGATCCAAACCAAGTCATCCACTCATCAAGGACAGCCATGAATGGTTTTTAAAATGGCGACAAAATTCACCACAATTCGATCAATAATTGTCCTATAACAATCCATGTCTAGGAGATCCAGCCACTGTGAACATTCTGATCATCATACACACATCCCGTATCTATGGTATGGAACCTAAGAGGCAAGCCCACTTGAACGGGATCTCCTCCCTTGAAAATTTTCTTCTACCATAAATATTTCAATATTTTTATTATATATTGCAAACATGTCAGATTTCTCACCCTTCATCTGGGTCACCTCATGTCCATCTCAGAATCAAAAGTATCCATTTCCAAGTTAGATATGATCAAACGAGTGACTCCAAACATAAGTTGATCAAAATGAAAACATGAAATAAATCTTGAAGGTTGGCCACCAAACAAACTGAAATAGGATATGGAGACTGAATGAAGAAACAAGAAAAGACAGAGACAAAATAGTACCAAAGATATTAGCATCTACAAAAATAATGAATAATAATTCAATGTGAATTTGGGCCACATCAAAACCAGCTGACTGATAGAGGATCACATCAAACCAGCTGTGACTAATGCTAACTCAAATGCAGAAAATGGAAAATAAAAACGCCCAACTGATTTTCCTATAAAAGATAATTATAGAGAACAAGTTGGCGAATAACAGTGGCTCAACATTCATTACAAAAATATTCAAAATTAGGCAGAAAATTTACAAATAAATTGCTCTAAATAACACATCAAGGCCTTCAACCTTGGATAGTTAACTCCAAGAAACCAAAGTTACCAACCAAAAATCTAATCATCCTCCAAATGGATGAAAACCACATGCATATACGGAAGGAGCACTTACAATAATTAGATCACTCAAAGAAAATCCAACCAAATTATCCCAAAATAAAAAACATAGACCCACTATATACAAACCAATTCTCAGATAGTTGAGAATTACCAACCAAATCAACCCAAGATCAAGAACGTAAACTCACAACATACAAAACAATTATCACTTAGCTGAGATTTAAAAAAGAAATAACAAAAGCCACCGTACATGCGGCACTCGTCCTGGCAATCGGAAAGAACCCACATGATGCATTCCACACACTTTTTTTTTTTTTTTTTAATTAATAATTTTTATTTTATTTTTTTTTTTAAAAAAAAGGAAAAGCAGAAAATCTACGCATACATCGACTAAACCCGATTAAAGAATTGCTAGTTGAATCAACCCAAAAGTCCCCAAAAATTCCAACAAATTCAAATAGAACCAACATCTACCGCTCATCGTCGTAAAAAGAAACCCCAAATACATTTATATTGAAATATAATCACCCGCATGTAAATTGAATCACCCCCTAAAAATCAAAACAGAGAGAGAGAGAGAGAGAGAGAGAGAGAGAGAGAGAGAGAGAGAGAGAGAGAGAGAGAGAGAGAGAGAGAGAGAGAGAGAGAGAGAAGTAATTGCTTACGCCCCGCTGAAGTTCAGGCACATGTATTGATCAGAACTATTCCAACTGTGTAGATGAACTTAAGAATAAAAAACTCAAAATTAAAATAAGATTACTGAAATGAACCACATCAAACAACGAATAAGCCCAAAAAATCAAACCCAAATCCCAACAGATTGAAGCAAAATTTTAAAAATTCAAAGAAAAACCCAGATCAGCAAAACAGCTCTAGAACATGAAAACCCCACAAAATCCAACCAACCATCAATCAATCTAAAAGAAAACAACCCAAATCAGGAAACAACAGTAGGGAGAAAAATAGATCGAGATCTATTTAAGATAATCTTGAAAAGCGATGACCATACAGAGAGAGAGCTCACTTGGAATTGGAGCGAAGGGTAGAAGCCATGAAAACCCTGGAAGGAGGAGAAGAAGAAGAAGAAGAAGAAGAAGAAGATCTGAGATTGGATGTCGAAGGAAAACCAAAACATGGCACCTTCTGAGATTGAAGCGGGAGAGGGCTCAGCTTCAGAGCCATTTCACTTTGATTCTCAGAGAGAGGGAGAGAGTGGGCGAGAGAAGAAGCGAGTCTGAACTAATAAGAACTCACGCCAGGGAAATAACTCCTCTCTTTTCTTATAAATACTAAAATACCTCCTGTGATCAACCGTGAAGGTCTCAGTCCAACTAGTTGAACCAAAAAGATGTGGTCCACTCAGTGGATATATTCCAATCTACTAATTTATATAAAATCCAACCTTTCAATAGGTTGGTCCCGTAGATATTATCACGAAATGAAAAAAATTATCTTCATATACTCGTTTTGCAGTCCACAGTATAGAAACCATTTTATATCCATTGATCATATTAATAATAACTTTGGACCAATTAATCAGTGGATGTGCTCTATTTTTTATAAAATATGATCATTATAATGTTTTAAACCTATTGGACGAATTGGATTTTGTATATAAATGAAAATTACAAGTTAACTTCTGGGTGGAATGTAGCTTACTATACAGGCGGTCGTACTTGAGACATTCTCTTGTGAATTTATCGTCGATACATTGGCGACATGTACATTCCAGGTTCCGTCGATACATTCTCTCCTCCACACGAGATACGGTAGAGATGACCTCCGCAGGCCCACTGTAACCTTGAATGGCACCGATTACATCTACTGTTAGGTTCACCTTCTCACTTCGTAGCCCAAAAATTTACCCTTTGGCTATACTCAAAGGAAACAGTGCGAATTAATTTAATATCATTTGCTTGCCACAAATAAAATTTTCATATTTTATCACATGCTGATTACTTTAAATGGTAGATTAAACAGTAGCAAGTTCACTCTAGAAGTGATGTCACCAAGTTACGTGAGTCCCAGTATAATGTATGTGTTATGTCCATGTCTTTCATCTATTTAGGGATATCAATTTAGGGCATGGGCAAAAGAATGAATTATATTCAAAGCTCAGGTGAACCCTAGCATAGAAAACAGTGTGACAGTGAAGCCTATTGTTGAAACCTATGGAAGGCCTTTCATGATGTTTATTTGAGGTCTAACCTGTTTATACATTAACACAAAATTAGAACAAGGGAAAACACAAATATCAATTTGCCACGAAAAGCTTTTGTAGCCCTCATAAAGTTTTTAAAGGTAGTTGGGTCCACTTAAGATTTGGATCCAACTTATTCTTTGTCTCATGCCTTAAAATAATCTCTCTAAATTAATAATATAGATACAATACATACATCATAGTAGGGCCCACAAACTATGGTGACCTCACTTAGTAGGGAGTCTAGCTACTTTTCAAGAGGGCTATAGATACAATACAGGGCCATGCTGGCACATAAAGATGGTGATCTCACTTCCTTTGGGCGCAAGGGAAGTGAGATCACCATCCCAGTAATTCCTCAGGTCACGTACTTCACCATCACTGTGGGAATGGAATTCATCATAATGGGACAAGAAGGGTCTTGTCAAGGGAGACAATAGAGGTTAGAGGAATAGTTCCTGACCCCGTAATGGGAGTAAGGTTTCCGTTTGCTAACTTTTCTGACCCTAACGTAGAACTGGGGTGAAAAGATGAAAAAATGTGAGACATACCAGTAATATGATCTATGGCCCCGGTGTCTATGACCTAGGGTTGGGAAGAGGAGGCAAAAGTGGATGTACCAGACATTAGGGAACTGGAAGTAGCCATGGATTCGGAGACCGAGAGGCCAACCTTCTTGGCGATCAGGTTATCATATTATTCTTGGAAAATCTGGACCATAAGAGTGGAGGAAGCAGACGGTGTCTCCTCGGATTCAGTAACAGACAAATTGGCCCATCGGCCACCTGACGAACAACCACGTCCACGAGTGAAGCCTCCCCGCATGAGAGGTTTACCATGTTTGATCCAGCAATAGTCAACTATATGGTTGGTATGTTTGCAATGAGTGTAAAAAAGAGAACCACGACCACGGCCTCGAGTTCCACGACCTCGATCTTTATTATCAGAAAAAGGAGCATCAGCTGTAAGGTAGACTGTGTGATCGAGGCATGGGGAATCATAACTTGCTTTCATTTTTCTTCTCTTGCAAGCTGAGCATAAACCTGATTCAAGGTCATCGTATCAGCGTTGTGGATGATTTATTGTTGGAGTATCTCGTACTCATTATTAAGGCCATCTAGAAACTTGAAGATCTGGTGTCGCTCCTGATGTTTCTTGATAAGAATCACATCGCGAGAACAATAGATATCTTCTTCATCATGATAGGAGATCTCCTCCCATAAACTCCGGAGTGTAGCATAGTACTCTGTGAGGCTTTTGTCGTTCTGTTGGAGAGAGGCGATCTCATTCTCTAATTGAAAGATGCGTGACATGTTGTGCTCATCACTATAGAGTTCGTAGACCGTGTTTCATATTTCTTTCATCGTTTTTAAGAAAAGAAGGTCACTTCGGACATTGTCAGCCATGGAGTTCCATAACCATGACATGACAATCATGTCATCAGATTCCATTCTAATTTCTTGGAGTCTCCATTGGCTGGACAAGAAAGGGTCCCAGTGATGTGGCCAAGTTTCCGTTTGTCGCCAATAAAGATGCGGATAGCTTGTTGCCACTGGAGAAAATTGGGCCCTGTGAGATGAGAGGATGTGATCTTCAATCCTAGATTTTCAGACTGTTTGAAATCCTCATCATGAGAGGATGAAATATCGTCAAAGACCTTGGATGAGGCCATGGAGAAATATCAAGGCTGAGGGATTTTTTTTTTTTTTTTTGGAAAACTAGATTGATATTTCTTTGTGAAATCTGGTCAGGAACTGGTTCCCAATACAATCATCCATTAAATGTCCACTACGCAACCATGTTAGTAACACCACATGTACAGGTTTTAGCGTAGCAACCATAGCAGAGTCGAGTATCAGATCGCATAGGCCCTACCCTCTGTACATGTTTTACACTCTTGCCAGGCACGTGTGGTGTGTGTATGTGTGGGACTACCAAAACATCTTCCCACAGAGAGATAGAGAGAGAGAAATAGAGAGAGAGAGAGACGTGAGGGACTCTCCAACCTTTAAAAAAAACCAAAAGGACTCTTATCTTCTTAAAGGTGAGAGAGAGAGAGAGAGAGAGAGAGAGAGATGATTTCTGAAAAGAGTGATTTGAATTCGAGTCCATGTCGCGATTTGTCAAATGCCACTGGTGACTCCAACTAGATTGTGAAAGGTAAGGAGGGGGAGGTGATCGTGGAGCGAAAAGATGACCTCTACAGCTCTTATGTTCTCGTTGATGGAAGATCTGGTGATCCTGTGGAACACGATCTCAACATTGCAGATCCGAAGGAAGATGTAGAAAAGAAGCCTATCATAGGAGACAACACTGTACTGGAATCGAATGTCAGTTCCCCGATTGAGGAGTTAAAAGGTTTGAAAAAGGTGTCCTTGCTGATGGTTTGGATGGCAAACTGAATATAGATGAAAAGGTGTCCTTGCTGATGGTTTGGATGGCAAACTAAATATAGATGAAAAAGGTGTATGTCCTTGCTGATGGTTTAGATGGCAAACTAAATATAGATGAAAAGGGGGCTAATGATGAAGATGAACAGAAACTGGAACCTTCTACGGAGGCAGAAGGAAATACGAAATCTGAAATTACAGCCACAGAAGCTATTGAATTCGAATTGCATTAGCGGGTTCGGCTTCAGTTCTTAAAGGGCATTCTCATGGCTTTGATACCATGTTAGAATACAAGATTTGGGAAAGAAGAGGCTTGATTATTTAGAGCCGTATACAACCAGTATTTATACAAGAATGGAAGAAGACAAATATAGAAAATAGTGAAGAAGGAGGATCTACAGAGATTTACAGAGGAGAGATTACAGAGATGATGTAGGAGAGATTTCAGCAGATGAGCTGGATGCTAGATGTGGAGAGATTTCTACAGATGATTCTGCAGATGAGCTGGATGTTGGATGCGTTCCTTCAACATAACCAACCACTCTTATAGACCCTTATTAATCTTAAATATCTTTTTCCACTCGTCGCCTGATCGAATACAGATCTACTGGTAACCACTCCTCAAATCTAGTTTGAAAAATATTTTTGTCCCTTCTAACATGTCCAACATATCTTTCAACCATAGTATAACGAACTGATACTTAATAGTTATCTTATTTATAGCCCGATTGACAACATACATGCACTAACTCCCATCCTTCGTAGGTGTCAAGATTATGGCTGACATAACACATGGACCCATGCTTTCCCTCATTAGACCCTCACGGATCAATTCCCTCACTTTCCCCTTTAGGATCTCGTACTCTTTCAGAATCATTTGATAATGTGGGCGATTGGATAGACTTGCCCCTGGGAGAAGGTTAATATGGTATTGTATATCCCAAATGGGGGGGGGGGGGGAGTTCATCGAGCATAATCCCTTTGAAATCATGTAACACTGGTTTTAACTTCTTTGAAATGTTTGTGGGTTCTACTTCTTTCTCCCTTTACGACCAATGCATAGATCTCTCACTTCTCCTCAAATTCTTTAACAAAATCTCATATGGTTAAAAGAGACTGCCCCTCCAATTTAGAAGTCTTAGGTTGATTTCCTTTTATAAGGAAGAGGATAATCTTTCTACCATATTTAACAAAAGAAGATATATCATCTAGGCCTTTATGTGTGTCATTAACATCATACTGCCATGGTTGATCAAGTAACATTTGACAAGCCTCCATATCCACCACGTCACATATTACCATCTTTATAATATTTACTAATGGAGAAAGGAATATGATATCATTCAGTTATCTTTGTTTCAGTGACATTTTTAATACATCTAATCATCAATAGAGGGGTGCTTTTAAATATTCAGTTGTAGCTTTTTCAGTCTTTGATATAATGGTCTTACTACTCCAACATCTATAATTAGATCATAGATCTTTTGGTTCACAGTGTAATTTGTTCAAAAGATGTTGTATTGTTAAGGATTTATTTACATCTTTGGTGTATACAATAGCTTCCTTATAATCAAAGACTGACATAGGGATGGACGTGATGAGGTTGAGCACCATCTTCCTCAAGGATAACTACTCCGAATCCACGAAATTTCTCTGGACTCCTCAAGACTTTCCTCGAATCCACGAGAGAAAGAAATAAATTCTAATAATAATAAAAACCCGATTAATGATAAAAATGAGTTTACAATCCTTTAAATAGTGATACCAAACCTAGGAAGAAGTTTCAGAATCAAACTCCAACTCAAACTCTCTAAAATCGTGACTTATAATAAATAGTAAACTTACTATTTATAGACGGTCATGATTTTCACTAGACTTCATGGTTTTCGGCCAAAAATAGTAAGTGTCCAATTTGTCCTAATCAAGTTATTTCCCTAATTTTTCTAAGCCCTTTTCATGTTGGGCACTACTCCTAAAACTCAATGGATTAAAAGTTATGATCGAACTAAAACTTACTATAAATAGTTAAAACAAAAATAAAATGGACTTTCGCCTGTTGATCTAATGGAATCTTGCAAATTTGGCATCGGTAACCTAGCATAGCAGGGTTGGTTGGCTAACGTAGTTTCTCCTATCCCAAAATCATATATGGTATGTCGAATAACTCATTCTGGTTTGTAAGAAATGCTTGTTTTAAGGTTCTGACAGTCCGGATCACTTTCGCCTCCGATCGGGCCTCCCTTGGTCCATCTTGGCCATGAAATTGTCTACAACCCACTTTACATCAAAGACTTGCCATGATCTTCTTACGTCCATTTTCCCTCTTCACCATCATCATTGGCATATTCAACATAATCAACTTTGGACGGTGAAGAGCATGAAATAATGAAGAGGAATATCATTGTTTTCCTCAAGTAAGCAAGACCTTAAATCCATAAAGTAAATTCTTGAGTCCGCAAGAAATAAGAGAGAAAACTCAAATATTTTTATTGAATATTAGTTCTATAATTCCTCAATTACATCACTTATATAGATGACCAAAAGCCTAATTCAATTAAAAATTGCCCAAAATAGCAAAATTTTCCTAAAAGACTAATTTTGCCATAAATATAAATGTCAATAAGATCTTAATAAAACATTTTAGCATTATTACAAGAAACTTCTAAAAAGACATAAATCCTAATTAAACTTCCAAAATTAGAGAGATGACGATAATAGAAATTACCAAAAAAAATAATGCTTTCTTAAAATTTCAAATTTCTCCAAAGATATGTGTTTTCTCATGAAACGGATGTTCGCAATCAATGTACAATGAATTGATTGACCTCAAATGCACCACTATATAAAGATCAATAGGTTGTGCATTTCATGGTGATGCCCAGATTAAAAGTTATGGCTCTTTTATGGTCAAAACTTTGAACGGCTGTTCTTCGATATCCGGAATAAATTTTTTCAAACCGAACATGCTTGGGACTTAGTTACATCATGCCCTACGTAGGACTGAGTTTGATTTTGATGGACTATTTCTACTTTCGTTTAGGCTTCTTTTGGTCCAGTTGTGCTAAGAATGCAACTATGACACACTCTACATCATGTCCAATTTTCATTGTCCATTCTTCATGCTATTGGTGAGATGTTTAGATAATTAATTGTCATGAGTTTTGCACCATGGCTTGCTCATAGTAATACAAATGAATGAGCAGTTTAGAGCTACAATTAGGCATCCTACATGTTATTTAAAAGCTTTGAGGACTCTGCTATCATCCCAATGAAGGAGGGGAGGTTAGCAAAACCCCATATAAAATAGTTAAAAAGAGTAATTAAACAGTTTGTAAGGTGTACTCATCACGAACGTAGATTGCAATTGAGTTACTCTCCATGGGGACCATCGTTATATATGTGTCTTGTCCACACCATCCATTCATCTCATTGGATCATTTTAGGGCATGAGCTCAAATTGAAGCATATCTAAAGCTCAAGTGGACCATAACACAGGAAATAATTGGAATAATAACGTCCACTTTTGAAACCTTCATAGTGCCATTTATTTGTTATATAACTTGTTCATAACATCACATAGACATGGTTGAAGGGAAAATACAAACATTAGCTTGATCCAAAATTTTTATGCCCCCTACTGTTTCCTGTGGTGTGGTGCACTTTTGCTTTGGATATGCTTCAATTCTAGGTTAATTCCTTAAAATGAGTTGGAAAAAAAGGATGGATAGCATGAATAAGGCACATATAACATAGTGGGCCTCAAAAAGTTTACTCAACATGCTATAGCCTACTGGGTGTTACTCGGGACATAATCTACATCCACTCACAACATACATTTTCTTTCTCAATTGAGATTGTGAGTCTGAAACACAATTAACTAAGTCATTAAGTGACTTCAATGGGTCATGATGACATGGGACTGAGTCAATCCATTTTCACCATTTAGCTTGAAAATTTGCATAGTTAATTGAGATAGTTTTGAGTTGAGTTACTACATCTTAGAACTACAGTGTAACAGACAATTTTCCATGGTTCAAACAAGAAACCTTACTTGATAGACCCATGAGTCCAATCAAAGCCTGACATAATTACTGGCCAGTTCTTAACTTTATACTTGGCTCAACACATCCCATTCTCGTAAGAGTGCTTGTATAAAGCCTTAAGATAGGATCACTGGCGTGAGGTAGTGACCTTGTCTAGTAAAAGAGCCCCTGAAATGATCATGGGATACCTAGAGAAGATGATAATTACTCAATAAGACCTCCCAAAAGATCATCATTAGGTAAATATTGTTTTTCCCTCCTTTTTGCTCCCTTGGAATCCGATTCTCCAAACTAGAATTGTGAGGCATAGTTAGATGACTCAACTCCAAACTGAGCCAAGTCAACTCGACTACATTTCATCCAAGTCACTGCAAAACTCGTTGCTAAGCTCGACTCATTAGACTCATGGAGTCAGCCCGCTGACTCAAATGACTTTAAGGAACTCAGCACAGCGTAAACCAACTCACTCACTGGGTGATTTCTTTCTAGCGGTTGGAGTGTGAGATTCGAATTCACTTCTGTAGAGAGTCAACAAACTCTACTCAGAAGTCATTCTCTGTGTCTATGATTGATTATATAAATTTTTATCTTCATCGTCTCATATGGGGGTTTTTCTAACGACCCCAATGCTTTTAATGACATTTGGAGTGTCCATCTAGACTGTTCATTCACTCATTCAATTGAGGAAAAACTATGTTAAGGGTCAAATATTGCATATTAGACCCCAGTTATTACCTAATTTTATGAACATGATAATGTTTAACGTCCTATTTTAATTGTGTTTATGTTGCAAGGTGAATTTAGGAGCCTGGGCTGAAAAAGGATACTAAAAGCATGGATTTAACACTCAAGAATCACCAAGGTAAGGGACGGACCCTAGGAGACTGAGATTAAAGAATTTACACCCCAAAGATCCGAAAAAAAATCAAGTGATTGAAGTTAAAGGGGCCTAAAAGTCGTCCTGAATGCAAGATCACAGGGTTCCCACCATCTGTTTAGCTCGAAACTCTATATCTGGCCTGATGACCCTAAATTAACCATGCATGTCAAAATTCAGCCCTTAGATCCATATGGAATTGGCCCAACGATCAGATGAGCACATGAATCATCGATCTGGGGCCCACCTGATATCTGGATATGCTTCAATTTTGGTATGCACCCCTTAAATGAGGTGGCAAAATGGATGAACGGAGCGGATTTCTCGTAAACATCACAGTGGACCCCACCTAGGGTGATGCATGTGCATCGCAGGTACACAGCTGCACCGCGCCGGACGGTCAGACCATTTAAAGACGGGTTGACTCGACTCTTCCCACGTAAAGCATCCAGCGGGAGGCTGTTGTCCGACAAGTGCATCATAGTGGGCTACCATCATGGTTCCATTAGACGATTGAGACCATCCATTCACCCCGAGGGGTGGCCACAACTCCAGCCATGCTTTCCTTTTGGCCCAATGCACACGTACACACGTGGATCGCCGGAAAATGTAGGATGAATGACAGGAAGATTTGATATAGTTGGTTGCGCCAAACTTGACCAAAACCACCCTTTTTCGATCAAAATTTCACCAAGAATCCAATGAACGAGGTGGATTTCGCCAAAAACATCACTATGTCGCCCACCGAGCATCTCAGCATAGGATTTTTCACACCTTACACACGTTCGATTTTCTTGGACATTACGGGGTGTTGTACAACCCAGATGATGGTCTGATCTTTGATTCGAACAGTCCAAAAGCTCGGGAAGGGGTCTTTACCCCAACCATGGAGCCAAATCAGATTGGGGGACGGGCCAAAAATTCCACTCAAACGCAACCAGCTTTGCATGTTTGCTGCGTACGTGCATTGTGCCGCGAAAGGAATTCCCGGCCACCAACTCCAAGCTTTCCACCGACTCTCCTTGCTGCCTATAAAAGGAGAGAAGAGAGATAGAGCACGAAGATCATCTTTTGGACACAATACCATTAACAACCAACTCAATCCCATCAAGAAAATTTCATTTTTTTTCATTTGCTCTCTATACACTTTTTGCGTCCAAATCAATCTGTTCGAAAGTAGCTTTGATCTCATTGATTGGTCGTCGATGACACTTGATATGATTGAAGCTCCCATCGATCGACTTGCACAATTTTACAAAATTGCGGGTTTTGTTTCTTATTTCAATTTTAATCCTTTTTAAGAATTTCTAATCGGTGATTAGAGTATTGGAATCATGCTCATGGCTTTTGGTGAGAAAATTAAAGGGAGTTTAATGCAATGATTTTTTGTAGTTTTCAAGGTGTATTCTTGGATTTGTAAGCTCTTCCATCTCTCATAACATTGATTATAATAATGAATTCATTGTCGCTTTATACCGTGGTTTTTTCCCGCGAGGGTTTTTTCACGCAAAACCTTATGTTGTCTGTGTGCTTTGTTTGTTTAATCTCTTATTGTTTGATTTTAACTTAGAGTTGTTTCCTCTTGTCCCCTCAATAATGCCAACAATTGATCCGATGGCCCATAATGGGTTGCCACAACTATAGCTAACAGGTGTGTGGTTCATGAATTGTAGTTGATCCATGTTAAGGCCCATTGGATGGATACTCCCCCGGTCGGAGGTCGGTACAACTTCTCTCATGAGCGTTGGTCATGGAACGTGGATTACATATTTAGCATTTGTAGGTTTTAAGATAAAGGAGAACTCTCTTCCGACTAGGACCGACTGATTCGGTCCTAAGTCAAGATGGGACTCACCTGAGTCAGGGGTGACTCGAATCGCATTGGCTCCTATGGAGTCCGGACGAGTGTTGAGTCAGACTTGTATGGGTCTTAAAACCATGCCATATTCCATGCTCCTGAGTGCTCTCTCTATTCGACATCCTACCTTCTTTTTTTCTTTTTTTTTTCGACATCCTACGTTGCACAGCCAGTATGGATCTTTAGCTCTTTCCAAAGAAAATCCCTCTTTTTCATGAGTGTTTTCATTGATTTGTGAACACCATCAACTAATACAAGTTTTTCATGGTGGCCCATCTATAGTGGGTCCACAAAAGGAACTGTTCTGACCCAAAGTATCCAAACATCCTCTCATTTCATTCATCTGTGATCTTCACAGGTTTTCAGTTTGAATTTTATACAAGTGAGGCCTATGGTATAGTCTGTTGGGATCCATCATGGATAAACTAACCTTTCAATCCAAGGCCCAAAATAGACAGTTAACAAGAGTAATACATTAACCCTTCCATGTTCAAGCGACAGTAGGCCTAAGATCAATGGCTTGGATCTTCTAATCTGGGAGATTGTTTTGGAATGGTCCAACCACACACAGGGTCCTACAGGCCATTGTTCTCAATCACTGGACCAATTGACCAACTTATACAGAAGTGTGCATATCCATATACTCCTAGGATGAGAAATTTTAAAGAAGAACATCTCTATATATAAATAGCACATTTTACAGATGTGTTTTTTTTATTACACGTGTATCAACGCAGTTCACATATAAAAAATGGATGAATAATCACAACCATCGGTCGGCTTGTCCGTCATATAAATGCATGCATACGTGAACAGTTACACGTGAAATTCTCTAACTATGATCGGCCGATATTACGACATCATTGCATTGCCCTGCTGATTCAGGAGCAATGGAATTCGATTACAGAATATCCTAATGCAAACCACACATATGATAGAGAGTAGATGTTAGTAGACGTCGTTCGGACCGAAACTGGTATAAGAAATCATTGCAAATGAACTTCCATGGCTACTCTCATTGCTTGAGAATGCAGGGACGTGGCTTCTGCACGCCCGTAGTAACCACTTTCGCATGATAACACAACGATCCAAGCTCTTGGGAGGAGTCTTGATAGGTCAGATCGATATTGTCAAGCTGTATGTTTTCACACGGGTTTCTCTGACTGCAATCCAGATTGACTGCAAGCTTGGTGGTAGAAGTCCCTCTGATGTTCTTGTAGACAATGTTGCTGACCTTTACATTTGAGGGCTGCACTCATTGATCAATGGTTCAAATGGTGGAAACAAAAATGCATGAGTTGGGATCTTGTGAAATGTTTGGAAGTTCGATCCAATTAAATTGCAATACTTCAATCATAGAGCTAATCAAGATTGCAATGTTTGTCATTTTGAGTCACGCACAAAACTCAGCAAATTGCAATTGCAAAATTGTGGGTTTTGGTTGTCACCCCTAAGTTAAAATGATACCATGAAAATGAATTGCAATTCAGTTCAATTGAGCATCCAAACACACTCTAGACGCTATCCTTCGGTTCAATTTGAGTCACTTAATATGATCAATTGATTCATGGTTTGGCAAATAATACAATTGATGGACGATCGGGGTAAATCATGATCAGATGGCTATCACATGTAGCAAGGCTGGTGGGCCCAACACTAGCCGACCCCACATGTGATACCAAGGCCACCCAATTACAATCAGACCCCCTTTAACAACTGTTTGTCACACTAATGGATTCTTCCATTAGGATTAAGGAGGAATGTTAAGAATTACCTCATCTGAGCAATGTTTGCTTGGACAGTACTTTTGATCTATGATGATAGGGAATCGAGCATCGTTCATCGTGATGTCCTCGAATGTGAAATTGTTAGCTTGGAGGACGGGTGATGCGGGCCACGTCTTGATCCTTACACCATTGTCAGTGCCTGTAAGAGTGCAGTTCTTCACATGTATGTTCGCCACATTCTCCTCATTCGGACGCTTGCCGAGGCTGCCCACACTGCAAAGACCACCCAAGTTTCTCAACCAAGATTTCATTACAAGGGTAAGATGTTTACATATATAGCCAATGAACATCAATGCATACCTAATTCCATGGCCCGGTCCACAGAAGACGTTGGAGACGTAAATGCCATCGTTGCCAGTTCCAATTGATACACAGTCATCACCTACGCCTATGGTGGAATCAGTAATGTTGATGTTGTTGGATCTACTGACGTGGATGCCGTCCGTGTTAGGGCTGTCTTCAGGGGCAGTAATGTGCATGTTGTACATGTGAACGTTTTGAGATTTCAAGAAGCTAACGTGGAAGCCCTTGGCATTTATCAAATTAATATCGTGGATCTTCGAGTCAATGACTACGAGTTTTAGAGACTGCATCAATGCCACAAACAGATACATTGCTCTCATTACTTTGATTCCCAAATAGTCATTTGGTGTGATTTTTTTAAAAAATCTTGTTTGGATATTGATTGAAATTGTTGCACACCACCCACCCAAGACTGAAATTCAAATGTATCATCTCAATCATTCATTAGAAAAGGGCAAAGGATGCATAAACTTACAGAGGGGGGCATATTGCATTTTCTATTCCTGGGACAATCAGTGCCCTTCCAAGTTTCAGCTCCCTGGCCGTCGAGGGTTCCCCTCCACTCACATCCAACCCGGTCATGCCCCTAAATAAAATCCAGTAATCTTCAGGGAATACATTGCGGTCTGGGACAGCCTTCAACGTCCCTGCAATCACAACCGCAGGAGAACCATTACCGCATGGGCCCATGAACGCGATGGGCCCCAGTAAGAAATCCCCTTCAGGAACAACAAAGGTTGATTTTCCGGAGTAGGAACATGCAGCTTGCCATGCAGCTAAGAAAGCCTGCAAAGACATGGCCATGACCAACCTATGTCATGTAATACTCTCACATGTTCATAACCAAAATAGCAAGCAAGAAAGACCAAAAATCTTTTGCATGAAAGCAAAAGAAGCCATGGATGAGAGTGATAAGTAGAGAGAGATTTGGTTTGGAAGCAAGGGTCATGAAATAGTTACCCACGTATGTATGTACATATATGTATTATATATTAATAAGACTAAAATGGAGAGCATTAATAATATCTTTAGAATTTCTACATACACGAAGAATAATTCATATAGTAATCAAATAATGGGTTAATATCACTCTTTGTCTATCTCAAATCCTTTATTTTTTTGTTAGAATATGTTAGGATTAGGATATCTTTAATGATATCTTAGGATGATACCTTAGGATATCTTTACATTTAATTTGAGTTTTTCCTTAATTAGTTATATAACTGTGTGCATGTGCTCACACATGTGGCTGCACGTAATTCCTCAATGGAAAATATACATTGGATTTCACCATGTAGACTTTCAATTTTAACATGGAATCAGAGCAGTAGTATTGATATACCATACCATTGCATTCTCTGACCACCATCTGATCACCATTCAGTCACTTCTTGATCCCCCCTCACACCATCACGGCACCCATGACAACCTGAACCGCCGCACACTACTAGGCATACTTGAACCCATCTTTGTAACTTGTAATTTCATTATCTGTTGTTGTTACAATGTTTCGCCCCGTCCAACACCACCTTTATCGTTGCCCGGTATAGCGCCATCGTCAACTGCACATAGAGCCACCTTTCATCACACATGGGGCCATTTTGGGTGATCTCTACTATTGCCGCTCAATGCAACTCCGTCACAGTTGCTAGATCTGCCACCCACACCATCATTTATTGTAGAATCGCCCCACCCACCAGGTCCAATGATTCCCTCCAATTGATCCAGTCACCTTTCTCTTCTTCCGATCGGCCAAAGCTCGCTGCCTGCATCTTGAACCTGGCCTGCATCAACCGGATCTTGACCTTTGCCAAGATTTGGTGTTCTCTATCTCACAACATATTGAAGACTTCTCCTTGCTCCCTCATCTTCATGGTTTCCATCATGGACTGTTGGGTTCAGCTCTACTGTTCGTTATTGGTGGTCTCTGCATCATTAGCCTGATCCTGCTTGCTTGATCTCAAACTATCTCAACTCTATGGATCTGTCTTTGCTGGACCTTATGAGAATTATTCCCATCACCACCTACAACTATCACCTCCATCACAAAAGCCTGTATCCATCACTTGCAAGCATATGACCCTTTCATCGGCTTCTCCGTATATATTCTAAGCTGTGAATGATTAATATATATGCTCTAAGTTGAGAGGAAGTATTATTGGATATGTACGACAGTTGTACATATACAATTATATATACTATAGATAACTATATGAAAGGATTCATGTATATCTATTAAGATCTCTTACAGACCTCTATATATGTACCACGTCTACTATATATTCCTGTATTCTTAATAAAATAAACTGATTACAGTTTCCACAATAAAGTCTTAATTTTCAAATAACCAATGTATGAATTGATTTCTCTACTATAGTTTTCCATATCAACTCAATTCCATCAATAGATAGTGACCACCAATCTCCGTTTTGTTAAATCATCCCTCAAAGCTTTTTCTACAAACATAATATATTTTTCAGAAAAAAAAAAAAAAAAAAAAAAAAAAAAAAAACGTGATTAATTCAGTCTACCAAAGAAGGAAACTTTTTACCTGTCTTCCAAAATATACAGAGCTTTAAACGCTAAATAAATCATAACATTTTTGTTTTTGTAATAAAATAAAATTTAAAAATTTAAATTTAAATTTTAAATTTAAAAAAAATAAATAAATAACTGTAAAGCTGACCCCAAATAATCTAGATAAGACTACAATGGTAGTGATGATAATGATGATACTTAACCCTAACTAGAAGGTTAAGGTATGATAGTTACAAGTAGTGTGTGTATGAACGAAAGTACTTCACAGCTTCTCTGGCAAAATAAAAAAGTTGAAGGTATTTCCTTTCCTCTTTGTTTTTGTCAACCTTAGGCTTGTTTATATCAACTATATATTGTTTTCCATCATTTTGTTTTCACCCAGTCCAATCAAGCTCTTGTGGGTCTACTTTCATGGTCTGTTTATCTTCCTCTAATAGTTAGAAATGTTGGGGTCCACCTGATAAAGGACCCATACAATCTCCACGGATTGGAGTAGTGGAACCGACCACATTCATGGTCCAGTTACCTAACAAAATGGTGTGTTGGAAGCATCTGTATTTTCAGTGGAATAACAGTCGTTAATCCAAAAATTATTTTACATGTATAGCAACACAGAATCACCAATACGTGCCACCACACACAGATGGTTGGATGATCGGAACCGTCCATGTTTTATTAACCATCCCAAATGGGACAATGTACAGAATAGATTATTATGACCTTTGATATTATCTGTGTAATGTGTGATCTGATCTTCAAATAGATTATCAACAACCAGCATTAATGGCGAAATTCGATGTCTGGTAGCAACCAATCAGTGTGCTACCTCTACTCTGGCCCATGGGAGGTCCCACTGAATGGATGGTCCATATTCATCTTAATGAGATACAGTCCCTTAAATAAATAAATAAATAATAAACCTCACCTTGCTATTCTCTGTCTTCCCATCTCCCACCGCTCCATGCTTGGTCACGTCAAAAGCTCCAGGGCCAGTAATAGGAGCGCCCGGTGTAGTGCTAGGTTTTGGAGTGGACAGTGCGGCATTTGTAGTTGCAGGTGTCGAGCCTGCCGCTGTGGGGCTATCCTTTGACGTGCTTGAGGATTTGATCTCCCAATTTTTTGGATCAAAAATGCTAAAGATATCGGCCTGTGCTACGCAGAGAAGAAAGCAAAAGAAGTAAGCAGTTCTAATCTCTTTATTGAATACCATTGCTACAAACTAGCATGGAACTGATGAGCTGAGAGGATGGTGTAGATGGTTCTCTTGGTGGAGCTCGACCTGAATTCCTCAAGGTATGAATAGCTAAGGGAAGATGGTTGTCCATGTGGTGATTTTATACCTTGTTTTCTTTCCTTCTTGCAAAACCAACAGAACAGACCTCCTTCGTTGTAGGAAAATGTCTGGTAATTGCCGTAGCCGTTGCATGGTTTTCCATTTTATTACTGGTGAGAGGGAAAACCCTCGAGAAAATCACGGGAACTGGTATGATAGAAACGGTTACATTTTAATATTATAGCGAGCAGTCTGCATCGTACACGTGGTAGGTGAGATAGTAGATAATCTTGGACGTTCATCTGGTGGGTCATACCATAGATGGATCTGATTAAAATCTAAGACCAACTGAATGATTCTAGACATTGAATTTGTGGCTTCTATGTCTATGTTGGTTCATTTGCTAAATTCAGTAGTAAAAATTGCAAGAAGGGAGATAAGAGTTTTGTGGGCCATGTTGTTTTTAACTGATCGTCATCGATGCTATATCCCAATAGATGGATGGTCCTGATTCACTGTACCGTGACACGTGTATCGTGCATGGATGTCAGTCTTGGATGGATGTATCGTACCATTTCCAGAAAACGACAACCAAAGTCAGGGATTAGATTTCGACTCGGTCTTCTCATTGGCCTAAGTTTAGTCAGTCTTGGTTTACCATGCTTGGTAGGTGTTGTATCCCAGTAAAAGTATGGAAAGGAATTTCCGGAGCCCTTATAATAAATAAATAAAAGGTCTGTGGGGCCCACTGTGATGTATATGTGACATCCACTCCGTCCATCATCAAATGAACTCGTGTTAGGTCGTGATCACAAAAATTAAGGCCGATCCGAAACTCCTGTAGGCCACACAACTGGGAAGAGTGGGGATGAGAATGCCTACCATTGAAATCTTCTTTGGGCCCACGGAAGTATTGGATCACTGGTTATAGGTGGAAGCGGATTGCGTACTAAGTAAACTCTGTGTCCACTGTGATTTATGTATTTTATCCACTCCTGTTCATTTTGCAATATAATTTTATATCCCCATACCAAAAATAAATCATATACGAAGATCAAGTGAAGCACACCCCAGGAAACGGTGTGAGTTAAACGTGTGCGGCTGAAAAATTCTGGAGGGGCACAGAAGTTTTGGATCAAGCTGATATTTGTGTTTTCTTCCAACTATGTGATCTTATGAATAGGTTGGATGACAAATAAACATCATTGTATGTGAAGTTAGAATGGAGATGAAGTAGAGATGAATGAATGAGTCTGACAAAGTAGTAATAGAGTATGAAGATTGAAGACAAGATAGAGATTGTTGTCTAATGTATTAAATCTGTCTATAACAAAGTCTGTCGATGTCATTAATAGGCTACTCAATTCCATCGAGCAAATATTGATGCCATCGACAGAAGCTCAATCCCATTGAAAAAATCCAAAAAATTTTTGTTGGTTGCTCAACAATTTTGGAAGTTGCTACTCGATGATATCAAAGGATTTTCGATGTCATCGACTGGTCTTTGATGACTATTGATGCCATCGAACAACCTATTGAAGACGCATGCAGAATTGTGTAAGTGTACAATTTGTTTCTTATTCTAATTGGGTAGTATATATATCAGGTGTAATCGAGATTAGGGCAAGGATTAAGGATTCTAAACATACTTAAGGGTTTGAGAGGGATTTTGAAGGGAAGTGGTTAGGGCTTTTCTTCTTGAGTATTTGATCGGTAAGGTTTTCATCTCTTATAATTTCGTTTCATAGTGCATTATCTCTTTGTGCCGTGGTTTTTTTTTGAATGGATTTTTCTACATAAATTTGGATTGCCTTCTTGTTTGATTTGTTTGTGCGATTGTAATTATCTTATTTGATTCTTCTTTATGTGCTTCCACAAGTCCCAACAAGTGGTATCAGAGTTAACACTGGGAAGCAGATTGAATCTATGCACAAGGTATATATGGCATCTGACATGAAGTTCGATGTAGCGAAGTATTCAGGAAAAAATAACTTTAAACTATGGAATGTGAAGATGAAGGGTCTTCTAGTTCAGTAAGGATTGGAAGATGCACTCCTTGAAAAGCAACCGAAAACTATGAAAGAATAAGAGTGAAATAAGTTAAATCAAAAGACCAATATCTCAATTCAGTGATGTCAAATGGATGAGGTCTTCTATGTTGTTATGAGAGAGAAGACTGTAGCGGATACATGGATGAAGTTAGAGGACATATATGTGAAGAAGTTTCTTGAGAATCGTTTATATCTGAAGCTACAGATGTTCCATCTAAAGATGACTGAGGGGGCTGACGTTGAGACCCACATCAGTAACTTCAATAGGATTGTCTGTAAGTTGTTGGATGTGGATGAGGTAACTAATGATGAAAATTAAGCATGTATTCTGTTAAATTCTCTTCTAGAATCACATGAGTCAATCAAAGACTTTGTGCATCGGTAAGACGACCATTAGCGTTGAGACTATTATCTAAACTCTTCAGTTGAAGAAAATGATAAAGAAAAAGCAGTAACGTGGGGTTGCATGCCTCTACAAATGCATTGGTTATGATGAGAAAGGATTCTGAGTGGGATAGTGAATTTTCGCGATCAAGATCCAAATCTAAGGGTAAGGGCAAAGAAAAATTGAAGTTTTGAAATTGTGGCATGTCAGGGCACATAAAGAAGATTATCAGAATCTTAAGTCAATGAAGGAAAAATCAGATAGTTCTTCTAGAAATGCCAACACTGTGGAATCAAAGGAGGAGACGAGTCGTAGTGATGTATCGACCGCATCAAAATCTGGGTATTTCAACGATAAATGGACTTTGGATATGAGGTTTTGTATTACATGACCCCTCATAAGAGTTAGTTCACCAGTTATGATGAATGTGATGGTGGCTAGGTGTTTATGGAAAATGACGATGCTTGTAACATGGTTGGTGTTGGATCGGTGTGCATCAAGATGTTTGATAGCATTGGTCATTAAGCATATCTTAACTGATGTGAGACACGTTCCCAATTTGAGAAAGAGTCTGATATCTCTATCTGTACTCAAGACACTTGGGTGCAAATTCACCGGGTTTGATCATGTTCTTAGGGTTTCAAAGGGGGCACTCGTAATTATAAAAGCACAGAGTAATGATAACATTTATAGATAAATAGGAAGCACTTTATCGGGTCGAGTTGCAGCACCTATAACGGATTCCATGTCTGCATGTATGTGGCATGCGCACCTAGGCCACATGAACGAGGGGGCATGAAGGTACTTTCTGACTGTTGTTTGATTCTATTTTTTAAAACCATTGATTTTATTATATGCGAGCACTGTATATATATGGTAAACAATTAAGGTTGCCTTTTAAGTGTAGAAAGCATGTATGTAAGAAGGTTATATATTATGTACATTCTGATGTATGGTCGTCACCCGTAGTTTCTAATAGAGGATCAGCATGGTTTGTTACGTTCATTGACGTCTACTCCAGAAAGACGTGAGTTTATTTAGTGAAAAGTAAATTCGAGGTTTTCACCAACTTCAAACAGTGGAAGACAATGGTAGAAAAATAGACAAGGTGAAATGTAAAAGTGTTGAGGACAGATAATAGTGAGGAATTCACTTATAGAGTACTATTCAATCGATTTTACAAAGATAAAAGGATCGTGAGACACAACACAATGCGCAACACACCAGAGCAGAATAGTATGGTTAAGTAAATGAATCAGACTCTCTTAGAGAATGCTCGATGCATGATGAGTAATATTGGGTTAGGAAAGGAAATATGTACTGAGGTCGTTAACACGGTTTGTTACTTGATGAATCGGTCTCCTTATATGGCTATTGATTGTAAAATTTTAAAGGAAATATAAAATGGTCAGCAAGTAAACTACTCGAGGCTAAGAGTATTTGGTCGCGATAATTACTCTCACGTACCATCAGTTGAGAGAGATAAGCTAGACCAAATTGATAAAAAGTATATCCTTGTCGAAAATGGTGGTGGTGTGAAGGGTTACATGTTATATAATTAAGTCACACGGATCGATAAATGATCATTGTTCCATAAGGATGAGCACAAGGAAAAAGAAAAGTCGGTTGTGGACATTCAAATAAATAGAGATGAGATATGGGTTGATACTGAGACGCAAACAGAGATACAAGAGCAGGTGGAGCGACCACCTGTGAGAAGGAATCCACCAAGAGATTGTAAGTTACCAGCAAGATATAGGGATGACTCGAATGTTGCATTTGCCCTTATCACAAATGAGGGGGATCTGTCTACTTTTTAGAAGGCCCTTAACAATGTAAATGTTAAAAAGTGAAAAGCGGTGATGCATGACGAGATGGACTCCCTATACAAGAATGAGAAGTGGGAGCTGATGGAACTTCCCATCAGCCATAAAGCGATCGGCGATAAGTGGATCTTCACGAAAAAACAGGATATGTACAACGTAAGGTTAGTAGTAAAGGGATATGATTGGAGAGAAGGTGTTGACTTCACTGAGATCTTTGCGCATATGGTAAGCAAGTATCTATCAAATTCGTATTGATGTTGATTACCTAATATAATCTCGAGATTGAATAAATGGCACCTTTGATGGGATTTCGATGGCATCGAAAGACCGTTGATGCCATCGAACCTACATCGATGGCTTCAAAATAAAGACCAAACGTTCCAGCGACTAAACATGAATTTATCAGATTTTACCGATGGCATCGAGCAGGCCTTCGATGTCATCAAACAACCTTCGATGGCATCGAAAAGGACACCTAAAGTGTCCAACAACCAACTTAATAAATTTCAGATTTGTACGTTGGCATCGAGCAGGACTTCGATGGCATCGAACTATCATCAACAGGCATGTTGAATTACATATTTAAGACATCAATCAACAGTACTTTACACTTGATGATAATTCTGATGATTGGGATCTCGTGGTTTATCACTTGATTTACATGAAAATTGGATTGAGGATAGTTAATCATACTTAATTGAGAGATAGAGTCAATTTGGGTGTATAGTTAGGTAAGATTCACGAACTTTAGATTTAGTGGGGCATTATCAAAGTTTATAGAGTAATAAAGCACCATATTGATGTCTCTCCTTGAAACTCTAATTCTTCTTTATAGATAAGATCATATCCTAGAAGAAGATGGCGCGCAAGGTTGATCCTTAAACGCCCAAGGTTGCTTAGGCGCCGCCCCTGAGAGAGAGAGAGAGAGAGAGAGAGAGAGAGAGAGAGAGAGAGAGAGAGAGAGAGAGAGGTGTAAAGCGAAGAGAGAATCATCTCTACTCCGTTCATATGTCCACGCATCCACACATGTAGCCCACTATACATGCGCCTTCTATTTGCAGCCCTAGCCCCAATGTAAGGTTTTGATTGTAGGCTCTCTCTCTCCTCATCTAGGATAGATTTAGGAAAGAACTTTCTATTTTAAAAGTATGACAACAACAATCCTATGGTATTCGATAGCAATGATCAATGGATATGGCTCAATAAAAATTCTCTATTTGTAGTTAATTGTAGAAACTTGCATAATATCAAAATAGTGATCTATAGGCCTTAATCTAATAATTAGAACCTGTGAAAAAATTTACTTTTGGCTACATTTCTAGAATTCCAATAAGACATAGCATATTCTCTTATGATCAAAGTAAATTATACAAAAAAATATGATTTTCATATGTTAAAAAAACTATGTGCGTGAAATTCTTTAAAAATTATGGATGAAGAATTTTAAGCCGATGTACATGCCCAGCAGGAAAATTGGTTGAAATTGAGTTAAGACAAGAAAAGCAATCAATAGATCCTACACATGTCAAACGCTTGATTGAAGTCTTCAATACTTAAATACAACAAAGCCGGACATCATGTATATGTAGGGTTGTCTAATCACTACATAAAGTCTCTAAGATTCATCTCCAATTAGAAAAAAGAATTTTGTGCTCCTTAAAAAGTACACTCGATTGCAGTATATTTTATTCATACACTAAAGAATCTAAACTTTTTAGTTTATAAATAGAGATTGGGGTGGTGATACAGATGATAGAAAGAACACATTGCGCTACGTAAATTTATATAAGCTGAGCATTCACATATTTTTAAAGAAGCATGTGGTTTCGCTCAAATTTTCAAAGCAGAGTACATAGTAGCACTACCTTGTATAAGTCAAGTCATTTGGTTAAGAAGAATCCGTGGGGAGATGTGACATCATTAAGATGATCCCATGACAATCTACTGTGATAATAGCTTAGCGATCTCTCTCATGCAAAATCTAATTTCATGGACATAGCAAACACATGGATATTCATTATCACTTTACTTTATCGACATCTAAGTTTAAATATTGCAAGTCCAATGACCAAATTGCCAATATTTTTACAAAGTCTTCCAAAGCTTTCAACAAGTTGAAGAAAACATTGGGCATGACTTACTTTGATAAGTTCAATGTAAGAGGGGATGTTGAAAATCCTAGACAAATAGGATTTTTCAAAAAATCCTTTTGTGACAGGGTATTTTACTATTATTGCAGTTACTGTTTTAAAAATCTTCTTTAACATGTATTTTCATCCACGGATCTAGCATGTAGGCTATTTTTGTTAAAAATCTTTCGAGTTGTATCATGTCATCATAATAACAGTAGTTTGTTATACTTATACATAGCGCTTCATGGTGTTAAACATAAGCATTGAAAGGCGATTGAAACTTTTGAGATTTTCTCCATGACTGGATAGGCTATTCATCCCCTCCAAGTTCATATTTTTAACAGTGTATTTTGTGATTTGTTAAGTGCCCGTTTGGGAACTTTATTTCAAATATCTGAACTTTGAATCAAGGGGTTTTGACTTATTGGTGATTTTGAATCCTTCGGTTGTATTTGGCAGCATGTATTGGAATGCACCCGAATCTAAACATAGGAATGCATTATGTTTATGTAGTATATTAGAAGAGTTTGAATTTGATTACTAAATGAATTTTAATATCCCTAATTAGTGTACATATCTTTGACATAAGGATTCTAATAAGCTCATTAAATACATATGTTGGCAATATATATATATATATATATATATATATATATATATATATATATATATATATATATATATATATATATATATATATATGCAATTTCAAGCCTTCGATGGGCCACAAGGATAGGATCATTTTTTGACCATTGGTTTACATGGCCAATGTTTGCACTTCTCAAATTATTCTATTAGTATAATTTTAGTGATGCAGTAAATAATTTGATTTATTATTATTATTATTTTTATTTTTTTTTGGATATTATTAGTGGGCCACATGTACAATAGATTAGTAGCCCAGTGTGATTCTCTTGCCCTTAAAAATTGAGCAAAGGAGGGAGAGGATTGGAGACTGAGAAGATAGGTTGGGCCCCACTGTGATGTTTATGATAAATCCACTCGTTCCATTCATTTTGCCAGCTCATTTTAGGACTTTAGACAAAAAAGTTGAAGCAGATCCAAAACTCAATTAGACCACACAAGAAGAAACGGTAAGGATTCAACACCCACCATTGAAACATTCAAATGGGCACAGAAGTTTTTTATCGTGCTTATTATTTGTGTTTTCAGTTAATCACGGTGGAACCTTATAAATGGTTTGGATGTGGTATAAACATCAAGGTGGACCCAAGAAAGTAATGATTGGCATTTCTTTCCCCACTTTTTCCTTTCGTCTCCTCTTTTAGTTTTGGATCCACCTCATTTTTGGTCTCATGTCCTAAAATGAGTTGGCAAAATGGACATGATGGATTTATCAAAAACATCACGGTAGGCGCCACCTAACTTCCTATGATAGCCTTTTGCAGTAAATCTTTACTGGTTGGAGGATTAACAATCTCAGCAAAAGGGAGAAGTTGCAAAACTCAGCAAAATTGAGCATTCCAAATCCAATGGAATCCAAATACCTCCCAATGGATGTTGCCAAACCTCCCCTGAATTCCAAATCCACTCCAATACCCCCAATGCCGGTGCAAAATAGCCCCTAAAGTGGGCCATCGAGTGATCCAAGTATCGGGTACAATGGGCTAACAAGATGAACTGCTATAGATGGACCACATCCCAAAATTCACCGGGGGACGGTGGGCCCTACCTAGCTTCCGAGTAGGACCCATCAGATAAACGGCCTGGATGATCTCGTACACATAGGAACAAGAAGTTCAGCAGTGTCCGTCTGGGCCCCACTTGGGAATTCGCAAAGACCACCGGATGTGAGGAATCCAGTAGATTGCTCATGACCCAAAAAAATAGAAAGATGGAAAATTAATGGAAAGCAAAATTAAAAAGAGTAACACATGCTCTGACCATCCATCTCACAGGCCCTCATTTGAATGGTGGCGATGACAATCAAAGTGATATTGGGGCGATCACAATGCGAAATCAAGGGTGGATCCCTCCTATCTAATGGTCCACCACCGGAATCATGGCTCTCTATCAACAACCATTTGCACTGTTTTATTTGGGTCACTTTCCTATTGCTCTTAACATGTTATTATCAATTTTTTATATACAGCTATTTGGATGGTTGAGATTTATCTCCATTTGCCGCCTCTCTTCTCTATATTGATACATTTCCTAATGTGTTTTTTATTATTTATTTTTTGCAGTGGGACCAATCCAAAGTGGGCCCACAATGAAACCATAATGATTCTATATGAGTACTTGAAAGGTGGATAATTAGTGAACATGGGCTTCTTGGTGTAGACTGTATATGACTTTGGCTTTATTAATTTTTTTATAAATTTTAGGGCTTGTTTGGTAGAGGCCTAAAAATCAGTTTTCTCATTTTAGTTGTGTTTGGTTGCACCAAATACCATGAAATTTCATGCTATTTGTGGCTATCAAGATTATTTTTAATCCTCACCAAATATAAATATGATCTCTGATACACAATTACAATGAACTAAGATGAGAACTCATTTTTAGGCGTCTGCCAAACAACTCTAATGAAATAATTCTACTTCTGTGCAGGCAGAATCTACAACAGGGCTTTAACCTGCAACACGATGTATGGGACCCACTCATGTGGGTATGACATTCAATCCATCCATCACGTGAGCCCCCTCAGTGTACCCTTAGGATCCAAAAGATAATCATACTCAGGTGGGATTCACCACAGGGAACAGTTGTAATGGGATACCCATCATTAACAACCTTAAAAATTGTGGGTGACATCCCAATCCATTCAGAAGAAGCGCTCCATCAGGATGAATGGGCACCCCAAAATCAGGCCATTCCAAAACTCAGATGGGCCACACCATGTCATTTTAGAGGTTTTTGGATCAGCATTATTACATGGTGTAACCCGCCTGAGTTTTGGATCGGCATGATTTTTGGGTGCCAAGGAGAACATGAGTGGGTTTCACATAATGGATGGATAGGATGTAATGCACATCGTGGCGAGCCACATGCATTGTGTCCAAGGAAAAAAGCTTTGTAGTGTATCTAACCTCAAAAAGAAATACTGTGAAACTAAACCGGCAGTAAACTCATAACCACCTCTACAACAAACTGATTGCACCGATCAGACAATCCCAACCATCCACCAGGTGCCCTGAAAAAATTTTGGGTTGGGACCTGTCCAATCGGTGCAACTAGTCCATATTAGATGGAATCTTAACACGATCAAATAAGTTTGATTTTCTAAAACAATATAAATGCAGAACTCGAAGTTCCAAATCAGTGCTGTTGTCTCTCTGAAGCACAAGGTGCAGTGTAGATAAGTTCTGAACACAAAACAGCAAACAGAACATCCACGCTGAAAGAGCATTGCATGATTTTCGAGGTGATAGAATACATATTTCATGCCTGGGATCAATGGGTCACCCAGGGCCCACTTTAGGAATGTCGTAGTGCTCACTGAGATTTGCCAGATATTGGTTGAAATCCTGAATCCGGTCCCTATGTGATTTGTTTGAGGTTTTCGCCAGTCTTTGGTTATCGATCCTCTCCCTCTCTTCGATGTATCGCCTCTCAGCTGGTGTGAGATGATCGTCGTATGCAGGTGGCTGTCCATCATTCCCCAGCTTGTCGGCTTCATTAATAACCTCATCAGGATCAGTTGATAGTTCTGTACTTCCACCTAATAAACGAAAAAAAAAAAAAATCATGGCACCATGTCAAGGGCCCATTCATATAGGAAAATAAAATAAAGATCCAGAAGCTTAATTTCCTTTCATTTTGCAGGGCAGGGGACCCACAATTCGATCGTCATTCTGCTTCAGCATGGTGCCAGAAGACATCTGAATTGTGGGGCCCTTTCCTGTAGAGGGGCAGGCAAACTGAAGGCAGGGTACCATAGGTCAGGCACTCGGAGTATATCGCTAATAGTTATAGGTTAGATATTTCCAAGATTTCAAGTGCGCCAGTCCAAATATAAGGAAGCATTTGCTTAAATAAATAATCATATAAAGGTACTATACAATCCGAAGCCAGAAATAACAGCATAAGCAGTATTCTGGAAGGTGGAGGCCATCTTTCAGTGACCCCAGATTATTTATCTGCTGGGTTCAGCCACCAAACAATCTCAACAACTTGACCCACGGACTTTTCCTCACATACGGGCCTTTGGAGATATGTTCTTTCCAGCCTCGCTTAAAGAGCGATCTTCAGATGGCTGGGATTCTCTGACGACAAAAGTTTAATGTAGTATATTGCCCATCCACAGGCTTGCCCACCAGATGAACAGCCTGGAAAACTTAAAGGTGGGCCCCATTGTACAGAATGCTGCCCCAAATGAAAGAACAGGCATTTCAGGCCAAGCATTAAACATGAAAGGGGATGTCAGGCAGATCCAAGGTAATCCTTGAGTTGTTTGGAACTCCAATCTGTAATCTATATCTTCTTAAGAAAGAATGTGGGTAGTTACTAAAAGAGGCTAATAGGGCATGTTTGAAATTTTTAAAGCAGTTGACAGAATGTTTTAGATATTTAGCATTCACCCGTGTTGGAAAATTTATGGGCATCAGGTTGAAGTCATATCAAGAAGAATAACAAGACAATTTCAGGATTTCATGGAGAGTAAGAACCTGCTGAAAGTTCACTTCCCGCTATCTGAGTTGTTCGATCATAATACTGCTTGTGTTTCTTTTTCTTCTTCATCCCACCTGCCTTAACATCCAAGGCTTTTCCTTTCAGTTTCAGCTTCCCCCGGACAACATTTTCATAATCAGACATTTTCTCTGCCAAAAGTATTATTTAAAATGAATGAAAAATTAACTCCGTTCAGAAAACAAGAAGATAAACATCAAGCAAAGTTATATGATGTCAACCTGAGGATATGCTACACATAGTATAGAGGATATGCATAGTACAGTTTTCTAGTTTGTATAAGTGGGCTCCATCATTCGTTAATCCAGATCATTGATCATTTGTACATTGACATGGATAGACCATGTCTCAAAAGTCTCGCGGTGGAGGATCCTAGCCCCCAAAACTGGCACTTCCTTTCACCTGGATGTGGACCATTACTTAATCCGTTTATCTCTACTTAACGGTCTACTTGCAGGCTGCAAATTGACAGGTTACAATTATACTATCAAGTAGATGTTCAAGGCATGGTCCATCTACAGTGGGCCCCAACATATCAATGAGAGCCTCACATTTACAAACTGAAAACTTGAGTATATGTGCATAAATCCTCAGGTCAACAATCATTCAATTCCTCAGATTAAAAAAAAAAAAAAAACTAGAATGAATATGGCCATCATAAGTTTTCAATGACTGTTGCAGTCAGCTTCAGTTTCTGAATTCAAATACAGGGAAAAGAAATCCATGGCCCTAAAGCTGAAGCTAAGTACCAAAAATTGACATGTGAGTAATTTCAATTCTTTGGCTGTGATTCCATGGTGAAGAGGACCTTGAATGGACTCCACAATCCATTGTGGATGGATCTCTTTTCAAGGGTAACCATTTGTGCATTCCCAAAGGATCCGTACAACACCAAGTCATAGCTGAGCTACATGGTGGTGGCTTAGGAGGTCACTTTGGTTGAGATAAGACAATCGCTATGGTCCGCGACTGTCACTTTTGGCTTAAGTTGAACTGAAATGTAGAATGGTCGGTTCATCAATGCATGACATACCAAAGGGCTAAGGGTGGAAAACAAAATTATGGACTGTACCAACCTTCACCCATACCAACCCATATTGGTATGGACTTTGTACTTGGGTTACCAAGAACCCAATAGATTTATAATTCTATCTTTTTGACAGTTGACATGTTCTCTAAAATGTTGACATGTTCTTTAAAATGGTACATCTTATGCCATGCAGGAATACCACTGATGCCCATCATATTGCTCACATCTTCTTCAAAGAAATTGTCTGGCTCTATTGAGTACCGAAGACCATCACATCCGATCGAGATACATGGTTTGTAAGTTACTTTTAGTAAACTTTATGGAAACTTCTGGGCACCTAAATTCAATTTTCAAGTACCCATCATCCACAAACCTATGGCCAAACCAGAGTGGTGAATTGATCCCTTGGTAAATCTGCTTTGATGCTTAGGAAGTGATCATCCACACAATGGGATTTTGTTGTCTTAAACCGAGTTCACTTATAACAACTCCAAGTGTCGATATACCCAAATGACTCCTTTTGAAGTGGCAAATGGAAAGAATCCAGGTCACATTCTAGATCAGGTACCTACTCCCAATCCAAGAAAGAGTAGCATTGAAGTTGAAGAACTTGTACCCAGTGTTCAAAATATTGGCATCGCATTACGTATCGCATCCTGAGGATACAGATACATATCGGTAATCGCACGGGATATATCGTTTGTATTGGGTAATTTAAAACACTTTTTGGAAAACATGGGGAAACATTGGGAAAATGGTGAGTTTTTTAATGAAACTTCAAGGATTGTTAAAAAAGACATTAATACACACTTTTAAATCATAACATCTAAAAAAAGAAGTGCACATGATATGTTTCCTTCGTATAGGGTCTCAAGCTATGCAATGTCTGACTGAACTAGTGCAACTATATTCCAATTGAATGCATAACATTTAGAGTGTATGTCACGATCATTTCATCAAACACTACTAAATACTTCAAAATTAGTCTTGATTGACAACTGGTTGAAGGGAAATTTAAAATAATAATAATAATAATAAGTTTTTATTAATTTTTAATTAAATAATAATTTTTATTTTCCAAAAATTGACAAGGACTTAAAAAATTAGTGGATCAGCTCTCATACATGCTTGATTTCACGTTTGGAATGCAACATTGCAAGCAATTTGGGAGGAATTTGGGAATTTTTGAATTTCCCCAAATTGGACCACCTACACTCAAATTTCGAAATTAGAGTATATGTGATGATTATTTTATCAATTACTCCTAAATACTTCGAAATTAGTCTCAATTGACAGCTGGTTGAAGGAAATTTTCGAAAAAAAAAAAAAAAAATGGAGAATGTGAAGAACTAATAGATATCAAAATCAAAGCTCCAATTTCATGATTTTTCATACAAAACATGAAGAACCAATGGATTTGTAACCATTTGATACTGATTTAACGTAATTTCAAAAAAGGGGGGGGGGGGGGGGGGGGGGATTGGAAATTGAAAATGCTTAATAGATAGAACATGTGAGATATATCGGCACTACCTGTGCATTTCGTATCGCACGAGTGGGAAACAAGATATATTGTGGGATATATCGGCCAATATCGTTGATATTTAAAACATTGCTTGTACCCACATCCGAAAAGTTCAAGAGCAAGTTGGAGCCAATCTGCAGTGAGCCAATGACCCTTACAAAGAAGCCGTTGATGCACACCATCACCACATCGAGTTTAAGAAGATGACTTGGTTATGATTTACTTACGGAAGGAATGATCCACAAAGGGTACCTATCGCAAGTTAAAGAACAAAAAGGTTGGGCCATGCTGCATCCTCAAAAAGATCGGGCTGAATGCCATATCGAATTGAGTTACCCAATCTAATGGGGATCATTCCTGATTTCAATATTGCTAATCTTTATATATATCATGGTGACTCGAATCAACTACCTACCAAAACTTGATGATTTGGGGATTCCTCCTTCACTTGGATTGTCCGAAATTGTTGACATTCTTGATGTATGATCAACAACCACAAAGCAAGGTACCTACACCCAATATTTGATTAGAACAAACCAGGGTTCAAAGATACTTGGATCAACGATTAGGAGTTACAGGATCTCGACAGAAGAATGTGGGAAAGAATTACCAAGACGAACTCAAGGATGAGTCTTTTTATGGGGAGGAGATTGAAGCAGCCCTTGGTGCAACGAGAAACACCATATCACATTCAAGCGGGCTTTGAAGACACCAATGGTCACATGGGAAAAGCTCTACAACTTTCAAAGTGCATTTATTACCCCTCTAATGGCTAATGCCCTGTAGCGTACGCTATAGGGGTCATAGCATGCATAGCGTATGTAGCGTACGCTACGCCTTTTTTTTTTTTTGAAAGGACGCTACGCCTTTTTTTTAATAAATAGTAATTATGTTTTGTAATTTTTTTAAGGTAATTATATTTTGTATTTTGTACTTAATACTCTCAACCTATGGGATTTTAATTTCTTTTGGTACTTGTGACTCATGGTTTTAATTAGACATTATTAATTATAGTTTGCTTAAAAAGTTGTTGATGTGATAATAATTTTATTTGGTTTATGTGAATTGACTTTTGACAAATGATGATTAATAACTTGTTTGAACAATGCCTATACAGGAAAAAATGAATCATCTTTTAGGCATTTTTATATATTTTTATTTTTTTTCTTACTATTTATCATATTTTTACTATTTTTAAATTAAAAAATAGAAGTATCATGTAGCTTACGCTACAGAGGAATGAACGCTATGCAACACTACCACTATTTAAAACACTTGTATGTATGTATGTATGTATATATATGTGTGTGTGTGTGTGTGTGTGTGTGTGTGGTAATCAATCCATGAGAAGGGACAACCCAGGGTTGTTTTTTGACAAGCTTTGTATTTGTGAGAGCCTTGGCATCTCTTGAGAGTTGAGTGATTCCTCTCTTGTTGGGTGAGTGATTCCCCAACCCCTTGGGTGAGTGAATCCCCAATTTATCTCCTTCTCTACTTCTCATTTGGCCTTCGTACTTTGATCCAAGTTATACCAATAAAGTTCTTCTTTCTCTCTTTATTTCATTTTTGGTACTACATCACATTTGACACTGACTTCTATTTTATAAAAACAAAGCCACTACATAGGAGATGCAGTGCACCTCCCTTTATTAAAAAGAGTCCAATTCCAAACACAAGCTCTTCTTACGAAAAACTAATCCCACACAAATCAAATCGACTTCCCTAATACAAGTATGACAAACGTAGAAAGGAATCCAAACAGAAAGACGAGTGGGGAAATTAATCGATAAAGTTACAGTTAGAAATCATCTTGAACCACAAGTGGCAATAAGATTTGCATAATCCTCACAAGAGAATTTTTCCACACTGAGACTTCATAAAAATGACACAAAGTCCATATGCCTACACCATGCAAAGAAAGAGAATCCTTCATAAGCAAGCATACTACAGCTACTGGTAAGAAATCCAAGCCTTTATTTGGAAGACAAACCCTCTTTGCATCACTACTAGATATGGTTGAACCGGATCAAGTAGATTCTACTAAGCTTATGGGCAGTATTACAGAGCATTGACATGAAGAATACTCAGCAGTCTATGTTGATATTTTTTTGATAAATCAGATTGCACAGACCCTGATTAGTTTATACTTACAAAGCAACAGGACTTCGATAATAACTCACCTAAACATCGTTCTGAAAATCAGAATTGCATCAATCACGAAAGATGTTGTATTGTAAACCGTAATATCTCTATAGATTTTACAATCATACATGCCCACACGCACACATGTATGTATGATACAAAGGTATGAAGAAATGTAGAAAATTGTAAAAGAAAAATACTAAAAAGAAAGATACTGTGCAATTAGCCATCCCCATCCACATTCATCATTAATCAACAATTATGATGAACACCACCATATGTTCTAGAAAATAATAATAGAGAATTCAAATCAGAGTAGAAGAACCTTGATGAGCAAGCATCAAGAATCATGAATCCCCATGTTAGCATTGTTGTTCTTCCCAATATAGAATTATAGTAGCAAAAATACAATATAAAAAACTGTCTTAAGAATTTCATGATTTCTACGAAAAAATAGTGAATTTCATGTGTTACCTTCCTAATATGAAAACTTCCACAGAGAGATCTGGAGTGTATTTTTTATTGTTTGAAATTAATGACTTTTGCTTGAAAAAAGAGTTTTATATTGCTCGTCCCATTTGTTACTGTGGAAAAAATCCAGAGGACCCAAGGCTATGGACAGCTTTTACGGGGCTCTCCACAGCCATTTTATCTGCAGTCTTCTCATTTGAGTGTTGACCAGAGGTAACACCCAATCAAGCAAGGCCACACCAGTGACATCCCAAATCAAAAGAGAGATGAGATTTGAACCATTGCAAGAGCCAGGGTATTGAAAGAGCAAAGGAATGGATTTTGTTCACCTATGGTACAAGGAGTTCGAAAAAAAAGTTCTTCAGATTCCTCTCTGATTTCTAATGGTTGAAATAGAGGTTAATTTTGGAGTACAAGGAATACAAAATCTTTTGATTACAAATGATAAGCAACAATATCTACCAAAATCTTTTGATTACAAAATCTCTCCTACCATGATATACTGTGTCTTGCTACTGAACTAACCCTCATTGTATGGGTTGCAGAAAAATGGAACGAAATTGCACTTAACATTCAAAGAACATCTTGTTTTTAGTGTTTGGATGTTAAGGACACCCTATACAACTTGTTGACACATAGAAATGCTCTAGGATGTTGCAAACTGATTCTGAGGCCTTCTCCCTGTTGATCTTGCATGTCACTGACTCCACTTCTATTGCATCCATGCGCAAATAGTGTAATATTGGGAATTTGTCTACCTCGAGCAAACACACATTGCTCTAGGGATATAATGCAATCTACCATTTAAATAAATTTATAAAAAATTAAAAAAAAAAAAAAAAAAAAAAAAAAAAAAAAAAAACTTCTAATACATGAGACATGCGATAGTGGTATGGTGAGAGAAGATGGAATTCAGGGTTTTGAAGGAAGAACAACCTGACTGGAATGCTTTAGGAGTTGAAAAGGAACGAGAATCAAATGGATTAATCTCTACACATTGTTCATCCCTACCCAACGAGTAGGTTTTGGGAAGATCTGGTGTATTGACATCTCTAGGGAGGGATCTTGAGGACATATTGATGACTTGGGTTTCATTCATTTAAAACATAAGGCAAACACTATGCAGCCATTAAACTAGTGAACAGGAGCTGGTTTGGAGGTAAAAGGGGGCGAACAGGAGCTGCTGAGCTGGTTTGGAGGTATAAGGGTAGGAGTCCGAAGGGTTAAGTATGGGTTGGAGGTTTTTCTGCCTAAACTGTATCATGAGTTATAAAAAGCCCAAAACAACGGCAGAAGGAAAGCTGAGAAGGCTCCAACCAAAGAGTGTGATAGTTGTTCCTTCAAAATCAATGACGACTTTGTACAAGCAGAACAATGGATTGAGTAAAATAAACCCATTTTCAGTTCCAAGCAATCAATAATAGCACAACACTTGATTGATTAGTGAAGCATCTTGATATTAATGGATATCACTTTGTATGAAAGATATTCTTAATTTCCAAAAGTACACTTATCTAATCACCTATTGTTCGCATTAACAGAAACAAAGGTCCCTTTGGTCTGAAAGGCATAGAGATTATTTGAAAATTTTAAGCATTGTATGCATACAAATTTTTTACTTTTTTTAGACGACATGATTGCCCAATCTATCACAGACAATCACAGAAAATACATTACAAGAAACACCCTAAATTCCCAAAGTAACCATAACCATCCAAAATAAACCTGTATTGCATTCTACGGTCGGAATATTAAATATCTGAAAAGGTAGTCTAAGCCCCTCCATTTTTCTAAAAGAACTCGTCTTGCCTCGATCGCACCCAGTACCCTACATGTGGCAGGTGGGAGATAGACCCATACTGTCCATCTAGAGCCTCGTATATAGGATGGTACATGGTTGAAAGTACACCACTTGTACAATCCCAACCATCTCAGTGGCTTTCAAACCGACAGAAATGAAAAATGGTTTACGCTCAACATTCAACAGGGAAAAGTGATGGCTGCAATCATCCAACAAATGTATTACTTAGCTGCTAGCCATCCAACACCAGCTAGATGGACGGTCTGGACCCACCACCTCACTAGCCAAGCGTAACGCCATTAAGCAAACATGACCAAATTACGGAAATCAATAAAAATTCCTACAACATACACAAAGGTCCCTTGATCCAAGAAACCCAGAGCAATCTGAAAACAATTATAAGAAGAAATAGAGCAAAGAAAGAAGCATGCAACAATTATTTCTTGCAACAAATCAACCATCCTAATACTCCCACAACTTGAAATGATGAATGGTGGGACTAATGTGAGGAGAGACTTAAAAGAGGATTCACGGCATACTGTGTGTGATACAGGGTGCCACTCATCAGATGGGACCACTTTGCACATGCCTGGCCCAAACGTCAAGAAGGTTCAGTCATCAAGAGGGTCACATGCGTACATTGAATAAGAATGTAAGTCACCATTTTTATATCTATCCATTTTCTCATACATGTATTGCCCACTTAATGACCAGACTGGATCTACTGGTGTGCAATGTTTGAAGTTTGAATTGTCCATTATGGTGGTATAATACTTCCATCCAGTGTTTTAAATAGTGCATAGCGATCAACCCGCGTGTAGCGTAAGCTACACGATACTTTTTTTTAAAATTAAAATAATAAGAATAAATGATAATTAGTAAGAATAAATATAAAAAAAAACAACAAAAAAGTTTTTAATGCATAAAATGCTTCATTTTTTCATATAAAAGCATGTTCAAAACAAGTCATTAATTTTCACTTATCAAAAGTCAATCTATTTATATTCAAACCAACTGTTTTGTGGTTGCCCACATGATGGTTCAATCAACCAGAGAAAACAAGTGGCAGCCATAATATAGAAAACAGGAGGACCAACATCATCAAGTGGACACTGGACACTGAACACTACACTACACAGAACAACCACTACACACTACACAAATTGATGTAGAACAAGCGTATTCTACAATAATGCACAGTAACGACCCCCAAAAATTGAAAAATAAAATCAAAAGACACTCTAAATCAATATTAAATCAATCACAATAAAATAAAAGTTATTAATTGAGATAAAGAATAAAAGAAATACCTGTATATATCAATCAAAAAATGCACATCTTCAGCTCCACAGCTGGACGCACTTCAAATGGGGAATCTTGAAATTCTCCTTTGTTTGGGCTCCAATGCCCATGAAACTTCAGCGATAGGACCTTCCCACAGGACCGATCAATGCCCTAAAGTTTCGTCTCTAACAGTTCCTTGGATTAAGAGAATAGAATGAAGTTTGGTCGAAAGAGAGCTTGCCCTTCAGAGTATTAGGGCATTCGAAAGAGGGCTTTTGAAACACTCTTTTGAAACTCATTTTTCTTTTAAAACATTTAAGTGTGACTATGTGAGTTTCACACCAATTAGAAAACTCATAAATCTTCAACCGTACATGGGTAGGCCCTTGAACAGATGGCTAAAACTATCTGATGTGGGTGCATGTACAGATATTCTTCACCAACAACAGGACCCACTATTTGGATTGCAGCAACCCTATTTAAAACACTGCAGTTCCATCAACATGAACTGTCCACCTAGTGGGCCTCATTATGGATGGATGGTGTTTCCATCACATAATGTTGACCAATAATTGTTTTTTCTTTCCCACCGTCGATTTGAAGGCAACCGTTTAGATGGCTAGGATCATCCAATGTATGCATCTCTTTAATCAATTCCCATCCATCGTGTCCCACTAGATGTAAAATTATGTAGCAATATGGCTCTCCTATATTATGGTTCTTCTGGCTCTACAATATCAACTCCCATACATGAATTGAGACATGGCCTGCATCTTTTGCACAATATACACGTTTTCAATTCTAACAAACACTACCCACGTTTTGGTTATCTTGACCACTGGTTTGTTGTGTCACATAGTAGATGAGCTATGCTTCAAATTTTCCATGGACCACCAAGGTAATAAGAAAATACAACAAAGGCACATGTCCAAGTGAAATAGGTCCTCATTGCTAGTATCTTCTGTAGTTTTGTCATATGGGATCGCATATACGATTTTAATCAATTGGACTGCATATGCCATCATGCCATGATGGCATATGCAGAAATAGTGATGGGATTGCATATACGATTTTAATCAATTGGACTGAATTGTAATTTTGAAATAATTTTAGGCATATTTTAGTCAAAAGTGAAAAGAAATTTTAATGCACCACCATTTTCGGCATTCAGTGAAGGGAGGAGAGCTGAAGAAAATACCCATATTTTCAGTGAAAACTAACTTTAGCACTTAATAATCTGGATTTTCCAAACGATCTGAATCATGTAAGTGCTGAAAATAAGTTATATCAAACGGCATCTTAATCTTATATAAGTTCACCCACAAAGTTCACACGCTATTAAGGACCATTCACCCGATTTGCAACAGCCTTTTTAACACTATAAAGGTTGTACGCAAAAAGGCGGTTGATGAGTTTTTTTTTCTGATTTCTTTATATTTTTCTTATCTTTTTTCAAGAAAATCATTTTAAAAAAACTTACAATTTACGATAAGACTTGTGATTCAATACAATTAAACCCCTATTATGATATGCAATATGATAATGATTTTGACAACATTGACGGTAGGATTTCTTGATGTTTGAAGAGAATGGTTCTAGATAAAGTTAAACAAAGATGGGATTTATAGGCTCTACATGAAGAGTGGGGGAATTTTCTCAAAGGAAATCGTCACGCATAGAACTTTGAAATTGCCAAGTATGAACATCTTAGTGGATTACTCTAACTTAGAATAATTTCCTACAATATACAAAGTCTAGTCTAACTTACCCCACTTTTAACTATTATTTGCACAGCTGACCAGTGATGAATGTACAAGGTGGACCCGAACAAGAAGGATTTAGCGTAAAGAAGTAGGCCACAAAAAATTTAGACTTCACATGTTGTAGAAGCAGTTGCGAACAATTAGAATACATTCAAGTTGGTAAGATTTTCAATTCACTCTTTAAATTTTGAATTTAAAGTGAATATTAAAGGTATCTAATCAATAATCGCTATCATTAACTCACTTTTAATACAAAAGTTGTACAGATCCACATATATATATATATATAAGAATTTTCTCGAACAAAAGAAGCTAGATGACCTAACTCATCCAATACAATCAAAAGCTACGAGAATGATTCGTAGCTAGGCAAGAAAAACATAACTTATTATTTCCATCTATGTGTATGATTTGGAGGCAGACAATGAGTGGCTTGTGAGATGGAGAACCCGGTGTTTGCAAAATAGGACCTAACATGGGCCTAAGTTGAAGATACCGCATTTGGATCAACACCTAGAAAAAATTCTTCAATTTAAAGACCAAGAAGACCACCGAAGCCTAGTAATAGTCAAGGTTGAGAAGAAGACAAGATTCAAGAGAGAGAAGAAAAAGATAATTAACCATTAGATGTGGATGAAGAACCCGTGGGAAATGATGACAAAGAAACAAAAGAGGAAGTATACGTCAAAGAAGGAGATGATGCTGATGGTGGCGGCGGCGGCGGCGGCGGCGGCAATGATTGTGGTAATGTGCCATAATGGATTACGGATCGATGTCTATAGCTTATTTTCAATTTTTTGAATTTGTAGTTTGCAATTGTAAATAGTAAATTTGTAATATGCAGTTTGTACAATGTATTTACTATTTATGCATCAAGTCATCAATAAAAATTTTGTTGTATCCTTTTCACAATTTTGAGTGAGTAGTGTGTGTGTGTGTGTGTGTGTGTCCAATCTTCCTATGTACTTCATGTCATTCTTCAAGTGTCCAAAGGCAGTTCTTACCCATCTTGACAAGCTTAGGCAGAATTTTCTATGGGAATACTCGGCTGAGAAAAAATAAGAAGTTCCACATATTAGAGTGGGGTGAAGTGTGCAAACCATATGACGAAGGTGGGGCTAACGTTTGCTCTTTGGAGTTTATGAATGATGCCCTCTTAGGCAAATGGTGGTGGCGGTTCAAAATAGAGGCGAGAGCGCTTTGGAGAAAGGTTGTTGCAAGCAAATATAGTGTACAAAAGGAGGGTGGTGGACTAAGAAATCTTCTCTCTACAGAGCCTCATCAGTTTGAAAAGGCATTTTTAGCGTGAAGCCCAAGTTCTTCAATGGTGTTGCTTTCTTGATAGGGAATGGGGAAAAGATTTGATTCTGGAAAGATGTTTGGAGGGGTAACTTGCCTCTGTCAATCCATTTCCCGGTTATTGCTTGTCTTGCTCCGAATAGAAGCATCATGATTCACAAATGCTTTGAGCTTCATGGCGAGGTGGTTTTCCATGTCGTCATTCCCTATGGGACGAAGAAGTGGCTGAGTATGGTGCCCCTTTGGCATGGCTTCATCCTTGCAGGCCGTTGGTTGGTGAAAGCGACAACATGATTTCAACTAAAGACAAGTCAAGTCGCTTCACAATTAGATCATTCTACTTCATGCTTTAGAAAAAAGGGAGTGTTGCAAACACTTCTCATGTTTGGCATTATGGAGCCCCTCCTAAGATTGGGGCTTTTGTTTGGCTAGGGGCTGAAAAAAAGAATTCTCCCTATCGACAATCTCCAAAAGTGATCCATGATCATTTTGATTGTGATTTTTTTTTTAAGGATGAAGAATTTTATTAAGAAAAATAGAAAAGTATACAAAGGGACAAGGAAAAAAAAAAAGTCCATAGAAAGGACCACCCAAAAGCTGAAAAAATTACAGCTCGACCCATTCAGAGATGAGCAAAGCCACCCCAAAAATGACTGCACGACTGGACCTAGAATGATTTATTTTTGTGGGCGTGCGACTCGCTCACGTGTTTATCTTCTGCAAGATATGGTCTTTCCTTCTCCTTCTACTCCTTTAAAAACACCTCTTTGATCCTATCTAGCCTAAATCCTTCAATCCATTGCGCCCAAAACCTCAACACCCTATGTCCCTGCCTCCCACATAAAACCTACCCTAGACCCTCTCCCAATTTCCTCCCACAACCCTCAATTCCCAAATTACAGATTTATCTCACCCCATATCCCACGTGATCTTCATCTCCTCTAAACATAGTTTATGTGGTAAATGAGTATAGTAAATTCTATGTGTGTATGAATCTGCCCATGAGTATTTTGTTGATATTCTGTGCTAAGGGGTTGTTCTAACAACCTTGACATCCTGCGATTTAATCTTTAGATGAATGTATGCATGTGGAGATGATTTCTAATGAAATGACATGCATTTTTGCTTGCTGAAATTACTGTTTGGTGAACTTTTCTGCTGAAATTATTGTTTAGTGGACTTGGCCCATTAACCCGTGTGCTTTGAATTGTCCTTTGAATAATCTCCCGAAAAACATGACATCCACACATGTATCCTACATCACAAACCGATCCAACCGACCAATCTCATGGGAAGAAGAAAGCAGCCTATAGAAGGATTTAACCATAAATTGGCTTGAGGTGTGAAGCTTCCACACCATAGTGTCAGAGTCTCCTTGCGGTTGGACCCTCTTTAGGCGACTCAACAGATTGATAAAATATGATGTCTCGTCATCAGAAAGGCTTCTCCTACTAGGCAGAGACCAAATAATCTCTGACACAATCTCTGCTAAGCAGTCGGCCATTACCAAATTAGGAGATACCACAAGATCAACTAAAGATGGAAAGTCAGACCGAAGCAAGGTTTCACCACACCAGTAGTCATCCCAAAAACAAATCTTAGTGTCGTCACCCACAGAAAGCACTAAACCTTGCCAAAAAGAATTTCGGTTCGACATGATGGACTTACAAAAATGAGAAGCCCTATAGAGAGAGGATCTGTTCGTTTCCCATCCCCCCAAAGAGGTACCATACTTATAAGAGACAATGTCTCGCTACATATGACCTTCCCTAGTTCCAAATCTCCAAATCCAAATTCATAATCTTAAGCGGTCACAAACCAACACCCCCTTGGTCAACAGGCTTACAGATGTCCTCCCATTTCAAAAGGTGAAGCTTGAAGCTTTCATCAGAATCCTTCCATAGGAAGTCTCTCCTAAATTTAACCTAACAAGAATTGCTTCAAGTTTCGAATATTTTGATCATTGTCTTCTTTGTATGTCCAATGCAGAGTCAATTAACCACCTCCTCATCCATTACTCCTTTGTTAGCCAAGTGTGGGTTTCTCTCCTTGCTAGATTCAACTTGGCATGGTCTATGCCTTTTTTTAACATAGCCGAGTAGTCTTCCCGCTATCTCAGTGGCTTGACTTTCCCTGCTTTTGTAATCCTTTCTCATCTAATATAGAACTATAATCTTTAAAAAAATAAAAATAAAAACATTGGTGATTTCCTTTTAGTTTGGCATGGGGTGGCCCTTCGCAAGAATTCTTGCACGATTTGGAGACTTTATCTTCTTAACAGTTTATGGGCAATTAAGAGTGAGAGGAAGGGGAGATGCTTTCGTAACACTTGTTGTAGCGTGGAGCCATGGATTGGGTCGCTAATTATGTGTAGGATATTGTGGTGGAGTGGGCAGAGAGAAATGGTTGGTTGAGAAAGTTGTAATTTTCTCTTTCTTTGTATGTTTTCCTTTTGTTTTGTTGTTTGTTTTTTGGTGCTACCTCAACGCTTTTTCAATGCAAGTTTCAAGCATCTTTCAAAACAAAAAACAAAAAAAAAAAAAAAAAAAAAAAAAAAAAAAAAAAAAAAAAAAATCATTTTGAGTACTTACTAATTATTACTTATTACCTTCTTAATTTTGTTACTTGTAAGATATAACGTAAATATGTAACAAATATTAAAAAAATCAAAAATATCAATGAAAATACAATTCCAAACACTTAATAGTAGTTTACATACTTTTTCTATTTTTCCTCTTTGGTATTTTTGATTTTTCAAAAAAAAAAAAAAAAAAAATTGTTCACAGGGGCTTGTGCGGTCGCATAAGTGACCAACCCCCCTGGACTACTCAGGTCGCTAATGCCATTTGACAACATTGATCTTCTGAGGAGTCTCATATTCATTAGATGAACTAATAGAGACTGTGTAGTGTAGGTGACTGATCTAGAGTTTGATCCCTAATAGTGTTACTTTTCAAGAAAAGAAAATTTTCTGAGGAGAATTTAGAGAACAGGAATGATAGACCAATGGTCTAGATTGTCAATCATGGGCTCCACTCGTTTATGATTCCTCCATCCATTCGAGATGGAGAGAGAAGAGAAAGTGGGGTAGGCACAGCACAATCATGTGATTAGCTAACCCCACAACATACACGCAGCACATTCCATCTGCAAAGCTTGTGGGGGTGTTTGAGATGTGAAGAACGTAACCCATGCCACATGATTAAGATGATTGTATGCAAAAAATCAGGATGATCCATTCATCAAATAGGCCAACCCTACACAAAAGAATAGACGGTTTAAACAGCATTGCCTATGGCCTTCATTTAACTTATTTGTGTGGCCTCCCTAATGAATGGAACAGCCTATATGGTTGCCTTCTTATTTGGGTCCACACTATCTCAAAGAAAATGAATGGTGTCTTTCCAGGTTGTGGCTACCAAACCTCAGTCAACCATTTCTCTTAAGAAAACTTTTGTACTTGGGTCATTTAAATAAAAATAAAAATAAAAAGGAAAGAAAAATCACTCTCATATTCACAGCACACACTTAGAAATCATACCATGGCATGCAACCAGGGGTCATTTGGATTTGTGGATTTGAGTTGTATTTAAGTGCATTCAGAATCCAAAAGTCGTTTGGCAGAGTGGATTTGGAGGTATTCTTTCCAGGTTGTGGCTACCAAACCTCAGTGAAGCATTTCGCTTAGGAAAACTTTCATACTTGAGTCCTTTAAGAAAAAAAGGAAAGAAAAATCACTTTCATATTCACAACACGCACTTAGAAATCATACCATGGCATGCAACTAGGGGTCATTTGGCTTTGTGGATTTGGGTGGATTTGAGTGCATTCAGAATCCCAAAAGTCGTTTGGTAGAGTGGATTTGGAGCTATTCTTTCCAGGTTGTGGCTACCAAACCTCAGTCAACCCATTCGCTTAGGAAAACTTTCATACTTGGGTCCTATAAATAATATAAATTGTTTTTTTTTTTAAAAAAAAAAAAAGGAAAGAAAAATCACTTCCATATTCACAGCACGGATTTAGAAATCATACCATGGCATGCAACTAGGGGTCATTTGCCTTCGTGGATTTGAGTGTATTTGAGTGCATTCAAAATCCAAAGTCGTTTGGCTGAGCGGACTTGGAGGTTTTTGGAATTGGAGGTGTTTGAAATACACAGTTTTTGTGTATTCTGAAATATCTCCATTTGTCGTGATTTGGTTTGGAATGAAATGCCTTTTTTGGCACCTTTTACAGCAGGAGAGTCGTGCTTGTAACAAAGGGGTCGCTAGGCTACGAATCCATTGTACACATGGCACGCTGATGATATCCTAAAACAATCAAATTACCGGTTGCATTACTAAAATTACATCAATAGAATGATCCAAATAGTCCAAACATTGGCCATGTAAATTGATGATTAATAAACATTGGCGAGTAGCTCATTTTTAATCCTATGCTTGTGGCCCACCCAAAGGTCGGAATTTCGTCATTTTTTTGCTGAAATATATATATTTTAATAGGCTTATTACAATCATTCTGTTAAAGTTGATTTCATAACCAAATTCAAATTCCTATAAATATACTATAAAATTTCATTGCATTCCTATTTTGGATTCCAGTGTATTTCAAATGCAAGCCGCCAAACACAATTGAGGGATTCGGAATCACCTTGATTTGTGATTTGGATTTCAAACACATTCCAAATACAAGCTCCAAAATGAGCCCTTAATGGAACTAAGCTCTGGATTTTTATTTTTATTTATTTTTAATTTTTGCAAGGAAATTGAAAGGCCCACCTGTAATGGGTCATAACCAACAAACTACACTAAAATTCTGCCCTAACTGGACAATTGGTAGGCATCTAATGAACAATGGTTGGGTCACATTACAAAACAACCACCATTATGGGCAGACCATCCAAGCCAATTCAATCAGCCATTCGATTTCCACATTCTATATAAAATCAGGATTTGTAATCGATGATAAAGATTATTATCAAGTGCCCAAAATATATGTTGGCTTGTCGATTAAAGGGAAACTAAAAATCATAGCTCTGAAAGCAAAGTAACAATTCAACTTAATCAATTCCCTAAATTCAAAGCCTCAATCGAACTTAATCAAAACCCAAATCGAATTTAATCAAAGCCTTAAATCAAAGACCCATCAAACCAAATCAAAACCCTAATATGGAAATACTTAATCGAAGCAAAACAATACCCCAATCCACCCAAAACAAAATCCCAGATCCTACCAAATAGAAAACCCCCCAAAAAAAACAACAAAATCCCTAAAAATCGAATCATTTCTATCCAATCTTCTGCCAAAACAAAAATCAAGTCATTTTCAAGCGAATCTTGTGAAGAAAATACTTACCGTTCGAGAAGCGCAACACCCACGTGGTCGCGGTAGGAGGAAATCCAGCAGACGCTGCGAGAGTGAATGAGTTGTATGAGGGACAGGGATTGGCTTTCGCAGGAAGTTCCTGCACTGGGATGCTAGGTGGGGCCTTCCTTGATGTTTTTCATAAATCCACTCCGTTCATCTGTTTTCTGAGATCATTTTAGGATGTCATACAAAAAATTATATGGATACAAAACTCGAGTGGACCGCACGAGAGGAAACAGTTTTGATTCAGTCACCACCGTTGAAACATTTTTAAGGCCATAAAAGTTTCTTATCATGCTAATTTTTTGGTGTTTTCACTTCATCCCAGTGGGAATGACCTTATAAACCGTTTGGATGGCATATAAAAATCAAGGTGGAGTACAGGAAGGTTTCAACGGTAGAAAACTCTTTCCCCAGTTTTCCCTCTCGTATGGCCCACTTGAATTTTGAATCCAAATCATTTTCTGTCGAATGTCCTAAAATGAGCTTGGAAAACGGATGGACGGAATGGATTTATTACGAACATCACGGTGGACCCCACCCAGCATCCCAGCGCAGGAACTTCCTGCCAAAGGCTTTCGCAGGAAATCCGCGTCCTTGTATGAGGCAACGCGGCCGGAAGCTGATTGGCTGGTGTACCACACACCACCGACGTGGCTGATGTGTTCACGTCACCAAGTTCTGTGGGTCTGAGTTATGTCCAAACCGTCCATACACTTTTCGACTCGGATAAACGGTGTGGTTATAAAAATACATCGAAGCCTATGTGGCTTTCATTTTTATTTTTTTAACTGTTCGTACGACTCGGAGCCTCGGAGCTGGACGCGGATTGCATCCTACCCCCGGGCGAGGATCTGTGGGGCCACCTTGATGTAAGTGTTTTATCCACTCCATTCATCGCTTTTTTCGATCGTTTTAGGGTATGATACATTTTTCTACACCCATATTTGAAACCTTTCTAAATGGCCACTGTGATAATTTTTTCCAATCCAACCTATTAATAAGGTCATGTAGAGGTGGATGAAGTGAAAATACAAATAACAGCTTCATCATAAACTTCTCGGATCCTAAGAAGTTTTTTAAGGTGGAAGTTCAATCTCCACTTTATAGTCCACTTAAGACCTTAACCTACGTGTTTTTTCGCTCATACATGATCTTAGAAAAACAATGAAGGGCATGGATAAAACACTAACATCAATGTGGTCCCCGTGTAGCCTTGGGCAGTGTAGGACGCAATCCGCGTCCGTCCAAGCTTGTCTTCGCTCGCCACGCACCCACATCAGATAATTTGGTGGTGTGTGGTACACCAGCCAATGCGCTTCAAACGTTGGACGCGGATTTCCTGTTAGAAATTAGAAATTGATTGGTTACCGACTTACTCGGTACACTCTTATCGCAGTGACTAAACTTTGATGGGCTACTGTGAATGCACATGGTTTATTCACGTCGTCCATTCATTTTTTTAGATCATTTTAAGGGTTGAATCTAAAATTGATGCATATCCTAATCGCAAGTGGATCATGCCACCTTTGAAAACTTTCTAAGGCATCTCTTGATGATTATTTGTCATCCAACCTGTTCATAAGACCAAACAGATATGGATGAAAGGAAAACAAACATTACCTTGATCTAAAACTTCTTTGGGCCCAAATAAATTTTCAACCATAGATGTTCAATTCACACGGTTCCGATGGTGTGCTCCACTCGAGGATTGGATACACTCCATTTTTGGGATGAAGCCCTAAAATTATCTTTTAAAGGAGATGGAGGGAGTAGATAAAACTCATGAATGATAGTTGAGCCCCTGGAGTTTACTCAGTATGCTAAGCCCCGGTGTGCAGTCTTCTTCCTAGAAATTACAGAACTGGAAAGTTAGGGAGAAAATGACCACTGTAGATAAAACCTTTTACCCAGCGGTTTCTATGAAAGAATACAAACTTTAGTTACCAATCTAGACTAGCACGTGCGGACAGCAACTTTGAAGACGAAACTACCCCTCCTTTTCGCTGCGAAGACGAGCGCTGACGTCCCTCCAACTGAGAGTTGTACGAACGGCCTAAAAGAGATCAAAGTTACATGGCCCCACAGCTATATAATATTTATTGTATCCACAACGTTCATCCATATTTTAAGATCATTTCGGAGCATTATCCAAAAAAAAAAAATCATATCCAAAGATCAACTGGACCACACCACAAAAAGCAGCGGGGAAATTGATTTTCACCGTTAAAAATTGTAGGGTCCACCATAACCTTTATTTTCTATCCAATCTATTCATAAGGTCACAAAGACCAGGATGAAGAGGAAAAACAAGTTTCATAATGACCCAAAACTTCTGTGACCCCTAAAAGGGTTTCAATGGTAGACGTTCAATCATCCACAGCCTTTAACAGTGTGGTCCACTTGATAGCTAGATCTGTCTTATTTTTCGTCTCAAACCTTAATATGAGTTCGCCAAAAATATGGACGGTTTGGATATAACACATACCTCATAATAGGACCACAAAAAGCAGTGGAATTACAACAGCAAAAAAATTTAACAAAAAAAAAAAACCGTCGATCGAAAATGGTCCAGAACTGTCCAGTGAGTTTTCCTCAAAAATCCTATTGAAAAAGGTATTTTACCTTTAGCTACGGATTATAACCGTAGCCATAACTGTACTCAGTGCCACTCTATGAGATTTTTTATTTTTTTTTTTTTTATTTTATTTTTTACATGGAGAAATTTATTCTACCTACAATTTTCTTTAATACATATTTATATAAATAGGTGTATATAAGCATATAAAAATTTTTTCCCTCTTTTTTTTCATTTATTTCTTTAATCGTTTAACAAGAATATCTTCTAAACCAAAATTAGTTACTTGACGTATCATATATGATTTTGGGGTAGGAGAAGCTACTTTAGCCAACTAACCTTGCTATTTTTCAAGATTCCATCAGGTCGATGGTAAAAAATCCATTTCATTCAATCCATGATCATTCCCAGCCTTTAACAGTGTGGTCCACTTGATAGCTAGATCTGTCTTACTTTTTCACTTCCTTGATGCATCTTTCTCTCCCTCTTTAATGCTTAACCTATCATACAATTCATGATACAGTTTATACCTCCCACATATAATTATTATATATTACCTATCTTGATAGAATAGAATAGTGGAAATTGATTCATTTAGTCGACCCCAATTAGTTGGGATAAGGCTTAGGTCAATTCCTAGCCTCCCTTGCTCAATTTCTAGTCTCCCTTGCTCAATTCCTAGGTTTCTCGCTCAATTCCTAGGTTTTCTCGCTCAATTTTTAGGTTGCCTCACTGAATTTCTAGCTTCCCTCGCTCAATTCCTAGGCTGTCTCGCTCAATTCATAGGTTCTTTGCTTGCTGAATTTCTAGCTTCTCTCGCTCAATTTCTAGCTTCCCTCGCTCAATTCGTAGGTTGCTTCGCTGAATTCTACGTTGCCTCACTCAATTGCTAGGTTGCCTCGCTCAATTCCTAGGTTCCTTCGCTCAATTTATATATTGTCTCACTGAATTTCTATCTTCCCTTGCACAATTTGTAGCTTTCCTGCTTAAATCCCAAGTTGCCTCGCTGAATTTCTAGGTTCTCTCGCTCAAATTCTAGCTTTCCTCTCTGAATTTCTAACTTCCCTCGGTCAATTCCTAGGTTACCTCGCTCAAATCCTAGGTTTCCTCGCTGAATTTCTACTTGCCTCGCTCAATTCCTAGGTTCCCTCGCTCAATTTCTAGCTTCCCTCGCTCAAATCCTAGGTTGTCACGCTGAATTTCTAGGTTCCCTCGCTTTATTTCTAGCTTCCCTCGCTGAATTTCTACGTTGCCTCGCTCATTTCCTAGGTTCCCTCGCTCAATTCCTACGTTGCCTCGCTCAAATCCTAGGTTGCCTCACTGATTTTTAGGTTCTCTCGCTCAAATTCTAGCTCCCTCGCTGAATTTCTAACTTCCCTCGGTCAATTCCTAGGTTACCTCGCTCAAATCCTAGGTTTCCTCGCTGAATTCTACCTTACCTCGCTCAATTCCTAGGTTCCCTCGCTCATTTTCTATCTTCCCTCGCTCAAATCCTAGGTTGTCACGCTGAATTTCTAGGTTCCCTCGCTGAATTTCTACGTTGCCTCGCTCATTTACTAGGTTCCCTCGCTCAATTCCTACGTTGCCTCACTCAAATCCTAGGTTACCTCGCTCAATTTCTAGGTTCCCTCACACAATTTATAGCTTCCCTCGCTCAAATTCGAGGTTGCCTCGCTGAATTTCTAGGTTCCCTCGCTTAATTTCTAGCTTCACTCGCTCAATTTCTAGCTTCACTTACTCAATTTCTACCTTCCCTCGCTCAATTCCTAGGTTACCTTGCTGAATTCCTACGTTGCCCCGCTCACGCTCATTTCTAGGTTCCCTCGCTCAAATCGTAGGTTGCCTCGCTCAATTCCTACCTTCCCTCGCTCAATTCCTACGTTGCCTCGCTCAATTTCTAGGTTCCCTTGCTCAATTTCTAATTTTCCTACCTTCCCTCGCTTAATTCTTACGTTGCCTCGCTCAATTTCTACGTTGCCTCGCTCAATTTCTAGCTTCCCTCGCTCAATTCCTACGTTTGCCTTGCTCAATTTCTACTTCCCTCGCTCAATTTCTAGCTTCCCTCGCTCAAATCCTAGGTTGTCTCGCTGAATTTCTAGGTTCCCTCGCTTAATTTCTAGCTTCCCTCGCTTAATTCCTAGGATTCCTCGCTGAATTTCTACGTTGCCTCGTTCATTTTCTAGGTTCCTCGCTCAATTCCTACGTTGCCTCGCTAAAATCCTAGGTGCCTCGCTGAATTTCTAGGTTCTCTCGCTCAAATTCTAGCTTCCCTCGCTGAATTTCTAACTTCCCTCGGTCAATTCCTAGGTTGTCTTGCTTAAATCCTAGGTTTCCTCGCTGAATTTCTACCTTGCCTCGCTCAATTCGTAGGTTCCCTCGCTCAATTTCTAGCTTCCCTCGCTCAAATCCTAGGTTGTCACGCTGAATTTCTAGGTTCCCTCGCTTTATTTCTAGCTTCCCTGGCTGAATTTCTACGTTGCCTCGCTCATTTCCTAGGTTCCCTCGCTCAATTCCTACGTTGCCTCAATCAAATCCTAAGTTACCTCGCTTAATTTCTAGGTTCCCTCACACAATTTGTAGCTTCCCTCGCTCAAATTCGAGGTTGGCTCGCTGAATTTCTAGGTTCACTCGCTTAAATTCTAGCTTATCTCGCTCAATTTCTAGCTTCACTTACTCAATCTCTACCTTCCCTCGCTCAATTCCTAGGTTACCTCGCTGAATTCCTACGTTGCCTCGCTCAATTTCTAGGTTCCCTCGCTCAATGCCTATGTTGCCTCGCTTAATTCCTACGTTGCCTCGCTCAATTCGTACCTTCCCTCACTCAATTTCTAAGTTCCCTCGCTCAATTTCTAGGTTCCCTCGCTTAATTCCTACGTTTGCCTCATTCAATTCCTACCTTCCCTCGCTCAATTCCTACGTAGGATTTGAGCGAGGGAACCTAGAAATTGAGCGAGGCAACGTAGGAATTCAGCGAGGTAACCTACGAATTGAGCGAGGGAAGGTAGAAATTGAGCGAGTGAAGCTAGAAATTGAGCGAAATAAGCTAGAATTTACGCGAGGGAACCTAGAAATTCAGCGAGGCAACCTCGAATTTGAGCGAGGGAAGCTACAAATTGTGAGGGAACCTAGAAATTGAGCGAGGTAACTTAGGATTTGAGTGAGGCAACGTAGGAATTGAGCGAGGGAACCTAGGAAATGAGCGAGGCAACGTAGAAATTCAGCGAGGGAAGCTAGAAATAAAGCGAGGGAACCTAGAAATTCAGCGTGACAACCTAGGATTTGAGCGAGGGAAGCTAGAAATTGAGCGAGGGAACCTAGGAATTGAGCGAGAAAAGTAGAAATTCAGCGAGGAAACCTAGGATTTGAGCGAGGCAACCTAGGAATTGACCGAGGGAAGTTAGAAATTCAGCGAGGGAAGCTAGAATTTGAGCGAGAGAACCTAAAAATTCAGCGAGACAACCTAGGATTTGAGCGAGGCAACGTAGGAATTGAGCGAGGGAACCTAGGAAATGAACGAGGCAACGTAGAAATTCAGCGAGGAATCCTAGGAATTAAGCGAGGGAAGCTAGAAATAAAGAGGGAACCTAGAAATTCAGCGAGACAACCTAGGATTTGAGCGAGGGAAGCTAGAAATTGAGCGAGGGAAGCTAGAAATTGAGCAAGGCAACGTAGGAATTGAGCGAGGGAAGCTAGAAATTGAGCGAGGCAACGTAGGGATTCAGCGAAGTAACCTAGGAATTGAGCGAGGGAAGCTAGAAGGATCCTAGAAATTGAGCGAGGACAATGTAAGAATTCAGCGAGGGAAGGTAGAAATTAAGCAAGGGAAGCTAGAAATTCAGCGAGGCAACCTAGGATTTAAGCGAGAGAACTTAGAAATTGAGCGAGGCAACGTAGAAATTTAGTGAGGGAACCTAGAAATTCAGCGAGACAACCTAGAATTTTGCGAGGGAAGCTACGAATTGAGCGAGGGAACCTAGAAATTGAGCGAGACAACCTAGGATTTGAACGAGGCAACCTAGGAATTGAGCGAGGCAACATAGGGATTGAGCGAGGGAACCTACGAATTGAGCTAGGCTTTATAGAAATTCAGCGAGGAATCCTAAGAATTGAGTGAGGGAAGCTAGAAATTGAGCAAGGAAACCTAGGATTTGAGCAAGACAACCTAGAAATTGAGCGAGGCAACGTAGGGATTGAGCGAGGGAAACTAGGAATTGAGCGAGGCAACGTAGAAATTCAGCGAGGAATCCTAGGAATTGAGTGAGGCAACTTAGGATTTGAGCGAGGCAATCGAGGGAACGTAGGAATTGACGAGAAAAGCTACAAATTGAGCGAGGGAACCTAGAAATTGAGCGAGGCAACGTAGGAATTAAGCGAGGAAAGCTAGGAATTGAGCGAGGTAACCTAGGAATTGAGTGAGGCAACGTAGAAATTGGAGCGAGCCAACATAGGAATTGAGCGAAGGAACCTATAAATTGAGCGACGGAACCTACAAATCTCTTTAAGTGATCAAGAGGGCCCCCTTTTCCAGTAGATGAGATTATGACGAAAGGTATTATCTCAACGCTTCTTTTCTCTCTCTTGCTCTTAAAAATCGTTGAATCCAAAGCCCTCAGAGAAGAAAGATCATAGTTGCCTCGCTCAAATCCTAGGTTGCCTTGCTCAATTCCTAGGTTCCCTCACTCAATTGCTAGGTTGCCTCGCTTAATTTATAGGTTGCTTCGCTCAATTTCTAGCTTCCCTCGCTCAATTCCTATGTTGCCTTACTGAATTCTTACCTTGCCTCACTCAATTTCTAGGTTCCCTCGCTTAATTCCTAGGATTCCTCGCTGAATTTCTACGTTGTCTCGTTCATTTCCTAGGTTCCTCGCTCAATTTCTACGTTGTCTCGCTCAATTCCTAGGTTACCTCGCTCAATTTCTAGGTTCCCTTGCACAATTTGTAGCTTCCCTCGCTCAAATCCTAGGTTGCCTCGTTGAATTTCTAGGTTCCCTCGTCAAATTCTAGCTTCCCTCGCTCAATTTCTAACTTCCCTCGCTCAATTTCTAGGTTACCTCGCTCAAATCCTAGCTTTCCTCGCTGAATTTCTACCTTGCCTCACTCAATTTCTAGGTTCCCTTGCTCAATTTCTAGCTTCCCTCGCTTAAATCCTAGGTTGTCTCACTGAATTTCTAGGTTCCCTCGCTTAATTTCTAGCTTCCCTCGCTTAATTCCTAGGATTCCTCCCTGAATTTCTACGTTGCCTCGTTCATTTCCTAGGTTACCTCGCTCAATTCCTAGGTTGCCTTGCTCAAATCCTAGGTTGCCTCGTTCAATTTCTAGGTTCCCTCGCACAATTTGTAGCTTCCCTCGCTCAAATCCTATGTTACCTCGCTGAATTTCTAGGTTCCCTCGTCAAATTCTAGCTTCCCTCGCTCAATTTCTAACTTCCCTCACTCAATTCCTAGGTTGCCTCGCTCAAATCCTAGGTTTCCTCGCTGAATTTTTACCTTGCCTCACTCAATTTCTAGGTTCCCTCGCTCAATTTCTAGCTTCCCTCGCTCAAATCCTAGGTTGTCTCGTTGAATTTCTAGGTTCCCTCGCTTAATTTCTAGCTTCCCTCGCTTAATTTCTAGGATTCTTCGCTGAATTTCTACTTTGCCTCGCTCATTTCCTAGGTTCCCTCGCTCAATTCCTATGTTGCCTTGCTCAAATCCTAGGTTGTCTCGCTCAATTTCTAGATTCCCTCGCACAATTTGTAGCTTCCCTCGCTCAAATCCTAGTTGTCTCGCTGAATTTCTAGGTTCCCTCGCTCAAATTCTAACTTCCCTCGCTCAATTTCTAACTTCCCTCGCTCAATTCCTAGGTTGCCTAGCTCAAATCGTAGGTTCCCTCGCTCATTTTCTACGTTTGCCTCGCTCAATTTCTAGCTTATCTCGCTCAATTTCTAGATTCCCTCGCTGAACTCCTACCTTGCCTCTCTCAATTTTAGGTTCCCTCGCTCAATTCCTACCTTGCCTCGCTTAATTTTCAATTTGCCTACTCAATTTCATATTTGTCCCGTTCAATTTCTAGTTTGACCGCGAAGTGATTGAAATTGACAGCGAAGTGAATGAAATGTATTTTCAACCATCGACCTAATAGAATCTTGGAAAATAACTAGGTTGGTTGGCTAAAGTAGCTTCTGTTAGCCTAAAATCATATGTGGTACGTCAAGTAACTAATTTTAGTTTAGAAGATATTCCTGTTAAATGAATAATGAAATAAATGAAAAAAAAGAAGAGAGAAATTTTTTGAAAGTAACCTGTAGCTACGATTATAGCTACGGTTATAATCCGTAGCCATGAAAACCGTAGTCATAAGTTCCTGAATTTTTATTTTTTTTTGTTTTTTTTTTCTTTTGCTGTTGTAATCCCTACCGCCTTTTGTGGGTCCCATCATGAGGTCTGTGTTATATCCAAACCGTCCATCTATTTTGCGAGCTCATATTCAGGCTTGAGACTAAAAATAAAAAGATAGATCTAACTATCAAGTAGACCACACTGTAAAAGGCAATGGGGAATTGAACGTCTACCATTGAAACCCTTTTAGGGGTTATAGAAGTTTTGGATCATTATGAAATTTGTTGTTCTTCTTCATCCAGGTCTTTGTGACCTATGAATGAACTTAGACGGGGAGGATTTCTCACAAACATCACAGTGGGCCCCCAAAAAGTTTTTAATGGTCGGCGCTCATTCAACACTGTTTCCTGTAATGTGGTACACTTGAGATTTGCATATACCTCATTTTTGGTCGTATACCATAAAATGATATGGAAAAATATATGAACGGCATGGATGAATATCATACATCATGGTGGGGCCCACAGACCACCGACCATCAGCCATTGGCCGGTGGCAGGGGGAGTACCCAATCCGTTTCCGTGAAAGGAGGGGTAGTTTCGTCCTCAAAGTCGCTGTCCGCACGTGCTAGTCTAGATTGGTAACTAAAGTTTGTATTCTTTCATAGAAACCGCTGGGTAAATGGTTTTGTCTACAGTGGTCATTTTCTCAAAGTTAGGGGGCACGCGATGTTTTTGAGAAATCCACTCTCAATCCATTTTGTGAGCTCATTTTAAGACACTTCATGAAAAAGTCAGGAAAATCCAAAACCCAAGAGGCCACACGAGTAGTGTTGTCACAACGTGCCAAGCCCAAGGTTGGTCTCCGCCTAGATTTTGAGCCACTTTGCCCATCTTCTTGGGTTATATGTCATCCAAACTGTTTATAAGGTCATTCCCACTTGAATGTTTATAAGGTCATCCTGATACAAAACTTTGGTAGTCATTACAATGTTTCAATGGTGGTAGTTCAATCCCCACTGTTTCCTCTCATGATATATGTGTTTATCATGCCATCAATCCCTTTTCTTATATCATTTTAAGGTATGTGCCCAATTGAGGGCATATCCCATACTCAATTGAAGCACCCCACGTATGACTCTTGCATTTAATGTTGTGTGCATTTAATGCAATCCAAGTTTACTATTTGGTGTGGTCCACTCAAGCATTGGATCTACCCATTTTTGGGCTCATACTCTAAAATGATTTGAGAAAAGGATAAACAATATGGATAATCAGTGGTGCCCCCACACAGATATGTTCATTTGTGGCTAGAGATAGGGGTAGGACACAATCTGTGTCCCCATTATACCATCCTTGCTTGGCCCGGGTTAAAAATGGTTTTGGAATTGCATGAGGCAGATTGCCGACTAACGTTGTCAGTAGTGGCAGCTAGGTACAAGTTCGATGCTCCTCCGTAGGCCCATCATGATGTAAGTGTTTTACCCACACTATCCATCTATTAATTTTTCTATATCATTTTAGGGAATGATCCCAAAAATGATGCGGATCCAAATCTAAAGTATACCACACCCAAGAAAACAATGGTGATTGAATGCCCACCATTCAAAATTCCCTAAGGCCCACGGTATTGTTTATTTTCCATCTAACATATTGATTTTGTCACACAGAGTTGTACGTGAGTTGAACCAACAACCAACCTCAACTCGAACTCGGCTTGGCTCGGTCCTCGAGCCTAACTATCCATCTCAATCATGTTTGGTTAGCAGCTTGGGCTAGCTCGAGACGAGTTCGAGCTCGAGCTTTGGAGCCAATCGAGTTCGAGTTTGTGTAAGCCGAATGGCCATGGACAGTGGCCGACGGTGCTACCATGGATAGTGGCCAGTTGAGCAAGAGAGAGAGAAGAGAGAGAGAGAGAGAGAGAGAGAGAGAGAGAGTATCGGAGGAGGGCCCAGGCTCGATGCTTGCTGGATTGAAGGGATTGGCTAGAACTTCGGACAAAGAGAGGGAGAGAGAAATGAGTGGGGTGGTGGGTTAGGTTTTAGGGTTAGGTTTGACTGTCGGTTGGGCGCTGAAGAGTGAGAAGAGAAAGGTGGTTGGTTTTAGACGGGTGATGAAACAAAGAGGAGAAATGGCCAAAATGAAGGGGTTATTTTTTAAAATTAGGATTTTAGACGACCGATCGGGTATTTATACATGGTTAAACAAGTTGAACCGAGATGGGTTCGAGCTAAGGACTAAGTCGAGTCGAGTCAAGCTCGGTTCAGTTCAGACTCGGCTTGAATTTTTTTGAGCTCTCAAAAATTAGCTCGACATTGCTCAATCCCAATTTTGGGCTGAGTCGAGCAAGTTAATCAAGCTAACTCATTTTGTGTACAACTTTAGTAACACAACCTGAATGAAGGAAAGCACAAATATCAACTTCTTCTGAAACTTTATGGCCAAGAAGTTTTAAATAGTAAGCATTCAACCACAACTGGTGTGGTCCACTTGAGATTTGGATGTCTCATTTTTGGATCATGGTTATATCATGGTGGGCCATAGAGCACTCTCGTGCCTCTAATAGGCACCTTCCTATACGCATCCTTTGGGTAATTCTTTCTAAAAGCGGATTTGGTGTGGCCCTGACCATAGGGCCCACCTTGATATATTTATTATTTTCAACTTTTGTGTGCGATCCAACAAATGAAGTAGGTTCGATTCTCAGGTGGACCACACCACAAGATACAACAGCCATTGGCCATTAAATGCTTCTTATGGGCCCAAAAGTTTTGGATCAAGCTGATATTTATTTGTTTCCCTTTCATATAAGTCTTCGTGGACTTATAAATAAGTTTGATGGAAAATAAACATTAAGGTGAGTCCTAAGAGTTTTTAATGGTAGGCGTTCAATCACCACTATTTCTTCTAGGTGGTCCACCTGATATTGGATCTACTTTATTTTGGGCTTATACCCCAAGATGAGCTAGAAAAGTAGACGGATGGCATGAATATACAATGCATACATCAAGTTAGAGCCCTATGATCAAGGGCTCACCATGTTGGTGAGTGGGGCATATCACCTAATCTACGATCCCATCCTGTCCTCTTGGGGGGCGGATTAGGTGAGACATGCCCTCACCCAAGATAGTACGTGGCCCTTATTGTGGGGGCCCACCTTGATGTATGTATTTTATATTAACATCATCCGTTGCCTTTTTTATATCATTTTAGGGCATGATTCTAAAAATGAAGAAGATTCAAATCTAAGTGACCATCGCTAGTAAACAATAATAATTGAACACCACACTATTAAAAACTTCTTAGGGTGCAACTTAATGTTTCCGTAGTACTTATTTGCCATCCAATCCATTGATAAGGTCACATAAGCCTTGGATGAAGGGAAAAAAAAAAAGGACAAATATTATCTTGGTCCAAAACTTTTGTGGCCCATTAATGGTCAATTCCTCGAGCATAGTCCACTTGAGATTTGGATCTTATTCATTTTTGGGATCATACCCTAAAATGATCAGAAAAACTAATAGGCAATGTGGATACGGAATACATACATCAAGGTGAGCCTCACCTAATCTACTCCCGTCCTCTTGATGAGGCACATCAAATGAATGGATTAGATTTTATATAAACATCACATGAATGCGGAGGTACGTAATGGATGGTGGATCTCACAGAAGTTCCAGCCATGAACATCAGGTTAGTGTTAGCCATAGGTGCGTAACTGTAAGGGTTAATTAGGGTTAGGTTATACCCAGATCCTTTCCAATACCCATTAAAATGGCATAGTGAACAGACTTGGATTGGTAGTGACCCCTCCTGAAGCTATGTGGGCCCCATCATGATAATGTGTTTTATCCACGCCATCCATCCATCCATTTTGATAGATAATTTTAGACTTTATCCCAAATTTAAGGAGATCATAAGCTCAAGTGAACCACACCACAAAAAACAATGGGGATTGAATACCTATTGTTGAAAGCTTCTTATAGGCCACAAAAGTTTTGGATCAAGCTGTTTTTTGTTTTTCCTCGTATAGGTTTACATGACTTTGTGAATAGGTTGGATGGCAAATAAACATTTTGACGAGCCTTGGGAAGGTTTCAATGGTGGGCATCACTCTCACATGTGTTGTCGTCTACTTGAGCTTTGGATTTGGCCTCATTTTTTTTTATCACATACCTTAGACACAAGCTCACACCATCATGGTGGGGCCATGAAGCTTTTCTAGTTTGAGTTCTTAATTTGTCAACCACCCAGGCCTTTTGGGCACACATTTTATATGTGAAAGCTATTCGGTCCATTAGGTAGGCTCCTCGATGCTTGACCATGGACAAAATTCAGCCGGATATATAGTTCAAGTGGGCCACACTGCAGTGAACAATGGGATGTCGACATAGGTTTGCAAGAGGCAAGACCATTGTACATATCTATCATCAATTCTATTAATCAAGTGACACACCAAATTGAAAGGAATGTACAAAAGACAGCCTGATCTAAGATTGAGGGCCACGGCAACATGCACTTAAAAAAGATTTATGAGCAATTTAAATCACTCAAGCTGGAGTGGTCCATCCATTAGGATTATAAAATATGGTGGGCTCTAACCAACTTGGGTGTTTTAAATACTCCATAGAATGATTATTATAGACAAATCCAAAAGGAGATGTAGAGAAAAAGAGCACGGCTATACACATGCTGCATGCAAGAAAGGAAGACTACCACGATGGTTTCAATTGTGGGCGACTCATCCTATTTTTTTTGTATTTTGGTCTATTAAAAATTAATGAGTGTTTTATATGCTCTATAAAACAAGTATGACAGACAAGTCCAGTGTGCAGGGGTCCGCTTGGGTGGGCCCTGTGATGTTCAATTTTTTATTTTTTATTTCAAAATCAAAACTAAAAAGAAATAACAAGGATGATAATAACCAATGTAAGCAACTTAGCAGCTTAACTTAAATCAGTAGTAAGATGGGAAATGAGATTTATTTATATTTAGAGAAGCCACAGCTTCTTACATGCTAATACAATATTTATATGTGCTTCTATTTCATATGAGATAGAGATAGAGACTCAAAAGGCGTGTTGAGTAGCATTCCTAGGATGGATATGAGAGACTCCTCCATGCATCTCGACTGGCTGTTGGAAGTGCATGGCTTCGTTTTGGGAGTATGCATGTGGGGCCACTCGTGGGACTTCTTGATGGGCTTGAGTGGGCCATGCTTCCTTGTGGCCTAGATGCTCCAAGATTTCAAACGCTTGTTTTCCTACTTTCGCCTGGTGTGACATGTACATGCATTCATCTACGATTTCAAATGCTTCTCTTCTATTTCCTCGAGCTTGCGTGAGATGTCATTTGAAACGGTGATGTCCCAACAAAAGCTGCTCAAAATGTAATGGTTTTGGGGCGCACACCACTCTTTTGCTGCTCAAGCCCTTTAAATAGAATGAATGGCCAACGCGTGTGGGAGCCGTACACAATCACGTGCTGGTGTATGTGTCCCAATGTGATATACATGCGAAATCTGGACTTTCCATAAGATGAGATAAATTATTTAGATCTTTGTGCGTAAAATTAGGCAATTTCATATATTATGTGGGCCACAACGTATCAAAATAAATGAAGGCTAGGAAAATATTTTTAAATGTCAATTTGTTTCCTCGTTGTGGTCCACCGAGAATTGAAATTGTCTTATTTTTTAGGGAGGAGATTTAAGAATTATTTACAACCCATATGGAAAGATCAGATCTCACACACTTTTTCATGTTTGCAAGCTATCCCGGCGTGTGGATATGTACGGCTCTACGAGCGAGTGGAATTAGCTAATCAATTTAACGGTTCTCATCTTTCTCTTTTCAAAAGGACGGGACGAGGTTGGTAGTCCGCGATGACCATTAGCCTTGAAGACATGGAACATCATCAGGACCTTACATGAGTATAATTTCGGGTGTCTCGCGGGTCGACACCGTTCCGCAGAGTCGGTAAAAGAGATGGATAATCTCTCAGATCCTCTTTGAAAGATTTGTGCGGTTGGTTTTTAGGAATCTTGGA
>JAJHSJ010000013.1:10655353-10711567 GCA_021015155.1 Magnolia officinalis
TACGCAGCAAACATGCAAAGCTGGTTGCGTTTGAGTGGAATTTTTGGCCCGTCCCTCAATCTGATTTGCCTCCATGGTTGGGGTAAAGACCCCCTTCCCGAGCTTTTGGACTGTTCGAATCAAAGATCAGACCATCATCTGGGTTGTACAACACTCCGTAATGTCCAAGAAAATCGAACGTGTGTAAGGTGTGAAAAATCCTATGCTGAGATGCTCGGTGGGCCCCATAGTGATGTTTTTGGTGAACCACCTCGTTCATTGGATTCCTGGTGAAATTTTGATCGAAAAGGGTGGTTTTGGTTAAGTTTGGCGCAACCAACTATATCAAATCTTCCCGTCATTCATCCTGCATTTTCCCGCGATCCACGTGTGTACGTGTGCATTGGGCCAAAAGGAAGCATGGCTAGAGTTGTGGCCACCCCTCGGGGTGAATGGATGGTCTCAATCGTCTAATGGAACCATGATGGTAGCCCCTATGATGCACTTGTCGGACAACAGCCTCCCGCTGGATGCTTTACGTGGGAAGAGTCGAGTCACCCCGTCTTTAAATGGTCTGACCGTCCGGCGCGGTGCAGCTGTGTACCCCTGCGATGCACATGCATCACCCTAGGTGGGGTCCACTGTGATGTTTACGAGAAATCCGCTCCTTCGTTCATGGCCCTTTTGCCACCTCATTTAAGGGGTGCATACCAAAATTGAAGCATATCCAGATATCAGGTGGGCCCCAATCGATGATTCATGTGCTCATCTGATCGTTGGGCCAATTCCATATGGATCTAAGGGCTAATTTTGACATGCATGGTTAATTTAGGGTCATCAAGCCAGATATAGAGTTTTCGAGCTAAACAGATGGTTGGGAACCCCTGTGATCTTGCATCAGGACGACTTTTAGGCCCCTTTAACTTCATCACTGATTTTTTTCGGATCTTTGGGGTGTAAATTCTTTAATCTCAGTCTCCTAGGGTCCGTCCCTTACCTGGTGATTCTTGAGTGTTAAATCCATGCTTTTAGTATCCTTTTTCAGCCCAGGCTCCTAAATTCACCTTGCAACATAAACACAATTAAATAGGACGTTAAACATTATCATGTTCATAAATTAGGTAATAACTGGGGTCTAATATGCAATATTTGACCCTTAACATAGTTTTTCCTCAATTGAATGAGTGAATGAACAGTCTAGATGGACACTCCAAATGTCATTAAAAGCATTGGGTCGTTAGAAAAACCCCCATATGAGACGATGAAGATAAAAATTATATAATCAATCATAGACACAGAGAATGACTTCTGAGTAGAGTTTGTTGACTCTCTACAGAAGTGAATTCGAATCTCACACTCCAACCGCTAGAAAGAAATCACCCAGTGAGTGAGTTGGTTTAACTGTGCTGAGTTCCTTAAAGTCATTTGAGTCAGCGGGCTGACTCCATGAGTCTAATGAGTCGAGCTTAGCAACGAGTTTTGCAGTGACTTGGATGAATGTAGTCGAGTTGACTTGGCTCATTTTGAGTTGAGTCATCTAACTATCCTCACAATTCTATTTGGAGAATCGGATTCCAGGGAGCAAAAAGGAGGGAAAAACAATATTTACCTAATGATGATCTTTTGGGAGGTCTTATTGAGTAATTATCATCTTCTCTAGGTATCCCATGATCATTTCAGGGGCTCTTTTACTAGACAAGGTCACTACCTCACGCCAGTGATCCTATCTTAAGGCTTTATACAAGCACTCTTACGAGAATGGATGTGTTGACCAAGTAAAAGTTAAGAACTGGCCAGTAATTATGTCAGGCTTTGATTGGACTCATGGGTCTATCAAGTAAGGTTTCTTGTTTGAACCATGGAAAATTGTCTGTTACCTGTAGTTCTAAGATGTAGTACTCAACTCAAAACTATCTCTCAATTAACTATGCAAATTTTCAAGCTAATGGTGAAAATGATTGACTCAGTCCCATGTCATCATGACCCCATTAAGTCACTTAATGACTTAGTTAATTGTGTTTCAGACTCACAATCTCAATTGAGAAAGAAATGTATGTTGTGAGTGGATGTAGATTATGTCCCGAGTAACACCCAGTAGGCTATAGCATGTTGAGTAAACTTTTTGAGGCCCACTATGTTATATGTGCCTTATTCATGCTATCCATCCTTTTTTTCCAACTCATTTTAAGGAATTAACCTAGAATTGAAGCATATCCAAAGCAAAAGTGCACCACACCACAGGAAACAGTAGGGGGCATAAAATTTTGGATCAAGCTAATGTTTGTATTTTCCCCTTCAACCATGTCTATGTGATGTTATGAACAAGTTATATAACAAATAAATGGCACTATGAAGGTTTCAAAAGTGGACGTTTTATTCCAATTATTTCCTGTGTTATGGTCCACTTGAGCTTTAGATATGCTTCAATTTTGAGCTCATGCCCTAAAATGATCCAATGAGATGAATGGATGGTGTGGACAAGACACAATATAACGATGGTCCCCATGAGAGTAACTCAATTGCAATCTACGTTCGTGATGAGTACACCTTACAAACTGTTTAATTACTCTTTTTACTATTTTATATGGGGTTTTGCTAACCTCCCCTCCTTCATTGGGATGATAGCAGAGTCCTCAAAGCTTTTAATAACATGTAGGATGCCTAATTGTAGCTCTAACTGCTCATTCATTGTATTACTATGAGCAAGCATGGTGCAAAACTCATGACAATTAATTATCCTAAACATCTCACCAATAGCATGAAGAATGGACAATGAAACTTGGACATGATGTAGAGTGTGTCATAGTTGCATTCTTAGCACAACTGGACCAAAAGAACCCTAAACGAAAGTAGAAATAGCCATCAAAATCAAACTCAGTCCTACGTAGGGCATGATGTAACTAAGTCCCAATCATGTTCGGTTTTGAAAAAATTTATTCCGGATATCGAAGAACAGCCGTTCAAGTTTTGACCATAAAGAGGCCATAACTTTTAATCTGGGCATCACCATGAAATGCACAACCTATTGATCTTTATATAGTGGGTGCATTTGAGGTAGTCAATCAATTCATTGTACATTGATTGCGAACATCCGTTTCATGAGAAAACACATATCTTTGGAGAAATTTGAAATTTTAAGAAAGCATTATTTTTTTTGGTAATTTCTATATATCGTCATCTCTCTAATTTTGGAAGTTAATTAGGATTTATGTCTTTTTGAAGTTTCTGCTAATAATGCTAAAATGTTTTATTAAGATCTTATTGAGACTTTATATTTATGGCAAATTAGTCTTTTAGGAAAATTTTGCTATTTTGGCAATTTTTAATTGAATTAGGCTTTTGGTCATCTATAAGTGATGTAATTGAGGATTATAGAACTAATATTCAATAAAAATATTTGAGTTTTCTCTCTTATTTCTTGCGGACTCAAGAATTTTTTAATGGATTTAAGGTCTTGCTTACTTGAGGAAAACAATGATATTCCTCTTCATTATTTCATGCTCTTCACCGTCCAAAGTTGATTATGTTGAATATGCCAATGATGATGGTGAAGAGGGAAAATGACGTAAGAAGATCATGGCAGTCTTTGATGTAATGGGTTGTAGACAATTTCAATGGCCAAGATGGACCAAGGGAGGCCGATCGGAGGCGAAAGTGATCCGGACTGTCAGAACCTTAAACAAGCATTTCTTACAAACCAGAATGAGTTATTCGACATACCATATATGATTTTGGGATAGGAGAAACTACGTTAGCCAACCAACCCTGCTATGCTAGGTTACCGATGCCAAATTTGCAAGATTCCATTAGATCAACAGGCGAAAGTCCATTTTATTTTTGTTTTAACTATTTATAGTAAGTTTTAGTTCGATCATAACTTTTAATCCATTGAGTTTTTAGGAGTAGTGCCCAACATGAAAGGGCTTAGAAAAATTAGGGAAATAACTTGATTTAGGAACAATTGGACACTTACTATTTTTGGCCGAAAACCATGAAGTCTATGAAAATCATGACCGTCTATAAATAGTAAGTTTACTATTTATTATAAGTCACGATTTTAAGAGTTTGAGTTGGAGTTTGATTCTGAAACTTCTTCCTAGGTTGGTATCACTATTTAAAGATTGTAAACTCATTTTTATCATTAATCGGGTTTTATTATTATTAGAATTTATTTCTTTCTCTCGTGGATTCGAGGAAAGTCTTGAGGAGTCCAGAGAAATTTCGTGGATTCGGAGTAGTTATCCTTGAGGAAGATGGTGCTCAACCTCATCACGTCCATCCTATGTCAGTCTTGATTATAAGGAAGCTTTGTATACACCAAAGATGTAAATAAATCCTTAACAATACAACATCTTTGAACAAATTACACTGTAACCAAAGATCTATGATCTAATTATAGATGTTGGAGTAGTAAGACCATTATATCAAAGACTGAAAAAGCTACAACTGAATATTTAAAAGCACCCCTCTATTGATGATTAGATGTATTAAAATGTCACTGAAACAAGAGATAACTGAATGATATCATATTCCTTTCTCCATTAGTAAATATATAGATGGTAATATGTGACGTGGTGGATATGGAGGCTTGTCAAATGTTAACTTGATCAACATGGCAGTATGATGTTAATGACACACATAAAGGCTAGATGATATATCTTCTTTTGTTAATATGGTAGAAGATTATCCTCTTCCTTATAAAAGGAATCAACCTAAGACTTCTAAATTGGAGGGGCAGTCTCTTTTAAAACCATATGAGATTTTGTTAAAGATTTGAGGAGAAGTGAGAGATCTATGCATTGGTCGTAAAGGAGAAGAAGTAGAACCCACAAACATTTCAAAGAAGTTAAAACCAGTGTTACATGATTTCAAAGGGATTATGCTCGATGAACTCCCCCCCCCCCCCCATTTGGGATATACAATACCATATTAACCTTCTCCCAGGGGCAAGTCTATCCAATCGCCCACATTATCAAATGATTCTGAAAGAGTACGAGATCCTAAAGGGGAAAGTGAGGGAATTGATCCGTGAGGGTCTAATGAGGGAAAGCATGGGTCCATGTGTTATGTCAGCCATAATCTTGACACCTACGAAGGATGGGAGTTAGTGCATGTATGTTGTCAATCGGGCTATAAATAAGATAACTATTAAGTATCAGTTCGTTATACTATGGTTGAAAGATATGTTGGACATGTTAGAAGGGACAAAAATATTTTTCAAACTAGATTTGAGAGTGGTTACCAGTAGATCTGTATTCGATCAGGCGACGAGTGGAAAAGATATTTAAGATTAATAAGGGTCTATAAGAGTGGTTGGTTATGTTGAAGGAACGCATCCAACATCCAGCTCATCTGCAGAATCATCTGTAGAAATCTCTCCACATCTAGCATCCAGCTCATCTGCTGAAATCTCTCCTACCATCATCTCTGTAATCTCTCCTCTGTAAATCTCTGTAGATCCTCCTTCTTCACTATTTTCTATATTTGTCTTCTTCCATTCTTGTATAAATACTGGTTGTATACGGCTCTAAATAATCAAGCCTCTTCTTTCCCAAATCTTGTATCTAACATGGTATCAAAGCCATGAGAATGCCCTTAAAGAACTGAAGCCGAACCCGCTAATGCAATTCGAATTCAATAGCTTCTGTGGCTGTAATTTCAGATTTCGTATTTCCTCTGCCTCCGTAGAAGGTTCCAGTTTCTGTTCATCTTCATCATTAGCCCCCTTTTCATCTATATTTAGTTGCCATCTAAACCATCAGCAAGGACACCTTTTTCATCTATATTTAGTTTGCCATCCAAACCATCAGCAAGGACACCTTTTTCATCTATATTCAGTTTGCCATCCAAACCATCAGCAAGGACACCTTTTTCAAACCTTTTAACTCCTCAATCGGGGAACTGACATTCGATTCCAGTACAGTGTTGTCTCCTATGATAGGCTTCTTTTCTACATCTTCCTTCGGATCTGCAATGTTGAGATCGTGTTCCACAGGATCACCAGATCTTCCATCAACGAGAACATAAGAGCTGTAGAGGTCATCTTTTCGCTCCACGATCACCTCCCCCTCCTTACCTTTCACAATCTAGTTGGAGTCACCAGTGGCATTTGACAAATCGCGACATGGACTCGAATTCAATCACTCTTTTCAGAAATCATCTCTCTCTCTCTCTCTCTCTCTCTCTCTCTCCACTTTAAGAAGATAGAGTCCTTTTGGTTTTTTTTAAGGTTGGAGAGTCCCTCACGTCTCTCTCTCTCTCTATTTCTCTCTCTCTATCTCTCTGTGGGAAGATGTTTGGTAGTCCCCACACATACACACACCACACGTGCCTGGCAAGAGTGTAAATTGGTAGGGCCTATGCGATCTGATACTCGACTCTGCTATGGTTGCTACGCTAAAACCTGTACATGTGGTGTTTACTAACATGGTTGCGTAGTGGACATTTAATGGATGATTGTATTGGGAACCAGTTCCTGACCAGATTTCACAAAGAAATATCAATCTAGTTTTCCAAAAAAAAAAAAAAAAATCCCTCAGCCTTGATATTCTCCATGGCCTCATCCAAGGTCTTTGACGATATTTCATCCTCTCATGATGAGGATTTCAAACAGTCTGAAAATCTAGGATTGAAGATCACATCCTCTCATCTCACAGGGCCCAATTTTCTCCAGTGGCAACAAGCTATCCGCATCTTTATTGGCGACAAACGGAAACTTGGCCACATCACTGGGACCCTTTCTTGTCCAGCCAATGGAGACTCCAAGAAATTAGAATGGAATCTGATGACATGATTGTCATGTCATGGTTATGGAACTCCATGGCTGACAATGTCCGAAGTGACCTTCTTTTCTTAAAAACGATGAAAGAAATGAAACACGGTCTACGAACTCTATAGTGATGAGCAACATGTCACGCATCTTTCAATTAGAGAATGAGATCGCCTCTCTCCAACAGAACGACAAAAGCCTCACAGAGTACTATGCTACACTCCGGAGTTTATGGGAGGAGATCTCCTATCATGATGAAGAAGATATCTATTGTTCTCGCGATGTGATTCTTATAGAAACAAACATCAGGAGCGACACCAGATCTTCAAGTTTCTAGATGGCCTTAATAATGAGTACGAGATACTCCAACAATAAATCATCCACAACGCTGATACGATGACCTTGAATCAGGTTTATGCTCAGCTTGCAAGAGAAGAAAAATGAAAGCAAGTTATGATTCCCCTGCCTCGATCACACAGTCTACCTTACAAGCTGATGCTCCTTTTTCTGATAATAAAGATCGAGGTCGTGGAACTCGAGGCCGTGGTCGTGTTCTCTTTTTTACACTCATTGCAAACATACCAACCATATAGTTGACTATTGCTGGATCAAACATGGTAAACCTCTCATGCGGGGAGGCTTCACTCGTGGACGTGGTTGTTCGTCAGGTGGCCGATGGGCCAATTTGTCTGTTACTGAATCCGAGGAGACACCGTCTGCTTCCTCCACTCTTATGGTCCAGATTTTCCAAGAATAATATGATAACCTGATCGCCAAGAAGGTTGGCCTCTCGGTCTCCGAATCCATGGCTACTTCCAGTTCCCTAATGTCTGGTACATCCACTTTTGCCTCCTCTTCCCAACCCTAGGTCATAGACACCGGGGCCATAGATCATATTACTGGTATGTCTCACATTTTTTTCATCTTTTCACCCCAGTTCTACGTTAGGGTCAGAAAAGTTAGCAAACGGAAACCTTACTCCCATTACGGGGTCAGGAACTATTCCTCTAACCTCTATTGTCTCCCTTGACAAGACCCTTCTTGTCCCATTATGATGAATTCCATCCCACAGTGATGGTGAAGTACGTGACCTGAGGAATTACTGGGATGGTGATCTCACTTCCCTTGCGCCCAAAGGAAGTGAGATCACCATCTTTATGTGCCCAGCATGGCCCTGTATTGTATCTATAGCCCTCTTGAAAAGTAGCTAGACTCCCTACTAAGTGAGGTCACCATAGTTTGTGGGCCCTACTATGATGTATGTATTGTATCTATATTATTAATTTAGAGAGATTATTTTAAGGCATGAGACAAAGAATAAGTTGGATCCAAATCTTAAGTGGACCCAACTACCTTTAAAAACTTTATGAGGGCTACAAAAGCTTTTCGTGGCAAATTGATATTTGTGTTTTCCCTTGTTCTATTTTTGTGTTAATTTATAAACAGGTTAGACCTCAAATAAACATCATGAAATGCCTTCCATAGGTTTCAACAATAGGTTTCACTGTCACACTGTTTTCTATGCTAGGGTTCACTTGAGCTTTGAATCTAATTCATTCTTTTGCCCATGCCCTAAATTGATATCCCTAAATAGATGAAAGACATGGACATAACACATACATTATAGTGGGACTCACGTAACTTGGTGACATCACTTCCAGAGTGAACTTGCTACTGTTTAATCTACCATTTAAAGTAATCAGCATGTGATAAAATATGAAAATTTTATTTGTGGCAAGCAAATGATATTAAATTAATTCGCACTGTTTCCTTTGAGTATAGCCAAAGGGTAAATTTTTGGGCTACGAAGTGAGAAGTGAACCTAACAGTAGATGTAATCGGTGCCATTCAAGGTTACAGTGGGCCTGCGGAGGTCATCTCTACCGTATCTCGTGTGGAGGAGAGAATGTATCGACGGAACCTGGAATGTACATGTCGCCAATGTATCGACGATAAATTCACAAGAGAATGTCTCAAGTACGACCGCCTGTATAGTAAGCTACATTCCACCCAGAAGTTAACTTGTAATTTTCATTTATATACAAAATCCAATTCGTCCAATAGGTTTAAAACATTATAATGATCATATTTTAAAAAAATAGAGCACATCCACTGATTAATTGGTCCAAAGTTATTATTAATATGATCAATGGATATAAAATGGTTTCTATACTGTGGACTGCAAAACGAGTATATGAAGATAATTTTTTTCATTTCGTGATATATCTACGGACCAACCTATTGAAAGGTTGGATTTTATATATTAGTAGATTGGAATATATCCACTGAGTGGACCACATCTTTTTGGTTCAACTAGTTGGACTGAGACCTTCACGGTTGATCACAGGAGGTATTTTAGTATTTATAAGAAAGAAGGAGTTATTTTCCTGTCCCTGCGTGAGTTCTTATTGTTCAGACTCGCTTCTTCTCTCGCCCATCTCTCTCTCCCTCTCTCTGAGAATCAAAGTGAAATGGCTCTGAAGCTGAGCCCTCTCCCGCTTCAATCTCAGAAGGTGCCATGTTTTGGTTTTCCTTCGACATCCAATCTCAGATCTTCTTCTTCTTCTTCTTCTTCTTCTTCTCCTCCTTCCAGGGTTTTCATGGCTTCTACCCTTCGCTCCAATTCCAAGTGAGCTCTCTCTCTGTATGGTCATCGCTTTTCAAGATTATCTTAAATAGATCTCGATCTATTTTTCTCCCTACTGTTGTTTCCTGATTTGGGTTGTTTTCTTTTAGATTGATTGATGGTTGGTTGGATTTTGTGGGGTTTTCATGTTCTAGAGCTGTTTTGCTGATCTGGGTTTTTCTTTGAATTTTTAAAATTTTGCTTCAATCTGTTGGGATTTGGGTTTGATTTTTGGGCTTATTCGTTGTTTGATGTGGTTCATTTCAGTAATCTTATTTTAATTTTGAGTTTTTTATTCTTAAGTTCATCTACACAGTTGGAATAGTTCTGATCAATACATGTGCCTGAACTTCACGCGGGGCGTAAGCAATTACTTCTCTCTCTCTCTCTCCTCTCTCTCTCTCTCTCTCTCTCTCTCTCTCAATCTCTCTCTCTCTCTCTCTTCTCTCTCTCTCTCTGTTTTGATTTTTAGGGGGTGATTCAATTTACATGCGGGTGATTATATTTCAATATAAATGTATTTGGGGTTTCTTTTTACGACGATGAGCGGTAGATGTTGGTTCTATTTGAATTTGTTGGAATTTTTGGGTTTTTTGAACTTGTGGGTTGATTCAACTAGCAATTCTTTAATCGGGTTTAGTCGATGTATGCGTAGATTTTCTGCTTTTCCCTTTTTTTTAAATAAAAAAAAATAAAATAAAAATTATTAATTTTTTTAAAAAAAAGTGTGTGGAATGCATCATGTGGGTTCTTTCCGATTGCCAGGACGAGTGCTGCATGTACGGTGGCTTTTGTTATTTCTTTTTTAAATCTCAGCTAAGTGATAATTGTTTTGTATGTTGTGAGTTTACGTTCTTGATCTTGGGTTGATTTGTTTGGTAATTCTCAACTATCTGAGAATTGGTTTGTATATAGTGGGTCTATGTTTTTTATTTTGGGATAATTTGGTTGGATTTTCTTTGAGTGATCTAATTATTGTAAGTGCTCCTTCCGTATATGCATGTGGTTTTCATCCATTTTGGAGGATGATTAGATTTTTGGTTGGTGACTTTGGTTTCTTGGAGTTAACTATCCAAGGTTGAAGGCCTTGATGTGTTATTTAGAGCAATTTATTTGTAAATTTCTGCCTAATTTTGAATATTTTTGTAATGAATGTTGAGCCACTGTTATTCGCCAACTTGTTCTCTATAATTATCTTTTATAGGAAAATCAGTTGGGCGTTTTTATTTTCCATTTTCTGCATTTGAGTTAGCATTAGTCACAGCTGGTTTGATGTGATCCTCTATCAGTCAGCTGGTTTTGATGTGGCCCAAATTCACATTGAATTATTATTCATTATTTTTGTAGATGCTAATATCTTTGGTACTATTTTGTCTCTGTCTTTTCTTGTTTCTTCATTCAGTCTCCATATCCTATTTCAGTTTGTTTGGTGGCCAACCTTCAAGATTTATTTCATGTTTTCATTTTGATCAACTTATGTTTGGAGTCACTCGTTTGATCATATCTAACTTGGAAATGGATACTTTTGATTCTGAGATGGACATGAGGTGACCCAGATGAAGGGTGAGAAATCTGACATGTTTGCAATATATAATAAAAATATTGAAATATTTATGGTAGAAGAAAATTTTCAAGGGAGGAGATCCCGTTCAAGTGGGCTTGCCTCTTAGGTTCCATACCATAGATGCGGGATGTGTGTATGATGATCAGAATGTTCACAGTGGCTGGATCTCCTAGACATGGATTGTTATAGGACAATTATTGATCGAATTGTGGTGAATTTTGTCGCCATTTTAAAAACCATTCATGGCTGTCCTTGATGAGTGGATGACTTGGTTTGGATCATCAATCATCATACACATGCGGTGTGTTCAGTTTGGTACTTGGATTTTGTCCTCCCAGGAGGGTTTGTCTCCCCCCTTCATATATTAATGTGTGGAAAGATGTATCCATGCAACTAGAAGTACACAAAATGCAAGAGGAAGAGACAGGAGACGTGTAGAATATCAGACAAAGATTTGGCTAGCTACAATTGAGTTCCACTAAAAAATCTTTAGGGCTAAAAGTTGGAAGCATGTGATGTTGTACAAACTGAATTTACCCTTCCAAAAGATAAATTCTTTGACTGAATTTCAAGCAAACTATTCTTTGACCAAATTTCCAACAAGCTTTCTATGACTGAATTTCCAATGCGGAAGCGGAGTGGTTGGAGAGGCCTACTGAAGAAGAGGAGGTAAGGCCAAAGGAAGCAATTTTGACTTTGGAAGAGAGAGCTCCATGACCTTATCAAATTTTTAGGAGGATGCCCCATGCCTTGCTGGTTTCCCTTTGAGTTCTTCTGTAAACTTTTTTGGGAAGAAACTAAAGGAGACTTAATGGGTTTTATTGCCTATTTTTATAACATGGAGTGGATTTTGGATAATGTGGGGTCTTCTTGGATCCTGTCATACCTAACATGGATGGAGCTATTAGCCCAAGAGAATACTACGTTATTAGCCTTGAAAGTGGACCTTATAGAATTTGGCCAATGTGTTGAGCTTGTCTCTGTAGTGTGCTATCCTCCCTATTCTAGTCTCTAGGGGCTTTTATCAGCCTTAGACATCATCCTTTAGCGAACATGCTTCTACAACATTTTTTCCAAATCTTTCTTGTCGTTCTCAAAAGGATAACTCCTACTAATGTTTGGTTGCATAGAGTGCAAATAAACAAGATATTACCATTGATCTTAGCTTCCCAATTGTTAGAGGATGGGTCCGTGAAGGCAGTTTCAGCAATTTTACCTGTAATGTACCCCAACTCCATTCACCACTGATGCATACTCTTGTCGATTCAAGAAGTCGAGACCACTCAAGACAGTTGGCCTCATTCAGTTTTACCATCATGATTTGCAACCTTGGATTCCCCATATGAGGGATCCTGAACTTGTTCGATCATGCGTACCAGTTATGGGACTCAAGGATGATGAGTCCATGGTCATTTCAAAAAGTCAGATGTGTTTAGTAATCACACAGATCACTGAAGATGGACAATGCCACATCTGGGATGAGAATGCTCTTGGATTCAGGTCTGCTTGCATGCAGACAATAATCTTGTCATGCTAATATCAGAATCTGGCCAGAGATGCAGTCGGAGAACAGACAAAAAAGATAATCTTCCTTGAAGAAGTTGCAAGGGTGACGCAACTTATGTTGTTGGTCCAGCAGGTCTGACAGATCCAACATAATGTTACTGTTCCTTCAGAGTGGGACAACTATCTCTGCAGACTGTGGGATCTCTGCAGAATGCAGATCCAGAGATGGTGGTGTTGGTGGGTTCAAATAACCCACCAGAGATGGTGATGGCGGTGGCATGTCCTGAACATAGATGGGTGTTTGATGAATGACCAATTTGTATAATGCTAAAATGAATCCATCACGCGGAAACAATCTAATAGATTCGCGATTACAGCGAATGTAGATGGCAAAATCGATGGGTTTGCATGTAGTTGGCAGATATGTCTTCTAGTGAAAGTCATAGCTCCATGCAAAATAGGATTGGTGTAGGGTGAGGTTGAGCAGAAGCTGAATTGAATGGTCCGAAGAAGTACAGGCCAATCAGTGGTGGGGGTTAGTGGGTTCTGATCTTGTCAAGCAGAATGGCGGTGACTAGTTAGCCACCAGTGGGTTCAGATGTCAAAAATGGTGGTGCTGTATGCACAGTTTAAAAATTGGTTTTGGTGTATTGTATTGTTCACCACCGTTTGCTTTTGTATTGCCTCATTTTGTGCCGATACGCACATATAGTCTGTGACCAATACTAGTACGTATCCGGCAATAGTTACTGGTTTCAGATGATACTTTAAACCCTGGCAGCAATCCAATGATGGGTCAGCAGTGTCTACAATAAAGTTATGTAGTCCAGGAGAAGACTGATCCATCGATATCAATGCCCGATACTGTGTTATTTATGAGAAAGTTGGGAAAACCAGCCTTCTCTTCCATGTTGTATATTCTCTACCCTTTATTAGTAGGTAAAAACACAAGAATGCCCCTAATTATAGTAAACAAAAGATGTGCATCCCAATAGGTGTCAAGAAGGTTCTCGGTTTGTCACTAGCAAAGGCGAAAATATTCAATTTTGGGAGGATGTGTGGCTCGATGCAGCTTCTTTCCCTCATATCCCTTCGCCTCTCATCATGGTGTGATAATAAAGGAATGCTATTAGATTGTTGGGATGTGGGAGTCTATGGTTGGTACATGCTTATTCGGAGGAACCTTTACAATGATGAAGCAGGGACCTACCCTATGCTCTAGGCAAGCTTACAAGGTTGCACCAATGAGGATTAAAGGGTTTGGAACTGGTTTTCTAGTAGAGATTTCACTTCTAAATCCTTTGTGAATGCGTTCGCAGCGCGAACGGGGCCTCACCTCCACGGCTTTCTTTTCTGTTGGTGCAGTTAGGGTATGATTAGAATAAGATGAGATACTGTATACAATTTGGAGTTGCCGTTAGTCAAATAAAGTTTAGAATCTACGACCATCTAAAAATCATATAATTATTTAAGGGTCGGAGAAGCATGAGATTCCTCAACTCAAGTGATTCCTGCATCTGCAACTGTAAATTCAAAGTAAGGTCCTCAATGACAAAAAAGGAAGGGTTGGGCACTTTTTTTACCTGCATAATGTGTAGCCTCTACTTTAAGCCTTTAAGGGATTCTGCAGGTTTTGGGGGATTTGACAAATTTTCAACATTCTTACATCTGTCCGTGCTTTGTGGAACACTTTGCCAATTGGTCAATGAGCTTACTACTTGTGCCCTAACTCGAACACAGGCTTCATTATGCAATTTACTTCTATCTACACCGTCCATACATTTGAAGAGATCATTTTATAGCATGAGCCAAAAAATGGGTCAGATCCAGAGCTCGAATGGACCCCCCCATAGAAAACAGTGGAGAAAGGTTTCAACGGTGGAAATCAATATCACCACTGTTTACTATGGTATGATCTTATATTTTTCTAAAATTTGGGATCAACCCTTAAATTAGATGGGAAAGCGTATGGACGGCACAGATGGACCACATACATTAAAGGTGAGCCCAAGTGAGTTTACTGAGTACGATAAGAGTGTTCTGAGTAACGCACCACGACAAGCCTTTACCCCATCTGCCGAAGCGGATTGCGCACTGTGTACTGAGTAAACTCTGTGGGGCCCACTGTCATTCATGCATTTTATCAAATCCGTCTATCCGTTTTATCATATAATTTCAGGGCTTTAAACAAAAAATTAATCATATCCAAAGCTCGAACAGTTTGTGCATGGAAAGTAGTGTCTGTTTTAGGTACTCAGTTCACTTAGGGCTATAGATACAATACATACATCATAGTAGGGCCTTAGCTTGAGTTTGGCTTGAGAGAAAGGTGGGCCCAAGGGAAGTGAGATCTAGAAACCCCTCTTCCCTTTCCTCAAGAAACCCCTCATCCTCAAATACAAGCGATTTCCATCCGATTAGGGAGGTAAGCACCCATCTTTTTGTAATCCTTTGTGTTGAGTTAGGATTTGTATGAAATCCTAACATGCAAACGCATTGACTCAAGATTCCGACCGATCGACCGTGAGTTCGACACTTCTAGGTCGCTTCCCCAAGTCTTCAACGATCCATAGGTGCAGACTATTATCCTTAGGTGGCCTAGCACCAATTATAGTATAAGGTTAATGATTTTGTTTGTTTGGAATGTTGTATTAGAGAATCTAGAGAAAACTTAGGAATTGTATGTTTGTTGGAATTGTATGGAATTGCATGTTTAGTTCTCATTTGATATTGGCTTTGCCTCTCACATGATTTGGTATATGGATGATTACATGCTCATGTTTGTTTGATTCCTCTCATATGTGTTGCTCCCTAGTGTGTATGATTCATTACTCTTGTGCATTTGATCCCTTGAAGTGTAGGAAGTACTTAACTTCCTCCCTAATCCACACCACTCACATGCACCTTGTTCATGATGTTGTAGCTTGCTTGTTAGGAGTATTTGAATCATATGTTGAGATGTATGTGAACATGATACTGTTACGCTGGTTGATAAACTTGATAGTTGGCACGTTATGAATCGTTCTCAAACCTTTGGGTTTGTCAGGAAACATGAGGAGAGATGGTAGTTCCGTTGGTAGGGCTACCCTGAGGTTAAACCTATGGATTTGGGCGGGTGCGCGTAGGCGGCAATAGTTCGATTACATTGGCCTCTTGCGCTCAATGTCGTCCGTTACGTGCTCGCCTGACTCGTGCAGTTTAGACTATTCACTGGCCAATCGTGATTGTTAATCTTGGTTACTCACATATTGTGATAATTTTATAGGCCGAGCTTGGGTTAAAGTCATTTTAGTCCTACTTATCCCAGCCCAACTCTAGCCCAGCCCAATCTAGCCTGACTAGAGTTGGGCACCGGACAACTCGACTCGTCCGACTCATTCAGATCCAACTCGACCCGAACCGAATGGATGAGTTGGTCCGAACCAAGTAGGCTTCACTCAATCCGAATTCAAACTAAGTCGAGTGCGAGTTACCTAATAACTCGACCCGAAACTCGATCTGATCAGACTCGACTTACAGGGTTAGAGATACCTGGCAACCACCCTCCTCCTCTCTCTCTCTCCTCTCCACTCCCTCCCTCCATCATCTCTCAATCCGAATCGGTGCCAACTCGAACCGACACAGTACTTTTGACCAGGTCGGACTCGGTCCAGATTAGTCCTAGCTAGACCCGGACTCGGATCGGTTTAGGCATGCTGGACTTGATACAGAGTCGAGTCGAGTTCAGGTCAGGTCTATTTCAAAACCGGATCGAGTCGGGTCAGCCCTAACTCGGCCCGACTCGACTGCATGCCCAGCTCTAAACCCGTCTGACTTCATATGTACATGTGTTCTATACTGGAAATATGCGGTTAGGAAACACATTCATCTGGCATGTAGAGCAGTGGCTTCATTCTTCCTAATATCTATTTCTATTAACACGTGTGGCCGACTTGATTAACAGATAAATTAAGAACATTCACGTGGTAATTAGGGTTCCATCGTTTCGCGTGTTGGGATGGGTCGGTACTCTCTTCATGTGTAGGTAGCCGGATCCACCCACAGTATCAAAATAACTGCCCAAATTGAGAACTATTTAATGGACTGACCAAGATACCCTTGACATCCTTCCCTCTTGTGAACGAGCCAGATTCTGCCACGTCAGTAATTTATTATTAGAAATTTTATAAAAGACTACCTACTTAATATAAAATTCACATTCTTGTCCCCTTTTAGAAAGATTTTCAACGGGATACACCATTAATTGTGACTAGATTGGGGTGTCAGCTGAAAAATCAAAATTTTGAATAAGCCTAGCTCAAAACACTTGAAAATCCAGGTCGAGAACTACCCAGGCCTGGCCAATTGACAGCCCTATTTCTTTTAGAAAAAAAAATAAAGATATCTATTCAATACATTCAACCCCTTTTCTAGAAATAAAGGAAAGAAGTAAAAGATCATGTTCCAACTAATCACGTAGAGATATTGATAACACACATGAAGTTAATGATATTTCATAACTAATAGATTGAGTAGCAGCTCGTAGACCACCTGAAAAGGATAGGGTCTCATCAAACCATCAATCATTGCTCGAAGTGAAAAAGTTCTAAAGGAAGCATTTAGAAACAACCATAAAAAACTATGATTAGCTAATCTAGCTACAACTATCGGTATGCAAGAAGAGCTTATTTACTCACTGGAATTGATTTTTTAATGGAGGCATGTTATGTGGTTCAAGCAAAATGAGTTTATCATGACCCAAAATGAGTTTTAGGTATAAATGTACAGCATAAATGTAGTCACATACATCAAGGTGGGCTCCACAGGGATGCCTTTAACAAGCGCCCCTTGGCTGCACATTGAACCACCGATGTGGGTGAGACCTTGACCGTAAGGGACATTGTATATCCATGGCTGTTCGAATTTTTTTAGCGTATTTTAAGCCATGGCGAAAAATGAAGTAGATGCAAATTTCAAGTGGACCACACCATAGGAAACAATGGTTATCAACCATTAAAAACCATTTGTGGGCCATAAAAGTTTTGGATCAAGCTGATATTTGTTTTTTTTCCTTTCATAAAGGTCTCTCAGACCTTATCAAGAGGTTGGATGGTCAATAAACATTACAGTGGACGCTAGTAATTTTTTAATGGTGGGGTTCAATGACCATTGTTTCTATAGTGTGGTCTACTTGAAATTTTTATCTATTTCTTCATTTCTGAGTCCAATCTCTAAGATAATCTGAAAAAACAGTTGGACGGAGCAGATATATAATGAATACATCAAGGTAGGCCCAAGAGTCAGGGCCTCCCCTACATCATGACTCCCCGACATTGTGTGGTTAGGGGACAACCTACTCACCTTCGACTATTTTCTCAATGTATATGCATTAAATGATAAGCGATCGCGGAAGCGGATTGCGTAGTTAGTAACTCAACACGTTATGCATACTGAGTAAACCCTGTGGGGTCCACCGTGATTTGTATATTTTATCATCTCCTTCCATCCATTTAACTGGCTTTTTACAAAAAATGAAGTATATCCAAATCTCAAATGAACCACACTACAGGAAACAGTGTGAATTGAATGTCTACTGTTGAAAAATTCTTGAGGGCCACTGAAGTTTTGGATGAAGCTTATGTTTGTGTTTTCCTTCATCCTTTTTTTTTTTTAATCTTATAAAAAGGTTGGATGACAAATAAACATCACTGTGGGGCCTAACAAGGTTTCAACAGTGGAAGTCATTATTCCCATTGTTTCCCATGGTTTGGTCCACTTGAGCTTTGTTATGCTTCAATTTTAGTTTCAACCCCTTAAATGAGCTGAAGATAAACCACATACATTCACAGTGGGCCCGATAGAGTTTACTCAGTATGATAAGAGCGTACCAAAGCAATCCGATTTCCGCGATGGTATTAACTTTTCATGCATACACTATTTCGAAGAGAGAAAAACCAAAAAAACAAAAAAAAAAAAACAAAAACAAAAACAGCCAGTCGCCTTGCCAGTAAGTCGTTGTTACGCCAGGTAGTGATAATTTCTTGGGCCATGACAACAACGATGGATGTGACAGGAATGCACACTTTAGCTTGAATTTGATGGACGGATGTGATCAGACTGTTCTCTCTATTTCTCTATCTCTCTCCTTAAAAACACATAGAAGTTATACTTTCACTCGGATTAAATCCTAACATGGACATTATTAAAGTCCATATGGCTTTGAATCCAATCATGTAGGACTTTTCCTAAGAGAATGGGAGCAAGTGGCACAATCCAGCCATGTGGCTCATGTCCCTGACCCTACACCTGCCACGCTAGAGACCACACACGTGTATGCCCCTACGACTCGGGAGTAAATGGAAACGGATTGGCTACTCCCCTGCCACCATCCAATGGCTGGTGGTCGGTGCTCTGTGTGCCCCGCCATGATGTATGTGTTTCATCCATGCGGTCCATCTATTTTTCTAGATCATTTCATGGTATGAGACCAAAAATGAGTTATATCCCAATCTCAAGTGGACCACATTACAGGAAACAGTGTTGAATGAACATTAACCATTAAAAACTTTTTGGGGGCCATAAAAGTTTTGCATCAAGCTGATCTTTGTTTTGTCCCTTCATCTAGGTCTGTATGACCTAATCAACAGATTGGGTGTCCCTTGGGAAGATTTTAATGATGGATATCCAATCACTAATGTTTTCCTGTGGTGTGGTCCACCTGAGATTTATATCCATCTCATTTTTAGGTTCAAGCCTAAAATAGTCTGTAAAAAATGGATGAACGGAATAAATGAAACACATACATCATGGCGACATAGGCAGGGCAAGTAGCCAATGCGTTTCGGGAGTAAATGTTACTGAAAGCTTGATGTGACGCATAAACAGAGACGAGCTAATGTGTGCACTGATGATACTCTAGCGACTTCTTCTTGCTCCCACATGCATTTATGGAGAGGAAAGGTTACAACCAAAGCCATGGACTTTCTCAAAGACCCGACCTGACCTAACGTAATTAAAATTCACCAAGTCCGAACCCCACCGAACCTATCCAATTTTAATTGGGTAGGGATAGAATTAATGCGGTCGGAACTGTAGTAAGCATTCGCAGCATTTGTTGAGCTGGAAATGGTGACGTTTCAATGGATCAAAACTCTATACTTTTATATTTTCAACTGCTTTGTTTGGATCTAAGTTAGGTCTATTTTAATATGATTCAAATTGGACCTATTTAAAATTAGATTAACGTTATGTGAGCTCAGGTTGCCTTTAAGAGGACCCAAAACTGACCCATCTATTAAAACGTTTCGTCCCAAACCCAACACGTGGGTCCGAAACTTAGACCCAGGGTCACTAATTGTCCAGTAGGGTCCACTGACCCCATGGGTCGACCCGACTTGATTGCTTCCCTTAGCTAAAGGTCATTGACATTGGGAATTATTTGAATGAGAATTGGTTAATGAATTGTGAAGCTGTCTTCAAAAGTAGTTATGTGGAAAATTACCTAAACTGAACCTTGCGTACTCTAAAGTGACAAATATCATTTAGATTTTGATACATCTCATGACATTTATGGAAAAATCAACTAAATAAGATATTTGGGAAAATACTTCAAAATGATGGTAGTTTTATTTAGGGACTTTTATGACAAATTTCTAAGGAATATATATTTTACCAAGTAATGACTCCATGGGTTGCAATCAAGCGGAAGTGCTTTTTGAGGAATGAAATTACAACAATGCTCTTATATAAAATTTTCTCTTTAAAAAGCAGTGAAGTTCAAGACTTGTGAGGCCCACATGGTATTTGTATAGCATCCAAACTATTAAATGTATGCACTATACCCTGATCATAACATGCATAAAACATCAGGTCAATCAGATCATCAGATGAGCTACATTTGACTTGGGATATTTTGAATGGTGTATATTATTATTTTTGGTTTGGCATACCTTATGGTAAGATCCACCACATTTTTAGTTCGTCTAATAATAATGTTAGTGTGCATTTGTTGGACGGATTAGATGTAAAACACGTACCACATGGGATCCACAACTTTTAATTTTCCACTTTGTTGTAAGGAAGAAGAAAAAATGGCAGTAACGTAATTTTCTCCTTTTTAAAAGCATGACCATAGGATATAGGTTACTGGAAGTACAAATACTATTTCGTAAAATTCAATTAGTAAAAATCCTTTTATATATCATTATTGTGATTTTCTTGAAAAGTTATTCTGATATTAATGTGAAAATTATTATTTTGATGATTGGAATTTTACCAAATAGTCTTAGATGATTAGAAAGTGCGCTAAGGTGCTTTTTAAGGGATGAAATTATATAAATGCACTCATTTTTTTTCCTTTAAAAAGTAGTGAAGACAAGATTTATGAGGCTCATGTGGTACGTGTATGACACCCAACCCATCGCATGAACAAAAAATCATGAACAAAAAATCTGGCCGATCAAGTCATTTGATGGGTTACACTTGAATTTGAATATTTTGAGTGGTGCATGTTAATTTTTATGGATTGGCTTAGTGGCATCCATTGGACGGGTTGGAGGTCAGACACACCTTGCATGGCCCCCATAAATCTCAATTCCCCACTTTGTAAAGGAAATAATAAAGGAAGGCAATAAATGTAATTTCACCTTTAAATTTTTTTTTTTTTTTTTAAAAGCATCGCCTCAACTGCTTGGAAAAATATGAATTCATGAGGAAGTTTGCGGTAAAAATCCCTAAGTAACTAATTTATTATATAATTATATATTTAAACATATATAGGGATGTTTATACAAAATTTCTTAGAAATTTGTATTTTACCAAATAAAACTATTTGGGCATGATCTGGGCAATGCCAGATGAATGGTGTAGATGAGGTCATGTGGCACAGATGACATCTCTATGTTGTGGGTTAGATATACAAAGGATAACTCACTTTTGAGTGATCTCTGAAAAGGTGTGCATATGATTTTGATATAAGGACTTACAATCATTAGGGCTATGTCAACACCAGAGAACATGTGGGAAGTTATTGACAAGATAAGAATACTTTCGTCGAAAGACTAACGCGATTAAAAGGAAATAACAACTACTTTACAACCAGCGATATCAAAGATTGTCATGTTAGTAATGGTTATTCTCGCGACTATATCCAAAACTCTATAAATATCAAAATAATGCACGAAGAGAGGAATATAAGACACAACAACAACAACAACCCAATCAAATCACAAACATTCGGTTGATTTTATCCTTAGCTTTTAGGAGTAGTTTAATAACTTAACCATAGCTATAATTTCCTTGAGCCTGCATGCATGCTGGACATGAAGGAAGAGCTTAATTCTAGGAATCGTTCACTTATGCTTATGTGCTAGGTCGGCAGTAGTTTGTAATCTTTAGTATAGATTGATTCTTGCTCATCAACACACTGCTCCATGAAGCACTTCCTTGCTCTTAGTCAAGTATATGATCAAATTTTAGCTGTAAGTTCTTTTCTTTTCTGCCATTCATTTTCGACTTACTTTTGCTCATTTACACAATTGTTGCACCTTTGAAAGTTCTTAGTTTTTTTAAGGCCAAAAAAGACTCATTGTTGAAATAACTCCAATCTCCACAAATCGCATGTAGGTCATATTCCTAACCAAGCATCACTCTATCTAGATGCCAGGGGTCAATAATTTTGGTTTGAACCGGACTTAATCGGTCCTGACACGCTGGCATCTTCTTCACACATGCATTACATGACCAAATTACAGATCAACAAATACTAAGAAGGTAACGACGCATAGATGCTTTTCAAGAAGTAAAAGTATCAAAATGCCCTCATTTAGGTTATTCTTTTCCTCTCTTTTAAAAGGTAGGGAAGTCTAGATTTATGAAGCCCACGTTGTATGTTCATAACATCTAATGCCTTCTAACATGTGAACCCACCATAGTGTTCACATCAACGAAAAATCCAATCAATCAAATCACCCGATGACACATTTATTTAGAAGTTTTTGAGCCCTGTATATTCGTTTTTATACTTTGGTCCACCTTATCATTGGATTGGTCAGGTTTTTGTCCTTATAATCATCAGGGTGTGGTGTATCTGCTCGACAGATTGGATGTTAGACATATATTGTGGGCTTCACAAATCTCAACTCACTACTTTTGAAAGAAAATCTAAAAGAGGATGTTTAGGTAATTTCTCTGCACAAAAACACTGCCCGGTAATTTTGCTTCACGTAGGCATTGTTTAATCAAATTCGAAAATTTGAAGAATTTTACTTTAAAATCCATAAAAATTTATTAGCATCTAATATATATTTTTAATTTTTTTATTCTGGATTTTAAAGGAAAACTTTTTGGCTGAGTCAGATTTTACCAAATAATCCTTACACAAATGGAAATTACCAAGCAGTGCTTTAGAGGTGTGAAATTCGCAAAATATCTTCTTCTTTTGTTTTCCTTCTGAAAGAGTGAAGTGGAAAATTGTGGAGCCCAACAGATGCACTGAACCATGATGATCAGATGGGCAAAAAATATGGTGGATCCAAACGTTGGGTGGGCCATACCATAAAAATGATTTAACATTGCCCAAAAACATCCAAATTGGCTTGTAACCCGTCCAATGATTTGATAGGCCCAAATTTTTGTCACCGGTGATCATCATGTACCGGTGCATATGTTACAGGGGTTGGATGTCATATAAAGACCAAGTGGACCCTACAATTCTTGGATTTATTTCTCTTTAAAATGAAAAAAAAATGATTGACCGCATTTGGGTATTTCTTATTGTATTTTTAAAAAGTTTTTTAAAATAAATTTATTTCAAATTTTAAAGTTTTCCCTCTATATTCTTTTTTTTTTTTTAAAGTGTTTTTGTTTTTAGTTTACATTCTTATACCACATTGAAAAGAATCAAAGAAATCTCATGTATACAGGATATGGTTTGTATAAGGCTTAAGATGCCAATGAGGAATAACCAAGTGGGTTAGACCATCTCTTTATAACTCGCGCGTGCACCTATTGGTTTTTCCCGAAATTAAAAACAGGGATGCGTCTGTTCGGTGGTCGCACTAGTAGGGTTCAAACCTATTTGAAACGGTGCTTTAAGCACCTAATCGTGTCTATATATAGACCTATTCCTTTAAATCATTCAAACCAATGATTTCTTTTTCTGTTTCTTCAAATCTTGTCTCTGATTAAGTGTCGTTTTGCCAACTGAGCTAGTTGTCGAGTCAACTCACTTCGATTAAGTTTTGCATGCTGGTTCAAGCCTATCTACAGCTAGTGTACTGTCGGGACCTAGTCGTTGTATCCTAGAGGCCAACAATCAAAGATTCATGTTGCACTTGGGACATGGTCCAAGGACGGCGGATTTGGTTTCAAGCCGAGTGACCCAACTACACCTCAATTCATACAAATAAGTCATCTTTTCTTACTTTATTTTATTACTTAATTTTCTTTTTCCGAATATTATCTGCTGCTTTCAACAAAGTATTTTCAACATTTCTCACTCAAAAAGCACCTGCTGGGCAATTGGATTACCAAAGGCATTATTTCAGAAAATCAGAAATACAGAAGAATGAAGATTTGGATCGGATTCATTCTTGCACTCATTACATAAAATGATCAGGCAAAATGGATAGACGGTGTGGATACATCACGGTGGGCCCCATAGTCATGGCCGCACTGACTTAGGTGAGGCTGGGGCTGCATGTGATCTTCTGCTTAGGCTGATAAATCTAAGGTAAGTTGCTATATCATCTATTCAAAGAGGAGAAATACGCCCCGGATGTAATGCTGATTCAAAAGGATCCAACCCAAGTGGCCCTAACCGTGGGGCCCATTTATCTGTAGTATATCCATGCTGTTCATCTGTTTTTCCAGCTCATTTTAGAGCACGAGCCCAAAAGTTTCCTGGGGCAGACCATAATGTCTATTTGCCATCTAACGTGTTGATAAAGTCAGACTAACCTGTAGTGTGGTCCAAAACTTTTTTAGCCCACAGAAGTTTTTAATGGTCAATCACCACTGTTTCCTATTGTGTGGTCCATCAGAGATTTGGACCTTCTTCATTTTTGGTTGCATGTCCTAAACTGATTTGGAAAAAAAAATAAAAATGAATAGACGGTGTGAATATACTACACATACATCATGGTGGGCCCCACGGTCAGGGCCGCACAGTATTTGGTGAGGCTGGGTGGCACCCAATCCGCTCCCCACATAGAACACCCTAGCTGTGGGCCGCACAGTATTTGGTGAGGCTGGGTGGCACCCAATCCGCTCCCCACATAGAACACCCTAGCTGTGGGGCCCACCATGTTGTACATGTAACATCAACTCCATCCAACAGGTTCTATCCTCGATTTTATGAACTGGGTCGAAAAATAAACCAGATCCATAACTCGGGTGGACCAGACCACTGGGAAAAATGGGGATGTGATGCCAACCATAGGTTTGTGTGGTGCTGCCATGGTGTGTATCTTTCAATGAACCTGATAATCGCGTGTAACTCAACAACATGATGAGTGAAGATGCAAAAGTCAGCCCGATCAAAATCTCAGGCAGGCCGCATTGCATGAATTTAGAGGTTTTAAGAGCAATTTTACATATTTTTTTTTCTGCACTGGTGTGGCCAATCAGAGTTTTCAAGTGTACTGATTGTTTTACTGAGAGCAGTAGAAATAAGGGTTCTCACCTGATGGACGGATTTGATTTACATCTAGGACACGGTGGGCCCCGCAGAGCTTGGTTGTTTTACAGGCGATTCCAGTCCACCAAAGGGTGCCTTGCGATTGCAGCTTCTCCCCAAAACCTTACCTCATTTCCTTGGAAAAGAATGCACAGAAAATAGTTAAAAACAAAACAAGGAACGAAAGTCAGTTAGTTGTGCATTGATACGAACCACAAAGAAGACATTCTCGGTTTCAAGATGAGTTGAAAAAGAAGCGCGTTTTGAAATTCTCCCTATAGGACTCTTCTCCATACTTCGAATTCAGAGCACTACATCCACACAGACAGTATAAAAATACAAGGTATTGCTGCCGAGATAAGGATCACATCTCACTTGGGACATGAGCTGATGACACACGTGTACAAGCTACAAACGTGTGCTCTGTGTGCTTTTATAAATTGCTATCTTGTCTTTACAGACACGCATTCTCTCTCCCCTTTCCTTCTTGATGATGGGAATGCTTTGGCCACACTGATCATGTTTATTTTCTTTTAAGCAATTGCTGGCAACGGCCTTTTGTTTATTATCTTTTGAAAATTGTGGTGAATCTCTAACTGGACACACGGCATGTTCGCATGGCAATCCAGACCGCTTAATAATGAAATTGTGGATGGGGTGTAATTTGGACAGCTAAAGATCTTTCATTTGACAGCCATCGATTGAATGGTTATAATTGCTTGATAAATGTTATTTTAGAAAAATGCACTATCCGCAATATGCCCCACAATTATTTTATTTTATAGAAAAAAAAAAAAAAAAAAACCCTACATTTTGAGTATCTTGGATGAGGTGGTCTCGAGTCCAACCGGTTGGACCTTAAGATACAGTCCACCCAGCAGATTACTTCAAACCTTTTATGCGCACATGACATCCATCCCGTCCAATTGGTTGTCCCCACCATGAAAATTACCTTATGCAAAATTCAGCCACGTCCACTCATTGAGTAGACCATGCTCGTATTTTTCTATTTACCAGTGGCTAAACATTGTTTTCTATGTTGTTGCCCACCTGATGAGTAGATAGGTTGATTTTTGCATTGGTTGATCCTCATGGTGGAGCCAACCTATTGGATGGCTTGGATGTCACATTCAATCAAAAAGATTGTGGGTGGACCATAACTTGTTTTACAACCAGCTGGACTTTGAGACCTCATCTTGGATAGCCATGTTGAGGTGGATGAATCAAAAACCATTTTCAAAATGGTGGTGAATTACCACATAGCCAATGATAAGCTTTGATTAACACCTTTAGCAATAACAGTAAGTGCAATTTGAAGGCTAATAATAAAGCCCGTTGATTCGAATGTCCAAATTAATGGGCACGTCCACCACTCGAACAATAGAGATAGTTTATACACTGAGTTTCAGTTTATAGTTAAAAACTAACTTAAAAATGAAATGCACGACATTCGATACTGATTTCCAAATAAAACAGAACTAGCAGAACCCAGATAATATCACTAGCAGCAAGGAATGTTTGGGGGAGATCAGCACTTCAAAGACTTTCACTGGGTCTTCCTGAAATCTGAAATGTAAGCCACTAGAGGAAATAGTTAATAATCTCCCTAACCTAGACTCCCATCTTATCAAAACTACACAAGCACCTTACTTTTCACTGCAGCAACATCTTTGAAACATTAAACAAAACGTTTTCTTCTTTTTCTAACCTTGAATTCCAGGGATGGATTCCATTCCGATGCAAGGAACTATTCGTTTAAAGGTAAAAATAACCTGAACAAATGATTGCTACAATCATACAAGTCAACCAAAGAAACTTGCATGCTGGTCAATTGTTTGGAGCCCAAGTTTCTTAGCAGGATCCAATTCATGGATAAATCCCAGCTGAGCTGTTCTGATCGAGCGATACACCTGTTTCCCTTCTTCATATTCTGTCTGCTAGTCCCTTCCTTTCTGACTCTTTCTGTAAATTACACTGAGGCGTGTTTCGAAACCCAGCCATGGTCATCGAATTGGAGGGCCGTCCTGCGCCGAACAGAATTTTGTAGAATGTTTGGGCCAGCTTCATTGCCGAGGGTGCACCAAACAAGTACAGCTCCCATCAAGATGAAACTAGCAAAACAGCCACACCATCCCAAACATGGGAGGAACTGCCGCATCTTGAAAGAAGAGACAGGTATTCGGAGCTTCTGCAGAGGCTTCCAAGCCTTGGAAGATGGGTATCTATGGGAACTGACCATTGGGAGGAACTGCTCAACGGAAACATACCGCCAAACATTGACGAGCCTTCCCTTAATCATTATAATTCAGCAGGCAGTACCGGTTTAGCTTCGGAACCAAAAACTGCGAGAGTGTAAAAGGTGGTAACCCGGCACTACAGGGGTGTGAGGCGGCGGCCGTGGGGGGAGTTTGCAGCAGAGATAAGGGACTCGTCAAGGAAAGGAGCTCGAGTTTGGCTTGGGACCTTTAATACTTTGTTCGATCTGTTATATAGTAGAGATGTAATGGGAGTAAGGTGTGGTCCAATTGTGATGGTCCGCATATATGTGCCAGCAAAGATTTGAATAATTTTGAATAAACAAATTACCTTTAAAAGTACCAGTTCGAAAGATGGGTATCTCACTTCCCTCAGACGGTATTAAATATCCCTTGACAAGACCCTTCTACAATTGAACCTCTTTAATGTCAAATTAATCCTCATAATTTAGCGGTTGTTCTTAATCCTCGATGCAAGATGAATTATGTTAAGTTCATTTTTATAAAGATTTATTTTGATCAGAGAACGATAACCGAAACCTCTAAGGTTTGTGACACAATCGAAGAATTGTACACTGCATACACAACCATATTAAGTAATAAAGAACGTGCGTGGCCGAGTGGGTTCATGGGCTAAACAGAAAAACATCCCCTAACAGATCTTCATTGGAAGAGCTTTTATTGGAAGGAAATAGCTGATTGGTCTCCACCAATGCAATTTTGCCACGGCACTTCAATAGCCTTTTGGCTACTGAAGCATTCAGTATCCAATCCGCTCCCCTCAAAATTACCAAAATACCCTCTTGTTTCTTCTTAATATTTGGAAAAATATGCAGAGCTACATTGCACTCAGGTGAAGCTACTCACTCATCCACCGTTCGTGTCAAATGTGTCAGTTTTGGACTGTCAAAATTGAATCGGCTTGCATATATGCCACGTGTATGGTGGATGGGTAGCTGCACCTAAGGTGCAGTTTGCTTGTCTGATGTTAACTTTCCACAAATGACAAAAATGCTGAAACCACGACAAATTTTCTAGAACTGCAGTTGAAGTAATTTGAGGAACCCAAGATGTCGTGGTCGTGGTTCTCTTTTTTGCAAACATATGAACCATATAGTTGACTATTGCTGGATCAAACATGGTAAACCTCTCATGCGGGGAGGCTTCACTCGTGGACGTGGTCGTTCGTCAGGTAGCCGATGGGCCAATTTGTCTGTTACTAAATTTGAGGAGACACCGTCTGCTTCCTCCACTCCTATGGTCAAGATTTTCCAAGAATAATATGATAACCTGATCGCCAAGAAGGCTGGCCTCTCGGTCTCCAAATCCATGGCTACTTCCAGTTCCCTAATGTCTGGTACATCCACTCCTGCCTCCTCTTCCCAACCCTAGGTCATAGACACCAGGGCCATAGATCATATTACTGGTATGTCTCACATTTTTTCATCTTTTCACCACAGTTCTACGTTAGGGTCAGAAAAGTTAGCGAACAGAAACCTTACTCCCATTATGGGGTCAGGAACTGTTCCTCTAACCTCTACTGCCACGATGTCCCTGCCCACCGCCTAATTCGTCCTGACGATGCCTTGTCCGTTGTGGCAGTAGCTCGACCCGCTCAGCACAGCGTCCTTGCGCGGTATTTAATTCGCCCCGACGATGCCTCGCACGCCACCTAATTCACCCCTACGACGCCGTGGCAGTAGCCCGGCCCGGTCAGCATGGCGCCCTTACGCGGCGCCTAATTCGCCCTGACGATGCCCCGCCCGCCGCTTAATTCGCCCCAACGACGCCTTGCCCGCTGTGGCACTGGCCCTGCCCGCTTAGACGGCGCCCCTGACCGCCGCCTAATTCGCCTCGACGATGCCATGCCCGCTTAGCACGGCGTCCCTGTTCGCGGCCTAATTAGCCTCGACGACATGCGCGCGCGCGTCGGCAGGCAGGCGGGCAGCGCTGGCGCTGGCGATTAGCGCACTTGGCGCACTTGCGTAGTTAAGTAATGTAGCCCGCTTGCGCATGTCTCCTCACCATGGAGGGCGATGTATGGTGTGTGATTGGATAGTATTGACAGGTTATTCCCAGTAATTAGGCAGGGCATCGTCGGGGCATACCACTATTTTCATATAGGCTGATGTTTATTTGCCATCAGCCTTTGATGAAATATGGTAACTTTCAAATGAAATAAGTGACCTCATAAAATACCTGTCAATCATTGCTGACAGGTATTACTCTGAGTTTTATAGCGAAACATCTATAAAAGATTATCTTTTCGTCATATCCAATCCTTATCAGATTTACTGACTTCATTTATTGTTACATCCTATGATGTATTCTATACTGTAGTATGGGCGACAATTACAGGACAGATTGGCTAATATTCCTCCTATGGTGTGTGATTCATTAAGACAACCTCTAGTCAAAATTAAACCAATTTCAATTCAACGGTCACCGGAACTCGATCAGGATTACAAGTACACTGCCATGTGTATGAAATTTCTCCTGAGTTTTAGTCATTTTAGTTTTGACAATTCAACGGCGGATGCATGGCTACCATATATAATGCTAATGATGCGTAATACACCCTTTAAGCTGAGTGCTTACACGCAAGACCAGATCATGATGTGTTGCGAGATGTCTTAAATCTGAGTCCTTTCGCAACTGGGATGTGGAAAGGAGTTTCGCGGATTTCGTGTCGTAAGTCCTTTCGCAACTCGAATGCGAAAGGAGTTTCGCGGATTTTGTGACGCAAGTCCTTTCGCAACTGGGATACGAAAGGAAAGTTGCCAAAACTATAAATTGGGGTCCCTAGGGCTATTCTAATATGATTCCAAGACTTTCTAAAGGTATTCTAAAGGGTTTCAGGGTTATCAAAGGGTGTAGCAAGGGTGAGATTCGAGATTGTTCGAATCGGGTAAGTCCTTTCTCTTTGTAATTGATGCTTTCATAGTGGTGATCTGTCGCTTTGTGCCGTGGTTTTTTCCCGCAAGGGTTTTCCACGTTAAATCTGTGTGTTCTCTATTTTATTTTTTTTTTGTGCTTGGTGCCATTGGATTGCTATCCTAGATCTAGATCTGTGTGATTCCGCAGGCCAAAAATCCCAACATGATGGCCATGGCCCACTCACTTCTAAAGCTTACTTTTGTACTCAAGTGAGAGCACACGGTAGCTTAATGGCAGGCGTATGTTAGAGAGGCTGGTTAATTACACACGCGTGTGGGAGCCGTACACATCCAGAAGAGCATTGGTCCAATTTGACACTTGTATGAGATCTAAGCTTTCCATCAAATTTTATTTTCCTTGACCTGACCATTGATTAACCAGAATCAATGATGTAGAGTTGGAGAATTTATGTGTTATGATATTCGTTAAATACTTAAGAATTGACGATATGATATAGAATAACTATATCAAAATGATTTAATCATGTACACACCAGTGGGGTTGATATATGATCATATTATATCATGAGGAGATCTAAAATATTATTCATTACATGATATTGATATTTACTTCTGTATATTTATGGTCTGGTAAATGGTTTGTGAAATATTTTATATATAATGATGATTTTAATCATTATATAATTTATATGATAATAATATTGGAGAATCATCATATTTAATGTAAATGAGAATGATTATGGTTTTATGATATTTTAACCATATGATATCATATATCTATATTTAATAAGGTTTTAAGGAAATATATGATGGTTATATTAAATCATAAAAGGTTACACATACTACGGGGATAATATAGGATATATTATCATGACATTGTACCTTTAATAAGGATTTTAAAATCACAAAGCCCATAATGTGATTTAAATATATTATAGATGACATTATATTATGGGTAATTTTATATTATAATCCTAACTTACTAAAGACATACTTGGTAATAGTCATAAATCATGTATCACATATATTTGGTAATAGTCATAAATCATGTATCACATATATTTTAATGGTTAAAATATAATGAGATGGTATTTTATATCATGACATTGAACCTTTAATAAGGTTAAAAAAGGTACAACCACTATATAGTGAACTTGGGTTCCTGTCATATCATAAAGTCAAGAACTTTATGATCCAATTTTTCAATATTACCGTTTGTAGGCGATCAAACGGTAATATCGAATCACCTCGCCTTAGTGAAATCCGATACTATATTTGTCCATCTCGTCACTGTGCACTCAACTCCGTCCATCTGTCCACTCTTCGGCCTACACTGGTCTTTGAGCCCCCGTAGTGACTATAATAGTGAATATGGTCGTAGTGAAATCAAAACTTAGTCCATAGGATTTATGGTTAAACTCTTATTTAGGTGAACCCGATGGTCTTAGTGGTTAATTAAAAATCATATTATTAACATTAAAATATGGTTAGGTTAAAATAATCATATTATGTGGATTACTATTATTTTATTTGTATAACACATACCATATAATATAACTTTATGATCTTTATTATGACACATATATGTTGTTACATATATAATTTTAATGAATATTATAAAAGCCTGACAAATCCCTATGTTTTAAAATTATTCATATGGTCACATATGGCTGTATATCAGTATTACAATATATTAACGATAAAATGTATGTGATCATGTATCCTATATATTGTAATCCTAAATAACATATGTCATTTACAGTACATGTCGTATCAATACATAAGATGTGTAATTAAAGGAATATGTAATCCTTTAATTACATATTTATTGTGAATATGTATATTCGGTAATGATTTTATCCCGATCAAAGAACTTTGACGTATCAGACATTGATTAACCATAATAGCACTATGGGTTTATGGCCCATAAGATAATTTTGTCATCGTATTTATATAACCAATTATTATTATTATCTAAGTAGATACCGCTGAGAATTTCACGTCAACTCTAAATTTATGAAATTTTTCCTGAGTTTTAGTCATTTTAGTTTTGAAGATTCAAACGGCGAATGCGTGGCTACCATCTATAATGCTAATGATGTGTAATACACCCTTTAAGTTGAGTGCTTACACGCAAGACCAGATATAATATTAACCCATAATTTATCATACACATACGATATCCTATGATATAAATAGTGCATAACCTTACGAAATCATTGATTACTTAGTTATACACATGAAATCATCGAGTATTATTATGGACTAACTAATACGTAAATGGAACCATATGGCCATATTTATTGTGTAATAAATATTACAATCACATTTTATTCTAATGACAAATACAGACGTTAGCTATCACCAAATATACTATGGTTCGTATTACACATATATTTTGGTATTAGTAATATTATAAGATAATATAATAATATAAGTTATATTTTAAATTTATATAAATGATATACTAACATTATTAGTTAAAATGTCCTAAATAACATTTTAAATCACATTGTATTAGTAAGGTTACTAATACACATATATGGTTAAGTAACCATATATTTTAACGACTGAGATCTTACAATCGTCATTATAAAAAGGGCAGTTGGGATTATTTATAATTTTATCCTATATTGAAATGGTCATATTTAAATGAGGTTATTTATTAAATTTGAGATCCTTTACTGATATAATAACCGGGTATATACTATGGGTTTACACCATATATGTTATAAACCTTTATATCCTATGATATTTATAGGTTTGTAAATATCATAGGATATATATTTATATCTTATGATATTTATAAATATTTACATAGATGTATTAACTTTTATGATATATCATATAATATTATAAATATTAACTGATATAATATCGTATTTTACGATATTTGACTGATATGATATATTTTAGAATGTATGATTATGGGTCAAATAAGTATGATTATGGTTATGCACTATTTACTGATATCTGGTCTTGCGTGTATTATATGACGTTGTACAAATAGTTATGGTTATGGTATAACCTTAATATCATAGGGTTATTAACCCATAATCATACTATTTGTATAAATTATAACCTTTATAATCATGATATATGAAAAAATAAGGTTAAAATAAGTATATTGTTACACATCATATAAATACTATAAGTGGTCATTCTTTATATCCTATGATATGGGATGTGTATGATGATTTACAATTATAGTATAATACACATGGTGTATTTTAACTTTATTTGATGTTATACAAATAGTATGATTATGGGTTAATATCATATCAGTCATAAAATATGACATTAATAATTATAAATATTAACTGATATAACACATGTATATGATTGATAGGACAATATTGTGTAATCCAATACTTAATATACAATAGTTATAATATATTTATAAGTATGATTGTATATTAAGTATGTTAATATCATAAGTATATCAACATACTATTATAAATAGTATTATATAGTGTATATTTGTACTATATATGTGTTATTAAATGGTATCATAAATCATAAGTAAGACACCTTATATATGTGTTGATTTTGTATTAACACACTATATCATAAAATAGTGTGTTGATACAACACATAGTGTATATAAGTATAGTATATTTATAATAACCAAATTGTATAAATATGATGATTTACAATTACAGTATAATAAGGTTATATTTATAAATATTATAGGTGTTATAAACCATTTTACACATATAAATGGTCATATGTGTAAAATGGTTTACACATAAATATTTAGTATATATAAATTATAGCCATTTTACAACATAGTACCATGTAAATCATGTATCGCCTATATTTTGTTTAAGTATGAAATCCCCACGAGTTATATACATACCTACCTCAACTTCTAAGCCTTTAATCCAACAAACCAACTAATGGGTTTAGGTTCCATTTACGTATTAGTTAGGACTAGAGAATTATTCTAATGATCGTCAACATCGAAATTTCTCATAACACTTACTAAGATATAAGCTTACTAATACACATATGGTTAGATAATATTTACGTTTCATATAAATCATATGGTTACTTTATATTTTAACTAATCATATATAGTACCATATGATTTAATATGGTAATGACAAAAATATAGTATATTTTACATGTGTTAGGATATCTAACACATGTAAAATATACTGTATCCTAATATAATATGTTAAATATCCACTTGGTAAATGGTAATAATTCTCAAATGGTTTATATCCTAATTAAATATTTATGGATTCTGTATATTTATAATATCATCATTAGTAAATATCATATATTTACTATCTTATTCTGATTTGGTAATAGTCATAAATTATGTATCATATAATATGTGATTTTAAATATGAATATCTTTAATAGAATATATTTTAACATATAAAGTTATTCATATAGTCACATATAACGATAAAGTTATATTGGTATTTATTTTAACCTTTATAACAAATAAGATTAAAATATATGTCACACATAGTGTGTATTATACTGTATACCATATGATCATGTATATGTGACCATAAAGTAGTTGTAATATGATGATTTACATTAATGGTCATATATGTAAAATGGTTTACACATAAATGATCTTACACATCATATATAATATGATATTTATAAACCATTTTATAAATATACAATTTGTATATTTATTTATATAACCTTAATATTATAAATATATCATAGGATATAAAGAATGACATGAATATATATCCTATGGTTACACCATGTGTATTATACTTGGTATCATAAAGGATATTTTCATATAACCATTGTCAGTAAAAGGTCATTCTTATACATATCGTATAAATAAATTACAATAAAGATTTATAATATATAAATATTATATGTATGATATATTATACATACGTGTTTTATTTATGTCCATATATATTATATAATATCAGTCAAATATCATAAAATACGATATTATATCAGTTAATATTTATAATATTAAGGTTATACCATAATAGGATATTGATTATATATATCCGATATCATAAATAAGTATAACTAACCAGATATCAGTAAATAGTGCATAACCATTTATAATGTGGTTATTCTTTATATCAGTTATATATCGGTGGCCAACCCCCATCTAATAATGTCATATATGTTAACACATATATATGTGTAAAGGTTATGTAAAAGTGATATAACACATATAGTGACCATGATTTAACGTATAAATGGTCTAAGTATGATTTCATACTTAAACCAAATACAGGCGATACATGATTTGCATGGTCCTATGTTGTAAAATGACTATAATTTATATATACTAAGGATTTATACGTTATATAACCTATTATATAACCTATATAATAGATTATATCATTTATAAATATCAGTTACAATCGTACTTACTTGATTGTACATAGGATACGAGAATCTATTTTGTAAATAGAGTATTGGATTACACAATATTGTCCCAAGTGTAGGGTATTTGGTGACCCCTTTACAAATTGTTATTGTAAAGGTTATACATACTAATACCAAATAAATAGATTACATAAAAGGTTACACATCATATATTTTTGTCATGAGGTTTAAAATATGGTCATATGGTTCCATTTAAATCTTTATTTTATAACCATAGGTATCATTAGTTATATTATAATGTATCGTTAATATATTGGGTTAACCATGGTATTAGTATAGTATGTGTAACCCATATTTTTGTAACCTAAATACAGGATATATAAGAATATACTGTACCAAATTTGATAATAGTCATAAATCATGTAATACATAAATAGGTTACAATTTATTTATAATATAAAATGATGTGGAGTCTATAATGCAAATGATGTGTATGTATAACCCTTTAAAATATTATACCATAAATTGTAACATAGGAATTTGTCGGGCTTATATGATATTCATTAAAATTATATGTGTAACCACATATATGTGTTACAATAAAGATCATAAAGTTATATTATATGGTATGTGTTATATCAGTAAAGGTTATTATAACATATGACCATCAAAGTTAAAATTTACACATATCTTAACCTTTATATAGTATGTTATATAAATAAACCTTTATATCATATGTTACAATTATATATAACTTTATATATTATATATATATATATATATATATATATATATATATCGATGTTATAAACCTATATATATGTTATAAACCTATAAATATAGGTTTATTTATGTGTGATTTATAATAAGTTAATATGATGGTCACCGATATGTAACTGATATAAAGAATGACCACATCATAAATAATAGCTAAAGGTTATGTGTATGTATAACCATTTTGTAACCTTATACTGACCTAACACATATAATAACTAGTTTATTTACATATTTATAACCTTATAATTGTAACATAGGATATTTTTTTATAACCTTTATGACATTTTATCAATTATATTGTTACACATCACGGATATTCTTTAATTACATATTTATAACCTTATACTGACCTAACACATATATAAGGTTATAATTATTAATCATGATGTGTAAAATATATTCATTATATGGATATTTAAATGGTCATATTTTACACATGTCAATTTACATGTGTAAAATACTGATATCATAATAGAATACAAAATTGTGTTACAATCGTTTATAGTATGTGTAACATAACTTAGTTATACATACTATAATCGTATAAAATGGTTACATTAAAATCTCATGTACTATGATTTACTATATAACACATAATATTTGTCGGCGTGTATCATAAACTGATATACTTATATACTAGGTTATATAACCTAGTATAACCTTTACTAATAATATAGCATGGTATAATATTGGTATCAACCTATGATTATATGATCACTTAATATTTTGTACAACATATAAACATATAAAAAAAAATATATGTTGTATAAATATATTTGTACAACATATGAATACTTAATATATGATATATCAACACCATAACAGATATAGTGTATGATATCCCATATATACTTATCTTGCTCTGACGTGTAGCTCAAGCCTGTCCAAGTTGGTAGACAGATATTCATGTGCTCGAGGATGTGTGAGGTATACAGATATGTCTATCATAAATCTACGTCGCCCATCTGTTTTGCAAGATCACAATAGGACAGTTTTCGAATACTCAGACATATCCAAAAATTATGTGGACCATACCACACCAAACAGTGGGGATTAAATGCCTGAGGTGACAAAAGTTTTGCATCAAGATAATATTTGTGCGTGTTGTTAATCTGAGTGGTAATAACCTCATGAACAGTTTGGATGGCATATAAACATCATATTCAGCTCTAGGGAGGTTTTAGTGGTGGACGTTTCCATTCCCACTGTCTCGTTGCTGTGGCTCATCTGAGTTTTGGATGTTCCTGATTTTTAAATGCATATCCTATTTTGATTTTTCAAAATAGATGGACGGATTGGATTTGTTAAAGATGTATCCGTAGACTCCACGAAGCCCCGGGCCCAGGTATATCGGAGACAATCCACTTCCGTACAAGTGACCCATAATCAATGCGCGTCCTACCCCCACCCGGATGGTAATCCGTACGGGCAGGGCTTTGTGGGGCCAACGTGATGTAAGTATTTTATCCATACCATTAATTATTTTTATATGATTATTTCAAGATAAGAGCCAAATTTTGAGCTAGGTTCATGGCTTACTTGGACCACAAATTGTGAATTAAACTTCACCATTAAAAACTTACCAAGAGCTGGAGAAGTGTCGGATCAAGATGAAATTTATGTTGTCACTTCATCCAAGTCTGCATAACCTTATTAATAGGTTGGGTGGTAAAAAAACATTACGTGGCCCTTAGAAATGTTTCAATGGTGAGTGTCATTATCAATGCAGCTTCATTTGATGTGGTCCACTGAATCTGTTTATATGCTTCATTTTTTGTATAATATCTTAAAATAATCATATAAAAACGATTAACGGTGTGGATAAAATAATTACATCACAGTGGACCCATAGAGCACTGCCTGGACGGATTACCGTCCTGGCGGGGGTAGGACGCAATCCGCGTCCTAATCAATGCATACGTTCCAGAAGAAGCAAAATAAAAAATTATTTGGGGTATTTTCGTAATTTGGTAAATTCAATACTAGGAGCCGACTTCAGAAGGTGGTCGAAACGAAAACGAGTGTCAGTGTACCATGTTAGTTTATCACTGTTTTAAAACTTGTGGTGATCCTGCAATCAAACAACATGGCATAATATATCTTTCGCCAATTAAGACCGTCTAATATGGCATATTTTATGGACAGATCACAAATGAAAAAAAACACTCTGTTGTAATCTAGAAAAATATCATAGTTATGTGTAAATCTAGAAAAGCATCATTTTAGTTAGTCCATATATAGTTTTGTCAATCATAACTATTACACATCATAGTTATGCCTTTATATGTGTAAATCATCCTATGATACTCGATGATTTCATGTAGCTCAATCGGTAATATACAATGTTATGATTGTTATACCATCATATAACAATCACATCAGAGTAAGATAAGTATATATGGGATATCATACTATATTTAAAATGGTTATAATATAAGATTAAATATAACCTATATTTAATGTAAATGAGAATGATCATATAACCTTATAAAGATAATTATAACTATATGACCGTGGTATTAAGATCAAATGGTAGAATCATCCTAACTATTGCATCCATAAAAATAATGATCCCACGGTCATATACCATAACCACATGATATATTTTATGATAAATATATCATAAAATATATTATGTGGATATTCTTTGGATATATCCACAGAATATATTTTACTCTTTGATTTAATAATATATATGTTAATCATGAGGAGGCTATAAATATATTTATGACAGGTTATCTGAGTTTAATGATATCATAAGTTTTATGGTTATAATAAAGATACTATGGTGATTTAAAATATATAATTATCAGTATGATTATAGGTTATATGATATAATATGTGGGCAGTAACCAAATAATCTATGGTTATATCATATCGTATTTTGGATATGATATAATATGATCATATCCAAAATACGTTAGATTAACATACTTGGTTATTTATTTGAATATATATAAATTGGCCGATACTATATCCCAAGGGCTTAGGATTTATGATGTATGGGACAAATTTTATATCATTTTATTGATATAAAATGATATCACAAGTAAATGTCGGTTACCTTAGATATAATCATATTTTAATACTCAGAGCGTGAGACACATGCTTATCAGCTAACCACTTAGTAGTGTGGCTCACCAAACGTAAGATATCCACTTGGTTTTCTTTAATTTTACCATATACTGATTAAAATCAAAGTGTGTACTAACAATCTAGGCTTGTTAGTGACTGCGTATTAAATACGTAGTGATTTAAGATCCGATCTCCTTATCCTATTCATCTTATGATGATCATCATAACCCAAGTTTTGATTTCTACTGTATTCCTCGTTTTTAATCACGTTTATAAGATAAAGATTTATCGTTGAGAGTCGTTATATAGTGAGTTTTAACCATAAACTCACTATACCATTAAGTAATACATGGTTAACGAATATTGTCCCGCATTCGGGTGATCCAAATTTTAGTCCGGATGAGCTATGAATTCTCGTAAATAATTATCAACCTATAAAACCCATTTCGTATCAATTACTGAAGATTCATTATGTGTGTCCAAGTAATGGTTATACTTAATATACAATGGTTATATCTGGGATATTTAATACTTAATATAACCTATGTAAGTATATGATACCTAAGTATATATAACCATAAATAGTATGGTACCATGATATTAGACGGCACACGACAATATAAGGCAATAGATATTACAAAATCATTAAAACATATTGGACAATAGATTCTCAGTAAGACACCAAATACCAAAAATGACTAATATAAAGGCATATTCACAAGAAAAGATATGACAATATTCCTTTAAGAAGAAACTCACAGCATATTAGATACAACTGAAAATGAATATAAAGTATTTGGTGTCTTACTGAGAATCTATTTTGTAAATGGAGTATTGGATTACACAATATTGTCCCAAGTGTAGAGTATTTGGTGACTCTTTTACAAATTGTTATTGTAAAGATTACACATATTAATACCAAATAAATAGATTACACAAAAGGTTACATATCATATATTTTTGTCATGAGGTTTAAAATATGGCCATATGGTTCCATTTAAATCTTTATTTTCTAACCATAAGGATCATTAGCTATATTATAATGTATCGTTAACATATTGGGTTAACCATGGTATTAGTATAGTATATGTAACCCATATTTTTGTAACCTAAATACAGGATATATAAGAATATACTGTACCAAATTCTGTAATAGTCATAAATCATGTAATATATAAATAGGTTACAATTTATGTATAATATAAAATGATGTGAGGCTTATAATGTAAATGATGTTTATGTATAACCCTTTAAAATATTATATCATAAATTGTAACATAGGGATTTGTCGGGCTTATATAATATTCATTAAAATTATATGTATAACCACATATGTGTTACAATAAAGATCATAAAGTTATATTATATGGTATGTGTTATATCAGTAAAGGTTATTATAACATATGACCATCACGCTTTAAGGATATAAAGGTTAAAATATACACATATTTTAACCTTTATATAGTATTTTATATAAATAAACCTTTATATCCTATGTTACAATTATATATAACCTTATATATATTACATCCATATATATATATATATATATATATATATATATATATCGTATGTTATAAACCTATAAATATAGATTTATTTATATGTGTGATTTATAATAAGTTAATATGATGGCCACCGATATATAACTGATATAAAGAATGACCACATTATAAATGATGACCACCGATATAAAGGATATTTTTATATAAACATTGTCCGTATAAGGGCATTCTTATACATATCCTATAAATAGATTACAATAAAAGTTTATAACATATAAATATTATATGTATGATATATTATACGTACGTGTTTTATTTATGTCCAATCAAAAATTTTGTGAACCCGGTTTCCGAGTTCGGGGCGTGACATTATGAGTCAATCATATCGAATGTCTAAATGAGTTTCCTTGGTGGGTTTTGGATTGGAAGGTTTCAGTCTGTTGTGCATTTAAACGTTAGAAAATGTGGGAATGAGAATGAGGGACGTAGCTTTCCTATTGGTTTATGACTATTGGATATGTTAGAGAGATGAGAGACGTCGGGTGCTGAAGGTTATAAAGAGAATGGATGGTTAAGATTAAGTAGAGTGCAATTACACATATTGCCAAATGTAGCACTGTCGTGCGTGACTTGGCTATTACACAAAAATGGAAAGAGATTTTGACGTTCGGTTCTTAGCACAAGAAGTACGTAAAGTCTAGTGATAAGGTTAAGTCCACTAGGTTACAAGAGGGAGAAATTCATGCTGCTCATCAGGAGGGAGAGATCAAGGTGGGGTGTGAGCTAAAAAAATAATGCAGATTTAAGGTCCAGATGGGTCGCATTAGAGGTTTTAAGATAAGAAATTCCAATGGATAGGGTTTTACAAGATTTTGGGTATAATGGACGGTCCCAATCTGGTCAGAGGGTCCCACCACGATGATGAGTTTAATAGTGTAAAACACTTATTAATACATTAGGGTGAAGATAAGAAAATTACTTTAGTAGATGATCAGATAAAATCATCTTAATTGTGTTCATAATCAAATTCTCGATGATGCAATTGTCTAAGACTAAAACCAACGGTTAGACAGATTTATCTGCTAATGAAGATTATTTCCACTGGTTGGATTTAGGTTTAGTTAAGTGCAATGTAATAAATAGCTTGTAATGTGCCATAATATATGCACATATGCGCACAACAATACCTAAAAGTTAAACCTACACATATACACCCGAAAACCTACACGTGTGCCAAAAATTTCGGTATAATAAAGTTAGAGTTATATGCAGTCGTCCAAGCCCTGCGCTTCTGTAAGTGCTATAGTTGATAGCCTCACTATATTGTTAAATTTGTGGTGCTAAAGACACTGTATGTATCTTGTTATGAAGCTTGCATATGGGAAGAACAAAGCTCTACTCATGATATGCCAAGTCAAGACAAAAGTCTCACAAGATTAGCTTTGATAGACAAATAATGTTCACAAGTCAAGAATCGAGAATGTGAGAATGTTCAACTTAGCTCAAGATAAGTATAATTCAAGATCTCAAGAAGCTTTCAAGTTCAAGCTACACCAAGATCTCAAGCTTCATTATGCTCAAGGTCACTCATCTAAATTTCAATGTCCTTACTTCACTATTAAGGTATGTTTGACCTTAGGTTGACCTTTAGAGTAGGTCATTTCGGATACATAATTCATATGTTTTATATAAATGAGTTTGGTCTATTCTAAGACTAGTCTTGGACTTTGTTCGACTAGTCCTAGTACCGCTTCGACCTGTCTTAGAATTGTCTAGACCAGTTGTAAGTTTGTTGCAAAAATTTGAAATTTTCTGTTAAGCTTCGACCAGTCCTGGGGGTCTGTTCAACTAGTCGTATGAATAGTGTCGAGTAGACCTACGACTCAAACTACAACGTTGAAATTCGACTTGCTTCGACTAGTCGTGAGCAACCTTCGACCAGTAATAGACCACCTACGACCAGTCGTAAAACTGTCTTATCTTATCGCGTTCGAATTTTCAAATTTTCGTTGGTTCTACGACTAGTCGTTGTGACTTATAGACTAGTCGAAGACGTGATTTGCTCACCTATAAATAGAACACAAATCTCAGAATTTTAGATATAACTCAAGCAATTTTAATCCAGCCTTCTGAGAGATAAGTCTGTGCTCCATTTAAGCTAAGTGTGCATATTTAATATTTTCTTGCTTAAACTTTTTAAATTGGTTTTGTTTCTTATATTCCAATCTGATCTGAAAAGAGGAAGTGTTGTTTTCCTTTTTCTGGAATCAAAATCAATTAAAGCTAGCCCATTTGTTTTAAAATCTATTAGAACTTAGAACCATTATATAGTGAGTATTGGACATTGAACTTTAACATTCAAACCTCTACTCCGACTTGGTTCTTCCGGGCTGCTACAACAAAGAAGAGAAACAGGTATTATACATTTTGTGTAATTTACGTTATTTGGTTTTATTTGAGGTTAAGCCAGAAAAATCTCAAAGTTGTTTGGTTATCTGAGGAGAGCCAGAAAACTCAAAAGTAAGGGTTTTTGAATTGTGTAAGCCCTTTGAAAAATACACAATTGTGAAGGTTTTGGGTGAACCTGTGAAAAATTATTTGATAGTGAACGCTAATATCCCCTGTGTGAGGATATTAGGAGTGGAGTAGCAATCTGTGTGGCTGTTGTTGAACAGTTGGTGTACACACAAGTGAACCACTATAACTCTTTGTGTTGTGTGGATGTGTGCTTTATTTTCTTATATTTGATTATTCAGCTGTGGAATGTATGTGTGGATGTGAATGTTGTAATTATTACATTTCAAGCATTATGGGAATGTTGTAATAATTTAGATTTAAATTCCTGCAATTTATTTCAATTCCTTACTATTTATTTATTCTTCTTTAGTTTGAGTTTTGATATAAAGATCTTTCTAGAAATAAGGTTGTCCTACCATAAACCCTTGGTTTTTGGTGTAAGGTTGTCCTTAGAACAACTTTTGTATCAACCTCTCAATTCTTGTTTATTGAGGTTGCTTTTCATTTCAACATTGTGAATCGATTTACTTTATTTGGCTATTTCATTATTAAATTCTGCTGTAATTATTTTAAATTTGGCGTTGTCTTATTCACCCCTGCTTGGCCATTTCAAGTGGTATCAAAGCTAAATAGTTCGTTTTTAATTGTTATTCTTAGATTTATTTCCTAAGCTAACGATCTAAGCTATATAAATAAGACGTCAAATTTTGATAGCCTTTCAGTCACTAGGCCTCCACCTTTCGATGGCACCAATTATGCCTATTGGAAAGCCAGGATGAGGATCTTCCTAAAATCCATGGATGAAAATGTGTGGTTAGCCACAGTGAATGAATGGACCCCTCCTGCCACTGAAGTAACTGGAATCGATGGTTCAAAATCAATGAGAGTAACACCTTATTTCTCATGGACCACACTTCAGAAAAGTGAGAGTAGTGCAAATGCAAAAGCACTAAATGCAATCACTTGCGGATTATCACCGGATGAATTCAAAAGAATTATATCCTGTGATTCCACAAAACAAGCTTGAGATATATTGGAAATGACACACGAGGGTACTTCAATTGTCAATGATATTTGTATGGAAGAAAATACAAATCCTCACAACTAAATTTGAGGAAATATGTATGGAAGAAAATGAAAGTTCATGGACTTCTATACTATATTGAATGACATTATAAACTCTATGTGGGATCTAGGCGATAAAATTTCTAAAAGCAAGATATGTGCTAAAATTCTACGCTCACTTCCTGAACGGTTCAATTCTAAAGTAACCGCAATCCAGGAACTTCGTGATATGGACAATTTGAGGGTTGAGGAATTAGTTGGCTCATTACAGACTTATGAGTTAACCTTTAAAGCTCCAAAAGATAAATTTATTGCCTTAAAAACTTCTAAAAATGGTTTTCAAGAAAATTATTTAAACTCTGATTTAGAAAACTCTGAAGATGATATGGCCCTTTTGGTGAAAATGTTTTATAAGATTTTTAAAAGTAAAAAGAGGGTTGATCTTCAAAAGACATATGATAAAAAGAAACCTAAACTTAAATCAAGAAAATCGTTAAAAGATAGTCAATGTTACAACTGTCATGAGTATGGGCATTTGGCTAACAAATGTCCTAATAAGGGCAAGTCGAAAAAGAAAAGTATGATGGCTACTTGGGACGAGTCCTCTGATTCTGAAGCCTCCTTTGAATCAGAAAATTCTAAAACTGAGTCGGGCTGTGATGTTAAGGCCCTTATGACTCTAGACAAATTCACTTTTTCAGATAATGATGACTCGACTTATGAAGAAAATCTGAATAATGAATGTGAAAATGAAGATGATCTTCAAAATGCTTACAATGCCCTATACAAGGAAAGTTGTAAAATTGCTGTGTGAAATTGAAACTTCAAAAAGAGAAATTTTCTAAACTCAAAAAAATTTATGAATCTCTTGTTTTAGAAAAGTCTCACATTTCAGACTATTTTGAAAAGACAATGCGATTTGGATTTTAAAGCCTCCCAGGTTGAAAATCTTAAATCTGAAAATGAACATCTAAAACAGGAAGTCTCTTCATTCTTGAGTTTAAAGGAAACCTGAAAATATGCCCAAGGTGATCCTAAGCTAGAAAAACTTTTATCAGGATTAAGAAAATGTGGCGATCGATCCGGTCTGAGCTATGGTAAGAGTGTTCCTCCTAAAACGATGAACACTCCTCCCAAGTTTGTAAAGGGAGTGACCTTAAACTCAAAAGGGAAAGATCAAATATTTTCTAAAAACCCTAAATCTTTTCAAAAACCTAAAAACCATATCAACTATAACATGCAAAACCAAATTCCTTTAGCTGAAAAGATAGTTGATTTACTTAAGGAGCTTCTAAAGTCTAACTCACTAGGTCATACTTATAACTTTTACGAACGAAAGAAGTCCAACATCCACTTAAACCCAAAACGGTTATGAAATGAGTTCCAAAGGGTACTTGCTTGGTTGCCCAAACAGCTTTCAAAGCTACAAGCCATTCAAAATGGTACCTAAACAGTGGATACTCAAGGCATATGACTGGTGCCAAAGGTTTATTCACCGATCTCAGAGACATGACTGAAGGTTCAATCACTTTTGGTGATGGGAGTAACTGCAAGATTATGGGCCTAGGTACGGTTCAACTTCATAACCTTCCTTTGTTCAAGAATGTTTTATATGTTGAAGGTTTAAAACATAACTTGCTTAGCATATCTCAAATATGCGATAATAACCATAGTGTAAGATTTTTAATCAAAGTTGTGAGATTCTAAATAACAAGGGTTCGGTAATATTAACTGGACGTAGAACGTCTGAAAACTGCTATATTGTAAGCGAATCCAGCTTAACTAGTCAATCTTGTTACATGGTCCATACAGACGAGACTGATTTATAGCATAAATGTCTTGGACATGTACACTACTGAAATCTATATTGATTGAGCAAACGGGAACTTATAAGAAGTCTACCCAAACTACAAAAATTAGATAAAATATGTGGTGAATGCCAGATTGGCAAACAAATAAGGAACTCACACAAAAAGGTGAATTCCAATGCCACATCAAGACCACTTGAGCTTCTCCATATGGATCTGATAGGAGCTACCAGGACGGAGAGTCGAGGTGGTAAAAGATATATCCTGGTAATTGTAGATGATTTTACCAGATATACATGGGTAGTCTTCTTAAGGGACAAATCTGAAACCCTTGAAAAAGGAAGAAAAGTTCTCAAAAGGATTCAAACTGAAAAAGGTTCTCAAATCTGTAAGATTCGTAGTGATCATGGATCCCAATTTGAGAATAGCGGTTTTGAGAAGTTCTGTAGTGACTAGGGAATATTACATGAATTCTCAGCGCCCAAAACTCCACAACAAAATGTTATAGTTGAAAGGAAAAACAGAGTGCTTCAAGAAATGGTTAATGTCATGTTGAATAGCATGAAGCTCTCTAAGAATCTTTGGGCTGAAGCAGTCAATACAGCTTGTTATATTATTAACTGAGTTTACACTAGTAAAGGTAATAATAAAACGGCTTACGAAATATAGTTCGATAAAAAACCTACTGTTGAATACTTTCGAGTTTTTGGCAGCAAGTGCTATATTTTACGAGATCGTGAAAATCTGGGAAAGTTTGATACGAAGAGTAATGAAGGGATCTTTTTAGGATATTCTTTAAACAGTCGAGCTTATAGGGTTCTGAACAAAAGGATCAGTGTGATTCAAGAGTCCTTCAATGTGGTCATTGATGATCGCTTAAACACACCAGCCTCAAGTCCAGATAATGATGAAGTTCTTATAATTGATAAACTTGATACTTCATCTAATCAGACTAATTCTGAATTGAGGACTGTTAAAGATCATCCAACCACATAGATTCTTGGAAACCCTCTCACTGGTGTTCGTACCCGTAAACAACTTGAGGATATATGTAATTATGTATGTTTTACATCCTAGATAGAACCATCTAACGTAAAAGAAGCTCTTGCTGATGAAAACTGGATAGTTGCTATGTAAGAAGAACTTAATCAATTTATTCGAAATGATGTCTGGTATCTTATTCCTAGACTTAAAGATAAACATATTATTGGAACAAAGTAGATTTTTAAAAATAAATTTGATGAACTTGGAAATATTATTCGAAACAAGGAAAGATTAGTTGTACAAGGGTACACTCAAATTGAAGGTATTGATTACGATGAAATCTTTGCCCCAGTTGCTCATCTTGAATCAATCAGACTTTTTATATCCATTGCATGCTTTAGAAAGTTTAAAATTTTTCGAATGGATGTTAAGAGTGTCTTTTTAAATGGCGATTTACATGAAGAAGTATATGTTGAACAACCTACAAGGTTTGAAGACCCTAAGTTTACTGATCATGTATACCGTCTTTAAAAAGCTCTCTATGGTCTAAAATAAGCTCCTAGAGCATGGTACGAGAAATTGACTAAGTTTTTACTCTGTTATAACTTTCAGATGGGAAGTGTTGATAAAACATTGTTGGTTACGAAACATAACGAAGATATCTTAATGGTTCAAATCTACGTTGATGATATTATTTATGGATCTACCTGTACTGACATGACTATTGAGTTTGTAGATTTGATGAAATCTCAGTTTGAAATGAGCATAGTTGGGGAATTGAATTATTTCCTTGGGTTACAAGTAAAACAACGACCCGATGGAATGTTCATCTCTCAATCTAAATATGCTATGAATTTGATTAAGAGATTTGGATTTGAGAATGGTAGGAATTTTGATACTCCTATGAGTACAATCTTGAAACTCTCAAAAGATTCTGCAGTTAAAAATGTGGATTCGAAATTATATCAGAGCATGATTAGTAGTTTACGGTATTTAACTGCTAGTAGACCTGATATTGCTTTAAGTGTTGGTATTTGTAGTAGATATCAGTCTGATCTTAAAGAATCTCATTTAATTGCTGTTAAACGAATTATGTGATATGTCGCAAGTACTGTTAATCTCGGACTCTGGTATCCTCATGACACTAGTGTTCAATTAGCTGGGTACTCGGATGCTGACTGGGCTAGTAATCTTGATGATAGAAAATCTACCAGTGGTTATTGCTTTTATATTGGAAACTGTTTAGTTTCTTTGCTTAGCAAGAAACAAAGTTCTATATCACTTTCAATTGCTGAAGCTGAATATATCGCAGCTGGTAATGCGTGTACACAGCTTGTTTGGATGAATCGTATGCTAAGTGATTATGGAATTAATCAGGATTTTATGTTATTATATTGTGATAATACCAGTGCCATAAATATTTCGAAAAATTTAATTTAGGATTCCCGTACTAAGTACATTGACATTAGATTTCATTATATTCGTGAATTAGTAGAAGAAAAAGTTATATCTTTGAATTATATCCCTATCGAGAATCAACGTGCTGACATTTTCACTAAACCGCTCGATAAAAACAGGTTTAACAAAATGAAATTTGATCTTGGCATGTGCATTCTAAAATGATTATTTATGCTTATTTATATCATATTGTACATATTTGCTTGTTTAGATTTCATTCTTTGAGAAATATGCAAGAAATTTGATTTTTGGTGGTACTCGACCAGTCGAGGATTTCCTCGACCTGTCGTGGCACGACCGGTCAAAGAAAACCCACGACCAGTTGTAAATCGCGGTGATTGACTTAAATTTGGGAGAAATCACTTTTTTCCTCATTTCTTCTTCTCTCTTTGACGAACCGTCGCCTGACCAGTCGAACCCATCTTTCAAAATCTTCAAGGTTAGTGCTCCATTTGCTTTTTTCTTATAGATTTGTGTCTAGATTACTTCTATTTCACTCTTGAAGTTATCTATTTCGAATTTCGTTGAGATTTGGAGTTTTTCTACACCCTAATCTGATTTAAGAAAACCCACTTCTCAATCCTTTGCAACTCTTTGTCTACTTAAAATCCTTATTGCAAATGACATCTAGAGGTAGAAAGACAACATCCCGTGGTCCATCTTCATCCAGATCGGCTCCTATCACTAAGCGTCTTCTTCGGGCCCCTGATGATGATCCGTCTTATGTTCGGGACATCAGATTGCGTAATGTTATTGTTAAACATCCAGTTGATATTAATCATGTTGCTCCATTTGATATCCTTCCTATTCTTTAGACTGTAGCTTGGGATAACTTATTGCATTGGGGTGGGACAACATATTGGTCCATTTAAGTGAGTTTTCACTGGAAAAGTTAACTTTTAAAATAGCCATAAGAGAAGGACAATTTGACGTTGATCGTCATTTAATTTCAGCTCTTATGTGAAAATTCCTGTGAATGATGAGGGCATTCTTATCCATAACTTATCTGAAAAACCCTCAGTAACTGAAAAACGTATGCTCACTAAAGATCTATGCAATTTGGATGTTCAATGGACACATAAAGGGAATGCACTTCCCCCAAGGTTTTTGTTACCCAAATACAGAATTCTTCACAAGATCTTTGTGTCTAACTTGTATCCTTAATCTGGTAATAAATTCGAATTGACGTCCTTCATGGTTCGTGTTCTTCATAATATTGCCAGAGGTGCTCATCTTTGTTTACCATCCTTGATTTGTCACTACATTATTCAATTTCGACTCCATCCAGGTCACAGTGACTTCCCTTTTACTTATTTGATGACTGTGTTGGTTACACATATGTTAGTCGACATGCCTGTTAAAGAAGCCCCTATCCATCATCTGATATTTAACAATTCTAACCTTAATAAGATGAAGCTGGATATGCTTCCTGGTCAAGGTGATGGTAATGGTGGTGCCGAAGCTAGACATGAAAAAGAAGCTGATGATCTTCCTCCTGATGATATTAACATGGATGATATTTTTGAAGAACTTGAATCTGATTCAACAAATGATTCTGATTATGAACCATCTGAATTTGATACGTGTTTGCGTGGTTTGGAGGAGACGGTTGAAAATATGAATGTTAAGATAGATAACATGAATGTTGCCCATGATTTACAGTTTAAATATATGCGCAGATATCATAGGCGCTTGAACAAGGGCATGCATCAACTTGATACTTCCATCCCTGCTCCTTCATCTGGCTCAGATTAGTTCATTTTATTTTACTGGACTGTAATATAACTTTATTTCTCTATTCTGTTTGTGAGATTGTTGCTACTTTTGACTTATCTCTGTTTATGGATTATATGTATTGTTTATCCTATTCACTCTCTCATTTTAACTCCTCAGCTATTTGTTCATTGCTTCCTTTGTCCTATTGTGACAAAAAGGGGGAGAATGGATGTTTAATGGATGTATGTTACTCAGGGAGAGTATGTGTAGAGTATGTTACTCAGGGGGAGTATGTGCAGAGGTGGAATATATGTTGAATTGATTTACGGGTTCATTCTATTATGAATGTGTGCCGGTTGATATTCACTGGTGTATGATTCTTTAACCAGATATTCTGTTTTATGAAATATTGTAAATGTGTTTTGTCACTAATTTGACGTCAAAGGGAGAGATTGTAAGTGCTATAGTTGATAGCTTCACTATATTGTCAAATTTGTGGTGCCAAAGACACTGTATGTATCTTGTTATGAAGCTTGCATATGAGAAGAATAAAGCTCTACTCATGATATGCCAAGTCAAGACAAAAATCTCACGAGATCAACTTTGATAGACAAACAATGTTCATAAGTCAAGAATCGAGAATGTGAGAATGTTCGACTTAGCTCAAGACAAGTACAATTCAAGATCTCAAGAAGCTTTCAAGTTCAAGCTACACCAAGATCTCAAGCTTCATTATGCTCAAGGTCACTCGTCTAAATTTCAATGTCCTTACTTTACTATTAAGGTATGTTTGACCTTAGGTTGACCTTTAGAGTAGGTCATTTTGGATACATAATTCATATGTTTTATATAAGTGAGTTTGGTCTGCTCTAAGACTAGTCTTGGACTTTGTTCGACTAGTCCTAGCACTGCTTCGACCTGTCTTAGAATTGCCTGGACCAGTCGTAAGTTTGTTGCAAAAATTTGAAATTTTCTGTTAAGCTTCGACCAGTCCTAGGGGTCTGTTCGACTAGTCGTATGAACAGTGTCGACTGCTTCTTCGACTTGTCGTAAACCTACGACTCAAACTACAGCGTTGAAATTCAACTTGCTTCGACTAGTCGTGAGCAACCTTCGACCAGTCGAAGGTGTCCTTCGACCAGTCATAGACTACCTACGACCAGTCGTGAAACTGCCTTATCTTATCGCGCTCGAATTTTCGAATTTCCATTGGTCCTACGACCAGTCGTAGCAACTTCTAGACCAGTCGAAGACGTGATTTGCTCACCTATAAATAGAGCATGAATATCAGAATTTTAGATATAACTCAAGCAATTTTAATCCGGCCTTCTGAGAGATAAGTCTGTGCTCCATTTAAGCTAAGTGTGCATATTTAATGTTTTCTTTCTTTAGATTTTTAAATTGATTTTGTTTCTTGTATTCCAATCTGATCTGAAAAGAGGAAGTGTTGTTTTCCTTTTTCTGGAATCAAAATCAATTAAAGCTAGCCCATTTGTTTTAAAATCTATTAGAACTTAGAACCATTATATAGTGAGTATTGGACATTGAACTTTGACATTCAAACCTCTATTCCGACATAGTTCTTCTAGGCTGCTATAACAAAGAAGGGAAACATGTATTTTACATTTTGTGTAATTTATTTTATTTGGTTTTATTTACGGTTAAGCCAGAAAAATCTCAAAGTTGTTTGGTTATCTGAGGAGAGCCAGAAAACTCAGAAGTAAGGGTTTTTGAATTGTGTAAGCCCTTTGAAAAAGACACAATTGTGAAGATTTTTGGTGAATCTGTGAAAACCTATTTGATAGTGAACGCTAATATCCCTTGTGTGAGGATATTAGGAGTGGAGTAACAATCTGTGTGGCTGTTGTTGAACAGTTGGTGTACACACAGGCGAACCACTATAACTCTTTGTGTTGTGTGGATGTGTGCTTTATTTTCCTATCTTTGATTATTCAGCTGTGGAATGTATGTGTGGATGTGAATGTTGTAATTATTACATTTCAAGTATTGTGGGAATGTTGTAATAATTTAGATTTAAATTCCTGCAATTTATTTCAATTCCTTGCTATTTATTTATTCCTCTTTAGTTTGAGTTTTGATACAAAGATCTTTCTAGAAATAAGATTTTCCTACCATAAACTCTTGGTTTTTGGTGTAAGGTTATCCTTAGAACAACTTTTGTATCAACCTCTCAATTCTTGTTTATTGAGGTTGCTTTTCATTTCAGCATTGTGAATCAATTTACTTTATTTGACTATCTCATTATTAAATTCTGCTATAATTATTTTAAATTTGGCGTTGTATTATTCACCCCCCCTCCCCTAAGACATCTAGCTTGACCATTTCAGCTTCATTGGAGACACTATCTAATTTAGAGGGAGTTTTCTTTTATACCATGCGACTCTCAAATATATTAACAAACAAGTTAATATTAATCATGTGCATGTCAGATGAATTTCTTTCTTGCACGAATTCACGTTTATGTTCAAGCATAAAGTAGGGTAACAAAATAAAGTTATTGATGCATTTAATAGATGAGCGACTTTACTGGTTACCATGAGTAATGAGATCATAGGGTTTAAATGCCTTATAATTATATGCAGATAACGATGACTCTAAAGACGTGTGGGCTAGATGCCAGGTAGAGCAGCTAGGTGACCTGTATATCTAGGATGATTTTCTCTTCAAGGGGAACCAGTCATGCATTCCACAAAGTTCACCTCGAGAGTTTATTATTCATGAGTTACATGGCAGTGGTTTTGGACGGTCACTTAAGGTGAAACAAAACTATAACGTTTTTGAAGGAGTTGTACTTCTTTCCATAGTTGAAGAGAGATGCTGGAAAAACAGTGTAGAGGTACCATATATTTTAAACATCTAAAGATCAATCATAAAATACAGGTCTTTACACAAACTTTCAATGTGACAGACCTGTATGAGTATCATGAGTTGAGTTTGTTGAATAACTCGATGACGAGTTCTTTATAAGTGAAGGGAACTGATGTAGAGCATGACACAAATGCATTTTTAGTACAACTGGAAAAAAAAAAAAAAAAAAGCCCGAACAAAGCAAAAATAATCTGTCAGGACCGGACTAGTCCTACATAAGGCATGATGTAACTGATTCTCAGGCATATATATCTAGTTCAAAGAAATTCATTCTGAATATGAAGGAATTGTTGTTTGAAGTTTTAACCATAAAAGAGTCATAGCTTTTGATTCAAGTGTCGTTGCGAAATGCATGACCTATTGATTTTTATGTAGTAGTGTATCAGGGGTTAATCGATTCATTACATCGATCACGGATGTCCATTCCACAAGAAAATGCATATCTTCAGGGTTAAAATTGAGATTATTATTATTTTTTTACTATTTTAAGTAATTTCTATTATCATCGTATTTATCTAATTTTGGAGTTTTAGGATTTTCGTCTTTTTAGAAATTATTTGTAATAATGTTTGGAATGTTCTAATAAGATCATATTGGTATTTCTATTAATGAAAAAATTAATCTTTTAAGGAGATTTGCTATAACGTTTAACTTTTAATAAAATTAAGATTTTATTCATTTATATAAATGAATGTAATTGCGGAATCTTAGAATTATTATTCAATAAAAATATTGGAGCTTTCTCTCTTATTTTTATAAATTCAAGAATTTACCTTATGGATTCAAAATCTTGATTGCTTAAAAGAAGACGATGATCTTTTTCTTCATTGTTTCATGCTCTTCTCTACATTAGAGAAAATAAATAAAATAGGTCCAATCTTCTTAAAATTTCTATTTTGTAGATTCCACTCTATATTGTTTAAGATTCCAAAGTAACACTTTGGTTTAATGATTATAATATTATGTTCATGAGCAATTAACTGTTCAAAGGATTAGGATAATCTAATCAGCATGATTCCTGCACTATAGCTTGCTTCTTATGGTGCTATTGAATGATTTTCCTTCCCGCGTATCATTTAAGAGGTAGAAACCTTTTTATAAATCTTGTTTTAGCATTACTAATTAATTTATCATTTATTACTATCATAAATATTTTAATTTAATTACTAAACTTCCAGTCCAATTAAGTAAAGTGGCAATATCAAGTATTTTAAGTTCATTCAACTCAGGTAAGCATCCAATAGAGTCGGCTTCTAAGATTTTGAGCTACCATATAATATAGAGGAGGGTCTCAAGTTGAACCGGTTGGACCACAGGTTACCACTCACCCTAGTAAATTCAAACCATTAAGTAGATGCAACATCCAATTCATTCAACAATTGGCCCTACCATGAGGATTAGCTTGTGCAAAAATCAGCCATTTCCACTTATCAAGTGGGCTACACTTGAATTTTGCTATTTATCAATTGCTGGGCATTATTTTCTATAATATTGTTAAGGGTAGGTTAAGGCTTAAGGTTTTAGGGGGGGGGGGGGGGGGGGGGGGGTAACATTGATACTTCATTCTCTGACATCTTGAGCTTTTAGAGTAAGTGGTTGTTTATCAATTGTTACCCACCTGATGAATAGATAAGGTTGGTGTTATTACCATTCTAGCTATTAGAAGGTTCAGATGTCACATGTGCTTAATAATTTGGAAGTTATTCTATGAGTGGGCCACCACTTATGGTCCAACAGTTTGCACTTGAGACACTTGCAATAGCCAAGTTAAGGTTTTATGGGACAGTTTAAAATAAAAATATCTGGGGGACTTATTTTCAAATATAAGTTTCGACGTATCTAACGTTAGGATGACAGTGGCTTCCGTAGTTTAGTCCGTTTAGTTTGAGTTAATGTATGCCACCTGCAATTTCTAAGTGGCTGCGTATCAATCGTGATGGGCAACCAGAGTATTAAATAACTCGTGAGTTTTTTAATGATTAAAAAAGAAAAAAATAAAAAACGGTTGGTGGGATGTGAGAACATGCCAACTGTAACGCCAGACAGGAAAAATCGTGGACTGCGTTGGCGTGGAAGATTCACCTAAAGAAATTTTAAAATGAAAGATGTGGTGCGGTGGCTCGTACATATGCATAGATCGACCGTCCACATTATTCCAGATCATGGATCAACCATGGTTAGGGTGGGGCCCAAAGGTTACAATAGTAGAATCATCCTATCATTGATTGACAGATCGACGGTCACAATTAGAATGATCTGTATTTACCAGAATGAATTTTGCGTGTTAACTGATGTCTCCACGCGCGTGCATGAGCCCTACAAATATACACGCTTGGAGCATGTGTCAAATGGTGGCACGTGATTGAGATCTGACCTTTGCATAAGGTGAGTTAGACTGTTTAGATCTCAGGTGAGCCACAGACTGTCAAATGACTGAATGGCTAAGGAATAATAAAGAATTTAATCATTAATAAACATTGTACGTTGCAGCTGCTTGAAGAGTGAAATTGTCTGAATTTTTGGATAGAAGATCTAAGAATTATTTCCAACTGAATGAAAAGTTCAGATCTAACACACGTGTTATATATTTGCACGTGTGTCTGCGTTCAATATGTATGGCTCTACACGCGTTCGGAATTAGGAAAGCTTAATATCAACTTAAATGCGAACCGACGAGACAAAGGTCAAAAGCCATCGCACTCACCGCTAAAAGCTCTTGCCATCTTTTTACAATTCTGGGATGATACACGCGCTGCGCTCGTGTACCTCGCTCAAGGTACCTCGCGCACCGAGAGCCACGTGGATGGAAATTTCATGAGATCCACCCCATTCATCAGGTAG